>JAGSMT010000157.1:0-1200000 GCA_029286875.1 Lamproptera curius
TTTGAGAAGAATAAGCCAGAAATATAAGTCAAATACAATTTAATAAATATAAAACTATTAAAATTGTAGTATCTTAGCAAAACAAAGCCTATTTATAAGCGACAAATAATTAGTATCCAAGGTTGTGAGAAATTAATAGTTCCGAGAGAAAAACTGGAATGATAATGTAGTTATATATTTTAAGTTAGAAACACTGAAAGCGTTTTTACAGCGTAATAAACTTAAAGACGCTTCTTTCTACAGTTATTTATTACAATACTTTTTCCTTGCTAATGATAGATTGTATAAGATTTAATTTAATTAAAGCTGCATACACAAATTGTTCAGCGTAGCTTAAATGTAACAAAAGTAATAAAGTAATTTTAGTTTAGTAAAATTTAAAGGTAAATTGAAGTAGCCAATTTACATTTGAATTTAAGTTTGTTGTCGGTTCATTAGAGTAATTTAAAATAGATACATGTATCGTTTCTTTATTATTTTTGTTTAAATAACCTATCTAATACAATCACCTCTTACATATCTTTATAGGTGGAAACTCTTTATTAAAAGATATCCCGACCAAATTAGCTAGTAATACCGCGATGTATTCTGACCGTAAACCAATAATGCAATAGCATTAATGGGATCCGTTTTGAAGGGCTCTGTTGCTAAAATAATAAATGGTTAAAAGCGATGTATTATTGTACACCTTAGGAGCAGGACGTAATGCTCACCTTTCTGTCTGCCCTGCTCACATCACGTAACTCTATTCAATAAAAAAAGTATATTTGCCATAAATGTCAAAGGTATTAAGCGTAAGCAACAAAGAGACCATTCCACGTATGATACAACAAAAATAACTACAAGAAAAGAAAAGAATGTGTGGGAGAGAGACAGATTTAAGCCCCTCATTATTATAGGTATATCTATTTTAAAGATAAACCTTAAAGAAAGATAAACTTTTAAATAATTAGCGTGCAAACCATTTTAAATGAAACGTGTGACGAACGAAAAAAACGTGTTTAAATAAAATGTACCTTAGCTACCTATAGCCGAAAACTCTTAATTGGAACAAATTAAAATGATTGTAAGTGCACTTTTAGTCGTTTTCTTACGAGATTTTCATTGTCAAAAATAAAATTTATAACTTTTTGTTTGCGAACTTATGCTAATATTTACTCCATTTATTAATGTTCCAGGGGAACAAAGAATCTGGAGGGAAATGCTGGTGCGATAACAAAGTTAAGTGTACGGACAATGTTTTTTCCGCGTTAATGAACTAAGCGACGTAAACTCTGATATTGCGCTACATTCTCGTTTTAAAAGTTATATTTTTAGATAATTTAGAAAGTATTACTTTGAATTAACGGAAATGTCCCGTAAAAATGAAACATCCTTAATGCATGCATTCATAGTTTTATTTTTCTTTAAAAAAATATTCTTTTCACCTACGAATTGTAATCAACTCTGTTATGTAGTATGTATTATGTATGTATGTTACTCGTGTTCGTAGAGAACAGCGCGATATATGTTCGACAATTATTTTTAGGTACAAGCCATTGTTTGGTATAAAGTCAATCGACAGAAAATTTGTGCTCTTATTTGAATTATTACCTAAATATTGCCTAGATAGCAACAAAACTGAAATAGCGCAAAAAAACAATTGTACATGCGAGAAATATATCACTGCTCTTGGATGCAATACAAAAAAGGTGTCATAAGGATATTTGTTTCTCGAGTTCATTGGAAAGCATCAATCATCAACAAGTTTCTTAGGCGGCGTTGCACCGTATCTGGGTCTTGGGGATTAGTTCTTGTTATATATATTAGAAGTCCAACGAATCCTATATATATACCGTTAAAATTGTGCCCGCCTGTCGAAAATGTATTTGATAAATTTGGTTCATAGAAGCGTTTTGTTTTTGTTACGTCGATAAAAGCCTAAAGGTAAACTGAATTATGATGATATACAAAATTTCAATATTAATAGATGTATAGTAATTTGAAAACGTTTTGATGAAACAATTAAGGTCCACGGTCCTTGTTACTTACAATGAATAAACGATTGTACGAGCTGCATATAATGTAAATATTATATCCTTTATTCCTCTTATAAAACGATTTATTTTTATCCCTAATGAATTTCGGTTAGAAAGAAAAGTTCCTTTCTGAAAATTCGCGTATGTATCTATATACAACAAAAAAAAGGCTCGGTTTAACATTTGAAAGCAATCTCATTGGTAACATAAATTTGTATACGACTTTTATTTATTTTCGAATGAAGCATATCTTACTTACTCTCATAATATCGTACGATAAGTCACGGGCGAGTTATGTCAAGTTTTTGATCGGTTCATCGGTTCAGCAAGTTAGCATAGTTTTACGTAACGTTTTGAACTAAGGGAATATTAAATCAATAAAAAAATTATGTTAATTTCTTTAAAAAAGAATTATTAAAGAACATTGTGTAGTTGCCTTGCATGCTACATTTTACTCATGATTACATATGCTTAGTATTTCCTATTGGTTATTCATTAGCAGACCAGACCTGGTAAAAAATAAAATGATAGCTCATTTTTGGAGACATAAAATTAAGTTTTATTTTCTTAACCCATTTTAATTAGAAATAAGCAAATTCATTTGCTTTAAGGAAGGAAGTCATTATTGTCTTATATAGCACATGATGAGTACTACCACTTAAAAGTAACGTAATGCCGTAAATAATTTTTGAAATATTATAAAATCTTGGTCATCTTTAATAAGTTTTTCAGATATAATACCATCCATATATCTACTATAAAAAGGCAATTTTTATCACTACACGATACATTTGTGGAACAACTTCTATTTTCTTTCTTGTACAAGCTAGTATACGTGATTTAAGGGCCACTTGATTTTCAAATTCTATCTTTTCCTAAATTGTCATTAGGTTGGCCGCAGTTCACCTGTTGTACGCAGAACCACTGGCATTTGTTCTCTGTGACATCATTATTAGCCTGTGATAAGTCCACTGCTGGACATAGGCCTCCCCTAAAAACACCCCTATCCGGGGTGGTTAGGGGGTTCTCTGTGACTGTGTGTTTTTTTATTACTAAAATAAATATTTTTTTTCCTTACACCTTATTTACAAGCAATTAAGCTTTATGTAAGTACGTCGACCATTCCAAACAGGAAACAAATTATTTGGTATAAAACTAAGGCCCACTTGAATAAGGACTAAGTATGTGATGATGGATAAATTTCAAATATTTATAAAATGTTTATTTAATACTGTGTGTGTAATAATGTCTGCACCTCTTTTATTCGATACTTTAAGTCTTACTGGTGAACAAGGTAATACTTGTACGTGTTTATTTGGGTTCCAAACATTAGGATAAAAATAAAAAGCGACTATGGAGTAAGGTTTACCCTCGACAGGTAAAAAAAAGATAAGGATTGAATTATTGACTAATATTTACAACAGATATATATTTATTCTACCTTCTTTTAATGATTTATTAACAAATAAAATTCATGCAGCTTTAGCAAAGCTATTTTGTAATAAAGTGAAACTTAAACAGGCATTTGTACATACATATACATATATGTAACATTTGTACATTTTGCTCCATAGGAACACAGTTTTCCGGTGATATTATACTGCAATGGTAAACCACTGGATGGAACCAGTGGCTTTTAGTTTTGACTGTTATAAAACAATTTGTGGAAAGTTGTAATGTTATAAAACAAATTTGATACATATGTATGGATAGGTAGGTAAAATGGGATCTATCATATCAGTCCGGTCAATAGAGGCATTAAAATTAATAAAAATTCCCGGAGAGCTAGAGTATAATATTGAAAATATAGTTTTAAAATCCCCATCGAATCTATGTGAGCTTCAAAATTGTTAGGAGCCAAACGTCAAAATTATGCCATTTTTCGGATTTTTGTCGAAAACATAAAAAAAAACACCTAAACCACATAAACAAATTATTGTATTATTTATTGAAACTTTTAACAAAAAATGGTTTTCATGACTTTTTCTCAAGAGTTCCCGAGATATCGCGATTTCAAGAGTCACATTATATATGATGAGCTCTTATAAGCCAGCAAGAATATCTACTTGTGTCTCTTTTATGCATTATCCTATTCTGAACTATGATTCATATTTTCAATAACTTTACATAAATTTGAATAATTAAAATTGCGGAACAGGCTAGTGCATAAATTAAAAAATTAAGCTATTGCTAACCAGACATAATTAATTAAGATCTCTTGTTTTTTGATTTTGTACGGAAAATCAATCTAAGGAAGGTATAATTAGAATGGGGTGTTAATAGCTTTAAATACATTTTAGGCATTAAACTGCATTCGACAGAGAGAAAATATTTAACAGTAATTAAAGAGTTAAACGTGGTAGTAATACTTGTGTCTAAACTTTTGTGTATCCATCTAAACCATGATTTTTTTAAGGAATCAAGAAACCACCTTCATTAATTACATAAACGACAAATGTTAGATAAATAAAAAGATTGAATTTATTGAAAACAAAAAAAAATATTTAGAACTATGTAACACACATACATATACACATAGAAAAAAATATATATTTTAACATTGACACATGAGCCTCAGAAACAAAATATGATTTCTCTATTATTTATTTAAAAAATATAATTAGGGAGAAAAGCATAAGAAAACAATTGAGTATTTTCAAGGATATGTCAGAGGTATATCTTTAGACAATGATCTACGCAATGTCTGAAATACTTGGACAATGATCTACGCAAATACTTGGTGCACGTAGAAATGATATCTAATAATATTCTTTTATACCTGTGTCAACTAAATAAAATGAAATTTGTTTTTTCCGTCTTGTGTCCTTCAACACCACACCTTTTATCTAAAATATTGTAACTGTGTAACTTTTGAAAGCGTATAGTGTTCAAAAGCAAGGAAGAAACAATATTACACAAAAAAAACGCTCAAATTATGTTCAAACTTCCAAAAAAAGTTGTGATAATTTTAAATTTTTAAAATGTAATTTAAAAAATATATTTCGACGCATTCGGAGAGAACTAATAAAAAAACTACAGTAACAACATATATTTGCATAGTCAACAATTGAAATTTTAACAAAAAAATATGACGTATTATGTAAACCATACTTAAAATTTATTTAATTCCTTATCACAAAATTATTTTAAAGAAATGGAACCAAATGTCAGCTAATACATATCATTAAAAAAAGAATGAACAAAATCAGAACGCTAGGAGCGGAGTAACGAGAATATAAAGATAAAAAAACATACGCTCCGAATTGTGTTCCTCCTTCTTTTGGGAAGCCGGCCAAAAATATAAGTCAATAATTTTACAAATAGAAAACTATTAAAACTGTAGTATTTTAGTAAAACATAGCTTATTTATAAGCGACTAATAATTAGTGACCAAGGTTGTGAGAAATTAATACTTCCGAGAGAAAAACTGGAACGGTAATGTAGTTACATATTTTAAGTTGGAAACACTGAAAGCGTTTTTACAGCGTAATATACTTGAAGACGTTTCTTTATATGTATTCTGATGAAAAAGTACATATAATAGATGAAAATCAGGTTTTTTGATGATCATAATCTACAAGTAGTTTGTAAGCAATATCCTTTAAGTTATTAATAAACGATGACGTATACTATATTTTATGAGACCTAAATGAAATTGGCTCCGTCGAAAAGGCCAAATGTCTTGACAAATTAATATTTTTGGCTGGAATCTTAATTGTATTCTCTTAGTTAAGTAAAATTTAAAGGTAAATTGACGCAGCCAATTTATATTTCAATTTCAGTTTGTTGTCGGTTTTTGTTTTGAATATTATAAGGAAAATACGTGTACCGTTTCTTTATTGCATTTGTTTAAATAACCTATCTAATATAACTACCTCGAAACTCTTTATTAAAAGCTAGTAAAACCGCGGTGTATTCTAACCGTAAACCGATAATGCTATAGAGGTAATGTGATCAGTTTTGAAGGGCACTGTTGCCTGAATAATAAATGGGTAAAAGCGATGAATTATTCTACAACTCAGGAGTAGGACGTAATCCTTTCTGCCAGCCCTGCTCACATTCACGTCACTCTAATCAATTAAAAAAAGTATATGTGCAAAAAAGGTTGTCAAAGGTACTAAACATAAGCTTTCCAATTTTCCAGGAAATCGGAAGCTCAGTACAAAGAGACCATTCCATGTAGGACACAACAGAAAAAATAACTACAAGAACAGAAGTTCAAGAAAAAATCTAAAAAAAGTGTTTCATATAATAGTGTCTTCTTATACCCTTATTTTGTTCTTGACATATTTTGTCCACAATTGTGTTTATGTATACGTAGAAACTTTTTTTTTTATTTTGTTTCTATAACTGTACAATTATTCAGAAATTCTTCCTTACCTTTTACACTCTTCCCTGCATTTTAAGAAAGTGACAGACTAAGATATTAATCGTCATAATGTCAATGCATATAAATACATTTTTAAATTATTTGGGCTGACTCATGTATACCAATCTGAATCGATAGCGAATCGGTCTAGATGGCACAAATCGGTAAACTTTTGTGAGGATTTGTAGCGGTTAGGCTGCTCCAGAAGACTTCTCTAAACCTTCTTGCTTCACAACAGTCATATTCTGTAATGCGAGATATTTTCGTCTGACCAATGTAAAAGGTACATTCTTCTCGTTTACTCCCGGGTCTTGCACAGAGACTTAGGACTTGACTGAAGATAAAACAGACTAATCTGTTTAAGTAACTTTTAAACATGCCTTTTTTTGGATAACCAATCTTATCAATGACTCTTCGTAAGTAGGGTAGTGCACAGATGAGCAAATGCATACCATTTGCTCATCTGTGCACTCAGCCCTTGTAATGCAAGCGTAGGATTTGGGAAGTCCACGGTCCTTTATTTACAATTAATAAACGAGATTGTACGAGCATACGTAAATGTTAATATGTTTGTTTGATTTTCTAATAAAGCCATTTATTTTTATCCTTATATTATTATTATATATTAGTTTTACTTGTATGTATGTATCAATGTATAGTTTAAACGTTTCTTGTGTGTTCCAGATTTATTCTTTACTACGTTGTTGAAATTGCAAATACACTGTTGTATTTTTAAGCTTTTCTTTTAGTTCAAAGTTTTATGTAAGTACGTCACCTAGTCCCAACTGGAAACAATTTCTCTGGTATAAAACTAAGGCCCATTAGAATATGGGGTATGTGATGAACAAATTACAAATAATTATAAAAAAATATTTATTAAATTAGAAACTTCCAAAGTATTACTAGTGAACAAAGTTATAGGTAGGCCACTTTTTTTGGAATAATTATATAAAGATTTAACTGAACAGTTTCGTAACAAAGCGAAACTTAAACAGGCATTGTTACATTGAAACATTGTACATTTTGCTCCATGGGGACATAGTTTCCGAGTGATTTTATACCGCAATGGTAAACCACTGTAAGCAGTGGTTTTTGGTTTTGGCTATTATAAAATAACTCGCGGCAAGTTGTTCAGTTATATAGCAACTTTGATATATGTATATATGTGGATGGATATGTAACACAAAATAAAACTTTTGGGAATTGTTATATCAGTCTGGTAAATGTAGGCATTTAAAATAGTAATAATACCCGGAGAGGTAGGGTATAGTATTACAAATAAAGTTTTAAAAATCCTCATCGATCCTTTGTGTGCTTCAAATTGCAAGCGGCCAAACGTCTTTGGATTTTTCGCGAGAAGGATAAGTTTTAAAAAAAAACACCTTAGATTGTGAAATTTTTAACAAAACTAGTTTTCATGACTTTTTTCTCAAGAGTTACCATTCCCAAGATATCGCGATTTTAAGGGTCACATTTTACTTGATATGCTTATATAAGCTAACAAAAATATCTATCTGCTGTGTGTGTATGTCTCTTTTATGTGTTATTTTTTCGGAACTACCATTCATATTTTCAATAACTTTAAACTGCAATCGTGGTTGGAATTGGAGTTCGCAGTGGTGGAACAGACTCGTAATTAAAAAAGTCACTATTGTTGACCTAAACCAGATATCTTTTATTGAGATGTCCTATTTCTTGATTTTTTACGGCCAATAAATTTAAAAGAAGCTATAAGTTGAATGTGGTGTTAACAACTTTAAATACATTTTAGGCGTTACATTCAGAAGTAACTGTATTCGACGGAGAGAAAATATTTAACAGTGATTAAAGACTTCAACGTGGTTGCATAATACTTTTGTATTCCCATCAAAAGCCTGGATAATGTTGTTTTTGACTGACTTCCCAAAACTTACTCAATTCTGAGTGTATCTTCTCTTTTATATATATTACTTCGTCGCTCCGCTTCTAATACTCCGATATTTTACTTCCGAGTTTATTTTATTCTTATTAACATATTTTGTATTGTTTCATTGCTTTACTCCTCTTTAGACCAGATAATGTACGAATAAACAGAGGGAGAAGTAAAAATAAATAAGTGTACAATATAATAACAAGAATGACAAATGTTGCGACAATATAACCTATATTGAAATTGTGTTACAACAAGATGAAATGCTCCAACGTGATGGAATAATAATATGACACATTTTCAGACGTGCGTAACTCAATAAGGCATGCATTGTTCTCATATCGTATTTAAAAATATATATGTATATTCAGCTTTATGTGTTTTTCTTAGTAACCTCTTTGTTTAAACAGATGGTAATGAACTGTTCGCTCCAGGCTATTTCAAAGTAGTAAAATGTAAGGTTTTATGTAAAAGTTTTGTAAAATTTATTGAAGAAAAAGGAAAAAAGAAAAAGTCCCGCTGAGTTTCTTACGCCACTTTACTTCCATTTCCGAACCGGTGGTAGATTATTTGACAGTCAATAAGAAAGTGTAATGCTTCCATATTGAATAAAGATATTTGACTTTGACTTTGACTTTGATTGACGTAACTTTCTAATTACCGTATTATTAATTTCTTAATTATACCTCTTACTAGGAGATAATTTTATTTACATAAACGACAAATGTTAGCACAATTTTTTAGAATAATAGAATAGTAATAATGTCAGAGGTATATCTTTAGAAAGTAAATGCATTTAAAAAATTCTTGACATGCTTTGTGCAAATAGAGATAAAAGCGATTTAAAATGCAGCGGCGGACATCACATTGTACGCGTAGTTTCTTGCAGTAGGCAGGTTTTTCGCCTTTTTACATTACTTAAAATGGTTATAGATCATAATTAACAAGTAGTTTGTAAGCAATATATCCTTTGAATTCTCAATAAACGATAACGTGTAGGATCATTTATTTAGATGCGAAACCTTTTTAATTACCGATTTTTGATTTTTAAATAAAGTATAAGAACATTGCCGTTCAAAACTAGAATGGAATAGCCGACTCCGATTATAGTCATACTTTCTACACTTTCATGTACCGTTGAAACTGATAGCCGATAAGCCCAGATAGCGTTGATGAAAGGAAATGACTATTATCAATCAATATGATAAAATACCTAGAGGCTACCTTAGCCTTAACATATAGGTGAACTGAAATAATATATTAGTGCGTAACTCCAATACTCAATGGTTTTACTGTCGAAAATGTATTAATTATATTTATTTATTATTTTTGCCCAATAATATACACAAAGGCGGGCTTTATGCCTTAGGCATTATCTAACAGCCCACCTTAGGGAGGTTATGAAATATATTTGTTTCATGAAAGTGTTTTGTTTTTGTTACGTCAATAAAAGCCTACAGTATACTGAATAATGATGAGATACAAAATTTCAATATTATTTTTCTTAATAGATACCAAAAGTAATTTGAAAACGTTTTTATGGAACAATAATATCTTTCTATACTGAAAATGTGATGTGCACATGTTTATTTTAAGCAAATTTTGTAACACATTGTAAACATTGATAACCTAAGTACTAAGGCGTGGTTATTTATAAAAGTATATTAGTATATATTAACGTTTGGTGATTCACCATAAGGTGAACAAATGAAGTACTATAATTCGATTCTATTAAATAGCTCTATCTTCTTAACCGTCTTAAGAAGACTGCATCGTAAGTGTTTACCTAGTCAATCTTATCAAGTTGCCGAGATTTTTCTAGATATCAGTTTTGCCACAAAGCGACCGCCATCCAACGAACAAAGGGTTAACTGCCTTCTAAGGATTCATTAGTTGCCAGTAAATTTGAAAGATCGGACTTCCTATAACGACTCTTTAAGACGGTCTTGACAACCGGGGCGGAGTTTTATATGCCCATCCAATTTATGGGTCATCTTATTTATCACACAAAAGAATGATCAACACTAATGTGCTTCACAATAGTCGTGTTCTCTAATACGAAATATTTTTGTCTGACCAGTGTAAAAGACAGCTTGCACAGGGACTGCACTTGAACTTGATTAATGATAAAACAGACTTATTAGTTTCAGTAGCTTTTAAACAAGCCTTCTTGGGTCAATCTTATCGGTGACACTTGAGTAGGGGAGAGCGGCAGGCAATAGCTTCTCTGTGCATTCGGCTCTTGTAATGTAGTGGTAGGATTTCTTGTTGCTTAACATACTTCAGCTCACATAATGTTTGGGCTCTTCTTCTTCTACAGAAGGTAGCTAGATGTAAGGCTACTAAAATATTTTGAGTTGGCTGTCGTCAGATTCACTCTGCAATTGTGAAAGTCAATATATTAGTCCACCAGATCCTATGGACGCTGGAACAAGTCTAAAACGTTGTGATAATTTTGGGCTACAATAATTTAATTAAATTTTAAAGTAAGCAAATGGGTTAAAAATAGAGTCCGACCGAAACTGTTTTTCCGGTCGAAACCAAAACCGAAACCGAAAGTTCGGCCGTGGCTTCAGTTTCGGCCGAAACCGAAACCGAAACCGAAACTCACGTAATCAAGTATAAAAATTCTTAAGAAACTAAAACATGGAGCTTTTATGCCTATTATTTTGCTTTATTTTAGTCATGGAATGGAGACAATATATTAAACGTGTGGTAATCGTTTATTTCAGTTGCTAATAATATTTTTATGGAACATAATGTAAAATATATATTAATTTTTTTCAAATAAATTTCTTATAGCAATATGAGTTATTAATAAATAAATTAATAATTGTGACTGTTGCATTAAAGACTAAGTATTGGTATTTTGAAAATATTACTAATTAATACTTTGGTTTGTATTTGTAGTTCCGAGGGGGGATCAAAATGTAAAAATGAGGTAGAATATAATGACTCATCATCATCATCATCATCATCATCAGCCTGTGTTAGTCCACTGCTGGACATAGGCCTCCCCTAATGCACGCCACCGCTTACGATCTTCGGCTATTTTCATCCAGCCCACACCGACCACTTTGCGAATGTCGTCACTCCATCTTGCCTCAGGGCGTCCTACACTACGTATTGCAGATGTGAGATATACTCGCCGTTCACATTTATGACGTGTCCTTCCCAATTGAGCGTCCTGAACATGTCCTCAAGCGCGGCGGAGAACAATTTCGGAGACATGACGCCTCCTTGTCTCACACCGCGGTGCAGGGGATAGGCTCAGTCTGCCCACTTTGGACTACGACAGACATAGTGGCGGTGATGTACAGACATCTCAGCATCTCGATATATCGCCAATCAATTTGGCACCGCTGTAAGGACTGAGGAAAGACCAGGTCTCGATGGAGTCAAAAGCCTTCTCATAGTCTACAAATGCCTTGCACAGGGGCTGGTTATACTCAAGTGTCTTCTGTATAACCTGCCTCACTGTATGGATGTGGTCTATGGTGCTGTAACCCTCCGAAACCTGTTCTCGAGGCTGCGCTTCGTCGAGTTTTCGTGCAAGACGATTCGAGATGACCCTCGAAAACAACTTATAATAATATAATGACTATGGCAGCTTAATTATTTATTTTTCAACATAATCTCCGAGTCCACCTACACAACAAGTCCAGCGTTCCAAGTTTCCAATGCTTCAATTCCATTAAAAAAGGTTATCTTGGTCCTGCAAAAGGTCACCACGCATCGTTTACTTGTTATATATAGTTTTAACACATGTTTCCTCTTAAGTATTGTATCGATTTGAAGAAGGTAAAAATATCTAGGCACCAGATCTAGTGAAGAGGAATGCTAATCCAATTGTGCGCTAGCATGCTGAACGTGGCCATCGCTAATATCAACCTATGAGCCGGTACGTTGTCAAGATGAAACAGCCCGTTCAAAGTTTGCCTCTTTTTATCATTGACGGCATTTCTCAACCTCGGTATGAAGCTGCATAATCTGTAACGATGGTTCCATGTTCCAGGTAATCAAACAACAATATCGCTTCTGATTCCCAAAATATTGAGGCCATACCAGCCAGGCCATATACCACGCCACGGCATGAAGATCCTTCGGATAAGCCCGTGTTTCGTCCACGGCCACAAAACTAGATTAAAAGTTTTAGAATCTTCTTATAACTTGTCCAACGATATCTTCGAAGTCGATTTTGTTTCTGATTCTCGGCACCCATCTTGCGGAGACTTTTCTCATATTCAAAATTTGTGTCGATATGCGTTGAGTACCTCTATATGAAACGCTCGTTTCTTGGATTAGGTATCAGATGGTAATTCTTTAATCGCTAAAACAGTTTTTTCGAATATGCAGCATATTCTTATTGTTTCTTGTTGACCGGCTTCGATGGACGTCTGCAACCATGTTCGTCTTCCGTGTACGTTCCTACTAGAAATTAAAGCCCACTTTGCGACAATTGATTATGACAGAGCAGTCTCTTCTCATGTTGCCTTTGAGCCGCAGTAAATCTCTTGCGTTGTTAACTTTTTATAACAGTGGTTTTAATGACAAGGTCGCACTTGGGTTTTCTCTTTTTTCGAGAACATTTCGCCACACATAGCAAACAAATGACTACATTCAGAAAAAAGTAAAGAGACTAGAAGATTTTTTTATTAACACAACAAATATCTGAGCTACACTTTCCAGTATTATTTGTATTTATTTTTTGGTTACCAAGGAGTATATATTTTGTTCTCACTACTATTTGTTCCCTCCTCGTCTTTCTAGAAGAATCATCAATTTCTTTTGTCAAACTTGGAATGTTTGTCTGAACTAAAATTGACTGATTTGAGCTCGATTGTAGCAAATAATAGATTTAACTTTCGCTACTATTTTGAAATTGAAAACACTTCTGAAACTAGTTTCGGTTTCGGCAAAAGTTTCACCAGAATTTGGCCGAAACCAAACTCTGACCGAAACTTGATTTTGGCGAAACTCGGCCGAAACCGAAACCGAAAGCGAAAGTTCGGTCGGACACTAGTTAAAATGAAGTAAATTTCTGATATTTGAAACTTGTGAAATATACAACATGTTTATTTTTAGCTTATTATATTTAAAAAAACAACAACTTATTATTAATAATTTGTAAAAAAAATGCAATGAAAGAAGTAATAATAAAGTTAAGGTCCACGGTCCTTGTTATTTACAATTAATAAACGAGATTGTACGAGCTGACGTAAAATACAAATTTTATTTCCTTTATTCCTACTATAAAGCGATTTATTTTTATCCTCTAATGAATTTCGGTTAGAAAGAACAGTCCCTTTCTGATAAGTCACGTATGTTTAACACAACGAAACAAAAGGCTCGGTTAAACATTTCAAAGCAATCTCATAGATAGCATTAAATTGGATACGACTTTTATTTATTTTCGAATGAAGCCTACCGTACTTACTCTCATAGTATCGTACGATATGTCACGGGCGAGTTATGTCAACTT
Source organism: Lamproptera curius (assembly GCA_029286875.1). Lineage (NCBI taxonomy): Eukaryota > Metazoa > Arthropoda > Insecta > Lepidoptera > Papilionidae > Lamproptera > Lamproptera curius. The sequence continues at coordinate 13,779 of JAGSMT010000157.1, forward strand.
TTAAAACGGTTCAGCAAATCAGGCCTAAATTAAATAAAACTCAGTTTCTATTTTTCCCAAGTTATCATGCGGTCTGCTTCTAATCCATTTAGATTTACCCGAATAACTGTTTTTACGCGGAGCGTATGCCTAGTATGCCTTACATAGAATATAAATTAACGTTAGTGTCCCAAGTTCGTTTTAGCAAAGGACGCCTTAGCGAACTACGGTACATTTGATAGGCATAATTTGTAACCGTTTTCGAGGACAGGGTATGTTTTCCTTTTTATATCTCTTATAGGATCCTAAAATTATATTAAATCCAGTTTTATTTGTATGCATATATTAATGTATAGTTCAAACGTTTCTTGATGTTCCAGATTTATTAACAACTAAGTTGTTGATATTAGAAATACACTGTTGTATTATCAAGCCATTATAATAGTTCATAGCTACATTATTTTGTTAAAAGTTGATTTCTTACGCTTCCTTTTTCCAAACCCTTAGGCTTTTTCTTAACCGTTTATTCGTTAAAATATTTAACAAACATAATTTTTTTCGCACAAATAATATAAACTGCAACTAAAGAAGTCAAGTAAAAACTTGTTATTTATCAAGCTTGTTTTTTTAGCTGAAACATAAATACTAATTATTTTATTAGTCTGAGAAGGGCCATATAATATACGAGACAACAAACGAAAACGGTTTGTTTTATAAAATATATACCAATATAGCTCTGATTCAGCTATTCTATACGAAAAACGCTAATTAAACAAATATTGACAAGACCGAAACCAATTAAAATGGCAGACTAAAACTTTGTACGGTTTGTTAAATTATAAATTTATTAATGATCCTAATTAATATAACATTATTCTACTAATTTCGTATTTATTAATTTATTTTAATTTGAATATGGCACTCAAAAACTTAGTAAACAATTTACTAATAATGAAGTAATATTTTCATGATAATGAATATTTCTGAAAAGTTATAACGAATCAAATTTTATAGTATTATTTTTTATCATCATTTATTCTTTTATAATTAATTTCAATCTACCAATGACGTAACAAGCGTTGTATAAACAACTCTCTACAAAAATGTGGTAAAAGTAGTAATAGTTCGACTTAACTTTTTCATCTTCTAAGTGCATGAGTAAGTAATTCCTGACAATTTTATTTAAAATGATACAGAAATATTAACAATTTTTTATTAATTTATAACATTACTTTAATGCGTTAGATAGATATCAGATAAGGCAAATTCAGATGCAAAGCCCGACCAAAGGAATAAAATATTAAAACAGCAAGTAATTATATGGGCTGCGATGAATATATTACTACTTCTGCTATAAAGTATTCCTAATGTAAACTTTATCATTCACCGTTTACTTTTGAACATTATTTTACTAGTTAACAAATTTAAAAACACTTTTTCGTTAAGTCTTTAGGGTCATATTTTTTATTGTTGTCCTATTTATAGCTTAAAAAATCAGAGTCCCTTTTTAAACACCTGCCATTTCCATAAAATGTTTGTCTTCAAAAACAGACGTATTGCGAAGGTTGAATTTTCAGAATTTAATTTTAAATTCCCGAAAGCGGTCCGTGCTTTTCAGTTAGTGGTCAAATGAATGGAAGGCTTTGTAGTCAAACGGATTTTTAAATTCATGGCAAAGTGCTCTGAAATTTCCTATTCAAACGTTCTTTCAGCTATTCTCTTGTCCGAGAGATAAGGTAAAGCGCTAAACCGAATATATTTATCGCTTCCCTGTATTCATCTACTAGCACTGTTTATTCATACCTAAAATCTTCCAGGATTTTAAACAAAAGTAAAAAAGATTAAATTTGGAGTAAATTAGGTTTATGTATTTTGCTAAAATTTGTAGTATCCACGCCACATACGTACCACAAAATAAAACGAAAAAAGTATTTGTTCAAAAAATAATAATTACGTAATTAAAATTTATTTTAATCCTGTGAATAGAAATTACCATGTTCTAGTTTTAATAATAAGTTAGGATAGCTTCACCTAAGGTTTTTGAATTATAGGAATTTGAAAGATAACATTTTAAACCAATATGAAAAAGGTATTATTTTATAAAAAAATATTTATATTTAATTACGTATGCCTACAAATATATTTTAATATATAAAAATTTTCATAACATTTGCCGCAAATAACTTATTTTACGCAGAGGTTACATCTGTTCTTTGCGGTAAGAAAGAGTGAAATGATATAGAAGTACAAAAAAATAATGCACTGTTTTTTTAAGTTAAATATAGTTTTAACATTTATCTTAAATTTTTCTTTGACATAAAGCTTTATTTTTAAAGGGCTATGAAATTAAAGCGCATTCTAATTTAACACAGTCAAATTGTTAACAAATTATAAATAAAATAAGTAACACTCGTAATGAATCTTTTAAATATTCAAAAATGAAACTAAAACTATCTTTATGCAAATGAATTGACTATCCTTTTTGTTTTGTAGGAGTTTCAAACAAACGTCTCCGGCCGCAGGCAATCGAAATCGATATAAGGATGAGAGATTGATATTAAAATCTCACGGTTACTAAATTTATGATTTTTACTGAATTCAACCTAAGGACGATTCAACCTAATAAGTAATTTCTCTAAATGTCACACTTTATATATTTAATGTAATTGTTATTTAACATGTTATTTTACATCAGCCATATTATCGTTAACCTGTTTTCGTTGTTTAAATTATTATGCTTACTGATATTGTATTTAGCAAATGCAAACCCAAATTTTCAATGTTTTATTGCTTTACTCCTCCTAGAATAGACAATGTGTACAATATAATAACAAGAATCACAAATATTGCACCTTTTTCAAATTGTGTTGTAAGAAAAATAATGGCTCCAACGAGATGGAATCATAATATGACACATTTTCAGACGTCGTAACTCAATAAGTGATGTATTGTTCTCATGTTATACTTTAAACAATATATAGTCAGCTGCGATGTGTTTTCCGTTAAAGTTTAAATAATATCTTTTTATACCCGTGTGAATGAAATGAATCCTACAACTCACGTTTCTACTATCTAAAATATTGCAATTGTTTAACTTTTTAAAGCATAATTGGGTTCCTAGAAGATTAAAGCTGAGTCAAGCTAAGCTTAAATTATGTGATTTTATTCATTTAAAATCTCTTACACCGCATTCATAGAAATTTATAAATAATTACAGTCAATACAAAACAATAAAGTATTATGTACACAAGTAAAATTAAAAAATATATATATCACGAATAACCCAGATAACTATATTTTAATGTAAGCCATTGTTAAAAATTGCAATAGGATAGGCTCAAAACTCAATACTTAATGTAAGTTTACATTAAAAGTAATGCATAAAAAAGTCTTCATTCTATGTGCATTAAACGTGTCAAAAATAACATTTTAATTAAATGAATACCCAAGAGATGTTAGACATTAAAAAAGGTTGTGGCGTTATCCACGGCTTAGCTTCTTGCAGAAGGCACGTCGTCAAAATGGATTGCAAAATGGTTAAATACTGTTTGAAGTCAATTATATTTCGTGTTAAAATATCACTAGTGCAATACAAGCAGGCAACAACGTGCTCTCTGTACGAAATTCCGTCGCGAGTTCTGCTACCGCATTTTAAAAGTTTGATATCTTTTAAGGCATTTAATTTAATCAAAATGGCGCTTATGACACGTTGTTTGTACATAGAATCAAATTTTTTTTAATGCAAGAACGAATCGAGAATAACGAAGCGTTTTAATCGAGAATGAAAAAACAAATACCGAAAAAGTAAATATAATAAATGTAAATAAGGTATTTTTGACGATCATAATTTATAAGTATTTTATAAATAATTTATGCTTTAAATTCTTTTTAAAATGATGACTTTTATAATATTTTATGCATAACTCCCAATTAGCGACCCACGCTTGCTTGGACCTGCACCTAATATATTAAGCATGTGCTAACTATATAAATCTGCCTCTTCAATTATTCTATCTATTTAAAAAAAACCGCATCAAAATCCGATGCGTAGGGATTTAAGCATATAGAGACAGAAAAAGCGTGTTTTTGTTTAGTGATATAATCATTTATTGTAATGTTATTTGACTTAGAAATTACTTCTATTTAAGTCAAAATAAATCATAATTATATCAATAATTGTATTTATAACCTTCGATGTAAACTTTATAAAAAAGAATTTGTGATTCAAGAAGAGGAATTACCATCGGAGGAACTAACATCTATTCTGTAATCATTGCAAACATTATTACGTAGTAAATTTAACGTTTTTCAGCAAAGGCTCAAAGAAAGAAATGTAATGTCATATTAAGATAAACAAATTTTATCATAGGAAAAATATTTTCATGTTCGACAAAATTAATTGGTTTGAACGCCCTTTTATGCCTTTAAATATAAATGTTATTTCAGCTTCGATTGACCTAAATGAAATAAACTTCGTTGAAAAGGCCAAATGTCTTGACAAATTATTAATTGATGGCTGGAATCCTAATTGTATTCCCTTAGTTTAATAAATTTCAAAGGTAAATTGACAAAACCAATTTAATCTTGAGTTTAAGTTTGTTGTAAGATTTTTTAGAGTCATTTAAAATAGATGAATTTACCATTACTTTAACACTAACACTAGTTTACTTTAAATTACTTATCTAAAATAATTACCTCTTAAATATCTATAAGGTTGGAAGCTATTATTTAACAATGAATTGGTCCTTTGTTGGGTATAGGCATAGGCAAGTAATACTGCTGTGCCTATTCCAACTTATTAAAATAATGGGCGAGACAGTAGAGTAGAATATCGGTTTGGAACATAAAGCCTTGAGGAATTTGAACCATTTTGAATATAACGTGTGACAAACAAAATAACGTGTTTAAATAAAATGTACATTAGCAAGTAAACTGCCGATATCTTTTTCGAAATCTATCTAAAAAATAGAAAATTATACAAAAAACCGTGTTATGTTTTATGGAATAATGGGATACAATAAAAATATATTAATTAGGACTTGTTCTGAATAGAGACAACAAGTTCTGTGGTTTTCTTACGAGATGTCCATAATGACATAAATAATGTTATGGAAGTAAACTTATCCTTGCTACTACTCCATTTATTAAAGTTGCAGCAGAATAAAGAATCTGGAGGAAAAAGCTGGTGTAATAACAAAGTTATCCATTTAAGTTAAGTGCACGGAAAATGTTTTCTCCGCGCAATGAACTTAACGACGCAAACTCTGATCTTACGCTACATTCCCGTTATTACACCGTCGCTATACTGAGTACATAAAGATGCTACTTTTTTAAGCATTTTGCCAGTTTTTTTTTTTTATCTAAGTGGGCTACTTAGATTATTAACGCGTTGCATGTCCATACAACTGCTGTCAATTGCTCACTGTCTTCGTAGCCTAGTTGTAACGGCGTGTGCTTTAGAAACTGGGGTTCGAATCCTGCGGGGACTGAAGCAATTTAGGCTGATCTCCCCATTATCTGAAAAGTAACATGATCCATGGGTTGGACGAACATGTAAAAATTCGGTCCTCCCACCAACCCGCATTGGACCAGCGTTGTGGGATACGGTCCAAAACCCCCGAATGGAAAAGGCCTGCATTAGCGGACGCCTATGCCAAGCAGTGGACTAACACAGGCTGAATATGATGATGATGTCTATACAACAACGCTCCGGTTATTCTTTAGCCTACCTTCTCCAAAGTAACAATTGCAGTGCGTCACAAATATTTGCAGTAATTGCTTCCACGCCACTCTTCGAAAAGAGCAGTCTCTGTGCTCAGCCGTCTTTGCAAAAGATCAAATAACATTCTGAGGTATTATAGCTGAACGGTGAGACTGTCAGTTTTCAAAACATAGGATTCGAGTGCACACTTTATAGATTGCCCTTTTTAATTCTAGTTAAAATAACATTAACTATATGATGTAATACATAAGTTGTTTTTTTATTGTGCTGATAGAGCATTTACTATTTATTTTTCTATTTACATTTTGTTTTATTATTTATATCATTTGTTTTTATTTTTTGCTTTATGACTGTACTAGTCTGAAAATAACATGTTTAGATTTTTGAATAAAATTTTACAATATTTTCGTTAAAAATAGGATTGAATTGGCGATTACTTAGTATATATTTTGTACCGTTGAAACTGATTGCCGATATGTCAAGATAGCGTTGATAAAAACAAGTGACTAACATCAATTTAAATAATAATATACATTTTCAATATAATATACGGTAATTCAACACATTACTGATCTTATTATTAAGTTTAAAGTAGCAGTCTTTCAAGTAGTCTTTCAACCCACGGTCTCCTATTTACAAAGCTTATTACTTTTAGGTTTCAGTGCAAAACATATTGCTAAACTAAATTAATATTCTTATAATATTATTAATTCGCAACACCAATACTCAAAGGTTTCGTTCTCGAAAATGTATTTGATAAATTTGGTTGACAAAAGCGCTTTTCTTTTGTTACTTCGATAAAAGCCGAGAGTAAACTGAATTATGATGAGATACAAAATTTCAATATTATTTTTCTTAACAGATACCAAAAGTCATTTAAAAACGTTTGGATGGAACAATAACATCCTTCTATACTGAAATTGATGTGCACAGGTTTTTTTAAAAGATCTTCCATAAAAAAAGCCCTATGTTCTTAATGGTCTTAGGAGAACTGCATAGCAAAGTTACAATATTCTTTTACTAAGCCTTCTCCTGTAAGTTTTCAAATTTTAATAATATAGGGTCGGCTTACAATCAACTGAGATTTTCCTAAACAGTTTTTACGCAAAGCGAGTGGTATCTGACCTTCGTAACCAAAAGGTGTATTACATATCAGTAAATTTAAAGGCTAATTGGATGGTCGGCCCATATTGTTGTAACAAACCAAAAAACTACGATAACACAAGGTCGTTTTCGGGATTACGGCAGGCAAACGCCTGTCTATATCGTATGCATTACGGTGACGTACTGAAACCAGTTACAGTCGAGCTTCAATAAAATCATTTTTAAAGCCACCGAAGATGATAAATTAGTTTCTACTGACTATTAAGTGTAATATCCTTCTGCAACACGAAGTAAATGTGGTCTCTCTTATATACGACAAACAAAGCGATCCATCGGAACTAAAAAAAACACATAGCTGACATTGGTGAGACTAACAGCTTATCTGAATATAACAGTTGAAAATGTAGTTAGCGTTTGTTATATTCAAGAGCTTTAACTTTGTTGTGTAGTCTGTAAGAACAGAGTAAGTAACCTAGAGAGTACTACAGCGTCACTTGGAATCACCATGTATGTATGTCTGCATGCATTTAATATTTTTATGGCTTATGTCGTCGTGAATGCGTGCATAAAAGATTTTGTGTCGTTTAGTTGTCACTTGGTAAAAGTTTTGCTAAATTATTGGGTATTAAACATCTTACCGATGTAAACTCCTTGACTAAACGTTTATATTACATACAATTTTATAGTCATGTGTAATAATATGTAAATTGGTTTATTAAAATATACTATCCTGCTCCTTATGTTAGAGTAAGGTGAAGGACAAGAGATTACTTTAACGCTATTCTATCACGTTTTATTTAAAAAATAATGAAACTTCGTAATATAGTCTATCGGCACTATGCATCATCAGCCTTGATAGTCCACTGCTGGACCTAGCCCTCCCCTAATACACCCCTTTCCATTGGGGGTTTGGACCGTATCCCACCACGCTGGTCCAATGCGGGTTGGTGGGTGGACTCGACTTTTACATGCCCATCCGAAGCATGGATCATCTTACTTTTCAGACAACTGGGTGATCGGCCCAAATTGCCCTTTACCAACTAGGAAACAACAATGAAAATTAGTTGTGTCCCCGCAGGATTCGAACCCACGACCTCCGGTTTCTAAAGCACACGCCCTACCACTAGGCTACGGAGGCACTATCCAATTCCTAAATAAAATTTTTGGGTAATAAATAAACTCTACCTGCTATTTATGAGTAATGATATGAAGCACTCTGGATGCGTCAGCCAATAAAAAAAAAACATTTGTCGTTTCTAAGCAACAGCTCTTAAATGCTTGTATGGGTTTCACACTTAAAATATGTTACCAAAAGCAAAGGTATAAGTTTAGTTTCTTTTAACTTGACGCTTTTGATGCAACAGCCTTTGTTAAATTTACATAGTATCGTGTAGAAGTTCTTTAGCATTTATTTTATAGGAATATTTCGGAAATATACTGAATAAAACTTTTATTACAATGTTTATTTGATTTTTAAACTTTAGTTTTTTTAACTCGATGCTTTAAATACTAAAGCCTTTGTAATTTTTTCTTTTACATTTATTTTGTAGAAATAATTCGGAAAATTACAGGAATACCTTAAAAGATATTAAAGATATAGAATACAGTGGCGGAAATTGAAGAGTAGTTTATTGCACAGGGCACGTTGTCACCGTCTTATTTTGATCTAAATGGTTATTCTTTAGTTAAAATTTCCATTGCTATTTCTAACTGTTTTCAAGTTTTGAAAATTTTTTATTAATTTAATGTTAATTTCTAAATAGATAATATTTTTCGGGAAGGAAAGGAATTGATTTCTGAAATTAAGGCACATCAAGTTTTTAAACTGTAGTAAAAATTTGTTATTCAATAAGTAAAATTTTACTTGCATTTAAGAATAATAATTCTATCAATATTATAAATGCGACAGTTTGTACATATTCGTTACTCTTTTTTTTACTCATGATTGCTTGATGGATTTTTATACATCTTTACAATGATATAGCTTATATATTAGAATATCTTATTGGCAATAGTATATGCAAAAGAAAATAGTGATGGTTATTCAAAATATGATATAAAGTGTCATAAATATAAAAATTACTCTGTTGCTGTTCTGGCATTAATCGCAAAAATCTTTAGGAAAAACATAAAATGTGTAACGACTGTTATAACTAATTACAATCATCAGCGAGTGAACCTAGTTTAGTTATATGTTTAAGAAGTAATCTGGAACAGTGCTCTATAGATTCTCTTTTGTTTGACACTCATTTTGATTTTGCCATGGTTTAATTATAGCTATTTAACTTCCGAAGATAGGAAGCGGTGGCGTGCATAAATAAAGGTCTTTGTGCAGCAGTGAACTGACACAGGCTGATAATGATGATGATGATGAAATGCCTTAATTTGTGTGGGCTAACCAGTAGCGGTATTTTAGGTAGTTCAACAATCGCTAGTTAATATGATTTCGTACGTAAATATAATAAAACTTACGTGCTATTGAGTTTGATAAGTAACATTTATGCTTTGTTTTGTTAACCAAACGTTTACAATTTTTTTTACAGAATATAAATTTTAAAAATGTATTTATGCATTAAAATCTGAAAATTTAAAATAAAAATGGTTTAAAAATAGTTTCTTTTTTCATAACGTTAAATAGTTATGTAATACTTACAAACACATAATATTTATGTGTATGCAGATACATTTTAAAACCAGATAATTATTTAGAAATGATTAGTGAAGATTTAGACCTTGCATTATGCACACCGTGACATTACCCGAAATCCGTCTAATCTATTTGTTTAAGCTTAAGACTGGTTAACAATTAATGTTTTGAATCAATTACTGTAGCGTAGTGGTAATTAAATTGAATAACCCTGTATAATGAGAATGTGCGGATTTCTTAAATTGATATCCTAGCTAATTATCCGGGACGGTACGAAACGGTAAACTTTGAAACTTACATTTCCTCCCGCAAGTAGAACTACTATAAAAGAAATTAGTATATATTTAAAATCAATAAAAATAATTTTGGAAAGTCACGCAATAATTAGTACGCGACTTTCCAAAATGATTTTGTACAACTGGAATTCAATTTGACGATTGTTTTAGCAATCAGTTAAGGGAGTTGAAATAAGAAATACACTGATATATTTTAAAGCTATTGTTGTAATTGATACTTACATTGTTGTGTTTAAGTTTTATTTGTCATGTTAACTTTTAAGTCTTAGGGTGTTTCTTGATCAACAATGCTAAAGTTGGTTTAACGCATCCCATAAAACATTTTTTTTGCGCATTAATAACTTTTTGAAGTACTAAAGTATCGATAAAGAATTAAATCACAAGTACCCTCGACTGGCAAAAGCAGCATCGCACACGGTCGATCCAAATACGCCCATTCAAAAGCGCACACCGCGAAATATTTTCCTCGACGAGGACAGGGTAGTCGAGACTCCGAACCCAACGGGGTCCTGTCATCCAACACTCACGTATCTTCTGTACGTGTGGCCTTTACTTTTAGCAAAAAGTGTCGGACACCTAGTTCGTGGGTACGGGGGCATCCTGCAAAGTCTGTGCTAGATGAAGCTTACCAAAGGCAAAAGTCTGAGAGCGTAACATCCGTGTAAACAAAAAAAGTAAGTAGTATAAGTCAAGGTAAACTTTATTATTAATAAAGCTTGTTTTCTTGACTGTAACATAAATGCTAACTTTTCGATTAGTTTAAGAAAAACCAAATAATATACAAGACAACAATCAAAAACGGTTTGTTTTGTAAAACATATACCAATGTAGCTCTCATTCAGCCACTCTGTACAAAAAACGTTCATCATCATCATCATCAGCCTGTGTTACATCATTAAAACATAGGCCTCCCCTAATGCACTTATTTTCCATGAGGGGGTTTTTGGACTGTATCCCGACACACGGATCACATCTTACTTTCAGACAATTCGGTAATCGGCCTGATTTGTCCTAACCAACGAGAAAACAACGATAGCAAAAAGTGGTTTCCTTGCTGGATTCGAACCCACGACCTCCTGTTTCTAAAGCACACGCCACTAGGCTACGGAGGCAGATAGTTTAAGACGTTAATTTAACAAATATTGACGATGCCGAAACCAATTAAACTGACAGGCTAAAACTTTGTACGGGTTGTTAAATTATAAATTTATTCATCCATTCATTCATATCATGGAACTAATTAATATAACATTGTTCTACTAATTACGTATTAATTAATTTATTTAAATTTGAATGTTGTAAAAAATTTAGTAAGCAATTAACTAATAATGAAGTTTATTACTTTTCTGTTAATTAATATTCGTGGAAAATTATTAGTGATTAAATTTTATAGTATTAGTTATCATATAGATTTATGCTTCAAAAACTTCACCAATGACGTAACACCTGTTGTGAAAACAACTTTCCACAAAATACGATGAAAGTATTTAAGAAGACTTGAAAAAAGTCAGTGTTTGATTTAACATGTTCATTTTTTGAGTAAATACGTAAGTATTTCTTGTGAGAAGTAAATTGAAGCTAGAGCTAGTTTGAAAACTTTATTCAAAAAATACTAAAATATAAACTAATTTTAATTAATTTACTTAATAAGTTCGATACTTTAAATAAATATCAGATAACGCAAACTCAGATGCAAAGCTGGACCAAAGGTAAATATGGCAATCAAGGCAAGAAATAGAATCATCGCAAATATATTACTAGTCCTGCTTTAAAATTCTCCCAATGTAAACTTTGACATTCACAACAAATTCAAAATTTAATAAAAATATTTTTTTCTAAGCTTATATTTTTATTGTTGTCCGTTACATATTTAAGTAAAACATCCACAGTCCCTTTTAAAACATCCACAATTTCTAAAAAAAGGTTTATCTTCGAAAACAGACGTAATGCTTAGGTTGAATTTTCACAATTAAATTTTTAAATTCCCGAAAGCGGTCTATACTTTTTATTTAGAGGTCAAATAAAATGGAAGGCTTTGTAGTCTAACGGATTTTTAAATTCATTGCAAACCACTCTGATATTGCCTATTTAAACGTTCTTTCAGCTATTCTCTTGTCGGAGAGATGAGGTAAAGCGCTAAACTGAATATATTTACCGCTTCTTTCTATTCAACTACTGTTTGTTAACGCTTCAAAGCCTGGAAACCAACTGAAAATATTAAATTTAGTACAACCGAGGCCCGCGTATGCTAACTACGATTTTTACTTTTATATATTTCGTGTTTAGTTTACCAACAAGAATGTATTTTGAATCAAAATATAATTTAAGATTACGTCAATGTTATTATACAATATTAATTTTACTTTACGTTTTGTATCAATTAAAATAGATCATTAGTTTTTATCTTTATTTTAAGTTTTACAGTTCACGGGAATTTTTTGAAGCTGGTTTTGTAAACTAATATCAAAGTGATGTATTGATATATAAATGAAGAATTATATTTTACTTTTTGGTGGCCTTTGTATATTAGTCTTGCACTTTTCACCCTGCGATAACATTAGCTGTATCGCTTTTAAATCGCAACGTATCTACGCTTTCTATTTAATTATTGGTACTTCCTAAACCGGCCACACAAACTATAATACTTCTAGCTCTTGAAAACGCAAAGAAATCAGCAATAAATGATTAAAAATCATTAAGGGTTAACTCTTTTTTTAAATATATGAAATTAAGTTTTTATTATACTGCCCAGATCAAATTAGAAATAGGCAAATTAATTTGCTTTTATCATAAGATACTACTTAGACAGGGATTAATATCGCGAATGTCACACTGCAGCAGCCATTTAAATTATTAACTTGTTGTATGGATACTCACTGAACTATACATCTCATGGAGGTAGTTAACGTCTTAGTTGATATAATCTGATTCTAGATATCTGCACTTTAAAGGATTAGAGCTTTGATGAATATTTCGATTTCAGAATATCCAAAACTTTTATACACTACACGGTACAGACTTTAGCGCAATAAGTTTTTATTTCAATCGATTTAATTCGGATCTTCCAAAGTCTTACTGGTGAACAAACTTATACTTGTACTAGTTAATACTAGCACAAGTATTAGGTTATACTTGTCTGAGGTTCAAAGGATTAGGACCAAATTAATTACGACAGCAGAATTAGGTCTACGCTAAACAGGTAGAAAATAAAAGAAAGATAGAGTTATTAAGTGCTATATACAACAAATATATGTTTTCTACTTTTTTTTATTACAAAAATGCAGTTTACACAACTAATTTCTAACAAAGCGAAACTCTAACAGCCATTGTGACATAGGAACATTGCACATTTTGCTCCATTGGGACTCGGTTTCCAAATGATTTTATACCGCAATGGTAAACCACTAAATGGGTGCAGTGGTTTTTAGTTTGGACTGTCGTGAAATAACTCGCGGAAAGTTGTAATGTTATACATTATTATATATATACAACAATTTTGATATATATGTGTGGATGGGTAGGAACTAGCGTATCAGACCGGTTAATACAGACATATAAAATAAAAATTCCCTCATAGCCAAATATTTGTAGAGAGAAAAAATGTAAGTATTTTCTTAAGCTTTTACTTCTCATAACACTTTTTTTTGAAGTCAAACTGTTAACAAAACATAAATAAAGCAAACTCGCAATGATTATTTTAAGTTTTCTCTCTTTGTAGTTACAGGTCAAATAAGGGTGGAGTGAAACAGTCATATAATAAAGCTGCTTGAATCGTGAAATTATTCATGAGTCTGATGTGATATACATATTTCTAGCTCACATAAAACTTTTGATAAATGTTAAAAGTTGAAACTTGGAACTTTATTTTATGCAAATATACTGGAGGCAATCGAAATTGATACAAGGCTGAGAGTTTAATATTAAAATCCCACAGTTACCAAATTTAAAAGTAGTATTGAATTCAAACTAACGACTAGATAGTATGAAATTAATCAACATTACTTTATTTTTCAGATTAAAATGTTTATAAGAGGTTTTCTTTTACGTGTATGTATGTGACTTAAAATTGACAAAGTTAGAGATAAAACCGTGAAACAAAATTGCATAATAAAAAAAATAACAACTTTAAGATAAGTTGTCTATATAATTATAATGTTATGGGAATCGTCAGTATTTGGTTATTACGCATGTTTGTGTTATCATCTTAAATACATTTGTTGCGAATAAATTGCTAAAAATGTATTACATTTGACGTTAAATAGTTCAAAAGAATTTGCACTAAACTGCAATTCTTTTTAAATTGTGGTTTCATGCTTTGGCTGGTACTGTGGCATAAACATAAAAATCATGGCATTTAATATTACGTAAAGTGTAAGTTGTAAAAACAAGACCAGAGATCTGTGGTAAGAGAGAACTTTAAAGAAAAAGTTTTTAGTTGCTTCGTTTTTATAAGCAGCAACTGAATAAGTTTATTTAAAAAAGGGAAATATATCTTACTTTACACTTCTTTACTTAAATTGCTCTTTTTGTTAAATTAATTTGAAATAGTTCCCTCCATATATCTATATTAAAAATAACGCACAGAAAAAAAATCTATTTGATTCTGCTGGTGATTACTGATCGCTTAAAGAAGTCAACAAGCTAAAAGAGACTATTAGACACCGTACTTAAAAAAACTAAAACGTCGCCACGCTTCACAATAATTTCTTTCATATCTTAATAAGCGCGTGGGGAAAAAATTTGTGTTATCGTTGTTTTCTCGTTGATTAGGACAATATTAGCGACTCAACTAACTGTATTATGAGAAGATGAACCACGCGTTGGATGAGCAGTTAAAAAGTAGGTCCCGGTTGTAAAGGTTGTCTTTAGCAGTCGTTATAGGAAATCAGATAAGAGACGGATGCCAATATAATTGATATTTAGTTTATTATAATTAGAAGCCTGCTCTGGCTTTTAATTTGATGATAACTGATAATGGGTAGGTGGAAAATAAGTGTAGTATACTTTGTAAATATAACTTTATTAGTTTGTTTTATAATTTGGTGGAAAACGAAAGATTGCACACAGGCGCATATAATCGACCTCGGTTTTTTTAATTGCCTTTCTCTTTTTTTTAACTTTTTTTATTAAAAAAATGGGCAGATAAAGTTTTTATACTTATATTATATTAAAACTTTTAATACTTAATGTTATTGTTATTGTTACACGTCATTTACAATTGAATTGTCGTTAACTTATTTTGTTGTTTCAACTAGTAGGCGTAATGCTATTTTATTTAGCAAATGCAAACATTTGTTTTCAATGTGTTTAAACGTTTTATTGCTTTAGTTTTCGTGCGTTGTCTGTCCTAAACAGGTTTAGGACAGACAACGCACAAAAAAAGCAAAATATGTTAAAGTAAATAAGTGTGAGATTCAATAACAAGAATTTTAAATGAAGCGACAATATAACATCTTTTAAAGCTACAACGAGATGGAATCATAATATGATACACAGACGTGCATAATAAGAATAAGGGATGTATTGTTATCATGTAATATTTTAAAATATGTGCACACTCAGCTTGATGTTTTTTCTTACTAATCGCTTTGTTTATACCAATTGAAATGACTTGCTTATTACCTTATTATTGATATTTTAAATGAACCTTTCACTAGGAGATAACTTTATTTTCATTAATGACAAATGTAAACGTAATCAATATATCGAATTTATTGAAACATGCAAAATTTTTATAGGTGATTCTATTACAAATTATAATATAAATGTGTATTATGTTAAAATATAGAATTTTGTACAATTACGAACAAAATTCTGTATTTTAGCATTACACAACGAATGAGCTTTAAACATATGGATCTCTCTATATTTATTTCATAAGTTATATTTATGAAGAAAAACTAAAAGAAATCAATTTTTGCCTATGTTCAACGACATGTCAGAAGTATATCTTTAAGCTTTGATCAAATTCAAATATCTTTATTCTATATAGAAGTGTAACACTCGCTTATAGATTGTCAAGAACGCTACCACCGGTTCGGAATAGGACGCCTCCGACCTGAGAAGAACCGGCGAAAGAAACACAGCGGGCCTACTTTGTCATCTTTTAAAATAATCAAATATATACATATAAATTGTTTTGCGAGTTACATACAGTTCTATCATACTTATATTATACTTGAAAAAGCCTGGAGCGAGCATTCCATTACTAGGCTGTGTTATAATTTATAAATTCATTTGTGTTATAATAACCTTTGATTGATTGATTGACATAAAGGTTCCTTTGCTACTTTTTTTAATTTATTTACAGTTAAATTCTGAATTTTTACTGGGATTTTGTTGTAAAAGCGTATAAATTGTCCCATAAAAGATTTACTTATTCTTCGCAGTCTAGTTGCTGGAAGAATTGAAATATGTTTGTTTCTAGTATTTATGTTATGTACATAACAATGTCTGCGAAAATCATTTCTATTTTTTAGCACATTCATTAGGTTTTCGAATATGTATTGAGAAATAACGGTTAGTATTTTAATCTCTGTGAACAATTTTCTCAAGGATTTATTGGGGCCCAGGTTATAAACTGCTCGTTTTTGGAGGACAAAGATCGTATTAGTAACCGCCACACTTCCCCACAGTAGAATGCAATAAGACATTACACTGTGGAAATAGCTAAAGTATCTAAGCGGGGCCACCTCCACGTCAGTTAATTGTCTGATTTTCTTGACAGTATACACTGCAGAGCTGAGTTTATTCGACAGTCTATTAATATGAGGGCCCCACTGCCATCTGGTATCTAATGTTATTCCCAGATACACTGTCTCTCAACAACGTCTATCTCTTCCTTATCTATAAACACTTCATATTTACTCGGTCTTGCATTTGGAGTCATAAATTTAATACATTTTGTCTTCTACTGGTTTAGTAGCTATTTATTGGTACTGAACCGGTGCGCCACTCTAAAGAGAGTATAATTTACATCGTCATTTATTGATGTATGTCATTTAACTTCAAAAATTAAGGAAGTATCATCAGCAAATAATACTATCTATTCGTTTTCATTAATAACAAATGGTTAATCATTTATATAGATGAGAAAGAGAAAGGCCCAAGAATAGACCATTGTGGGACACCCATATTCATCGGGGCCCTGGGAGATCTTTTACCATTCACGTCAACCCTCTGAGTTCGGTGGCTCAAGTACGAAGACGGAAGATTGAGTGCGGCATTTCTGAAGCCATGGTGACGTAATTTCCTGACCAGAGTTTCATACTGTACGCAATCAAAAGTTTTTTGAGTTCGCAAAGATGCCTAAGGCATCCTGCGATGCTTTCCAAACCTCAAAGATGCTCTTAATGAGCAAAACGCCAGGCTCAATCGTGGAGGACCCTGTGAAAACCGTACTGTTTGTTATTAATAAGACAGATACTGTTAAAGTATTTCATTGACTGGTTTTAATAATAGTTTTCAAATATTTTACTAAAGTAGGCAAATAAGATAGGTTAAAGTTATTAGGGTCCATATTACACCCTGATTAAAAAACCGGTATAACTGTACTGTGCTTCATTAGGTCAGGAAACTCCCTCTTGGATGCACATTAAATATTGTTGCTAGATGTGGACTTAACAGAGATCCCCAAAGGTCTGCGGTTTTTATTCAATTGTCTTCAGCACTTGTCTTTGCTACATACATCAGTAATATTAAACATTTTGTACATTCAATAACATTATCTTTAAAAGTGATTCGTACTGTTGGAGAAGAAAAAGTGACTTGGTATGGGAACCGAATGTCCGAAAAAAATTCTCTGAAATAAAGCAACATCTATGCCAGCTTCAATTCATAGTTATCAACATTTAAAGTATTTGAGAGCTGCTTCGCCTTTCATTTCAACTATTAATAATTTCCAAGTCATTTTCACTTTATCTAATGAATTTTAATTTTAATTTTAAGGTATATAACATTAGCTAATAACACACTTTTTTAAATATTTTCGAATGAGCGCTAACATGTGCAACAAAGTCATTTTATGCTTATATGCTTGACTATAAAGCTCTATAATCTCCAGTTTTTTAATTCGACTGTTGCCCATTCACTAAACCCCAGAGTTTCAGATTTAACCATTTTAGAAGTAAATATAGTATTAAATTCTTTTCTTATTATAGTGAATAATGCTAAAAGACATGTGGATTTTCATCATAATGTATTCAATAATAATTTAACTTTTGTAATGTTACTTGAACTACTTAATACAGCTTTTTATACATAGGAACATACATTTTGTTTCTTGTAAACTTTTGTTTTATAACATTTATCTATTTGAAAGAAGGCAAATTGACCACAGTGGTCAGAAGTTAACATTTTAATAATTGTTTAAATTGTTTTATGTTGACATAGTATATATATTATAAAAAAAGGTAAAAGATAATTTTGATTTTTGTTATTAAGAATTGTAATAAAATCTGGTTACCCTAATAATATTTTTTATACCTGTGTCAATTAAACTAAATGAATTTTGTTGTTTTTCTAGTGTTCTATAACGTTTGATCTAAAATATTGCAATTTGTAACTTTTGAGATAAACATTGCCTAAAATGCTTGAATTATGTAATTATTTATTTTCCATGTCCCAAGAAAGTGATCAATATTTAGAATTTTTGAGAACCTATTATAAATAAATTTCACCACATTTTTACAGAACTAAGTAACAATACAGTGAAAACTATAAGTCAAATACATTGTAACAAATGGAAAAGTAATAAATTTTTATCAGTATCCCAGGTTGCAAGAATTATACCCCTTTTATATGGTTCTGAAAGAAAAACTAGAACGATTATTTAGTGAGATATTTTAAGTTAGAAACATGGAAAGCGCTGTGATAACAGTGTAATAAAAATAAAGACTGCTTTTTTCTTTACAACACTTTTATAACAACACTTCTTTCTTGCTAATGATAGATCATATAAGATTTAATTTTATTTAAGCTGTATATACAAACTGTTCAGCATAGCATAGCAAGTTATCCTTTAAATTTTTTATAAAATGATGACGTGAATGATATTTTATGTGCGTATGATCCTTTTTTTAATTTCTTATATGAAAATATGATTTTAATTAGAAATTACGTAGAAACTTCGACGGATGTTTATGTTCTTGTCAAGTCAGAATAAATCCTAATTGAAGCATTTATTGTATACGTAAACAACACGGCAACCACATCTAAACCTACGATCAAAAATTTTAAATAACAAGCGAAATTTTTACAAAAACATATTAACCATTTAGCGCAATATTAGACGGTTCAAGAATCCTCTGCAAGAAAATATCCTGCGATTTCCGCCACCGCATTCTAAATCCCAAATATATTTTAAGATATGAATTTAATCACAATGTGATGTATTACCAATTTTTTTGTACATAGAATGAAAAATATTTTCAATGCAATAATTTTTATGTAATCTCGAAATGTAAAATTTCAATTATGCCTCGTTGTAATTGTTAATAATGTTTACATTACAGTGCTTATTGTGGGTTACTCTTAAAACATAGATATATATTCTCTTATACTTTATCGTAGGCCCATTTAAGTATTACAATTATATTAAACATAATTTACGTCTATCTCTTAAGGTTGATGCAGCTTTTGCAATTTAATCACGCGAAGTTATGATTTCTAACGCCATTATTTTTTTAATTTCTTAAATATCTACTAAAGTAATTATCACGAAATTATTAAAAAAGTGGGATCAAATAACGTCTAATGCCTAATATATCATTTAAAAACCAAACCAAAGTCGGTGCGGAGTAACGAGGTAACAGACGTGTCATACAAAAAGTTACATGGTACTGGTGGATATTCATATTTAGCTATTCTGTAATGTAACGAACATAATTATAATACAATTACCGCTTTTATCAAAGACTTCAGGGAAGTAATGTAATGCAATTTTAGGAAGATAAAAAAATTTTTGTGACTTATTAATATTATAAGAAAAATATTTTTATTTTGTTTGAACGCTCTTTTATGTCTGTAATGTTATTTTAGCTTCGATTAATTACCTAAATTAAATTGGCTTGGTCGAAAAGGCCAAATGTGTTTTTGTGGCTGGGACAATTGTGTTCCCTTAGTTTTGTAAATTTTTCATAAACACTTTAGTTTAAGTTTGTTTTCTGTTTTTAAAAGTAATTTAAAATAGATGCATTCACCATTTATTTATAATTTTTGTTTATTTAACCTGTCTAAAATAACCACCTCCTATGTATGTTTAAGAGTGGAAACTCTAATTTTACACGATACCAAATTTGCTAGTAATACCGCGGTTCCTATTCCAACCGTAAACTAATAATATGTTCCGATTTGAAGGGCACTGTTGACTCTAGAATAGTAAATGGATCAAAGCGATTTACTTTTAACACCTAAGGGGCAGGACGTAATGCTCACCTTTCAACCTGCCCTCCTCACATTCGTGTCACTCTATTCAATTGAGAAATACATATTTGCAATAAAGGTTGTGAAAGGTAATAATCGTAATCTTTCTCAATTTTCAGGTAATCGGAAGCTCCGTATAAAATGTCCATTCCATGTAAGACAACTAAAACAACAAAAAAAAAACAAAACAGAAAAGATTGTGGGCGACTTTAGTCGCCTATTTTTTATTACAGGTATCTGTATTAGAGATAAAACTTCATAAAGAGATATGCCTTTAAAATTAGCTTCTAAACCATTTTAAATAAAACATTTGACGGCCGAATAAAACGTGTTTAAATATAATTTACGTTTGCAAGTAAACACCCGAAAACTATAGAAACTATAGCCGAAAACATAGAAATAGAAATACGAACATTGGGACAAAACAGAACATAAAATAAACATACGTTTATCTCAATGGAAATGACAGGTTTTCTTACGAGATTTTTACTTACAAACTTATGTTTATAATTTTATGCTGAGATATCACTCCTTACTACTACTGCATTTATTAAAGTAGCAGAAGAACAAAGAATCTGGAGGGAAAAGGTAGTACGATAACAGAGTTATCCATTTAAGTTAACAGCACGGAAAATGTTTTCTCCGCATAATGAATTGAAAGGCGTAAACTCTAATATTACGCTACATTCCCGTTATAAAATACTTTAAGTAATATTTCTTACAGTTTGTACATAAACTTATATGCACGCCCCTAATTTTTTTTCGTTGAGTAATAAACTTTATTCCTGTGGTACTTAGAGTTAAATGGAAGTGTGTCATTATTATAATATATCCTTAATGAACATATCCATGTAATGTTTTTATATTTTATTAAAAAATATTCTTTTTCCTTACGATATGTAGTCAACTCCATTGTTTAGAATTGTTTTTGTGGTAGTACAGCGCGATAACCGTTCGATAACTAGTTTTAGCTACAGTTTTTCCAGGTAAAACAAACCTTTGTTTGGTATAAAGTCAACCGATACAAACATTGATCATTTGAACTATCACCTAATGTTACTTATTACCCAAATAATGGAGTAAAATTTAAATTTTACTATATTATAAAGATAGAAGAAACAGCGTGCATTAAAATTTGTTCAACAAATGCGACTAATATGTCATTGCTCATGAACCGTAATTCAAACAATTACAACGTTTTTTCCCTGCAAGATTCAAACCCACATTTTCTTTGTGTTATATCTGATTTTATCACCAAAGACATATTCCTCATATGTGTTCCAGTATTTTAACGCACGCTATTTCAATAATATTTTCCTTATATTAAGATATCTTGTAAGGTGATATTTAGGTTTTAATTTAAAATAGCTCCACTTGTCAGTCGGTCGCCTTTATACCAAGGGCTTATAGGTAGTATCCTATAAGAACTGTTTTCTAAAAAAATATTACTTGCAAGGGATTAACAACGGCAATGTTGCGCAATATCAGAGTTTACGTCGTTAAGTAACAACGCGGAGAAAACATTTTCCGTGCACTTAACTTTAAATGGATAATTTTGTTATCGCACCAGCTTTTCCCTCCAGATTTTTTTCCTCTGCAACATTAATAAATGGGGTAGTAGTAAGAATAAGTTAAAATAAAATTATGAATGTTATTTTGTATTAAAAATCTTGTAAGATAATCACTGAGCTGTTAATTTTATTCAAATAAAGTTATATATTTACCAATGAATAAAACTGGAGTGTCTGTTTCTAAAATAAACGTATATATTTTAACGTCATAAAATATTTTTAATAATTAATAATTACTATTCTAGAAAATACTACTAAATAATTCTACTACTTTTATTTAAAACTAGATGTTGCCCGCGACTTTGTCTACGTGCGAACATATAGTATAAACAAGTATGTAAGTTTTAAATTTCCAAAAAGTAGCCTAGATGACTTCCTTATATAGGCAGGCAGACAAAAAGTCATAAATTGCTGAGGTGATTATTCTAGCAATGGTGACCTTCAATACGCAGTACAGTAATGTATAACATTATTAAATAAAATTACTTTACGGATTTTATCGCGTTTATTTTACATTTTAAATTCCCGACGTTTCGAACACTTTCCAGCGGCCGTGGTCACGGGTAGACTGAGATGTCATGTGTCTTCTTGCCAGTACTGAAGCGGGGTTTCAGATCTTAATTTTATATTAATTATTTTTAACCTGTACTCCGACCTATGCAAAATGAACTGTTTTTATCTGTACAGCCGGCAGTGGTATTAAGCTTGGGTTTAAATTTTAATTTATTAATTATGGGATCCCAAGCAGGTGGTAGAACCCAACCATCTTCTCTATTGAAATTTGGATGTTTTTTAATCTCAATAGCCTCACGGATCATCCTTGGTAGGAATCGGTGTTCTTTAGCGAGGATTTGTGGTCGATCAAATCTGATGTAATGGTTTGGGTGATTTAAGGTATGGTCACACACTGCCGACTTGTTGGGTCTTCTATGTTTGATGTCAGCTATATGTTCCTTCACGCAGGTTCTTATTGCTCGCTTCGTTTGTGTACAGATAAAATCAGTTCATTTTGCATAGGTCGGAGTACAGATAAAAATAATTATATAAAAATTAAGATCTGGAAACCCCGCTTCAGCACTGGCAAGAGACACATGACATCTCAGTCTACCCGTGACCACGGCCGCTGGAAATGTTAGAACCGTCGGGAATTTAAAATGTAAAATAAACGCGATAAAATCCGTAAAGTAATTTTATTTAATAATGTATAATATTCGCGCAAGCAATAGAAATAATTAAATGTAAACCATAATATACTTTTAGGTTAATTGTGGGTGTTCTTAGTTTGATCTCAGTTAAATATGTGTTACCACCATTTAAGATTTGTAAGAGGCTATTACTTTAGATTGAGTGACGGTTAACATTCAACGAAAATATCTTTTGTTATTGCTTAATCATGACAAGCAAAGTAAGGGAAAACACAATTAAAATTTCCGTAATTAATAAATAATTTGTCAAGATATTTGGCCTTTTCAACGATGCCAGTTTCAATTTAGCTCATTCGAATCTAAAATAACAATTATTTTTCAAGATATAAAGGAGCGTTCAAACAAATTAATTTCGTTAAACATGAAAATATTTTTTTTACCTTAATGATATTATTGAGTCGAAAAATGTCCTTATCATAGCCACCACTATAATGTTTTTATTGATTACAGAATAGCTATAAAAAATTCACAATATAATTTCTTGTGTCACAAAAACTTAAATAGAAAACACTAAAGATTGTAGATTTTGATAACTGCCATGCTCTTTACAAGTATAATACATGCTTCAATTAGGATTTATTCTGACTTTATACTAATATGGACAACCCTAGAATTTTTTAAGGTAATTTCTTTCTTAAATCATATCTTCATATTAGTAATTAAAAAATATTCTTATCCACAAAAAGTAACATAAACGTCATAGCTTTATAAAGAATTTAAAGGATAACTTGCTTATAAACTACTTGTGAATTATGATCATCAAAGAAGCTTTTTATTAACCAAAATATGCATTTATTTTACAATATTTATATCAGTATTTTTTAATATTTTTCCACAATTCGTGGATGTAGCTTAAAGTAAGTTTAAAATTTATACAACCCGTCATTAGCAAAAGCGTTCTTATAAATGAAATGAAACTTAAATTTTATTACGTTGTAAAAACGCTTTTCGTGTTTTTACTTCAAATGTATTACTACATTATCGTTACATTTTTGCCCTTGGAACCGTATAAAACGAATATATAAAAGACTTTTTAGAATATTAAAAATAAATAGTTACATTATTAAGGCAATTACTTTTATCGATTTTAGATGGTAAAAACGTGTGATGTTGTTGGACACTTCATAGTAATAATAAAATTCATTAAAATAAAAATAGTAAATAATATACATATATATTTTTAAAAATACTAATTTCATGTTCTATTCGGGGTATAATAAAATTTTATTCATGCACAAGATATTTATTTACGATGTTTTAATAATAAAACACTAAAACTGCCTCCGTAGCCCAGTCGTAAGGGCGTGTGGTTTAGAAACCGGAGGTCGTGGGTTCGACTCAACCAATTTTCATTGTTGTTTCCTAGTTGGTTAGGGCAATTTCTGATCTAACTGTTTGAAAAGTAAGATGATCCATGCGTTGGATGGGCATGTAAAAAGTCGGTCCACCAAACCGCATTGGACCAGCGTGGTGAGATACGGTCCAAAACCACCTAATGGATAGGGGTGTATTAGGGGAGGCCTATGTCCAGCAGTGGACTATCAGAGAGTGATGATGATGATGAAAACAATAAAAATGCATGTAGTAAAAAAGGTTTTATAATGAAGCGAAAGTTATATTGCAATTGTTACATAGAACTATTTAACTTTTCGCTCTATAGGGAAACAGTTTCCGAGTGATTTTATAACGCAATGGTAAAACCACTAGATGCGGCGGTTTTTAGTTTTGACTGTTATGAAATAACAAGCTAAAATTTGTAATTAAATGAAATACGTGTATATGTTATATCTTGTAGTGGATGGATATGTAAAATTAAATATTTTTATAAAATATGCAGTCAAATTACTTAGTTCTATATAATTGTTAATTATTTCATTGAAATAGTACCGATCTAGGTATTTTAAGTTCGCTAAAATTAAAATCGGTAGGTATCGTCATGAATGTCAGTCATTAAGTATACACTCACTGATTGTAAAGCAAATTTTCTACGGATCAATAACACTATTCTTCTCAAACGAAATAAACTTGCCAGATTTTTCTTAGGCTCTTAGGGAAAGTCCTAACCGCGATGAGTCATATCATCTAAATAGTGCATCAAAAATCGGTTCTTAAACCAGTCATGATTTCAGCTAGAGAAGATCCGTTAAGCATCATCTGTTTTACAACTTCTATAACAGTTTTAAAGGCCGCTTGAAACCGTCTAATGTCCACATTCTAAAGAACTATGAATGTATTCGAAGGAAAACAAAAGATGTAAACGTAATTAAAGATAGTCAAACGTAGTTAAGTCTAAAGTTTTGAATACCCATCGAAAGCATTTCTTGTTAAAGGGCTCGAAAGAAATTTCCTATGAACGCAACTACTCAATTTTTATTTTTGAATATGAGCGTGTGTATTAAAATAGGCATTTTTATAAACTATTATTATACTTTTAATACTATTGCCTATTTGGTTAAGATATTAAAAATCAAAATGAAATACAGTTAAGTGCAAAATTTAAGTCATTATCATCATTATCAGCCTGTCTCCGTTTACTGTTGCAATAGAAATGCAAACCGACTTCTATTCGATAAAGTCATTCCATCCTTCCACAGGGCATCCTACAGTACGTTTGCTGAGCCTCAGTATCTACATTAGAACTTTCAGACCCCAGTGGTCATCAGTCCTGCGACTTAACTGACCGGCCCACTGGCCCTTCGGCTTACTAAATGCGGTGGGCTATGTCGGTGAGTCTAGTTCTTGGCAGATAACATCATTTATGATGTGGTCATTCAGAGATATTCCGAACATAGCCTTATAGTATATAGCCTATATAACTCAAGCCATACAATTTTTTTTCTTTAAATCCTTTCTTAATACTTGTAGTAACAAAATAGAACTAAATAACACCGCGTACTAAATCTATTGTTTCAAGTTTTCTTTCTTTGTAGTTGCAGTTTAAATAAGGATGGAGTGAAAAGGTCACATAAAGTAGCTGCTTAAATTGTGAAATTATTCATCAGACTGTCATATATTTCTGGCTCACATAAAATGTTTGATAAATGTTAAAAGTTGAAACTGAAACTATCTTTATGCAAATATATTCACGTTCCATATGATTTTGTAAGAGTTTCAAACAAACGTGTCTCGCCGGAGCCAATCGAAATTAATATAAAAATAAGAGATTTATATCGAAAACTCACAATTACCGAATTGAGTAAGTGATATAAGTAGTACAAAAACTTTACCCTAAGTATAAAATAAAGAGAGACAGGAAAATAGGTAGTTTCTCACCTTTCTTTTATTTGCGAGATTTTAATACTTTTACGAGGTGTTCTTTAATTGTCCGAATGTGACTTGAATTTAATAAAATTAGACTTAAGCAGTTATTAAGCGGTTATTTAGTGAAAGTGTTATCCCGGCGAGCTTGGTCGTTAGAATGTATAACGTTAAATGTTATAATTCTTTTGCAACGCGTCTATCGACTGACTGAGCGAGAGAGATGTCAATTTGAAAATTTTTGATTAAGCGAGAGCGGATGACATGAATAAATTCAAATACGAACCTGCTGTGCTAGTTTAATTTTCAAACGTAGATCTATACCTACACATTGATAACAAATTTAAGTGACCCTGCTGGTAAAAATGTGATTTTTGTTTGGTATGTACCCGTATAGTTGTGAAACGTATGTATCAACAGTAGCTAGTTATAAAAATAATTAGTTTGAAAACAAGCGACGCCGTTCACATAACTGGTTTCGTTTTGTTTTTTGAATGTGACGTAACGACCCATGTCTAGTTTAAAATAAAATGGAAGAGTAAAAGTTGTTTAAATAATTTTAATGTTATGTGAAATGTTAATATTTGCTTATTATTTTTGCTCAATACGTATGTTTAAGGAACCACCAATAATATATTTAATATGAAGTTATGAAGTATTTATTTATATTAAGTACAGAATATACCTGGAGGAAATGTTTTACTTTAAAGATTTTTTTTTGATTGTACAGGGTTAGGAGGTAATTAGGTAACGTATTGAAATATTTGTCTTATTGAAAATTTTGAAGTATGCATGCATTTAACGTTTTCACACAAATTTATTACGAACTAATGAACAATCGAATCATTTTATTCATGTAATCAGTTTATTTTATTTGACTTTCTTCTTCTTAACGTTCTTTTTTATTATAAATAATGTTAGATAATGTTACTTCTATTCTTATACCACTTCAAATATTTAATGTGATTTTTAAATGCTGATATCATTAACAATTGTGTTTAATTATTACGCTTATGCTCATATATTAGTAACACTAAACTCTTTTTTTGTTTTCAATCTTCTTTTACTTTTATTGCTTTGCTCCTTTCTAGAACGTATAATGCACGAATAAAGAAAGGGACTGTTAAAATAAATAAATGTATTTATTATATAATAACAAGATATTTAAATGGTGGGAAAAAACAACCTCTTTTGTGTTATGACGAAGACGGATTATTCAGTGAGATGGAATCATAATATGAAACATTTTGGGACGTGCGTAACGTAATAAGGAATATATTGTTCTCATGTAATTTAAAAAAAAAACAAATTCAGCGTGATGTGTTTTACTTAGTATCTTACTTATACGCCTGTATACATTTTAATTGTGCAAAAATAATCTAAATAAATAAAAATCTGTTTGATGCGTATATTCAAAATTTTATTATTTTTACTGATAGTTTTTTAAATTTGATATTTACAACAAAATTTTCAGTTGCAGTGATTGAAACGATCTTCAAGTTATTCCGATTATTCAGATTAAAAATTGAAATTAGGTATTTAATTTTTAATCTGAATACTTTGGAACCACAAAGTGAAATAAAAAATGCAACAAGCCTGGTGGCACCAGAAGTTTATCAATACCGAAGAAAAATGTGTTTGAATGAATATTGCTTTTAAGCTTGTTAAAAAAATCAGATATTTTTTATTTTTAACTTATTTTTGTAAAATATCAAATAATAAAAATTGTTTTCCAGAGGTTTTCAAATTTTTTCTTAGTATTATTAAATTGATCCATTCAACTAATTTCGTCGATTGAACACTCAGTTAGTGATTATTCGAGATCAAAAATCTGAATAGAGTATTTATTTTAATCTGAAAGCTGTGAATTAATGGAATAAAAATGACAAGCTAGAACCAGAGTTTATCAAACCAGAAAAAAGTTGAATGGATTCTTTAAGTTGTTATCGATATTTTTCATTTTTATATTGTGAAATTATATAAATTTTTTCAAGTGAAACATTTTTATTTTGAAAGATTCTATAATTTTCAGTTTATAATGTCCATCAACACATTGACACGGGTGTAGTAAATTTTCTAATAGAACTAAGAGGCTTTCATTCGCAGTTGATTAAACAGCTGGATTTGTTAAATAATAGTGACCATCAGTTCAAGCAAAACTTATCGATAATGTTTCTCAGTGAATTATTTCTACTACCTCAGTTTTGAAAATCTATAATTGTATAGATCAGAAAGAATGTAACGTTATTTTTATAAGTATAGTGTAACTTATTTGTAAGCGCTATTTATCAATTAATAAAATTTAAAGAGAAATAGAATTTAATAGGCAGGTATGACGAAATAATAATTCTTAAGCAACACGTATTACCGGTCCATTAGCAGGCAAAATACTCTTTGACTAATTTTCATATTAAGAAGGTACTCAATTTGGAGCTCATTTTTTAAGTGTTTTTATCTTTAACCTCGTTGCGTTTCTATTAGGACGTCAATTTCCTAACTTTTGATACTATCTTTTAGCAAAGGTATGTCTAAGCTAATTGAATATTTACAAGTGAAAATTGAACAAAAGAATATGACCGACTTCAAACAGTGATAGATAAAAATAGATTTTGCACAATATAAGCCGCTGACAGCCTCTGCAAGAAATTATCACGCGATTTCCGCAACTGCAGTTGAAGTTTAGTTTATATCTTTTAAGATATCAGAGGCTTAAATTGCAGTGGCGGTTTAGGGTATTCATTTAATCGAAATAGCATGTATGACAGGTATTATGCATATAGAATGAAGAATTTTATAATTAACCTTAAATGAGCTTTGAATACGGCCTTATTAGACAATTTTATTAAGTATAATTATGTAGATCATATTTTATACAGTTTTGGCAGAGTTTTCAATTTAATTGCAAGAGGTTGTGATTTTGACGCTTGTTAATATTTTCAGTCATCAGTTAAACATAATCCTATCGAAATATTTAAAACGATAGGTAAATCTTAAGTAGTTGACTAAAAATGATTTTTTTAATTTTACGTTTTGCGATAGAGAGCATTACTTTTCTATGTGAAGACCAAAAATTTTATAAAAACATGAAATGAAATTCAATAACTAATAAAGAAGTAATTTTATAGCAATACATTGCAACTTCTTATTTATGTAAAAGTTTGTAGATAAAGTTTAAAGTCGTAAAAACACGTGCTTTTTGCATAGAAATCATCCTGATTGACTTAGTATTTTAAAATTGATCAGAGCTTTGGAAAGCCGCGCCAAAAAAAGTCGTTAAGTATCCATGTAGTTGTCGCCTTCCAGAAGTAATAGTGATCTAATATTACAAGATATACCAAAATAAAGTGTGTGGACTGTAAACATTATAGTGTAAAAATATGATTCAGCCACTTAAGTTATTTAAATAAGTTTATTATAAATCATACAATACATTTATCATAATCTCATGCTTCATTTACATTTATATGAAATTAATAATTTACAATATGTTACATTATTTATCTCAGAAGTTTTAAGACACTGAAATAATGAATTCTGAAGGATATATCAATGAAGACTTCAGCGGCGGAAATAGCAAATTGACATTAAAAAAAATATTTGAATAATTTTGCTTGATTTTAAAATCAGTCCATATTTTTTTATTAAAATTTATCGAAGCAGAAAAACATATTTTTCTTAAATTATAAACGAAATGAAAAGATCTAAATTGTAACTGACTTTGGACACTGTAGAATTTTTAAATCCGTTTTACCCATTTAAATTTTGTTTTCTGTATGAAATAAACGTAAGCAGACTTGCGAGGATTTAGAAATGAACGTTTAGTAAAAACAGCGTAAGAGTTAATAAGTTTCCAGCGGTGAAAATCGCTTCAGGGCATATGAGCTAAAAGGATACATACATTCTAGTTTGAAATTATTAGCTTAAGTTTTCGTGCATAAACAATCAAAAAATTATTCTTATTTTTGCACATTGCACAGAATGCGGGTGGTTATTTTAAATGTTACCTTTTTTGAACTTTTCGTATACCACTAGTAATAGTGATTTGCGTTTTGATATGTATTCTTTGTTATGCGTTATTTTTTATTTATTTTGTAGTGAATAATTTTGTAGAATTTTACTTTATTAACGTCACACGTCGTTAGTAATTACAAGCTTGCGCCGATAATTTAAACATGCTGGCTAAACTTATATTGTAAAATGTACAACATTAATGATAATTTACACATGTAGAATACTACTAATGCTAAAATTCCATCTCCGGTTGTCAGAGGGGATTAATTAAAGTGAAGTAAAAGGAAGTATCTAACTAGCAAACTATTCTAGAGACGGATAGAAACTTCTCTTTTATTCCTGTGAAAAATGTGAAATTAAGTCTTAGTACGACCTAATTACGGACACCGTTCTATGTACAATTTTTAATGATAAGTTTTACAGAAATACATATTGCCTCAGTCAAATCAGTTTTAAACCGTCCCTTTTGACAGTTTGCAAATATATTAAAAAAATAGATAAATTTATTTTTAATACTCGCATTTTTGACATGACCACAGTGAGGACTAAGCTCGAAGCGCGCGCTATTTATGAGTTTTAGTATGGCACTGGTTAACCACTGACTGCTGTGGTTTTAAGTTTTGGACAAGCTAATGGAAAATTGAAAATATTACATTACAACTTCATATCGTAATATTCGTTAAATTGTCATTGGCACTTTTTACAGAGTGCTTATAGCGTTTATTTATTCGTAGTTATACATGTTCAGCGTAATAACACATAGGATTCTAGGTATGTTTGCTGTATGTGTAATTATTGCTATTAAATTGAATGATAATGTTTTTTAATGAGCGAACTTAGTTATAGAAGGACTTTAAAATTGTTGAAAAAGCCTATGAATTTTTTTTTTAAATATGTTTAAATTAAAATCCTTGTCGTTGTTCCTAGAACATGGACAAATGTTCTCCAGAACTTTATTGTTTGGTTAATTTAAAAAAATACAGTTATGTAAAACAATATTAAAGTCTATCTCCTACTATTTGCAATTTAATCGCACGAGGTTGTTATTTTGTCGACGCTGCAATTTTCTTAATTTCTTAAATATCTAGTAAACTATTTATCACAAAATTAATAAAAACAATCACACCATACGACAGCTAATACCTATAGTTTAAAAGATGAATGAACAAAAACGGAGCATGAGGAGAGAAGCAACGAAAATAAAGCAATAAATACATAAACTCAGAATTGAGTACCTTATCCTTTTGAGAAGTCGATCAAAAAGATACAAGTCGTTAACAGAAATGCACTAGCTTTAATAATTACTTTTATAATTTAAATTATTTATATTGCATTTACACAATACAGTCTCTTAAAAATATGTTTTAGTATAATTTGAAGAGAAATTGCTGTATTGTTACTTTGTTATACTTACATGGTGAATCGGATAGAAATTCAAAGTAAATGCGCAAAGGAAACAGGAAACAGTGGAAGTTGTTACGGTCGAGGGAAAATTACTCACTCTCACGCAAAAATTTATCTAAGCCGCAGTTTACCTTAAGTACACAATAAAGAGTTAGTATAAGTTTTGTTTAACATGGTAGTATGATTACGAAAATATAATTTGTATTATATTTTATTACGAGACAACCAATGCCAATAAATAATAATGATCTAAAATATGTTCAGTTTTTATAATTCGAGATTAGAAGAATTCGTGTAATCGTATAGTCTTCTAGTGGTACTTAAAGTGAGACTCAGGTTGCACAATGTTATATGATATTGTCGCTTTCTCACATTATAGCATCGTCTTATATTGTAAGAAGGCAACTACTTATTTTAACCAATTGCATAAAAACTAACATGATTCATGCGCTGGATGGGCATGTAAAAATGATTTCTGGTCCGATTGTCCAAACTATCTTAGGTCGTTGTTTATCTATTTAATCAGTTTTCTAGGGGCTAGGTCAATTCATCACCATTTTGTAGGCCTAAAATTCCTTTCCTCTGCAGCATCGATCTTCATGTTGCCTTTAAGGCAAATTTCTTGCTCCTAAAGGAGACGTAACGTTATCAGCCTACATGGCTAGGTATGTGCTCCGTCTTTCTTGAAATTCACACATTACAGCCATTGGTGTACTGATGCCGCACCACGATGCTTACCGTTTTACTGTGTCCAACTGGCATCTGACCAGAAACATTTAAATACAACTTAAAAAGTAGGATAATCTTAATTTTAAGATAAACAGGTTGTTTTTGACTTCATTAACTACAGAACACCTATATAAAACATCATTATATCGAGTCTTAATTACATTATGGGAATACCCATAAAGTCACATTACATGTTAATTAAAAAAGCTTTAGGGTATGCAGGAAACCGGAAGTAATCAATGTGGGAGCGTTAAGGGCAATTGTTAAGACTCACGCGAACTGGATACAAGTGGAGCGGCAACTCAACTTTTATTTTATAATCATCAATATATCCAAATGTAGCAGGTATAAAGGAGGCTCTATGTCCAGTAGTGGACTATCACAGGCTGATGATGATGATTTAAAACGTGTATTACTTAAACGTTAAACGTTTATTTTGTTTTAACAATTTACTTCCCGAGGAATCAGACTTTTTACAGGTGAAATGTAAGACAGGTGTCTACACGTCGAAGCTTATTTGAAATAACGCAATACTTTATAGTAAAGAAAATAGAAAAGTATTGGTAGTTTGCAATGGGACAATCCCCATTAAAAACAAAACTGAATCGTGCCGTAGGATTTAAATGTTCATTACTGTTATCCTCTAAATAATTTTGTCAGATATTATTAAAGGTAGTTAATATATATGTATAGTTCTTAAGAACGGAATGCTAAAAGATTAAAATTACTCTCTATAATAAGAATTACAATTGTTTTAGAATACAAGTTTCTTAGCAAGAAATTACAGGTTTAAGAGCGATATCATCTCTTGAGTATTTCGAAAAACACTAACCTTTTAATCAGAATAATAATGAAAAACAGAGCAATGTAGGGAAAAAAATGGGCAAAAATTAATTAAAAAAAAAACAAATAAAAAACGTATTTTATTTAATTTTTAATATACGTGTTTATTTCAAATAAATAAGTAACAACAATTTATCCATATGTCTATTATAGAAGAAAGGAACATTTCGAAACTAAAGTAGAATGAGGACTGGAAACGAAAACCTATGCTTTACAATTTGGAATTCTGTTGACTGCAAGGGAAATTTATTGCCCCGGAAATTTACAGACAAATTGTAGTGCATCTCTAGGCAACAAGCTGAAGTTAAGCAGCACTTTTAAATCTGTTAACCTTTTTATGTTATTTACGAAAATGGTATTGCGCAAGTCGCAATCGATTTTTACTTTCTGGTAGTGCTCTTTTTTATTGCAGTACTTTAAATTTAAGCTGATTTTACTGTTTTTTTTTATTTTTGATTATTGAATCGAATATTGATACTATTAATTGTTAAGTATAATCGATTAATAAAGAAACAATATTCTTAATCATTTCAAATGCCAAAGTAAATTCAAGAAAGGATTTACTTTGGCATTTGAAATGATTAAGGATTTTCAATAATGTTCTATCTGTTACTTTTAAATAAAAAATATCAATTAGATATATTGAATAACGACTGTTGTACTGCACTAGAATCCTGTAATACATGGACGAATTTCGTTTTCAGTTGAAATATTCTGATTTATATCATGTCCACTAATTTACGGATATTTTGCGTTACTTAAATATATTTATTCCCGACGTTTCGGATTCTTTCCAGCATCCATTATCACGGGCACACTAAGTTATAATTATATAATAATAATAATTATACTAAGAGATACAGACATATACCAACTTAGTATGTATAATAATCGCGTAAATAAAAGAAATAATTATATTCTGATTTAGATTATATCCAAATCCGCAGGTTTATTTCTGCATTAAAAACTCAAAATTATACAACTTTAATACGACATTTTTGTAAAAAGATAACTCTGGATTTTACACATATCCAAGTTAAAGCGCTCCGGGAATGGTTTAGGTAACGCTCCTGAATAATTCTACGATTTAAACAGTTAGGTGGCCTTTTATACTACTAATTATCCGAACTCTACCCCGGTGGTTGTTACGGCAGTAACTTTAGTGTCACGTGTAACTTAAGGGTTCAGTAGCTTAGTCAAATAAAGTTAAGCTTACCCGGTGACGACTGTTTGTATAGATATGATTAATTTTATTGTATTTTAGCATTACTTTTTTCTAGCCGTTAGCCGCAACTTCGTCCACGTGGAATAGGAGAAAAGTTCGCGAGGTGTTTTCAAATATATTGTATAACATAATATAAATGTGGCGTATTTATTGTATGTGCCTATTATTAGACAAAAAGTTTTATGGCTTTTGCTTAAACGACGACGAATTTCATTATATCATTTAAGATAATTACAAACCATAGTTTATCCCCTACAGTTTGAAACTACGAAACTGCTACTAAACACCACTTGTGGCTCATTCAGAGTATCTAGACACACTAGACGTTCTACGTTCTATGTTCAGCCGAGACGACTTCCATATAAACTTTTATCCCTGCAACCATTTCAACGACTTGTGTGACAAGTATCAATAGCCGATGCCCTTTCTGGGAATCTATTCCAAGTATGTATTAAATTTCAACGAAGTTGGTCAATGGCAGTGAAAACGGTCAGACATACAGACAGTGTTACTTACGCATTCATCTAATATTATAAATATGGAAGTATGAAATTCTGCTCTAATGTTTGTCATTTCAAAAGAATGTTTTAAATGTTTTCAATGCACTTGCGTTGGACTTAGGAAAGGCTTGTTTTTAAATTGTTTACTTGTACTATTTTTTTTTACTAATTTCCGAGACGAGACTTAATTAGCGCAAAAGTTTTTTTGATATCCAGAGGTATACCCAAAACTCTTTTTTCGTAATCGTAAGGGTGCAGATTATTTGCTTAGATTTGTATTTTTTTTTAATTAAATATTTTTGTCATTACAACAGGGTGAAATGTGTTAAATGTAAAAAATGTAACCTCAGTAACTATATAAAAATAATTTTGTAATATATTACGTTACATGTATTCATTACAAATTGTAATTTTGTAAGCAAAACACTACACACCATCCATAAGTTGCTTTCGGTTTGTTCCAAATTATACATAAAAATGTTAGCTGCCAAAATGTCTCCATTTTATATAATGTACACTGCTATATCTTTGAAATCTAGAAATGCTTTCATTGAAAGATTTATCGACAATTTTATTCAGCACGTCCGATAACATTTTTTATGTTTAAGCTAAAGTTATAAGCATTTACAAAGGACATCTTGCGACTTAATGCCTTGGAAGTGTCTTTTATTACTCAAAATGAGGGGATGAACAGATGTCTAATACATTATTCAACAAATCCGAGGGGAGACACGGCAAATGTCAAGATTAAACAAACGAATTGGGAACCTCTTGGTACAATTATTATAAAACTGGAAAATGAGCTTTGGCTTGTTTGTTTTATTTTAATTATTTCAAATGTTTTAAAAGAAACAATTTAAACGTTTTTTTTGTTGCACTTAAAAGATTGTTTCAACGTTAATGGCAAATAAAAAGTTAAAAATGTGTTAAAAATAATGTAAATAAAAGAAACCTATAAAACAAAAAGCTTATTCTATGAACAGAGAAGAAATGTACACCATAAACCGTAGTAGTGGCATTGTATAAGTAGATTGTTGTTCAGTGATCAATTGCTGAATCATGATGATGATGATAATGAATTAGTTTTACAATATTCCTAACGTTTCAGATACTGTCTGTGACAATAAAATCCTTTGAGTCTTTCATTACATTGTTGATATTAATTAACTTTCATTCAATACGTTTTTGTTGGTGTTTCGGTTAAGTCTGTCATGTAAGTCAACGGCCGTCGGACAATATTTCTATATTGTTTATCGTTAAACGCCCCACATTGAAGAGGTGAGTACTAGTTTCAAGGAAGATTAAATGGCTTCTTTACCTCCGCGCCAATTTATCTCGGTACACGGTTGTTTAGGAAAGCACTAGTGCGACGGGGC
The DNA here is from genome assembly GCA_029286875.1 of Lamproptera curius. Taxonomy (NCBI): domain Eukaryota; kingdom Metazoa; phylum Arthropoda; class Insecta; order Lepidoptera; family Papilionidae; genus Lamproptera; species Lamproptera curius. Next base: position 50,071 of record JAGSMT010000157.1, read on the forward strand.
GTTGTGGAAGTGCCCAGAGAGTACTTTAGCGTATGTAATGAAAAGGGTAAAATAACTTAGAGTGGAAACTTATTTGAAGGTAGTATTTTATTCTGATGTGAAGAACATAGGAGAAAGGAGTTCACGTCGCCCAATTTAAGGCTGTGCAGCATGTGCCAGTACCAACACAGTAAATAAAATAAAATTCCTGGTGATCCAATACAACAGGATAAATGGCGCTAAAAGCCAGAACACCCTTAGACCACTAATGAAGATTGTAATACGCGCCCCAATGAAAGCTATAGCTATAACAAACATAAAAACTATTTGAGATAAAAGAAACTGTTGTTTTTTTAGTGGCTATACCTTTAAGTATTTTTTTTTGTATACAAGTCTGACTTAACACTGCCACTCACTCCATTTAGGGGGAGGTTTCTAAAATGAATTGTTTAATTAAATTTTAAGAGAAATAAAGACAAATGGACTTAAATTCAAAAGTTCGGGTTCAAAAGTATAAAGAATTTAAAGTCAATTCAATGAACATAATATATTTATTGATTCTCAGGGGCAATTAACACACTTACACTGGAAAGCGACTTTATCTTAATGTTATGCAGCATACAATTATTTAATTTTTCAATATTATTCATGACTAAGCGGAAATATTGCCAAATTAGTTATGAAAGTTTTGAAATAAATATAAAAGCTATACTTTTGTATCACAATTTTCACAAAATATGGTTTAGTGCAAAATATATTCAATATGCAAGTATTGAAAGATAAAAAGGAAAATAACAGAACTTTGCAGTAAAATAAATAATTTTCTTTGGAAACGTAAATTGAGCAAAATACCTAACCAGCACAAACTTCTGTCAAACTTTAAATCAGTTAACAATGGAGACTGAAAACTTTGCGTCATTCGCTATACTTAATGTACCTGACAAGTAAGATGTTAACTTAGAATTGATTCTAACTACTCAATTTGAATAGTGCCTTAACTTAGCTATTTGTATATTTTAAATAATTGGCTTTTACTTTTATTTTATAACATTGTTTATAACAACTTCTAATTTTAAGTTTTCATTATATTAATTCATTTCAAAAATTATAGACCTAATGGTACTTACATACGTATAACAACAAACGTAATTGTTAAGTGTGCAATAATTTTTATGAAATAAAGGAAAAAATAATTTTATTTTTACACAATTTCCCTCTAGCATTAAAGCGGTTATGAAAATGTAAATAATAACTATCACATGAAAGTATCAAGAAACGTATAATAGGATCATATTCGACTAGATAAACCGATTAATTATGTTGTATTAAAATTAAAACTAAATTTATAACCTAAATGTGGGCTAAGAATTTATTTTAGGTAGGGTTTTATTTAGTTTCTGCACACACTGATAAGAAGAAAGTGAAGCTGTTATTTAGACGCGTCTGACCACTTAAATAGAAAACAGTTTTTAATAGTATATTGATATATGAAAGTCTAGTACTTCATGCTATTAAACGGCTTTATACAAAAAAAATAAGGGTAAAAGGTTAGAATATTACAAACACAAAATATTGTTTTTTGTTTTGACATATATTTCATAATAAAGTCAGTGTTTGTAGTTTATCACAATTCAACTTAATTTCTTAAAACAGGCCCATGTTGTATCAGGTCATATCAAATTTGTTTTGTATTATGCGGATTTGATGCCTTAACGTTATCTAGCAACCAAGCTTAGGATGTTCGGGAGAGATCGCACGTAAGCGATAACATAACAACAAAAAGATTTAAAAGCATATAAAAAGATATATTATACATATATAACAATATTGTTGTTATTGACATAATAATTACGCCGCAACAATTACATTTATAATCAGTTATTTTGTATTATACGTTAAATATTCGTATAAAACTCACATCAAAGAGTAAAGGTATTCTGCCGGGAGCCATTTAAGTAACAATATTCACGTGGGTTGCCATAACCCGGAAATGTAATGAGAATTAAGAATTATTATTTTGTAAACTTGTATAAAAATTGTCAAGTGAAACATGTGTGTATATACACAAGAGAAATTCAATCTTATAAGTTACGCAGAGCAGAGACAATCAAGCTTTAAATTTAACTGAAGAACTAAATTTACCTGATCGTGAGTGATACGCCTTTCCCATAAGTAATGCAGTCTTTAATGCCACAACTTCAACGGTATCCCTGATATTCCGTAAGATGTTCCGTTTAATCTTTGCCCAGTAAATACGTACTATTACTAGTTTATCGCATATAACGATAAGTACTCTACCTTGCAAACTGAAATATAGTAGTTCTTTCACCGCGGTAACAGGTTTCCAGAGAGGAGCGCTGTATATAGGAGACCTCCCCACAATGAGCTATCCGTTGTCTCTGCTTTATTGATCAAGCTGGTCAACGGCTGTTCAAATATCCCTCTGTAAAAAGGGGACCTACCACCTTTTAAAGTTAAAGTAGTAAAAATATTTACTAAGATGAAAAATATATACATATATCAATTGTATGAGTATGAGTAATCAGTTAGTCAGTTTATAATTTTGTAACACTAAAATTGTAACAAAATTATAAACTGACTAATAATATGATTCAAAACAGAATACGAACTCTGTGACCTAAAAATAATAGTAAAAAGCCACGCATTGTTAAAGAATAAATAAACGAGAACGAGGGCTTTTGCATAAAAAGCGCCCAACCACAAAAGTCTATTCAAATATTTGTTTTTACGAGATTCAGCCTCTGCCACCGGGAAATCCGTTGTAAGCGATCATGAGCGTTCTTTCACTCATAAAAAAGAACCTTTTTTTCATTTATGTAATGAAATATTAAATAATAAGTAATGAAGTACACGAAAATTGTAATGCCTGATATGTTACGTAATAGGCGAACATCTTGAAACATCTTTCTTCTTACAATTATTAATTTGTTTTACATGTGAATTTAGGTACCGTATAAAAATAAGGTACCTGAACAGTAATATCGAATTTAATATGTCAGCGCTTTTCTAGTCTTTTTACATATTTCCTGCTCTTTAAATATTTCGCCATAAACAAATAATATCCCACACATAAAATTATTTATTATTATTTAACTGGGGCATTTGTTCAACATTTATTAAAACAATCAAAGCGTTTTTGTCATTAATTGCTACAAAAATTAAAAAAAATACAGGTTAAAACAATATAGTATGTAGTTGCACATTTAAATTTATTACATGATTACCAAATACGAAAGATCCCTCTAGTGAAGCACAAAATATGACTACTTCAGACAACTCTTTCAAATATAGAACTTTAATAAGCGGATATATAGATTATGTTTGTTTTAGGTTTAAATCGATTCTTAGATTTTTTCGTTAGTAAGGTAAATACTTCACATGTAAAATAAAACAATTTAACAGTAAATCAGGCAATTTTTATTCTACACAAAGATTTATTGAACCGATCATAAATTCAATCTGCCTCGATCATACGTTTCGCAATAATTCAACGACGCAAAATACGTCGTTTTTCACGAATATTTTAATTTCGACGCTTGTATTTCAAAATGGAAGAAAATACCGATTCTTAAAGGTATTGGGTTATCCGTGAAAGCAACGCAAATCATTATACTATTTTACAATATCGATTCTAGGGGAAAGGAAGGTAATACGGACCACTTAAGGGAAAATCGATGTGAAACAAAAAATAATATCTTTATTTTTCTTTTTTTGTAATTATGTGATTGACCATTTATTAATTTAACTTATTGTTAAAGAGCGCTTACATCGAATCACAGATACAAAAGATATTGGATGATTTCCAAAACCCTCGCTTTGGTCCATTTTGCCTACACGTGAAGGTAAAACAAACCACGCATGAAGGCAAAATGGACGTAATACCAAACTAAAATCTCTACACTGGACCCAGCCTCTAGCTGATTTATAAAGTAAATAAGAGCAATATAAACATTGTATGTCTTCTTCATATTCGCTAGATGAGTCTTTTTTTAGTGTTATTGTAGATTTTCCCTTTCCTTTTCCTTTTTGACCATTCGTTTGCTTGCCTTTCCTATTCTTTCCAGTAAAAAAACTGTTTTATCTTATTTGTGTTTTCTTTAGTTTCTTGTGCTTTTTTAGTAACCTCTAATTCTTTCTCATACAGTGACGATGTTATTTCGACTGTCTCTCCTCGCGGACTAGACCTAATATTAAATTAGGTCTAGTCCGTTTTGGAGTTCATCCCTAGGCAAGATATACTTTGGAGCAATAGTAAAACATTAACTCGTAGATGGCTGTTGTCCAACATGAATACATATTTATTTTGGGAAATTCTCTGATTACTTAATGTTGATGGCGGTATTCCAATGGTGTTCAAATCATTACCATTTACAGATAACAATGGCTTAATGACACCTTTATTGCTAGAGCTGCCAGGTTTGTCTCATCACTGACTAGAGTGTGGTGTCATATTTATTTGAATAATCAATTGGAGGCACTTCTTCCTGTTGAATCGTTAGTCCTCCTATCCTAATTAATACAATCACTATAATTTATAACATTAAATGTGGCAGCGGTTTTGTTAAGCCCCATTTTGCGTTGCTAACTTTTGTAATGGTATTTTACATGCCCTCCTTATACCAAGCTTGTCGGTCTGACTTTATTTTGCAGTTTTTAACTTAAAAAAGAAAATCGGACCGACAGTCTTGTACTACTACTTAAATAACAAATGATATAAATATAATCACAAATAAACTGCATTAAAGGTAAAACAGACCACGAGCTTTATTTTGCCCGTTCGTTTTGCCTCCCCGGTAGGCATGCAAACAATAAAATATTTTGAGGTTAATATTGAACAGAACTATGCCTATTTGTCGTTAAAACTACGTAATATAAACAATATCCCAAACAAAATTACTAAATCCTCGATATCTTTAACGTAATATAACTGGAGGCGATTTAAAGTTTGCTGTTTTTACTTTAAAACTAGCAAAAATAAACTTTCCTTGACAAAAACCAAATCTGACTGAGACAAAAACCAAATCTGACCCAGTCTGCCTGAGACATACCTACAATGTTATAAAACACAGTTAATATCAATCTGGAAAAAACATGTGGCCTCCAGTCCTCGGCAGCCTTGCTATCCTAGCTACGGACATCCTTTAAACGGGGAAGGAGTTCTAAGAATCCCTGATTAGGTACAGCGTCAGCAAAGTAATTTGCAAATTAAGGAAGTTGAAGTATCAACTGGCCGGTCACATAGCTCGTAGGACCAACAACCGTTAAGACAGGTCCTCCAGTGGAAGCCTCATAGTGTGTGACAACCCTTGACGAGATAGAGTGGCGACCTGAGCAAATGTGCAGGCAGTCGGTGGATACAGGAGCTCAAGGTGGATGTTTATGCAAGCACTCAATATTTATAGAGGTAGGATCATACCTATTTAACACAATAAGGTCGTCATTGACCTCTTTATGTTTATTTATTGTCTTCGAGCAATATCATGATCTTCTCCCTAGCCTCCGTAGCCTAGTGGTATAAGCGTGTGCTTTAGAAACCGGAGGTCGTAGGTTCGAATCCTGCAGGGACTCAAAAAAATTTTCATTGTTGTTTCCTAGTTGGTCAGGGCAATTTGGGCCGATCACGCAATTGTCTGAAAAATAAGATGATCCATGTGTCGGATGGGCATGTAAAAAGTCGGTCCACCCACCAACCCGCATTGGACCAGCGTGGGATATAGTCCAAAAACCCCCTAATGGATGGGGTTGTATTAGGGGAGGCCTATGTCCAGCAGTGGACTATCACAGGCTGATACTGATGAAAATGTTGAATATCATGATCTATGGCAGCAAATAATCTATCACCATCTAACCAACGTAGAACGTGATTATGGCATTTTATGCTACACCAAAAAGTATAAAAACTGAATGATGGAAACCGTTGAATTTGTTACATTTTTAATTGTTTTGGCCACTCAGTGAAAAAAATCACTGTAATCATAATTTGTGTACATTACTATACATCATTAGATAATATTGTGTTTTTTTAATGTATGCAGTTACATTGCTTTAGTGTAAAAATGTCACAAAGATTGTGGATATATTTTTAGAATCAACTGTTGAAAATGTACTGTTGTTAAAAAAAATTCTTGCGTGGGCTGGGAACTCCTGGCTCCCATGGCCTGAGTAAGAGACTCGGGGGAGTCTGTTACCTAACTATAGGGGTCGAGGGTGCGTTATTTCCGACGCACCAAGAGGGACGCAGGTGGCCGTAGGGCCGAGATGAGGCTACTTCGGTGGCCAGCGCTGTTGGGGTCACAGAAGACGGCGAAAGAGTTCCTGTGACGATAGAGATGATATCGAATATTAAAGTTCATAACAGAAAGTCCATCAACCAAATATTCATATATTAATGCTATAACAATTAATAACCATAGATAAATCCCCATTATTACATATATTTACTTAAGTAGGTTGTTTTTGAATATTGAGTTTCGGTTCTCAAACTACGTGCGTGCGCAACTCCGCGTTCCCGCTGAGGGAGCGGGGGTAGGAGACGGACCCTTGTGCCTCACTACTTAGCTTAAAGATTTTGTATCAGACGAGTTTTTGATGGTTAGTCAACCTAGCCCTACAGTCAAGCAACCCCGGTCTCCCCTACTTAAAATGTAAATTTTACGCACATGTTAGTTGTAATCAGATGCTAGTCAGATATTACTGCTTTTGCACATCACACTAAAGTATTTCCCCTAATTTTGTAATGTACCTTCTCATTTTATAATCTTGGCCTATTATCTGTATACTAGCTATTAGCCGCGACTTCATCCGCGTGGAATAGGATAAATAACCGTGTGGTGTATTCAAATATACTGTATTTAGTAATTTAAATGAATTGTTATAATTGTGTGTGTCTATCAGTAGACACATAGTTTCATGGTTTTATCTATACTTTCTCTATAGCTTGAAACTACAAAATTGCTAAAAAAATACTTCATTCGACTCGTTAAAAGTAATTAGACAAAATTTCGACATAATTTATGTTCGACAAAAGAAAATTTACATATAAACTTTCATCGCAACTTGTATTGCAACAATTTGCAGCATAAGTCCTTTCTTAAAATCTATTCTAAGTTTGTTTAAAATTTTACTAAAATCGGTTATTTGGTTTAGACGGTAAAGAGGGATAGACAGACTTAGGAGTTACTTTCGCATTTATAATATTAGTATGGACATGATGATGAATTATTAAACATAAAAACAGTTTCAATAAAATATAAGGACTAGACTATTCTTAAGCTTAACATAAACAAGAATAACTATAAATATATGCCCAACGATATTCCTGCATTCGAATAATTTTACGTGACTGAAATAAGCGAATAAATAGATCCTTAATCCGAATTCATTGGGCAGGAACATAAACCGTTATAACCAGAGTTTATAAGGGTACCCGTAATACTGCGTCCAATGTGCGCAGATTACTCGTATAACTTATTAAATTATAACTTCAGTGAACTGAGTAACATAGTAGTTTTTTTTTTGTATAAGTTGGAGAAACGTGAAGAAAGTAAATACTATCTAAAGTGTTATGTTTTCGGCCTTTGTAATTGAAAACATAGATATTTAAAATCCTTAAACAGTTCTAGAATATAATATTGTTATGTATAAGGTGTTCAGCTAATACAGTTTTAATGCCTTTGTACCATACAAATCATCACGGTGATATTTGCATTAAAATTAATTTAAATACTTAATGACAAGTAAGTATTCTTATTAATTATAAACCATATCTATAATATTACAAACTATAATTGACTGTCATTTATATTTGGTTTACTAATATTTTAATTATTTTTTCTTTAATTCTAAAACGATGTATAAAATTAGCTCAATACAATACTCTACTAACGATGTATGGAAAGTTTGAAACGATTACATTTAAAAAAAAACAAAATCGATTGCTCTGTAAGCTTTAAAGTAAGTGAACTTGAGGGTCATTAAATCGAAAACTATTAAATGAAGCCATTTGTGATACGGCTGATTAAATAATCTTTTAAAACTATATACTTTAAAAATGGCAATAATTACCTAAACAATTTAACTACCTGTAACACATATTTAGTTTTATGTTTTAATACGTAAAATATTATAACCACTGGAAGTTGTTATATTAGTAGTTAAGTGTCGTAAAATAAAATAAAGAACAAATAAAGTTCATACATTAAAAAAAAATTGATATATTTTGAAAAGTAGTACAAATATTTTATATATTATTCATAAGTGTTCCGTATATGATTTCTTTGTCTTATGTCTTAATGATTCCATGCAGAAATTGAACTAACGTATTCCTATGTGTGGGCTGGATGAGAATAGCCGAAGATGAAAGTAGTGGCGTGCATTAGGGTATGTATGGCTACAGCAGAATATTTTAAAGCCGTTCAAGTTCCGTACGGAACGATGAATGATGCTAATAAAATATTTCTTCTGGTTGTTTTTCTTGGCTATGGCCTAACCCTGGCATCGTAGGTTCCTACACTGACCAACATCGATTACACTACATACAAGTTATATAGCAACCTTATAATATTACCGTCTTTAGTTATTTTAAGTATCGACCTTTCTTTACCAGACTCTTTGTTGGGGTCACGATACAAACTGATTGATTGATGTTGATGTTGCAAACGGCCTGAAAGAGGCCTTCCAAAAAGCTTACGAAGGTAGTAAATACCATGACGTGTGAAGAAATTTTGCACGCTTCTCTGCTGAACCACAGAATCCTGAATGTTGCAGAAACCATATCGAGACAGGATCTGCGCTCTCGTGACTGATTTACTTACACGTGCAGCAGGCCAACTGCATACAGAGTAAGAGAGACCTTGCCTCTCACCTTCTCTTGTGGTTGTTTATGGAGAGCTTCACGTGAGCGGCGCTTTGACCACTTTTAGGTGTGAGTGTCTTCCTATCTTGAACCAATTTATATAACGTTGTGACGTCAACAAATCTCTTTCTCTGTCCCCATATCCCTTCTGTATCTTAAATCTTAAAACTACGCAACGGATTTTTGATGTGTGTTTTAATCGATAGATTATAAAGCAAGGTTTATATGTATAATCCATGCAAAAATTGTAATAGAAACTGTGATAAATTAATACATTACGATTTTACAGATATCAGTATTGCACCCGTGCTCGTGGAGCTGTGGCGGATCGCTAGTACTAAATAATTTCTTAAACTGGTACATGTTTTATTCCATGTAGCCATTTGGGTAAAATTTCGAATAAAAATAGGTAACTGTTTCTAATTAATATTTCCTGAAATTAGAATTTTGAAGTGTAAAATCTACTAGATATTTTAATGCTCGGTCTAACCAGATATTTCTTATGTTACAAATGTCTTGCTCACTGTAGCAGTGAATTTTAATTCAAAAATTGAAGCAAATAATTTTATTAAAGTTAGAGTATGTCTTTGTCGCCTTCCTTTACGCACGTACATCATATAGGGTAAAGGAGATATATGGTGATATAATAATTTGGTATATGTTTAAAACACTTTTGTATGACCGCGTTAGCGATATTCTAAGTGTAAACGGTATAAAACCTTTCGCTCGCTCCGGTAATTTGCCTCAGCGTTTGGCGAACAAAGCAATTCGCTAACGCGGTCATACAAAAGTGTTTTAAAACTATCACCAAATTACTATATCCCAATATCTCCTTACCCTAGTGATTAAATAAAATAAGATATGAAAATAAATAGAAAATAAAAGATAGTAAGTTTCTTTTTACAAGGGAGCCTCTACAATAATACTACCGCGGTACCTATATTTGTTGTAAATCCCTTATGTATAAATTCTATTGCCTGTTCATGTATGCGTATTTACTGCGTAAACGGGACATAAAATCCTTAGATTGCGTTACTGGGCAATTAATAGGAAATACCGCTAAAATCGTTAATAAACTTATCGTTAACGGTTACAGCATCAGAATGTTTAATATTTTTTTTACAAAACTTAAGCGCTGTATTATGTGCAACGTGATATATTGTTCTGTTTGTTATTGATCATCATCATTATCATCGGTCTGTGTTAGTCCACTGCTGGACATAGGCCTCCCATAATGCATAGGGGGTTTTTGGACCGTATCCCATCACGCTGGTCCAATGCGGGTTATTGGATTAAATTATTTAATAATTCTTTGATTGTATTTATCAATTAACTGCAGCTTACAAAGTAGCTTTTACCGTAGATTACAACAAAAACTATGAGCAAATCTCCTTTTACAGATTACGTAAGTGAACTATCGATTAGTATGTTATATTAACCTTTACGTCCGAATCGATTAATGTCAATTTAAAAAATTATAATATTTCTTTAAGGTTTTTAATTTTTGATTTTAAATTAATATTTTTTCAATGCAATGGCGATAATTTTAAAGTAATTTTGATACTTAAATATTAGAAAGTAAATTTATTATTTGTATCATTGTGTTACAATTGTTTTCTATTTTATTTATTTATCTTTTAATGTACGTGAAAATCACACGTGTAAACAATTAATTTCGTTCTCGTTAAAGCAAAAATAAATATTTTAGAATTCGGACCGCTGTCTTCCGCAAAAAAGAATTATAGCTTTTATGCTTTGTAGACAAATTCTAGCATCCTTTTTGCAACATGTAAAAGATAAAATAAAGATACGTTTCTACTATTATACTTTTTATCGCTACATTGAATTTTTTTGTAGAAAATATAAAAATTTATTTAAATTATTTGCACGTTTTTTTGTTATAGGTTTCCTGAGAGATTTACTACAAATAATAATATTTACGTAGACTTTAAAAGAACTTAACACATTTTAACGCTTGTAAAATAAGTTCTTATTTTTTATGAGCGTATACTTCCTTTATAACCATATATAACCGTGTATCGATAAAATACTTTTGTACTTCTGAGAGTTTAAAATTAAGTCTTAGCTTTAGATTTTGTTTTCATACGTGACTACTAAGCTTGGGTAGCCCGAGGGAAGGCTTTTAGTAAATCTTGTGTTTGATTCAGTGAAGTTTCCAACGTTTAATTTCACTAAATGTTAGTTTAAATTCTTAACAAACTGAAAATTCTTCAGATATGTTAAATGAGAAGTCTCTCTCGTTTTTTGTGAGAAGCTTTAAGGTAAAGGGGATTTAAATTTTGTTTTAATGCAATAATTAAAGCAATATTGTAATATTAGTTACCTGCTCATTAATTTAACTATCTGATCGTAAGTCCTTACATAGAGAGATATTTAAGAAACAATTATAAATTACAAGCCCCTTATAGCCAACTACGCTGGAGGTATTATAGTAAACAAATGTACATGCAAACACAATTGCCATCCCTTTGTATTTTCATAGTTCGATGGACCGGATAGTGGTAGCTATCCGGAGGCACAGGACCGACTATTTATGAGCCCATCCAAAGCATAGATTATCTAACTTTACAGGCACCTTGCCCTACCCAATTAGGAAACAACAATTAAAAGTAGTAGAATCCCGTCAGGATTCGAACCCACGATGGCCAGTTTCTAAAGCGCAAGCCTATACCACTAGGTTACCGAGGCAGAGTCAAATATAATAATTGTATGTAGGTATTGTTAAAAAATTTCTTCATCATCATGTAGTGACATATGTATGTAACGTTGTGAAACAATTACGACCTTATAAACATAATATTTATAGAACACAAAATTTTCAAAATTAGCACAGAATATTTTTTGATATTTACTAATATTTTTATAGATAATCCTTTGTATAACAATTTATATTCTTTACACGGCACGTTTATAAGTTAGACACTGATTGCATATTTAAATGTGAGCATTTGTAAAAAATGTGTATTTTCTATTCGTTATTCATCAGACTTAATTTTTAATGCGAAATTATAAATAAATGTAAGGGTTCTTCAGTAAATTATTTATACTATGTTTAGTGAAAACAAAACCAGGAGACTACGTTAAATATCCCGCCAGTTAGCAATACGAATGCAGTTCTTTGCGTACGTGGTAAAAATCAGATGATTACTGTCGAGCTGAGTAATCTACATGTTCTGAATATACCATAATACCTCAACAGAATATATCGTTATTGCAGATAATAATGGTATATTTGTATAATTTTTTCAATTCATCCATCTTAGCTGGGAAAATTATACATTCCTTCAACTCGGGTACTTATAGTAATAGCAATGACGACCGGCTATGCTCTGATCAAATATTAAATAATTCACATACTAACTAAATTAACTCCTTATCCCAGTTAGAACCTTGAGAAGTGCTAAAAATTATTGATAGTTTAGATATTAACACAAGTTTGGGAATAGATGAAATAACAACTAAGTCCGTAAAATGTTTAAAAAATTTAATAATTAGTAACCTTACTTAATGTATATACTTGTCTATATAATACTTGTATGTATAAATACTTATCCTATTAACTGTGAATTTCCCGATTGCTTGAAAATTGCAAAAGTAACGCCTATATATAAGGCTGGCGCTAAGACTGATCCGGGAAACTACCGGCCTGTCTTATCTAAGGTGATTGAAAAAGTTATGTACACTCGTAAATTTAATTATCTTACACGTATAAAGTTTTTGTATAAACACCAGTACGGATTTTTTATATTATCAGCTAACTCCAGTAAATCATCACCAACAATCGATCTTGTGACCAAAACTAAAGATAATTTCGATAAAAAACAATTAGTTCTCGGCATATTCATAGACCTTAAAAAAGCGTTTGACACAGTGAGTCATTCCATTCTTATAAATAAATTAAAAAGTATTGGTATTCATTAAAGAGCTTTTAAAATATTTGAGTCCTACCTCACTAACAGATACCAAATAGTTAAAATGGGTGACGCCCAAAGCATCTCAGGCAAAATGGAATTCGGAATAACACAGGGATACGTATTGGGCCCTTTATTGTTTCTTATTTACATAAATGACATTAAAAATGCTGGTCTAATTGGAGAATTTTCACTATATGCAGATGATACAAATATTTTTTACTTTGGCTATTCTATTGATAGTGTTATAAAAGACGCACAACATGATCTTAAAACGTTAAGCCTTTGCATAAACTGTAACTTACTAACAGTTAATATTGATAAAACACTTTGTGTCATATTTACTGCAAAAAACAAAAAAAAATCCGTATTTTCCTCTGCTCACTATTGACAACAAGCCCACTAGACAGACGAACCAAGATTAATATTTGGCACTAATTTTAGATAATCGACTAACGTTTAAAGCACTTCTGGAATGGGTGCGATCCAAGATAATTCCATTGATTGAACTCCGATGGCCAACGCATTTCTGTTTACTTCTATTATTGTAGTATACAATTTTCTCATAGATTAAGTGAATAATGTTATATTCTTTATAAGAAATAAAATTCTTTAAACCTAATTGTCCTATTTAATTAATACCTTTAAAACTTTTCGAATTGAAAACATTGCAGCGAGTCACGTCTTTGGAAAGCGCTTGTGATTTATTTTAAATGTTTCGTAGAAACAACTTTACCATAAATATTTATTATCTCAGGCGGAAACATTTTACAGAAAATTACCTGTATCATCGAATTGTTTGATTTATTATATTTAAATTGTAATAGCAAAGTGGCATCGCTAGAAACAATTATTAAAAATACATTACCATAATTAAACGGCTTATAAAATGGTAATTCATACTTTTATCGTTCATAATTATTATCAAGTTAAGTAGCAATCGATTTATTGTTCAATGTCTAATTTTAGATATTGTGAAAGAACTAAAATTTGTAAAATATATTTTTTAAAAGCCATAACAAAATTACATCGTCCATAGGAAATTACTTGCTTATTGCTTATTTGTATACTTTGTCAAGTATTCAGTCGAGAGAATAAGTAAATGCAAATAGAAATAGAAGATGCTTTCAGTTCGTTTATCACTTAAATTTAACCGTTTAATTTGGGTCAGTAAAAGAATGTTATCGGTTATTCCTCATGTTTTGGACATGTATATTTTAAAATTATGATGCAACCTAAAGATTAACATATTGCCTGACGTAGCGTAAAAATATCTCTTTTTTATAGGACTGTTTATAATAATCTTAATTTATCTGTAGATGTATTAAACAAGCTATTCGTCAGTTATTCAATAAACTTGTAAATGGTACTAAAGCGTAAACTTTACTTTTACTTGCTTTTTTATTTGACTTTAAAAAAAAATTATACCGAAAAGTTTTGAATTCATTACAATATTAAACTAAATAACTTATACTATCGGCCTGACCCGGCTGATACTAAATATATTTACCTACTATAGAATAGCCACATAAACAAATTCGTTGTTTGCTTAAAATTACCTAGTAAATAGAATATTGAGTCGGTTAATGCTGAGCGTAGTTTGGCATTTTTTTATTGTGAGAGTACGCACCGCTATTCTGATACATCATAATTACCATCATCATCAGCTTCCAACAGTCTACTACTAGACATAGGCCTTCTCAAAAAACGCCAAGACTGCCGGGCCGATTCCCTGTTACTCGCCTCCAACATGAAGCGTCTAGTGCATGGATAGTGGCATTCAACCTGGTTGTGGGTGTATAAAGAATCGTTTTTCTAAATGTGGCTTACACTCCAGAATCTAGTAATTTAGTCATGGCCATCTGTTCTTTAGACTTTTGTTTTCAAACTCTGCGGTATCGAAGAAGTGTAACATCTATTGCAAACACTTCAACTCGTCGGCAAAGCGAAGGTGTGAAAAATACTCACCGTTCATATTTATGCCACATCCAATTCAGTCTAGCGTTTTAAAGACGTCTTCTAATGAATTAGTGAACTGTTTCTGATGTTTTGATGCAATTGGATTGATCTCCTTTGAGCCCCCGGAACCTCTCAACACTTCGACGTATTGATAATCGACCTGAGATGGTTGTAGAGTTCCAATAAACCCAGGTTTCAACAGAGTCTAAAGTTTAAAAACGTATATATACATAAAATTGTTTTGTTATATGCACTGGTAATATATGACAATGTTGTTGTTCTAATTTAAAAACGGTTATTTTAATATTACCTACAGGCACTCCAATTTCACTTATTTGTAGAGATTTAGGACAAAATTATGCGAGATGAGATAACACATGCGAGCTTAATTCCTTAGAGCTTTAGATTTTTATTTTATACTAAGCTCGGGTAGTCCAGGCGAAGGCTTTGAGTAAATCTTATATCTGATGCAATAAAGTTTCTTACGTTTAATTTCTCTAAATGTCAGTTGAAGTTCTCAAAAAACATTAAAAGTTCTTTAATATGTGGAATGAATTTACTTTATTAGTTTTAAGATCTTAATTTTTTGTGTTTATTTTGGGACCAGATAAACACATAAATAAATTAAGCAAAATAACCAGTAATAAAATATGGTTTCAAAGTAAATACAAATTAAGGTTAAATTATTCTTGAATATTGTTTTGCTTTTCTTACGCCAATTAAAACACAATGAACAAGCCTACTAAATTGTAATGAGATTGAAAGGAAACATGTTATTTTACCTTTTATATTTAAAACGTTCTTTTACTTTTTAAGATATTGTAATTTGAAATAATTTTTAGATAATTGCTTATACATTGTTCGTTTTTAATGTTATAATTACTTTAAATTTCAATAATGTCAAACTATAAATTTTAACAGTGGATAATATCGTAAAGAACTTTAGTCTAAATTTAATACACCAATTGGTAGCCCTATAATTAAATTACTGATGTAAATAACAATAAAAACTACTGCTTTGCATATTCGTGTGTTCATAGAAACTTTAGAAGAGACACTTAATTCAAAACCTCAAATAATATTCATAAATACATACATAAAATAAAGGGATTATATTAAAAGAATCCAAACACGCATAAGATCTTAATACGGATGCATATCAAGATACTCATCTACTTATATCTGTGCTTAGACAACGCAATTAAATGAGCTTCTATATCAATTCGTTTTATCAAAGGATATTTGAGCAGTTTTCAAACTAAAAGACTCCAAACAAATTCGATTCTCGTAACAATTATAGAAAATTACAAAATTAGTAAAAACGCCTTTTCTGTTCCCTCATCAAAATACTTATGACCAATATAAAAGATGTAGCATTTGTGAAATGCAAGTAAATAATTTATAACAAAAATAACTTTTTTTTAGATTACTTAAGAATAATCACTTAAGATTTTTTATCATGTGTTACTTCATTTAATGTATAAATTTTAATTTATAATACTCTTAGGTAAAATTTTCATTTCAGAAATTAAAATTACTGCGATGAAAATTTTATATAAATTTTTATTTAAAGAATCGTGTCTTGTCATATTCAAAACAATATATTTTTTAACATTTGGTAAACATCTAATGCAAAACATTTTTAATTTTATGGATGTTAAGGTCAATTAAATTTTTCATGAGAATAAATATACAGTAAAAGTATGCTCTATCTACAATTTTATAATAGGTATACTCTTCAATTATAGTAAACTTGACGAATGAATTATATGAAAAATATTATTAATGTTTTATAAAAACTTAACTGAAGCGAAGGCTACGTAATAAATTATTTAATCAAAGTAATACTAAATCTCGACACTAGCCTCGGTTCAGAGGAATAAAACTAAAAATAAAGCTTCTGGTAACACTAACATATTTTTTTAAACAAACACGTGAAATTAAAAAAAAAATATAACCGAGTACAAACAGCGTATAACTATTTTAACAACGTGCTCTCTCGTGCGTCGCGATTTCTGCACACATTTTGAGTCGCTGATATCTTTTAGTGTATTAATTCAATCAAAATGTCTGCTATGTCATAGTAGCATAGCGTTTTATGTAAAATATAGAATTTTTTCAATGCAATAAAATTTATGTCAATAAATTTTGGACTGCCTCCGTAGTCTAGTGGTATGGGCGGGTGCTTTAGAAACCGGAGGTCGTGAGTTCGTATCCTGCGCGGATTCTACAAATTTTCATTGTTGTTTCCTAGATGGTTAGGGCAATTTGGGCCGATCACCCAATTGTTTGTAATTCGCCTTTACAACAAAATGCCAGGAAACGTTCAAATTTAACCATTAATAAATTCAAAAAAGTTACAAGAGAACTTTTCTGTGTTGAAAGTTATTAGAATATAAATGATTTTTTAAATGATGAAATTTTTTTTTCCATTTCAGAATGTTTTACCGGTTCTTATCAGGTCAGAGGCCTAATTTCCGAGCTGGATGTAGTGTTCTTGACAATAAATTAATTTGAACTTGAATTTGATAATTTAATAATGAGTGATGAGCAGGTAATAGCACCGGTTCGCAGTCAGTACTTACTACGGCTTACAATTTTAACATCATAAAATTTCAATTTTGTGGCACAGACAACATCGCGACGATGTGAATTTTGGTATTTATATAGACAATAAATCGTCAAACTTTGGCAGTATAATATAAACCTTCTGTGGTTAAAATTTATAAAAAAATACGATTCAGACTAAACGTAATGTGATGTGAATATAATAATAAATTTCTCACACGACTGTGACCAAAAATGTCTTCTAAGAATTACTTTAATTATGTACTGTAACTTGTGGTTTAGATAAAGAAACAAGTAAAACTTTTACAAAAAAATGAACGACTTCAAACAGTATTAACCATTTTGCGCAACATAACCGTAGCTCAGCGATTTCTGCCACTGCATTTAAAATCTCACGTTTTATGTACATAGAACGAAGAATATTTTAAATCCATTTTTTATTAATAGAACTGACACTGTATTTCCTTATTAGAGCTTAGAATACGTCTCACGTATATATATATATATAAATATACATAATAAAGAGATCTATTACTCCTAAATAATAATGTTTATATTAAATTGAATACAGCGGATTATTATTAAAACATAGATATATATACACCGTAGTAGTGTGTAGCCACCGTAAATCTGTAATATCTTTTAAATTACAAAATTTAAAAAAGTGGGACTACATGACCAATAATACCGATAAATAAAAAACCAAGAATAATCAAAAGCGAAGTTCTCGGAGTGGAGCATGGAGGTAACATATATATATTAAAAAGCAACAAAGCTCCGAAATAAGTAACAACTTCTTTAGGAAGCGGGTCAAAAATGGTACCTGCACATTAAAAAAACTAGTTAAAAATCAAGTTTTTTATGTGTTTTCTTGCACAGCAATTTATGTTGTAATGCCGTAAACTACTTTTTGTTATTTTTTTGTATAAATTTTGGCAGCATAAATTTGTCGATAACGTAAAAATTACTATTATTGTTCGTAATTATCGCACCAGACTATATCTCTATTTTTTATGTCTATAATATCAGTAAAACTTCATATCTAAAAATACTTCCTTCGAACAAAAAAGAATTGTAATCGATCAACCAGAATTAACATATTTAAAAAGAATACTGTAAGAATTGAATACTTCATGTTTTTTGTAAGTATCAACTCACAAAATGCTTGCTTAGTAGCCAAAGCCATTTATAGGAAGAAGTTACTTGTTGATTATAAAAGAAAGAAGTGAAACAGAAGAGGCAAGCAAACCTAATTATTCATTACTACGCTTATAGCCTGCAAGTTGCGATGAGATTGTTTTCTAAAACGAATTAGACGTAAAATCACAAACCATGACTACATTTAAGAAGCATGTAGTAGTGGATAGCACAAGTCAATGCGTTCTTAATTAATTAAATTAAATCATCACCTAATTCAGAACTATATTTGCGATATAACTATAATAACGATGTAAATACATTTAAAAACAATAATTAAGAACTATCTCAAAAGACACAAACCACATAGTTGTGATCATGTGGCGATCCCTTGGAATATACTTACTTACTCTGCCCATTTGCCTGAATAATAAAGTAAATGTCTGCCGTTTTCAGCTAAGGTTACGTCGTTAAATCCTTATAATGGTCGCATGGCAGCAATTCAGAGGATATAACCAAAATCCAAAATATTTAAATTACACCTTATTACGGCTATTTGACATGTAATGGGAAATTTCGAGCAATATTTGACTTTCGTTTGGATTTCACGTCATATATTTAGGCTAACATAATGATATGTTTTATGGAAAGTATTGGTTGTTTTATATTTTTTAAAAGCGTCTAAATTAAAAAAAATAAAAATAGAATAACAGAAACAGATGTTTTATAAGTTTGTTAGTTGTTTTTTTTTCATGTTTGAAAAATTCACTGATTATAATTATTTCTTTCATTTACGCGATTATTATACATATCAACTTCACTAATTTCGATTTCGTATTAATATTTACTCGACGTTTGATTCTGTTCAAGATCCGCGACTAATTGGATATTCTGTATCTCTGTATGTTTTCGAATAACTCAGTTTTATTTAAAATGACATATCTTTCATTCTTAATTTGATGTTTGACAAAAGTATTTATTTCTTCTCTATTTGGTTCATCAATCTAATTATGTTAGCTGTTAGAACATTCAAATGCAGATTTCTTAAGCGTCAGTGCTAAATCAGCTAAGTTCTTTACTCTGGTTTACTAGTCTTCTGTCGATCAATGTAGAGAACACAATCACAGTCTAGTTATAGTACATGTACCTGTAATTTTCATTTGACCGATGGTAATATGTAACCTTCTAGAAGATGAAGGCACTAACCACCTAATATTAATGGACGTCACTTGGTGACAAATGTTCAAATCGTTTGTTAAATTGTTTAGTCTCACAAATTTTAAAACCGTTAATTACGTATGTGTCGTGAGGCACTTAAGTGCCCTTCAAATAAGAGATAACTAGTCATTAAACTACAGTCACCCGTAGTTCTGTGGTCCTATAAGAGACCTACCTTCAAGTACTCTTAATAAGTTATGGTTCGAAGTCGGCCAGTATGAAGGAAAATCTGTTCAGATGGTCTGCTGAAATATCTTTGGTTGTAAGCATGACGCTATAGTAAATATATTTAAGTTATTACCGCTATAAACTTAAATTTTTCAGTATCGATTTGGAAATATTGATCAACAAAATTAAAACACTTGCAAAACTCATGGTACTTAACCGTTGGATTAAATCTTGAACCGTAATCTTAAACAACGGAAGAACCGTATTTATATTCTACCAGTAGTTTCTCTAATCATCTTAAGAGATTGTTTGTGTTTTTGTTTAATATCTTTAAAGTATAAATCTATAGTTTTAAAAAACGAAATTATTTTATTCTTATATCTTAAGTTATTTAGGATATACATTTCAATTACGCAACATGTTGTATAAATTACTATTTTTTATATAAACCTACATTTGGTATTTTGTATTTCTATGCAATATTTCAAGAGATGCTGCTAGTTTGTAGTGTAGATGCAAATAAATATCTCATTTTAGAATTTCAAAACACAGTCCTAAAATTCCTTCATTTATTTTCAATTACTACTTTATTTAGATAAAATTGCATTATACAGCACGTAAATCAAATCAACATCTTCAAGTTCTTACAAATTCAAATTAAGAAATAGACGAGGCGAGACAGGGCTATCGTCCCAAGGATGTTAGCCATGTTTCAGACGTCAAAATTTACCTGAAATAAAATTCAATAATATAATAAATTTATAAAAATAATATACAGGTTTGAGAATAAAATAACGAGCGTTAAATTATTATAATAATTTAGGGTATGTTACTTAGAATTTGATCTTAATGTGACTGTCCTTTTCTTGATAAATTGATAAACGAAATATTATATGTTGTCTAGAACTTTCACCTCATTACCGATTGATTGTAAGTTATTCATAATTAAATTAATAATACAAAGTTATTGTAATGCCTTCGATAACTTTGAAACCTGCGGCATTTATCCTCAGGTTGATTCAGCTCTTACTTAATGAGTATTTACAGTATTACCATGGTTGTTTAAATCAAGCTTTTGAAAATTTAGTGTTCTAAACGAGCAAGGAGAGCAGGATGAGTGACCTGATGGCAAGTTATACACTCTGCCGACAAGAAATGCACCACTTCGAGACTACCTCAATCGCGGCCCTTGTCGTACGGCAACATACTGCACCTAATTGTTAATGGACGTCACTTGGGTGACAAATGTTCAAGTGGTTTGTTAAGAATTGTTTTGTCTTTCCGACAAATTTTAGAAACCGTGAATTAGCACGTTGAAAGAAACGTGGGTGTGAAGTGGGTGTCACGTGTAGGGCGCCTTTACAGTGCCCTTCAAATAGGATGATAATAGTCTTTAAACACAGTCACCGCGGTAGTTCTGTCGGTCCCTACAAAGAGAGACCTACCTTTTAAGTCCTCTTAATAAGATTAATGCTTCGAAGTCGGCTCGGGTGATGTAAGGAAAATCTGTTCAGATGGTCTGCTGAAAATAGTCATGTGTGGTTTGTAAGCATGACGCTATAGTAAAATAGTATTTAAGTTATTACACGCTATGTAAAACTTAAATTTTGTAGGTATGATTTGGAAATATTGATCAACCAAAATTAAAACACTTGCAAAACTCATGGTTACTTAACCGTTGGATTAAATCTTGAACCGTAATCTTAAAACAACGGAAGAACCGTGTATTTATATTCTACCGAGTAGTTTTCTCGTAATCAGTCTTAAGAGATTGTTTGTGTTTTTTGTTTAATATCTTTAAGTATAAACCTATAGTTTTAAAAAATACGAAATTATTTTTATTCTTATTATCTTAAGTTATTTGTGATATACATTTCAATTACGGCAACATGTTGTTGATAAATTAGCTATTGTTTTTATATGAAACCTACATTTGGTATTTTTTGTTTTTTCTTACTATGCAATATTTCAAGAGATGCTGCTAGTTTGTAGTGACGATGCAAATAAATATCTCATTTTTAGAATTTCAAAACACAGTCCTAAGAATTCCTTCCATTTTATTTTCAAATTGACTACTTTATGTAGATAAAAATTGCATTGTACAGCACGTAAATCAAATCAATATCTTCCAAGTTATTACAAATTCAAATTAGAGAAATAGACGAGGCGAGACAGGGCTATCGTCCCCAAGGATGTCAGCGCCCATGTTTCAGACGACAAAAATTTTCCTGAAATAAAATTCAATAATATAAATAAATTTATAAAAATAAATATACAGGTTTGAGAAATAAAAATAACGAGCGCATAGAATTATTATAATAATTTTAGGGTATGTTACTTAGAATTTGATCTTAATCGGTGACTGTCTCTTTTCTTCGCTGAATTGAATAAACGAAATAGTAATTAAGTGCATGTTTGTCTAGAACTTTCACCTCATTACCGATTGATTGTAAGTTATTAGATTATAATTTAAATTAATAATAACAAAAGTTATTTATTAGCCTGTCGCCATCCTGGGAGACCCTGCGGCATGTTATCTCCGGTTGTTCGGCTCTTTCTAACCTTGAGTATTTACAGGCACAACCTAGTAGCCAGGATACTCCATCAAGAGCTTGCTCTGTGGTCTCGTGGAACGGAGATTGCCATATTACTGGTACTTGCCGGATGCCGTGCTCGAATATGATTACGTCAGGCTCTATTGGGACCGGTCTTTCATCACAGACAGGACAATACTGGCTAACAAGCCTGATATCTTGCTGATGGACCGGGCACTGTCAAGGGTATTTTTAGTTGACATCACGATTCCATTTGACGAGAACCTCGTGAAAGGTGAAACAGAAAAGACACGAAAATGTTTGGATCTGGCTCACGAGGTGACTGACATGTGGGGTCGGATGCCGAGCGAAATTATCCCGATAGTCGTTTCTGCAAACGGTTTAATCGCAGTTAGCCTCTCACAACACCTGAGGCGGCTGGGACTCCGTGACGTGGAGCGCTTCTAGCTCAAATGCTGAAAACGGTGCTTCTGGACACCGGTTGCATCGTCCGCTGGTTTCTCTCCCTTTCAGCCTAAGCCTCGGCCGTTTGGTCTACCCTGCCGAGGGCTTCCGTCTGGCTTAGATGCATTTACATAGGTATTGTTTATCATATTTTTAATTTTATAATTGCTATATGTGTAATATTTTGCTTATCATTATGTATTCGTTAATGCCAGACGAGAAACTATTTTACAAAAGTTAATACAGAATATAATTTGAGCAATTATAAATTTTGTTTAATTATATAGTTGTTTTTAGAATTTTGGACATGATGACAAATTGTCTTCCTTTTAATTACAGTTATTAAAGTGGGGGATAATAATATTTAGTATTCTAAAAATAGCAATATCAACGATAAAAACAAAAACAACAAACCTTGGAATTATTATATATATGACTTTTTACACTATTTTATTTCGTTAAACTACATATGCTCAAATAAACTCTTACCTTAAGCCAATGACTATTAAACTATGACAAAAGTATGAAGTTATGGCTAGTTTAATGATTTGATTCACGGTAAAAATATGCGTTAGAATTTTTGTGTCAAATGTTCCATTAAAAACTGTTTAAATCCAAATGGTTTGTCGGGAAATAGTAAAAAACATATGTACACATATTTGATTGACAATTCAGATAACTGATTTTTAATTTCTTCCTACCTACTGTGATATAAATCTTTTGGTATTAGTTTAACACGATTCCTACAATGACAATTCTTGGTTTAAAAAATATTTAAAACTTTACTTATAACTAATCCGGTATATTTGTGTAAAGTCTAAATTTAAAATAAATTAATTACTCTATTTCATCAACAACAAATACCATTTTCTGATTCCCATACATAGTTGCCTCACTTGAGTTAAGGGCGGTACCGAGAATCGTATATCTTCGGAATGTCGAGATAAGAGCTATACAATTTACTGAATTAAGTCTTATTTTATGCGAGCTTACGGAAAATTTAAAAAATCCAAATAGCGAATTTATTTTGAACAATCTTGAATAAAGGAAAAACCTTAACCACGTCAAATTTACTTAAGAAGTTTTTGGTTGTGTCTAATTTTCATAGTTTCAACAATTTTTTTATATTGATTACAAAATTTGAGCAAGCAAAGGCTGTTGTCTATGTAAATAAACACAATTAAAAATAAACACACCTGAGCTTCAGTCAATCCGAGGCTAGCTTGCCGAATAGCAGTCATGTTAACCCTTTGCGCGGTTGCTTTGTTGCAAATTAAGATCCACACTCCAGGTAATCCATCAACAATATCCCTTCTCAATCCGGAAATATTGAAGCTATAACCATGTTAGCCAATGCTGAGCCAATATTTCTCTTGCCGGTAATGATGGACGTTTGGAATTGAAGATGAAAATTTTGACTCTGGATCAAAAGATGGACTTATGTTTTAAAATTTTTGACTTTTCTCATATTCAAAGATTGTTTCGATATAGATTAAAAAGTTCAATATAAAATGCCATTTTTTTTAATTAAGTGTCGGATGGTAACTCTTTATCGGCTCAGAACAATTTTCTCGACTTTAGGTTTTCCTTGCTCATTTTTTCTTCGAAATTGAGAAGCCCACATGGCAAAGCAGATTATTTTAATGTTGCCTAAAAATCGCAATAAATCGAGATTTTCTACTTAAGTTTCAACTATGAAAAAACTTGGTACTTTGTTTATCTGACCCTTTTAACTAAATCTAATTATTTCGTTTGTTTACGCGAATACTACACATTATTGAATAAAATAATTTTTTTACGGATTTCATCGCGTATATTTTACTCAAAAAAGTTTACACACGGCAACAAAACGCATGTCATCTTAGTCTACTCCGTGACCACGGCCGCTGGATAGTGTTCCAAACGTCGGAATTTAAATATGTAAAATAAACGCGATAAAATCCATAATAAGTCCTTCTAATCGAACCGGTAACCTGTTTGAATAATAAGATACTGATACTCTTTTAGCGTGGTCCTTAAAAACGCAATTAAATATGAATTATCGGTATAAACTTTGTTTAACAATAAAATTAACAACGATTGGTAAAAAAGTTCTAGTCAGGAGCAATAAATCGCTCACGTTTGAAAATCAGAAGCAGCTTTTGGGAACGCGTGCTCTTATATTTAATTTATATGATTTACTATAGTTTACACAAATTAAAGATGTTTTAAAATTAAGAAAGATCGTAGCTATTAATAACTCTTAAGAAATAATTTAATATTATATTAATTTAGTAATATAAGAGTTTATTTATGCTAAATGTTAGTACTACGATTCGTAAATAGTTCAAGACATCAATTATCTCATTTAAAATTTAAATTCTATGATTTTAAATCAAATATGTCAACAAAACTATAAATTTGAACAACACATAACTTACTTAATTTTACATGTAAGTATATCATCATCATCGCAGCAATGTTCGTCACTTGACTAGCTTCTTAAATCTTCTCACAGATTTTGTCAATCAGACACTATAAAACATTTGACGACAACAGATACATCTTTCAACATTCAGATCTGCCTTACATTGTCTAACGATTACATCATCATACATCTATCAGCACAATGCTTGTCACTGCGGACAAGCCTACATCTTAAAGTCAGCCTTATCTATCAGGGGTTTTGGATCCATATCAGATGGTGGACCGACTATTTCTGCCTATCAAGCATGGATCATATTCAGAAATTGAGCATAAAACTAAGATTTGTCTAACCAATCAGAAAATAACTATAAACAAGGCTTTTTCGAGGTTCAAACCAACTGCTATTTCAAATCATGTTGATCATTTATTCTACTAGATTTACGAACTCGTTTTTAGCACGGTACAAATAAGAAATAGATGCGTGACCACTTAATAGCCAACTAATCTATCAATATAGAATAGTCACTTGACATAGCCTTAAACAACTATATCATTAGTTTAGGACCCTCATCTGTAATGCGAAGTTGGTGGAGACTTTTAATGTCCATCGCATGATCTGCTTGACTTTCAAAATTTATGTTGATCGATATTGCTAACTCAGACTTAAACCATGATTTTTGAGCATGGATTAAAATCAGAGCGATCAGTTCAGGCACGTCGAAACTTAGCATAGAAAAACTAAATACATTGGCAATAAAATAAAAATGGAACAAAGTGCCACGCAAATCGGCATAGGCCGTAGAAACTTTCACACAGAATTTTAAAACATGATCCGAAGAATTCGCATTATTGCCGCCTGATGTCGAATGGCGCAGTGCTTCGTGAATTTTGAATGCGGCGAAAGGAATTTCCATTTGTCTTGTTCACTGAATGAAATGAATCAATTATTCACAAGGAACGTAAGACGGCCCCCAGACACTATTGCGCAACCAAAAATCAATAACATTGCAATATACTACACGGTATTTAATAGATAAGGCATAAGGTACAAAATTCGGACCTTTTTTATATATATATTTTTTGCACCGAAACTGTTAAACCGACGTTAATATTTTTATTCTTAGAAGCGATGCGTATTATAAAATTCAATTGTTTTATTAATATGTAATTGTTAGTTTCCTATTAATATTAAAAATAAAAAAAAAATCTTCTTGATATTTCCAAAACTGAACAGACACGTTAAACAATTCTGATATAGACAATAACGCACAAAAGAAAATACAGCATCTGCAATTATAAGTTTATGTATGTTTTAAAGATAGTCGGTAGTAATCATTTTTGTAAAAGGGTATTTTATATGAACAATTAAATTCAACAAAAATTCAACTTTTCATGCAAATGCTTCATAAAACTGATTTCAATGGTATGATAATAAAATAAATACACAAAATATGTCGACGAAATGGTGAGACAATGTTTTTAAAAGCATAATATCATCCGTATATTTGGCAAGTGGTTGTACACGTGTATCCTTACAAAATTATTATGTTAGTAACTGTTTATGCTATTTCTAATAAATAACTGTTTAAATGTGAAGATACGTAAATATAAAACATAAGTAACCTTAAACTTTCAAGTCATTTATGCGAAGGACGCGATCTAGCAGACCGACAGACGTATTGCATTTCACGTGGTCTTATAGTTATTCTATTTATTAGAAGGAGCCCCCTACATGTTGGTGGCTTATTTATTTAATTGTAGTAATAACTAGGTAATAACAATTACAGTTGTATCAGGTGGTTATCTGAAAGTCACTTCATCATATATCTTTCAGAATAAATATTTTAGTAACTTGAAAAATGTATATGCATTCTGATTCTATTGATGAAATCGGTGAAATGAAAAGGCATGAAAATAGTAAAGAAAACTGATGCATTACGGTATTATATTAACAATATTAAAAATTACATTATGATGAACTACAGGTAAATTAAAATAGGTAAATTGTAATCATACGAAGACACCTAAAATAATGATTTAATCAAAGGAAAATAATCATGACATTAAAAAATTTATAATTTTGGTATAAACTCTATTTAATGTAATCGTCCTTAGCTACAAAATAATGTTTATCTAAGAAAAGCTTAGATTAAAATTTCATCAATATCTTGATTGTCCATCGAGGTTGTATACCGTTTTCTGAGAGATGAATGGAGCACTACACTCCTACATCACACATGCCTTTCGTTTTATGTATATTTATTGAGGTTTTGTGCTTTCAAACGCCTGATGAATAAGTTTGTTGATAAATTCTATCTATCGAATAAATAGCATTGATATTTTATGTATAGATTCTTTCTGTTACTATTTTATGATTTTATTGCAAAAGTTTTCAAAAGGGTTTACGTTCTAAACTAGATCAATAATAAGGATAACATCATGTAGTTTTATCTATTTCTAAGATGAATGATTAATTAAATAATTTTCCGAGATTTTTTTTATTTCGTCTACAAAACTGAATACATATTTACACATACACATAAAATTAACAATGCTTTAATAATAAAAAGAGTATTCTACTAGAAGTAGACACAACATGCAATTTACAAGAAGGATTTGTCAAAGTAGGCTAATCATATAACCGTACATTAGCTTAAGTCTATTTTACAACTTTCAAGATACTAATAAATCATATAATTTTTTTTCTTGTGGACGTCAGAGAACGAGCAAAACTATCTACACTATTACAAATAGCATTAATGGATGCACACATACGATATATAGGAAAGTTCTTTCCATGAAAGTTTACACAGAAGTTTAAAGGTAGATTTTGAAGACTATACCATCTTGGAAGAAGTCAAGCTCATAAAATTTAGTAAATATAATGTAAATAATCTTAAAATTAAAATTATATATAACTTTATAATTTTAAAACTAAAGTTTATCCCTAACATGTTCTAACCTTTGTGTATGTTAAATAATGCAATTTATTTTCTTGTGTTATTGTTGTAAGTAATTTCTGAATGCGTCTATTTTCTAATCGTTAGTATTATGGGTCAAACTTTACTAACGATATTTTATAAGACTATAGTTAAATGTTTATGGTTATCTACTTACAAAGCATTTTTTTAAGATAAGTAACAATATTAGAATTTTGAGGATAATTGTTTATTTATTTTACGTTGTAGCTTACAATCTTGATAAATATATTCTTTATTGAAATTACTTAATTGAAATTGATTTATTTATCAAAAATTTGTATTTTAATACATTTTCTAGTTTCAGAACTATATTATTTATCTAAATTCTGTTTAAAATCCTTTTGTTTAGGTCAACAAAAACTGAACATGTCACATTTTAATCAAAATTAATTTTATATTTTATAAAACGATACTAACTTTTTAGGCATCGTTAAATACTTTAAATATATTTGTTATACCAAAAATCCATTCAATTAAACTTTAGATAAAATTTAATTACTATACATCTTGTATAAATAGTATATTTTTGATTTACTTCCTATATTTTGTTTTAATTAAATGACGACCTTTGGCGATATGCTCAAATGTATACTTTACAAATACATAAATTTAAATAATATTTAAATAATTAAACATATAAATCATAAATATTATTATCATATGTGAAGCGCTTAACGATTTAGTACCTACTATTATTAAGTTTACAGTGCAAGAATCAAATTTATTACTTTTACCAAATATAAATTTAAATTCAAATATCTGTCTATCATTCAACATATAAGTATTAATGTTAAATGATGTGAAGAACAACGAATGAGCCGTTATCTAAAACAACGTAAAGAATATTAAGTTTTTATTAACTATTTTCAATCAAATATTATTTATAAGTAATTATGGACGTTTACTAACTAATAGAACTAACTGAAATCGTTTAGAGGCTTAATTTCCATTATTAAAATATAATAAATTAATCAATTAATTTAAATTATATACCGGATGTATTTCCATTACAACCTACTTTAATTCTGCAAACAATTATTGACGTTTATTATATAGATACATCATGTATCTTTTACAGAGGCGATAATGTTCATCGATGAATATATTAAAATTAAATCAAATTATAACGGAATACATATTTAACACGTTAACATGGTTATTTACGACCTCACAAGTCCTGAGCTCTCAATTCGGCGACATTATACTATGTAATTTGAAGAATTATTGACTAATCCATGATTTCGTTCAAAACTTGGTTGTATATTTAAGATCTATTCTTTTATATTATCTGATAAACATAATCGTAATTTGACTCTGAGTACTTCTTTAAAACTCATAGTGGCGACCGTTATTGTCATTATCGGAAATAATTATGACCTGAATTGTAGGTTAATCTTTTGACCTATCAAGTAAAAAATTGAATGATGAATTAATATGTTCTATAGTTATTAAATTAAAGGACGAATTCAGTTATAATACTTTGATGGTCTCTTGTTAACAATTTACAAAACCATCATTGTAATTCAGTAATTGATTTATTACCATCATTACTCTAGACAATACACTAAGACATTGAATGATGATAATAAATGTTATTATTAGACTGTTACATAAAGGATCAAAATTCTTTCATACTGTAACATTTATTGGTCTTTTTAACAATAACTGAATTACAAGTATAACATTACAATATTAAAATCTTAAAATTAAAGTTTCTAATAACAATAATGTCAACTTGTAAGGGCATATAATTATAATTATAAATTTTCGAAATAAGAATTTTTTTCATCAAAGTTTATTATTGAGTTATATACTCACAGAGGAACAATTTCAATATTGATACGATAAAAAATTCTATTAAAAGTTCTAAATTTTAGTAATTTTGCAATAATTATAATCTTTTAATTCGAAAACGTAATTCTGCACTATCAGGAATAATAATTTATGTATTCATCCAAATTAATATTCTTGAAACGTATTTGCTCTGTAAGAATTAATTTCATTATGGTGGAAATAATGAAATGAAAAGAAATCTCTTCGAATTCTTAGAATTTTATATATGAAGTATTAAACGAGAAATAATATTAATGAATCTGTTCAGGATAGCGAAGATCAAAGCGGCTATGATGCCATTTCAAACATCATTAAACATGATGATTGTTGAAAATAACTTTCGCATTAAGTCTTATAGTCCAATATGAATTATACGTCTTCCTTCAACTTAGTACCTCTTAGGAAGTAGGTAAAACGGTAATATCAAAATTATAAGGATTCTACCAGTGATAAAAGTTTTTAATTTATCTTTTAAGCTAGGAATCTAAAGAGACCTTTATTCATATATTGATAAAAGCTATAAATGATTATAATGAGTTTACAAAGTCTAAAAAAATTTTTAATGCGCTGAATGTTCTAAGTGTCCCATTGGGTTACATGAAAGAATGTTATATTTAAATTTAATTTGACCAGTGATAAAAGTTATTAATTATTTTGCAAAATGATCTATAAAATAAACTCTATTTCTCTATAGTTTATTTTAATAAAATTCGTTTAGAACATTATTGATTTACATAAAAAATTTTTAGCGACACTGTTAAGGGTTGTACACTGGTGCCTATTTTCCAGCAAATATCAAAGAAATTATTAAATTGTTTTTGAGAATGTACCAGAATCTGAATAATTTTCTATCTTAGTAAAATAACTTTTTGTCTTATTTAAAAAATCATCGTTGTAACTTTCATCCACTCATCTTTTATAAGGTTGGCCACTTGTTACGGGTTCCACTGTGGACCACCTGTTGCTTCTTCGAACGCGAAAAAGCAACTGATTAAAATACTCTAGTTCTGGTTTACAATGCCAGATGCCGTTTCATTGGCAAACGAACATGTTCTAACAGTATGGGCGACTTGGATAATGCCCTATTGCTACGTCAGCATGTGATCTTTCCATCATGAGTACGAATTGCCTTAGGAATTAAAAAGCATGACTTGTATTTATTTTAAGTTAAGTTAAATCATTTGCAACATACAATCCAGTTAGTATAAAAGTATTTTGAACTTTATGCCTTATAAATCTAACTTACAAAAATTTTTATGGAAAGTCAATTTTAATTTTGGTAATTATGCTCTTAATATATGCAGTATAATTGCTTTTTTTATTACAACAAGAATAAGATTTAATTCATTAAATGTTTTAAATTTTCCATTATAAGATCTAACTACAAGTGATTCGACTTTTAAATGAATTTCAATTTTAACAGAAATATATGCAGTTATATTTTATTTCTTTATCACTAAATTGTAGTTTAAATCATTGAATTTATAAAACAAATTTTAAATAAATTTATGACTGCTACTTTGATGAAAAGTTTTAAACAAACTTTTTTATTTATGAGATCTCATAATTGTTACAAATATAGTCTAAACTTGATAAAACAATCGTTTATAAGATTTAATTGACACACTGATAAGTATCAAATTATTTCATTTTATGAGTTTCTGAGTGTTAAAAATATAAAATTGCTGAACAATCAGGAAGGTGATTTAAACCCAAGTTGAGATCATAAAATTAATTACTATAAAAATATTCTTTGAACCAGATCACTAGATACCGGTAAAGGTCTAAAGTTAGAGAACACTTTGCTAACGCAAAATTCACTAAAACTAGATTTAATAATTTTGGATAAAGTTAAGACAACACTTCACTGTGATCATTAGGTGTTTCAATAGTAAATTATTTTATTACAATGTCAACATCATTTAATTTTTCAACATAAATTTGATTTAATTATTTGGATATGAGAATTCAAAAAATCATAGAAATAAAACAAATTCCCCTCTTTATGAAAAACAAAACTACACGACTTATTATTACGATTTTGGTCACGGAGAAACATATATTCAATATTTTAGAAGATTGTGCCTTATTTACGGTGGACCAAATAATGATACGACATCAGCGTGTTTAACGATTTTACTTTTGAATTTAGAAAACCTCTTCATCAGAATATCGTAATAGTTTCGTTTAAGTAGACTGCTGCGCCAAAGGGCTCGATTCCCACCACGAGAAAAATATTATGTGATAAACTTAGTGTTTTTCTCCTGTCCAGAAGTTCGTTCGTTCAGTTCGTTTTGTCCAGAAATATTATAAAAATCAGAGCTCTAGGAGTGAAGTAGCAAGATAACATATTTTAAGAAAAAAAGATGCTTTTTTATTAGCTTATGCAATAATAATTTTTGAAGAAGTTCGAATTTATCGTGGTCTCTTAAATTTTCTACTCATAAATCTCTATTATATTGACTTGAGTATTTTGATTTACTGACTGCGATGTAAAAAGTTAGAATCTATGCAATAAAAAGAAAAAAAAGAAAGCAAGCATTTTGTAATTAGTGATTAAAAACTTTAAACTAAAAATCCCTTGTTTTAATTCACGCTTTGTTTGTAATGCGATACAAGTTCAGTTGGAATTTGTAGAGTGTACAGAAAAATGTCGACAAAATAATACTTAGTTCAATTCTAAAAGATAACGAAGTCATGTCGTCGGAGAACATTATAATATTATCTATTTTTGATAAGTAATTGAATAGAATAAACACACACACACACACACACACTACTCGACTACGATATAACGTATTATGTAATTATTGCTTATTCTATTAAGTTTTGTATATAAGAGAGCAGACTCACCAGCCTATTTGTTGCCCGCTTAGGTCATACTGGATGTATAATTTATGATCCATTTATGGTACTTTATATATAAAAAAATTACTTTAAAATAAAGTAGTTAACATTAGAATTGCAAAAGAATTATTATCAAAACATTAAGATAATTTAATTAATATTCCAGGAACCGATAATATTATAAAGTAGGCATTCCAATTCGGTAATTTAAATGATGTATTTTTGTTTTCATTTGTATCGGCATTCTCTTTTAACCGACCGTTTTTTGAACAAGTGCAATATACGAAATTAAAAAAAAGTAAAAACCGGTGGTCGTAGGTTCGAATCCTGCGGGGACTCAACAAATGTTTTCATTGTTGTTTTCTAGTTGGTTAGAACAATTTTTTGCTGATCACCTCATTGTCTGAAAAGTGAGATGATCTATGCGTCGGATAGGCATTTAAAAAGTCGGTCCACCCACCAACCCGCATTGGTGGTGACACGATTGGATACGGTCCAAATGGAAAGGAAATGGAAGTCTATGTCTAGCAGTGGACTAACACAGGCTGTTGATGTATGTATGTATTTAAGATATCCATAAAAATCATTTAGAAATACATTTCGATAATATCTTATGTGAATATAAGTTATCTTAGTGTACATTTTTTGCAAATCAAAATTCAATAATAAAATGAAAAGCAATTTAGAAAAGCAAAATAGAGAAATTATCGATAAAATCAAGAGAAGTAAGTATATTACTCCTATGTTGGATAAATTATTTGAAATTTGAATTTAGATTTAAAATGTATATATATATATATATATGTGTGTCGTTACGATTAATTTTATACTAACAAGTATGTATTGGAAAAATTGATATCGCTTTGTGGTAGGACTATTTATATAATAAACATTTGCGTTGTGAATTATAGTACGCTACTACATAAGCCAAAAAATTTGTTAATTAGCGCCGGAATACTAGCACAAAGATGACAGGTTTTTTTCTTCCGTACACGAAACTTTTTCTTATCTATATTCATATTTAAGAGATCTAATTTTTGAACTCCCTGCTGACCATATCTCTGAAGCAAAAAGGCAGATGTACTTGAAATTTGCTATGAAAATATTTTTTGACAAGTAGCAATCAGCTAAGAAACGGGTTTAACAAAATAGCTACAGCAACACGTGCAGGGTATGCTATTATTTTGAATAGTTCACACAACACTTTTATCAATTATAAGTATTTTTGATATAAATACGTTTAGTTGTGGCAATTATTATTAAATACCTTTTAAAAAAAAATTGTTAAATATTAACAATATATTTGAATTCGGAACTCCTAATCAAAGGCAAGTTTGACTTAATTTTTAATATTGAGTTTTATTATATGTTGAGTAATTTTAGAAATCCATTAGAGGTCTTGCATTATATAACAAATTTTAGTAAGTTTTCTTTTAGTCACGCCGTATAAGCGTTTAGATTAAGATCAATAGTTATAATTGAAGTTGAATAGTATAAAAAGGTCACGCAAACACAAATAATCGAATCTTACTATTGCGTGTCGAAAATTAATTGGAAGTGAACAGAAAATGCTTTAATGCGTAATTGTTAAAAAATATATATATTGTTCAATTGTTAAATGCATTCGTAAAATGTTTTTTAAAAATAACTATCTTAAAAGACAAGATTTTTTTTCCATGTTAGTATTTTTTTAAACAGTTCATTCTCTGTACAGCTTAAAGTCTCATTTTGTAAATCGCTTGACTAGTGGATATTTATTTTCATTATATATTTTAAAATATTTATCAGATACCGAGCTTCTTTAAAAGTAGGAATTAGATTATGTCATAGGTATGGCATAAATTTTTTTGTTATTTTATATTGCCTAAAAATCAAGTTGGACTCAAAAATCGAAAAAAAAAGAAATTATATTGTCACTATGTTACTCAAAATATTTCATAATACGCGTAGATATAACATTTTACATGGTAAAAATATCCACGCTATAATATTTTTAGTATAATTGTCTGCATGAAACATTTTATTTCCGAAATTTACAGTGACACGTAATGCATTTTTTGGCAATGAGTTTGCAAAATGCTATTATTTTTTACTTAAGCTCTGTTACTTATTTTTAAAAAATGCGATTTGAACGCAATCTTCGCTACGGGGGGCCGCAAGCCATAATTTTAGTTCAAAAAATTGTAACTCCCTTTTAAAAAAATATCTACAACAAATTACGCTTATTTTAACTGTTGATTTTCTGTACTTGATAGGTTAATCAAGCTTCATATTTTTGATAAAATTAATAGATAAGTAAAGTTTGTCCTAGTAAATATTGTTTGCTTTGATATACCTCCAAATATGACACAAATATACATATAAGAATACATGTGCACCATGTGTTCCACTGCATTCGACCTAAATTTTTGTCGATTGTGAAATTAAGAAATAGTTTATGCTCTACATTTGTAAGTCCTAAAACTATACCTTAATATTGTGATTGTATTAAATCATAATTTTGATTTATATATGAAAATAAATATCTTAAAGTTTTTGTCAGGTAGATTTAACGTTGATAAG
This sequence comes from Lamproptera curius, assembly GCA_029286875.1. NCBI lineage: Eukaryota > Metazoa > Arthropoda > Insecta > Lepidoptera > Papilionidae > Lamproptera > Lamproptera curius. Next base: position 85,535 of record JAGSMT010000157.1, read on the forward strand.
AGCTTGGAAAAGCTTAAGTCGAGTAAAATAATTTTGACTACAATTTTGCTATGGTAGAAGGCATGGCATTAAAACATTTAGTTAATTGGCAACAACGCTATTACCAGTAATCGAGGCATGCTACCACCAACTAAAGTCGTAAATTGAATAAAGACTGTAACCAAGAAAATAAAAATTCTGAAATAAGTAACGGTAAATCCGTAACATATAATTTTTGCCTACATCAAAATCACAATTACCTATTAACTTTGAAAATCATGCACCATTTTAATTACTACCTTAATATCGTTAATATTTACCGATGTTTTAATAAGATTTAATAAGTTTTCTCAAAAGCAGTAAATATACAACAAGACGATTAGAACGTTTACTTGATCAAAAGAAACGCGCTGTCCTAATGATAAATGAAGCGTAGCACGCTGCAGGTGCGCGCCAATATAAACGAAATACATTACGTCTCGTTTATCCTGATATTACGCTGGACACTGTGCCTTTTAAACCGGTATACAAATGTTTTTACATTTCTGCTTCGTAAGACTTATCATCTTTACAGATTTTCCTAAATAACAGTTTTTATGTAGACCGTATAGCAGCTACATCCCAAAAGATAAACTACATTTTAGGGAAGGATTTATAATCATTTAATTTGACGCACTGATGTCCCATAACGGAGGGAAAATGTGATCTGTAGAACCAGGATTGATATTTTTACTACCCATTCAACGTATAGGATTCTATACTCTTCTCCTATCTTTTAAGGTATTATAACGATACCAAAATAGTTATAGACTGTTCAAAGTTGGTAATATATTTTTGATAAAATTTTAATTGTTTACATGTCCATTTGACGATTTCAATTTCGGGCAATTATTTAATTTTAGCAATTCATTTTTCATTATCCTAAAACAAGAAAAAACATAAGCGTATATCGCGATAGTAGAGAAATTGCATTTTTGTTTAAAGGATTGATGAAAATAGAAAATAAAACTAAGAGGATAATACTATCTTGTAGCACGCTACTCTTAAGCCACGTTTTTAATACTTCATTGTTTCTGACGGTTGACACTCAACACATAGTGCGCATTTAGCATCTGGGTCGACCGGACAAGCCCGCTTGATCCTCTCTGCTACCTGCGCCGTCCGCCTGGCCCACCCGTGGCCACGTCCTCCCCCCGATGCCGTCAAGTGCCAAGAAGAAAGAAGACGCCGAGTTGCACAGTGATTGTGCAGTGCTTAGTGTCAGTGTGTTCTGGAGTGACATTGTCAACGCGTTCGGCGTAAACGCCTGAGCGTAGATACCTGTGTAGCCGCCCGGTGAGTCGTTACCGTTTTTCCCCCGTTCAAAGGCTGTTTCTGTTGAGATGTAGGGACCCATATTACTATTAGTTTTGCCACGTTTCACCGCGAACGTAGATAATTAACACGCACACCACCCACGTGACATTAATTAGAGTCGGTTATAACGTCGCTTGCTGCCCTAGACAGCAGCGTAGGTAGGTAATCTAGCACTCCTAAAGCGCAAGATTTTTCACTAACGTTAGGTTTACACCTCCCTGCTCTGGGAGGGTAGGGTACACAAACTCCGGCTTCATCGGGGTGCTTGCACTATAGTACTAACCGTATAGCATAATTCAACTCAAAAATAATGCAATGGAATCAGTCACCCTAATTGACCTAGACCTCGACTTCGAGGACCTAAAAAATAGTCCGCCAGCGGACACAGTACGCGCGATCCGCGAAGCCCTCACCGCGCAAGGGGGGCAAATCGTCTACAAGCGCACACCATGCTCGACGAGCGCAACCACACCCGCGTCGGAAAAGTGTCCCACCATACACTCGGACACCCTTTCCCCACTTACCTCGCCCAATCAATCGGACTCCGAAATGGAGCTCGACAACTGCCGCCCGGTAACTGAGGACAAAGACACAGGAGCGTTCCTGCCCGTCAGTTCGCGCAAGAGCAGGGTCTCCACTGCTACCTCACCTACTCCCGACCCACCAACCAAGGCGCCTAAAGCGTCGGCGGAAATATTATCGGCCCCTTGGCCATCCACATTGGCCGCAGAGCTAAACCCAGCCGCCTCACGGCAAACCATTCAAAGGCAAACTACCGCTGCGTCACAGCAAACACTATCAAGTCACGTCGTATCTGCTTAAGAACGACTATTATTGCACACATACGCGCTCCCGGAAGAGCGCGTACTTCGACAGTCGTCAAAGGACCGCCGAAGGAGATGCCACAGAGGACATCTACAATTATATCAAGGGACAAAACATAAATTTACTTTTACTTTACATTTTATTAACATTTTAATTTACTCGGCCTTCCGCCTAATTCACCCCAAAACAAAAAAAACCTTTTAATGTGGTCCTTCTGACCTCGAACGCTCCACTGAGGGCAAAAGGTGTACGAACTACACACATATGCGACATAAGCCGCATTTCTTTCCATGCGCCACACTCAAATGGCCAGCGCAGTGTCATAACTGCCATATGTACGGGCATTCGACCCGGAACTGTCACGCACGCACTCGGTGCGTTAAGTGCCTTGGTGACCACGGCACCGACCTATTCCGGCGTGGCAAACGCAGTCAAGCGCTCCGCGTAGCGCTCCAATGCCCGCGTGGCAACAACCACCGCCACCACAGGTAGCGCCGAGCGCCCCGCGTGGCGTCGCACCACAGACAAGCGCTCCGCGTAGCGCCCCACAGTTTGCTAGCCATAGCAATGGCAGCAACCTGGAAACGTTAGCCGGACAGATCGACTTCGCAAGAGCTCGATCGCCTTACCGCGGAATTCGACGCCGTCGTCGGAAACTTCGGAGCCCGCCTTGCCATACTTCGTAAGTATAGGCAACTAGTCGACTTAATTACGGGACATAAATGAATAGTACGCCCATACTAAATAGAGAAAACGGCCCGGGCCGTCTAAAGCCACGCGCAGTGAATATATCTTTTTAACGCAAACGGTCTCGCGGAACAAAAGACCGAAGTTTCAGTTTTCCTTCGCGAAAACGACGTAGACATTCTACTAGTGCAGGAGACATTCCTAAAACCCGGTAGAAGCGATCCGAAAATCGCTAATTACAACATTATAAGAAATGATCGGACCGGCGCTTCACACGGCGGCACGCTCATTTATTATAAAAAGTCACTGCACTGTGTAGCAATCGACACGCCGTCGACGTTAACGCATCTAGAAGCCTCGGTCTGTAGGCTAGCCATGACAGGAAACGCACCTATTACCATAGCCTCGGTCTACTTACCGTTAGAAGCTCATCCGAGATCATTCAATCCGACTTCGAGATGCTATTCTCCCTAGGAAGCGCTGTCATTCTGGGTGGCGACTTCATTAGCAAGCATACCCAATGGAACAGCTACAGAATCAACTCGCGACGTTCAGCACCAGATACACTATCAGAAATACTTAATTTCAGTATCGTTGCACCAATTAAGCATACGCACTATCCGCACATGGTAAGCCACAGATCGGAAGTGCTTGATATTGCCCTCCTCTAAAACGTCAATCTCGCCTTTAGAGGTATTTAGGTCATGAGAAACTAACCTCGCAATTTAACTTCACCGGTAACCGAAAGCGAAGTCAAGTCGATTATCAAAATCTCAAACCTCGAAAGCCCCGAGGCACCGACGCATAAGTAACCCGTCATTAAAATCTTACCGGATCATTAAATTAACCTTCTAGTCCTAATATATAACGCAGCTCTTTCCAGGTATTTTCCCAAACACTTGGAAAGATGCTACATTATAGGGTTCCTCAAACCCGGCAAACCATTTGCATTTCCCAATTCCTATCATCCCATTAGCCTCCTTAAGGGTTTTGGAAAAATATACGAACGTCTTGTCCAAGCCCGCTTATTAGATTTTATGAAATCGAAAGGGCTCCCGAATTGAACAGGGGTAGGACCCTGTTCAATTCGGCTTTCGATCCAAGCACTCTTGCACTAACCAAATTCACCGCATCACAGAAAATTAAAGTCAGCTAATACGAGGCCTCAACACGGAGCACTTTTCCTCGACGTGGCGAAGGCATTCAATAAAGTATGGCACGAAGGGCTTATACAAGTTATATAAGCTCGGCGTGCCGATCGTCTCGTGCACGATCATACGAGACTTCCTCAGGAATCGAACGTTCCGATATCGCGTAGAGGAACTAAATCACTACCTCGACCGGTCCGTGCCGGCGTACCCCAAGGCCAAATATTAGGCCTAGTCCATTTTGATATCCCACAGCACCGACTTGTAGACACCGCCTTGTTCGCAGATGATACATGCATATTTAACCAGTAGATGTCCTTGTTAGTCAAAGATTCCAATCCTGCGGCCAATGCCCTAGGAAATGTTTCGAAATGGAATAGAAATTAATCCTGCCAAAAGCGCGGCCATTCTGATCACGCGACAAAGACCGTGCCTTCCTTCCAATGTCCGACTCTCAGATTGCCCTATCCCTTGGGTCAAACAGACCAAATATCTCGGGTAATCTTAGATAAATCTCTAACATTCGGCCCGCATAAAACGCGGGTCAAAAACAGAGCGGTCTACGTCCTAGGTCGACGCTTCGCGCTAATTAATCCAAAAGCCAATTATCTCTGCGCAATAAGGTGTGGCTGTACAAGACAGTCATACGTCCTATTTTAACATATGCTAGTCCGTCTTTGCGACGCAAAACGAACACACATTGATAAGCTTTAAATCCTACAAACAGATTCATGCGCAGGGTCACTGGTACGCCGTATTACCTGCGCAACATTGACCAGCAGCATTGCAGCTGGATATGAAATTGCCAACCATTAAACAATACTTAAAACAAGCATCTATCCGATATTTCGGCTTCGCAACATCCAAACGAACTAGTTCGAGCGCCGCCGCTTACGAGAGCACGAAACGCGATTACAGATCCGCACGATGAGTTAACAATCGTGCAAACGCGTGTTAACTCACAGAGACACAACACATTTTGTCAACCGTATTACCGTCGAGGGCAAACTAATACATTGTACACTAGATATCAGCACGTACCTGGCCGATTCTCACCAGCCAGATAAGGCGGTTATTAACTTCTCATAAAGTCCTAAAGCAACCTATCAAGCCGAGGTTCGGCCCACCGGGACGCCCTCGATAAGTGTTGCTAACGGGTATAGGCAATGATCTGACCAGCAGCTGATCGAGCCGAGGCTCGGCCCTCTTGGGCACCCTCGATCAAACCCGCTCACGGGATAAAGAAGAGGAGCCGAGCCGAGGTCCCTTCAGAGGCCCCTCGGGCTAAGCCACAGAATAGAGGTGAAGTCTGTGCACACTTAAAGTTGCACAGCCCCTAGAATGCGTCGGTTTGTAGCGGTTAACTCTAACAACGTGAGTCATCCGTAAAAAATTACAGTTGAGGTTCTCAAATATCTGTAAAAACTTTTTCCAGTGATTATTAAAAACTAGTTACGGGGAAAGTATGAGTAGAAGTATATTGTGAATTGTAACTTATTAGGTAAAGGCATTAGAAAATACAGTAACAGTGTAAAACAGAGATTTTGTATTTTTCTATCCCAGATTAAATAATGCCATTCATTTCAAGGGGAGCAGTTGTAATGCTTTTAAATTTTTCGTAATATTCATTTGCCCCATTTTATAGATATTATTAGTGCTTTTTACGTAGTGTATTTTTTGTTGTTTTGTAAAATCATGTCACTAAAGTATTTTGGCTTGAATGACATGACCCTTTATTCCCGCTAGGTTTAAAAAAAAAGGTTGTGGTTCATCAGTTAGTATTTCAACCACACAATGAGATGTGAAATTAAAGTTTTATTCATGTGAACCCTAACATTCCTTCTTTATATTAGAGGAGAAAGTCTTTGAATTTTATATTATTACAATATTGTGGTTTAAAACTTTAGCTGACTCCGTTCAGCGTCCTGAGGTGTAACGTCTCTTTATCCAGTAATTACGCTGGCAAAAGGGCCCTTCAAACCGGAAGTGTTTACGCACTGATTTTAATTTTCTGACCAAAAATATAGTATGCAGTTACTTTTATTCACATACTCACTAGATAAATAATAAAGCGAAAGTTTTTTAATTTTTTTTATTTTGACCTATGATTTTAGTGAAATTTAATAGTTTTGGATAAATTATGGTTATATTTGTTTTAGAATGATTTTTTTACCCTGCTATAATAAATATAAAAACCCCTCAAAGAAAGCAATTCCATGCAATAAGTTATCTATATATATATATATATATATATATATATATATATATATATATATATATATATATATATATATATATATATATATATAGATAACTTTACCGACTGACGATAATTTAAAATACATCAGATACTAGCTCATAAACAAAAACATTTGTTAATTTTCTAGAAGTAGTGTTACGTAGTAACTAACTTATACAAATAAAGACACTTGTAAACATGGTCAAAAGGCTCAGTAAACTATAAGAAATAACCTATATAAAAAGTGCAAGTCCTGGACGGTAGCTAATAAATTAAGCTTACAGTGTTAATATTTTTTACCTTATTTATATTGGTTAACCCAACATGACACCTTCTATGTTTCGTATATTTAATAATATTTTAGGTGTAAAAAGTCGTTATAAAAGATACATTTTAGTCAAAATATATAAAGTGTATTTTCAAAATTAAGATTTATAAATCTTAAATTTGAAAATTAATTAAATATTACACTCAACTTTTCAAGGAAGAAGAATAATGACTGAAACGACACGACACGAAACTGTATTCAAAACATTCCCGACTTTAGATTAAACAGATTCAATCAACGTTAATAATAATCTCTTCTTGAGTCTTCTTCGTCTCTTATAAAGGAATAAAATATGAGCATATTCATTGGGTGATTGGCCCACCGGAACCAACTAGGAAAAAACACTAAAATTTTGTTAAGTCCCCGCAGGATTCAAACTGATGACCTCCGGTTTTAAAAATAATATATATTTAATTTTTGTATACTTATGTAATTACTCTTTAAATACCTACTTCTATATTTCTATATTTCATTATGAAAAAACATACATTTATTAAATTTGGTCTATTGAGAATAAATAACAGATTGATAATAGAAGAATAAGCCATTTATATACATATAATAGGCATTATAATACCTTAAAAAACAATAGCTAAATCTTTAATCCCATATACGTAAATAAACAACTCAAAGCTTCATTATTTATTGAACAGGAACTGTCAAGATTTTCGGTTTAAATCATTGCAATTTCCTACCAAAATAAACGAAAGCCAACACGATCGTTTTAACAGGAAATTTGAGCTCGCGTCGTTTCTCAAATTCTGAAGCCGTTTTCATTTACAATTCGAACTTACTGTTATTATTTCACAATATTTAGCTAGCTTTATCAAACATCCTAAAAGATAACAAAAAATAATTATTGCGTATCCAATGACATTAAATTTAAATTTCTTTCTTTCTCTATTATTTATTGCTGTCTTAAAAACAAAAACCATTTTTGATAAATTATTAAGATATGATAGATACATTACATTACATTACAGCTAGTCTGAATCATGTAACGAAGAAGTCTTTTTTGTTTTTAATATTTCATTGCAAGACTCTGAAATTCAAACACTTAATTTTATGATCTCAATGCCCTGTACACTATCAGCCTAACTGTTTTTATCATTTTAGTTACCTATAAATTGTAAAATGATATTATGTAATTTGAATTTGATCCTGTGATTGTTCTGATACTTAAAATTTTCAGAGATTAAAGAGTTTAGACATATTATATGCATAATAAATTTAATAAACCCTTTTTAAATAGATTTCTCATTTTAACATTTTTCTCTTTAATTTAAATTTTTTTCATGATGTAACATAGAAATATAGCATAAGTATACGAAAAATACTATATAACTGCCTTCGTAGCCTACAAGTAACAGCGTGTGCTTTTAAAACTAGAGGTCGTCAGTTAGAATCCTGCGGAAACTCAACAAATTTTCATTGTTGATTCCTAGTTGGTTAGGGCGATTTGGGCCGATCGCCCAATTGTCTGAAAAGGAAGATGATCCATGCATCGGATGGGCATGTAAAAATTCGGTCTACCCACTAATCCGCATTAGACCAGCGTAATAGGATACGGTCCAAAACCCCCAAATGGGAAGGGCGTGCATTAGGGGAGGCCTATATCTAGCAGTGGACTGATACAGGATGATGATGATGATGATGATACGAAATATTTTGCAAACTGATGGTAATTTTTTTTTTTATTGGTTCAAGCTATGCGACAAGCAGAACTTTCACGCGGTAGTAAGGGATACTTGTCTTAACCATACGAAAAGCAGCGTAAGACACCACCAATCTGTTCAGTGTCCTGAACTGAAACTGAATGAAATGTTACGTCTCTTTACCCAGTAATTAGGCTGGCAACGGGGCTCCTTAAACCGGAAGATTAGTGTTTACATTTGAAATCCTAAATTGAAATGTGATACTTTAATGTTTTTATTTAAGATATATTTTAATATGATACTATACTTAAACACAATTTTTAATATGATATAAAAATTATTTAGATCAAAATTTTTAAATTTTTGTTTCTGGTAGAAATATCTCCAAAAATATTTATATACCTATTCGAACTTTAAAATGGAGCATTTAAGTAGCATGATTCGTTATTTTCTTACAGATAGTTTATTCAGTATTTCCAAATTCATTTATTTAAATGTTTTTATAAAAAGTAACTTTTGATAAAACTCACTTGATAGAAGACGTTGGTCTTTAAATAAAAAGAACCAAGATACAGAGTAAACTTTTAGACATCATTGATTAATCTCTGCGCTAAGTTAGAATTTCTCAAACGGATAAAAGCCCAAGACTAAAGCCGATAATTTGTTGTATTTTCCCGCAGAATTGCTATTTCATATTTGTATAAATATACTTTAAAATTCTGTCTTTCTGTCATAAACTTCAAACCTGTAAAATTAGTAACAGTTAATCAATATCGATAATTATCATCAATCGTTGTTCTAAATTTGTTTAAAAATATTAAAATTTAAATCGACGATAGTGGGGTATCAAAGATTATGAGGGTTATCCTAACAGAGTTTTTGTAAAAAGACATTACAAATATCTCTTCTTATATAAAGATCGAGAACAAAACAGAATAATACTCTATTTATGTCGAAAACATTCCTTTGAGCACAAAATTGGAATCATGTAGCCATCCCGCATAATTAACTTAGTCGGACCATCTGCTTGAATAGTAAAATGGATGTCTGCCTTTTATAGCTAAGGTTTGATCGTTAAGTCCTTATTATGGTCGCATGAAAAGCGAGTCAGCAGGCTATGCGCAAATCCCAAATACACTTGCGTTAGTAAATTTACATTGTTCTTTCCATTTTTACGCTAAATTGTACTCGTACTTATTAAATATGTAATTTTATTATTAATCAACTAATATAACTAAGAAATTATCATTTATTATACGTAAAACTTATGATAAGATATTAATTTTTTGAATTGTTTTTCGGCTCTGGTGGACTGTAAAAGTTTTATATGAAATCCTCTAATCTACGCGTTTCTCATATATATTTATTCTCGACGTTACGGATACTATCCAGCATTCATGATTACAGCAGACTAAGTTGGTATATGTCTGTTTCTTAACGTACGTCTATGTCGTTTCTGTTTTCTTCCGTCGATTTATTTAGTAATTTACAGCAACTCAAAAAAATTCTCGACATATTTAAAATAAAATCAGATTTTCGGACTTAAACTTGCCATTGCAACCAGAATGTGTTTTGGGAGACACTAATAATACGGTATGGATTAATATAATTTACCAAAAAAACGTTATATTGACAGTTTACAGACTATTTATTACTTCAATGTTTCATGCACGATTTTAAATTGTGTAACAAATACTGTGGTTCATTAATTAACATAAAACTATCAATTTTCCGACATTCAGTAAACGTAAAAATATGTTAAGAATATGACTTATCCATAAATTGCAAAATTTAGGATCATTTATTCCGTTTTACTTTACACTATGAAATAATATTTGTCTTGACATTCTTTATATCTGTAGGTTAAGTTAAGATGGCAAACTTTGTTAGTAAGAGGTGTCCGTCCAGTTATCAGATCTTATAACCTTTTATTAAGGTCTAATTATATGCGAATGTTTAAAGTAAAACAGATTTGTTATAATTAAGATAATTGGCCTGAATAGATGATATGATTTCATAATCATGTTGCAAGTGAGCACTTAATACTTCTTCTGGATATTTTTAAAAGGGTCTTAAAAAACTAATAAAAACAAGATTTGTCGGTTTTGTATTTAACTTAGGATTTCTACTCTTACGATATGCTTAATTTCAACCCTATTGTTGCAGAATTTTCAATGTAATTAATCACCACTTCAATAAGAATAAATACGCATGAAATAAGTATTACGTCCTCGTTTTACATATACAAATATTATCCAATATATATTTGTCCACTCGGACGAAAACTGACACGACCAGATTAAGTGCAAGACCGATTTTTTAAATGCCTTATCTACGCATGGGTCATTTTACTTTACTGGCAATCAGGTCATTAGCCCGCATCCTAACCAAATAGGAAATAATGATGAGAATGATGAATAAACAGAAACAGCGACAATGACAAGAAAAGTGAGAATTTTTTATCTCCATATTACTGGCCATTAGTATTATTTTTGAAGTAATTATGCTAGATCAATTGTGCTCCCGTTTCTACAATTATAATAATATGAGCAGTTGCTAATTCCGTTTTACTTAACCCGGCGAGGCTGTGGTGGGGTGTGACATACCCCTCGCTTTACTTCAACGATCGTTTTGTAAAATTGAAAAATTTTTTTTTGGTTTATTAGCATATTATTTGTTTTAGTTTTTGAACATAAATGAGTTTCGAAAGAGTAACATAACGTAGTATCTGAAACAGAACAGGAGATTAGCGATCGAGAATACCACGGGAGTTAAAAGAAGCCGAAATTTAACATTTTTATAATGGTACAAAAGCAGGAGTAGGTGTTGTCGATGAACTCTGCGCTACTTACAATGTTTCGCGTAACAGCAAGAGGCCTAACTATCTTTTTCTGGGATACTAAACATAGCTGCTTCAAACGCAAACATCATTTCTCTGGAAATCAAAAATGAAAATATAAAGCGGACAGAGTTTATCCGTAATCTAGCGTTAGCTCTGGTGAACCTTTACGATTACGGAAAGACCAAAAAAACATTCCAGTCTATATTCGAAAGATGATCTGTTCGCAAATTAATGAAGAACCAAGTCATTCACTCCAGAGTAATACTGGGCAATACACGAATTTTTGTTTAAAACAAACTCAGTTTCTTTATTTTTCCAAATAATAATAAAAAAATATTTAAATGTTAAAGTTTTTTCATTTAAGCTTATTATAGTTTATGTCAATATCACAAAACATAAAGTTATAACTTAGTTTATCGATATTGTGATATATATGGCCAATTTAATAAGTGGGTATGTCAAACCCCACCACATACTCATTGTTACATTTTGCCACCACAGCCTCGCCGGGTTAAGGTAGGTCCACAATAAAAGCTGGTGTGCAATTGGTGTCTCATGTTCTACGGGCGTTGGAATATCACTATTCTAAGGCTTTTGATTGTGTGGTTAATGAGATATTATTTCGTCAATTCGATTTCCTTTTTGTGCAATCGATTTTATTTTTATCCTTACTTAAATTTTTGAAAACAACACGCGTTAATTAATGGTGCTAGGTGCTCTTGAACCTTTACCGTTTCTAGTGTACGTAAATGATTTGCCTTTAGTGGTAGACAAGTTGTCCGAAATAGTTCTTTTTACTGACAGGGAATTTCTATAAATAATGAAAAAGATGACCAAACTGTAAATCTTCCCAATAACTCAACAAACGGGCTATCAATTGGCTTGCATAAAAAACAAAATCTATTCGCTTAACACATAGTTACCACTCTCATCAAACATTTACCTCCGATAGAAATCCGGTTCCATATAAAGGTTCTGTTGTTATATTGAGGAGTTTCTAATTAACGGCCTATCAAAAAGATTAGGCCCTGCTAAATTTTCCATACGCAAGGTGAGGTAGTTTACTGATGAGGCACTTGCTAAATTGATTTGTTTCGCGTATATCTATCATGTAACATGGAGTATTGCTATGTGGATTAACAGCCAGTCTGAAAATTAAATTCCTGTTTTAAAAACAGGCTGTTCGGGCAATTGTGCGACATTTTTGGTAAAGCAGGAATACTAAAACTACCGTCTATATTAAATACTATATAAAAATATTACACATGTACGAAAACAAAGACAATTATTATCTAAAAAGGAATTAAGACCGCGAAGGGGACAGAAATAACCCTTAGAGTTACCCAGTAATATTGCCTAAAACAAAAACAAAAAAATTAAATAACTGTGTCACAATGTAACAAACTTTTTTTTATATTTGGAAAAAAAACTCAGCTCACTACTGTCTGCAATTGATTTAATAAAACACTAGCTCAACCTAAAGAAAAGGACTACATCATCGTTATATACACCCTCATTTTATTTTTAATGAAATTAAGTTAAGAAGCTTAAATCGATTGCACGAAGGATTAAGTATTCCTTTAATAGAACTAAATTTGAATTAAATCTCGTGAAATAGTGTGGATGGTCTATCGCACAAGATTGTGATTTCTAATGATGTCACTTTACTGATCGCTTAAAGCCTAGTGCTAGTGAAAGTCCCAGTAAAATCATTTATAAATTCTCCATTTTATGCAGATGAAAATTTAAAAAATAAAATAAAAAGAGATCAGAGATTAAAAATGTGTCAGTGGAAATAGGGCAGCAATGTTGCTTATATAGCATTGGTAAATCTTCTGAATCTTTTGATCGATCTAAATAATGTTATGAGAAATAATATTAGACATAGTTATATACAAAAAGATACTATTATAAAATATCTATTTTCCGATAAAATATCAAATATCATGGTAAATTACCTAGTTAGTTCTAGTTCTATGTATCTTTACAAGTTATAAGGGGCATTCATTAACTTTAAACTGCAGTCGAGGTTGGAGTTGGAGTTGGCAATAGTGGAACAGGCTAGTACTTAAAAAGTCACTATTGCTGACCAGATATTTCCTATAGAGGGGTCTTGTTTCTTGATTTTAGGACTAACAATCTGAAGAAGGTCGAATAGGCAGTAAACAACTTTTAGCACATTTAAGGCATTGAAATAACTGAATTCGAAAAAGAGAAAATGTTTAACAGTAATTAAAAATACTTCAACGTGGTTGCAATACTTGGGTCTAAACTTTTGTATACCCATCCAAAGCATGGATAATATTATTTTTAGGGAATCAGGTACCTTAAATTGTTTAGACTAGAAAGCCACAACACTATATAGTTTTAAAGCTACTTAAGAAGAATTTCAAAACAAAGTCTGTCTTATCGGATAAAACCCTTAGGCGGGCTTGAAACCGGAAGTAATCGATGTGAAAAGGGTCAAAGGCAATTTACTTGAACGGCGTCCTTTACAAATTTTTTAAAGTATTATGTGGAGAACAAATACCTATTTATAAACAACTATTGTACTTGAAATAATATTGTTTAGAAATTTAAGCTCAAAATGAAACACAAATAAGTGGAAAACTTTTAGTATTTTCTTGAATTCTCGTTTTACTTTTTGAATGGTTAAAAAAACTGAGAGCATTCTAATTTAGAACACTGAAATTGAATTGACAAAATATAAATAAAGAAAAATCGTAATAAATCCTTTAATATAAGTTTTCTCTCTATGTAGTTGAAGGGTCCTTGCACCCTTCAGTGTGTCTTCGAGTGAAAAGGTCATGTAAAATTGCTGCTTAAATCGTAAAGTTATTCATGAGTCTGATGCGATATTTTTCTAGCTCACATAAAACTTTTGATAAACGTTAAAACTTGTAACTGAAACTATCTTTATGCAAATATATTCACGTTCCAAATATGAAATATTTTGTTAGAGATTCAAACTTACGTGTGAAACGTATGAGAGATTAATATTGAATGAAAGATTGAGATGAATTAAAACCTAAGTATAAAATAAATAAAGATTAGCAAATATGGAAATATGTTTTAAAAATTTTAATAAGTGTTTTTAAATGGTATGTATGTAACTCGAAATTAATAAAGTTACAGTTTTTTTCTTTGTCTCTGTTAGTGTTTTTACAAACTGGTGGATAAAAGAAAGTTTGGAAACAAGCGGACATAATCAACCTTTATTTTATTTAATTTCCCTTTTCTTTTATTGTAACATAAGGTAGATAATATAATTCTTATTCTAATACAACTGCAAATACTTAATGTAATCATTATTACAGGTACATGTCATTGCAATTATATTCATATATTACGCTTGCTGATATTCTATCTAGTAAATGTAAGCACTTTTGTTATTGCTTTACTCCCTTTAAAAACATTTAAGGCGCGAATAAAGTAAATGAATGTTATAATAAGTAAGTGTATTTTATAATAACAAGATATATAAATGGCGGAAAAATACAAACTCTTTTGACATTGTGTAGCGAGGAAAACGAATTAGGCAAGCGAGATGGAATCATAATATGACATATTTTTAGACGTGCGTAACGTAATGTATTCTCACGTAATACTTTAAAAATATATACATTCGGCTTGCTGTGTTCTACTTAGTAATTTAATTGTTTCTTACAATTGAAATGACTTGCAAATTATCTAAATATTGTGTTTTAAATAATCCTTTAAGTAGCAGATAAAAATATTTAAATGCCTAAACGACATATGTTTGCTAAATAATAAAAAAAAATCAAAAAAATTTAAAAATTATGTAGGAAATTTTTAATTAAATTTAAGTATAAAAATATTGTAAAAAAAAGAAATTACCCATTTACACGGACATGTTTCCGGTATAGCATAGTTATCACTTAAGTTCGTAAAGAATAATATTAAAAATGCCGAAGAAATAATAAAATATTTGACAAATAGATAAGAGCGTAAAAAATTACTAAGTTTTGGTAGAAACGCACATCGAAAAGAAATCTTTACCTCTTTTACATGGCCATTACATGGCCTTATTTATAAACAAGAATAAGGCATTCTAATAAAATAACATTTATATATACCTAATTGTTAATAAGATGTACCCAAATAATGTTCAAAGGATATCCGACTTAAGACGTTGAAAAAGTAAACGTTTAATTTAACGCCAAATATTTGAAAAAATATTTTGACATTTCAAAAGTAACGTATTTGGTAATAATTTTAATATTTGAAAAATATTTTATATTTCACATTTTTATTTAATAATGAATATAAATTCAATATTTAAATATAAAATAATTTCAAATATTTATAATAATAATATATTCATTTGAGTTAATGAATACATTTAATAATTATATATGTATCATTGTTTTAGTAGACTCAAGCATGTATCAAATATCAGACAATACATGAACATCTCACTCACACTCACCATTTATATTCTGCCTTGCGCTAGCTGCTTTATCTACTTAGGTACCCTACATGCTACATGCTATGCTACCCCACATGCTACTATCAAAAATGTCTAGCTGAGTCAAAATACATAAAAAATAGCACATATACTAAAACGTAAGTAAAATAACAATTGCATGAACATCAAGGGTATCTGGCAAGCGGTTGCCACGATGTTAATTGTATGAAAATGACGTCTTTAGTTACCAGTTAATGTCGCGATTTTTAATAAAAACATCAAGGTCTGTCTTTCTAATAAATTGAATTGAATTTAGTACTCTATTTATAATAACAAAATACATTGTTCTTCTTGAAAATCTGTTTGTTGCCACAATTCAATATTATAGTTATTCAACTGACTATTTCCTAAATTTGTTACATATAACAAAATTTTTAGTTGCAGTGATTTAAACAATTTTTAAGTTACTTAGAGTATTGACATTAAAAATTTAATACCTTATACAGATAAGGGATCGCAGAGTAAACTTTCAAAGTGAAAAAAATTCTGCAGGAAGCCAGGTGAAAACGGAAATTCATCATTACCGGAGAAAATGTGTTTGTATGAATCTTGATTTTATGGTTGCTATGGATAATTTTTTATCTTTTAATTATTTCGTGTAAATAAATTTATATTGTTTTTACATGCTTGTGAATATTTGCTAGTCTAATAAATAATTAGCGAAGTATGATTATCAGTAGAAAAGCAAAAAAAGAAATGAAAAAGGGATGAACATTTGAAATGAGTGAAATTCGTTACTGCTGTGCCAATTTTTATGAAAATTGGATATTTTTGAATATTTTGCTATTTTAGCAAAGTGTTAACTTTGTTTTAAGTATTGTTATATAAGCGCTAATTATTTAATGATAACATTTTAATAAAATGTAAATTTAGTAGGCAGTAGTGACGAAACCATACATTTTAAATTACAGTTATTACGCTAATGGTCAAATTTATAATACTACTAAAGTTTTTGACTTGAGGACGTAGTCCATTTAGAGCCTTTTTAATTTTTTACCTGTAACGTCGTTGTGTTGTTATTAGTATTTATACTTTTTATTAGATAGGTAGTGGGTTGTTAGATATATAAAAAAAGTTAGTTTATACTAGTTCAAACATAATCCAGTGCAAATAAATTCAAAACGATGGGTAAATCGTAAATGAATGTCAGAAAAAAATGTAAAACAAAATTTTACTTTTTCAGTTTATCTTCAGTAATGCAACGTATTTTGGTATGTTAGGAAAAAAATCAACAACCCATTTTAATAAAAACTTTTAAAACAAAAGGCATTCATAGAAATAATTTTATAGCAATACTATGTTAGTTTTTATATTCATATATAAATGTTTGTGGATAAAATTGATTGGCTAGCTCAAATCATGTAGATAAACTTAGTATCTCAAAATATATCAAAAATTTAAAAAGCTGCGACAAAAACAGTGCCGAGTAGGTACCATGGAGTAGTCAGTGAAGGTAGTGTGCTAACATTACAAGATATTATAAAGTAAGAATATGTAATCTAAAACATTTAATAAGCCGCTTACTACGCTAATTAAAGTACATTACTAATTGTTATGCAGATATGTCACTTGGTTAATTTATGTGTAGGCGATGACGAAAATTTATAATATTTAATTATATTTATTGTCTTAAAAGTTATAAAAAATAATAATTATGAAGTCTGAAGTTTATATCAACGACGACGTCAGTGGTTACTATAGCAAATTGACGTTACTTAAAAAAGATATTAAAACATATCTCTCATTTTTAAGACCTTCAATATTTATTGTTAAAATTTTATCAGTGTTCAGTTTAATTTCATTCTTAATTATTATTAAGTAAAAAAACTTATTTTTCTTAAATTTAAAAAAAAATGAAAAGGTTACATTGTAACTAACTTTGAATACTGTATTATTTTTAAATCTGTTTTATACATTTAAACTGTATTTTCTATTTAAAATAAACTTTACCAGACTCGCAAGGATTTAGCAATGAACGTAAATGAACGAGTTCTGTAAAAACAGCATTTGAGTTAATAAGTTTTCAGCGGAGAAAATGTCTTCGGGCTATACAAGCTAAAAAGATACTCGTACATTCTAGTTTTAAACTAACTCTTGCTCTTAATAAGTTTTAGTGGAAACACAATTTTAAAATAATTTTGATTGTGATTTCAGATGTGAAGTATATATTTTTATTGGTAAACAACATTGGTAATGTTAAATTTACGTTTTATATGTATTCTTTGTTACGTGGTTACAGTCTTTTAATGGTTTCTAGTAGACAGTTTTGTAGAAATCAGTCCATTAAAACTAAATATCATCAGAAATTGCAAATTGCTCGTGCCAAAATATAGTATTTACAGAAGCTAGCTTAACTTTTAAAGATAAACTTGTACAATATTTAACATAAAAATAAATTTTAGCATTTATAATTAATATTACTAATGATTAAATTCGTTCTGCGGTTGTCAGAGGGCATTGATCGAAGTGAATTAAAAAGTAGTATCTAACAAGTAAAGTAATCTAGAGACGGATAAAAACTATTATTTTATTACTTTGAAAAATGTGAAATTAAGTCTTAGTACGAACTAAGTACGAACACCGTTTCATGTATGATTTTCCTAATGGTAAGTTTTACAGAATTACTTATTACACGAGTTAAGTCAGTTTTAGTATTAAAAAAAAAGTTTTAGTATTAAAAATATATTTTCCAATTTAAAAGTGACCGTCACTTTTGACAGTTAGAAAATATATTTTTAAAACATTATTTTATTTATAATAATCATATTTTTAACACAAACACAGTGAGTACTAAGCTTGAAATGCGCGCAATTTCCGAGTGGTTTTACACTGCCTTGGTCAACTACTGACTGCTGTGGTTTAAGTTTTGTTCGGACAAGCTAATAAAAAATTGAAAATGTTACACTTCAACATTTATTTTATGATATACGTTATATAATTAATTAAAAAAAATGTATTTGTTAGTAGTTTTAATTATAAGAGTATATTCGTTAATTTGTTATTCTTACTTCTTATAAATTGGTTTTAGATGCTACATGCTCATCACAATCACAGATAGGATTCTATGTAAATTTGAAAATGTTTTCATGGCTATTAAATGGAATGATAAAGTTGTTTTATTAACAAGGCAACGTAGATTTGAGAGGACATTTGGAATTTAAAATTGATTATAAAATATAGGAACTCGTTAAATCGCGGCCGGCAAACTGAAATAGAAGTTATGATAAGAAAAGGTAATATTTTGGGCGTTACCTTTCGTCAAGTATAACTAAGTACTCGCATTAGTTCTACTTGACTAAATTATTACGAATGCTTATAACTCTAAACAGTACACTGAGGATCAAATTTAATATATAATTTAAATTAATTAAATTTTATTTACAGAATACAGTTTGTTAAAAAATGTTTTAATGTACTTTAAAGAGAAATTGTTACTTTTTAATACTTATAAGCTAAATCAGATAGAAATTTAAAGTAAATTGGAAATGAAATCCTAATGCATATATATTTTATTATATTTTATTACAAGACAACTGGAAATGAACGCCAATAAAATTGTATATGTATTCCACTTTAATAATTCATAGACGAATTCGTATGGTCGTAAAGTCTAGTCTGTACAATAAACCAGACTTAGGTAGCACAATGTTTCATGATGACTTTGCTTTCTGAAAATATGGGCTTTCCACCAATTGCTTAAAAAGTAAAATGGATCATGCGCCGGATGGGCTAAAAGTTCGTTTTAACCTTCTTTGCGGCCTTGTTCCTCTATCAAATCGGTTTACAAGGGCTCACCCCTACAATTTATCATCATTTCCTAAAGCAACCCTAGGATCGGGGTCCAGTGCCTAAAATTATTTTTTAGTCGAACTTCTTCGTATCAAGGTATCTGCAGTTATCTTTGCCGGGTGTCCCAAACCCGAGACTTACCGTTTTACCCTGCCAAACTGGCATCTGACCAGAAACATTTAAATACATTTAAAAAGAAGGACAATCCTAATTTTAAGAAAAACAGATTATTTTCCCATTATTTAAAAAAAACAGCTATATACAACATAATTAAAAATAGTTTTACAATTTGGAATTTACCAAATATGGTTTAATTAATAAAACCTTTGGACGGAAACCAAATCAATGGGTAGCAGTTAAAAATTTTTAGACCTGCAAACCAATTGGAAAAACACCTTCCATTTTATATTGTATTTTTTTTCAATAAAAATAAGGCCTAATTAAGGTTTAAAACTTTAATAATAAATAGTGATGAGGAATTTAAAGCAAAATTTACCCAAATGTAATATCATAAGCAAAATCAATCTCGGTGATATTAATAAACGTTATAAAAAATCCGTTCTAAAGTAAAAATTTAATAAGAATTTAATGCCTGTTTAAAGCCATAAAATTTTATTTATTTATGATTATCTACATAATTGAAGGACAAATGCCGTACTTAAACCTAGGATTTCTAAATTAATTTAGGGTGGTTACAAAAATGGGGTGCACAAAATAATAAAAGAAATAATGTTTCAACTTAGGTTATAAAAAAACAATGAACTAAAACAAAAAAAAATAACAATAAGGAAGAACATAATTAACTTTATTAATAAAACAAAATATCAATAAATAATCCATAATATATAAAAAAATAATTTAAAAATATATCAATAAACTCATAAAATTCCAAATTTAAATTACATATATAGTTATGTTTTAAGATGTAGTTCTACCGGCTTCGCATCTAAAGACTTTTGACATTTTATAAATTGGGATGTATAGCCATCCTGATCTCCAATGGTAGGGCATTTCATAGAAGAATGGATTGAATAACGAAAGGTTTAGGAAGAAAATCAGAGTGATGTGAAAGACAGAGCAGAGGACGGTTTTTTCTCAAACAAAGATCTTTCTAGTACCATCACTTAGAGGTTTAAAATAGGGACATAAATATGTAGAAGTTGAAGAAGAATTAAGAAAAAAGTGTGGTAAGAGCCCTACACGGTACTTGTTTCCGAGTACATAGCCAATGCAGTTGCAAACGATGTGACGTTACGTGATCATATTTACGAAGATAAAACATATTCTATCTTGACTAGCCTCTGAATAACTGCATTCATATTCTAGCTTGTTGTTGTACAGGGCTCTGAGGATATTAATGACTCTATAAGAGATCCTAGAAACTTGATCTTTTCAGCCTAATGATGTATCCATAATGAAGCTCAGGTTATTCACACCTTCAATGTATGGTATATAACAGTCGTTGAATTTTAGTGGTGGTAGCTTATGCATGTCTACTTTTCTGAGGACATGGGTACTTCCAATGCCAAATATTTGCCACTTAATGGGATTTACAGTAACACTAAATTTGGAAGACAATTTCTGTATAAAACCTAAATTTTATTCTAAAAGCAGATCATTACAGGGAGACTGTAAATAGCATCGTGCAAGTAAAACTGTAAATCATCTGCGTAATCATGGTAAGAACATTGATCATGTGACGAAATTTGTGGAAATATAATTGGGGAGAGAATACCACCTTGAGGAACACCACAAGTGATATCAAGAGCATTATATGAATCTTCACAGGTAGAGTTTGTTGGCGTCCACAACATTACGATGAAAACCACCCCAGTGCTTCATCAGAAACCATCAAATAAGAAGGCATGGCTAAGTGAATTTAATCGTAACTCACGGCATTAAAAGCATTGGAAAAATAAACTAACACCGAGACTGTAACTTTAATGTTTTCCGTACCTGCTCGAATGTCTTCCAGTTACTTTAGGGAACGCGGTAGTAGTGCTATGGTCTGGTTTGAATCCAGATTAAAGCAGGCTGATCAAGTCGTTATCAAGAATAAAACCGGAGAACTGAGATGGGTCGAAAGTGGGTAGATATAGCTGGATTTGGACAATTAGGAAGAGGAAGAACATATGCTTTAAGCCACGAAAGCAGGAAAAAATCTAGTACTTATGGCAAAATACATAATGTGGATAATAGAAGGAACTCAAGATCATACGATGGTCTATGTTATCAAAACCTAAGGCGTTGGATTTAATTAAAAGGATTATTTTTTTGGTTTCATAAAAATAACTGGTGTGATAAAAAACGGATTAACTTAAGGACGCGTCAAACCATTTATAAGGGAAATAGGTTAAGATAAGATCTTGGGATTCGCTGAAGAAGAGATTAAAAATTACTATTTAAATCATTTAAAAATATTGAAGATGGCAGGTTTGATAAGCGCGATTAGCCAATACCCAGAGTTCCAAGAAACTTCCAAATATCAGCAGAAGGTGTTGCAGAGATATTTTCGAGAATGTGTAGGCGTTTAGCGTTACGTACCATCTGTGTGAGATGACCCTTGACAAGATAGAGTGACGATCTGTGCAAATGAGCAGGCAGTCCGTGGATGCAGGTGGCTTAGGATTGTGACATCTTAGCTCATGGTGGAGGTCTATGCAAGCACTCGATTTTATAGAGATAGGTTCATACCTACCTAATACAAAGACAACGTCAATAAACTCTTTGTATTTATTCATCGTATTCGAGCAATAGCGAGATCTATTGCAACACATAATCTATCAACATCCGACCAACGTGGAGCGTGATTATGGCATTTTATGCTGCAACAAAAAGCATAACAAACTCAAAAACGGTAGAATTTGTTACGTTTTTAATAGTTTTGGCCACTCAGTGCGTAATTATAATTTATATGAATTATTATGAATCATTAAATAATATTCTGCTTTCTTTACTATATGCAGTTACATCGCTTTAATTTAAAAGCTATAATGATCTCAAAAAGCTTGTAGATATATTTTAGAAATGTACTGTTGTTAAAAATTTTTAATTAGCTGAGTTTTTATTGGAGCGGAAATGAAGTAGTTTCGCACTAATAACTTCTTAGTTATTTTTCGTTGATAACGACGTCATCAACAAGCAAGACGCTATTTGCTAATTTACAAGCATTAAATTTCAAATCTTTATTGTTATACGACAAATACCATGTTGTCGTTAGTTAATCGTAACAACTTACTTAATTAGCGCAATATTTAAACTATATTTTTATTTTTCATAAATAAAAATAATAATGTTCTCCAGTCCTATATTAGAGATCAGCCAACTACGCAGGAGGCAAGGCGCAGGACCGACTTTTTGCCCTAACCAACTAGGAAAAAACAATGAAAATTTGTTGAGCCCCGCAGGATTGAAACCCATGACCTCCGGTTTCTAAAGCACACGCCCTTTCCACTAGGCTACGGAGGCAGTCGAAATATTTTTATAAATATCAGATTTACATTAAATGATTTTTACTTTAATTTTTTATATTTTAATTAAACAAGCATATTTTAACAAAATATAATTTAATGTACAGTATAGACAGGTTTCATTTATATAAACGGACAAGAATATGCCGCAGAACTTCAAATCACTGATAGATTGTTTTTATCACTATAAATTTCATCTACATACAGTAGGCAATATTTTTAAATCATTAATTTTCGCTAAGACTTACGCTGATTCGATAAGTAATGATTTTTTATGACGTATATTATTTGTTAAATATAATTTTAGAATCACACGACATGCGCCACCAATTAAAAATAGTTCTGGAAATAAGTTCACTAGGAGCGGAAACCAAAGTAATATATTTGGAAAAATACATTCCTTCCGAATTATTTTAGTAGTAGAACCTTCTCCTTAAGGGAAAACGGTTCAACTGTATTTTTTTGTTCGGTGGTAAAAAAAATTAAAATAATAAATTATTATTATAACTCAAACTTTCTACATCAAATACGAATTTTTGCTTAATTTTAAATAGTACATTTAAATATCATATGTTCAAAGATGCTGATGACAACATTAAGATAATATACATCATTACAAGTTATTGTACGTTTACTTTTATAAAAATGTATCAATACTATAAATCTATGTACTAAAAATAATTCACAATAAGCAATAAAAAAGACTAGACTTTTAGTTTAGTTAAAATTAAATAAAATATGTGCCAAACGATGTTACTGCATTGGAAGAATTTTACGTGACTGAAATAAGTGAGTAAATGGACCCTTAATCCGTATTCATTGGGCAGGAAAATAAACGTTATAATCAGAGTTTATTAGGGTACCCTTAATACTGCGTCCGATGTGCGTGGATTATCCGTATAACTTATTAAATTATAACTTCAGTGAACAGTGTGAAATACCTTGTTTTTTTTTTATAAGTTGATGGAACGTGTAGAAAGTTAATACTATTGAAAGTGATAAGTTTTGTTTAATTAATAATATAGATGTTTAAAATCCGTTAGCAGGTCTAAAAAGGTCCGGTTTGTATATATAGTAGGAGTATCGTAGCAAACGAATCAGGTTTATCCAGATTGTTTGTGATTAACAAAGGTAGGTTTATATATATGTCATATTGTAACAAACAAAGTAATGGTAATTTTACAATTAACATTAGCTTATTATTATTATCTAGATAGAAACATACTAAATCAGCTATATTAATTAAAAAATTATATTGTTTAAAAAGCGACATGCCCAAAAATATTAAAAGCCAAGTTATGAATACCTGCCTACTTCCTTCACTAAGATACGGCTGCTAAACGTGGAAATTCACAAATAAAATAAAATTATAATAAGGCAAAGAAATATAAAAATAAGTATAATAAAGATTAGAAAGATCCAAGAAATTCGCCATGCTTCTATAAGGCAGAAAACTAAAGCCATAGACGCGCTTAGTTACTCGTTGAAGCTAAAATGGTGATGGACAGGACATGTAGCCAGAGTAAAAGATGACCGCTAGATAAAAAAAACGACATCATTGCTAGAGCCATCGGGACAAAGAAAAAGAGTAGAACAAATGCGCGCTGGACAAACGACATTACAAAAATAATAGGTACCAAGTGGATGCTGCAGACATGCAGTAGTTGCAGATGATAGAAAACAATGGTTACGTTTCGAAGAGGCCTTACCTTCCGTTTAGAAGTTATTGCAACTTTTTATTTTCCTCCAGAAAGTGACAATAGTTAACAAGTTCAAAAAAAATGTAAATAATTGTCAGAAAAGTAAATTATTTAATGCGGATAAATATAAGTAAAAATTTTGATTAATAATTTTATCAAAAGTATTTACCATTTAATGGCACTAATTGAACTGCTGACCAACACAGATGAAATCGCAAATCCTTCGTCCTTTTCCAGCAAAGATCAAAGGTAGTTTTACAGTTCAGATCCCGAACTACGTCAGATAATTACTAACAAGCTGAGTAATATACTCAATCTAAACGTTATTTCGAAAGTTATTAATATCTTTAAAGATGACTTTTGGTTCAATCGCTACGTTTTTCGTGATCCAGTTTTACCATGATACCTTGTCTGTCTTCTATTTCTTTTCTAAATCTGCAGTTAAACTTTCAATAAATTACACATCACAGCCTAAGGCTGAAATTGTTTTGTTCAATTGTCCTACTTAATTGATACTCTTAAAAGTTTTCGAATTTAAAACATTACAACAAGTCACGACTTTGGAAAGCGCTCTTGATTTATTGTAAATGTTTCATAGAAACAACTTTACCTTAATAACAATTGCCTCAGGCGGAAATATTTTACAGCAAATTACCTGTATCACCGAATTGTTTGATTTGTTACATTTAAATTGTAAGACCAAATGGCATCGCTTGAAACTTTTTAATTAAGAACAAAATGCAATTGCCTAAATTAAAAGGCTTCCACAAAGATAGCTCATTCTTTTATTGTTCATGATCGACAAGTTTTAAAGAATTTAAAATTGTAAAAAAATTTAAATGTAATGGGTCGAATCTTTTCAATTTTTCTTTAATATTAAGTCAAAGCAAATTTAAATGCAAGACGTTTTCGGTTCGTTTATTAATTAAATTTAATGGTTTAATTTGGGTCAATAAAAGAATGTTATCGGTTTTTCCTTTATTTTTTAAAAATTAACATATTACCTAAGGCAGCGTAAAGTTCTCTCTTTTGGTTATAGAACTGTTCTAATCTTAATTTTTCTTAAAGTGTATTAAACAAGCTATTTAAAAGTATTTCATAAACTAGAAATAGAATTAAAGTGTAAACTATACTTTTATTTGCTTTATTGTATATAAAGAAATGAGTACCGAAAAGTTTTGAAACTTTAACATACAATCGGCCCGCCCTGGCTTCGCACGGGTGCAATGCTGATACCTACTTACTACAGAATGCCCATATAAACAACTTTGCTATATTGCTTAAAATCACTTAGAAAATAGAATAATAATTTGTGTTTAATGTTTGTTTATTACGAGACTTCACACATTTGCGTTATAATTAATAATAAAAACCTTTTTTACTCTAAAAAGGTATTCTACTCTACTACCGGTTATCACAACTATCCTGGTAGACTGACTAACAGAAGAACAGAAATTAAAAAAAAAATACTTTTTTACATTTGCCAGTTAAATAAAGTTTAAAAACGGCTATTTTACATAAAGCACTTGATTTTTTTTATTTGTAGAGATTAAGCACAGATTAAGTGAAATAAGGTAGCACATCCGAGATTAATTCTTTAACAGCTAATGTGAGTGTTATCCGTGCGCTTTACATTAATATTAATAATTCTAAGGTTTGATGTTATTGTTTTTATAGTTGATATTACTATTTTAAAGAATATTTTGAGGATACTGAAAATTATAATACGCTTTAATAACTGAAATTAAATGAAAAACGATTTGTAATCATAACCAAAATATTAAAAAAAAATTATGTAGTGAAACAAGATCCTCGCAAATTAAAATAATTGTTACTACGTAATATAGTGCAGGTTGAAAGCGGAAAATTATTCATGAATACAAAAGCGACAATGACTAACTTCCACCAGGTGTCTGGAATTGAAAATTCATTTCACCGCGAACAATGGAGCGCTTAACGTCACTATGAAAATGTTTTTCATACCTTTTTAAATATTTTGTCTGAGCTTTTTGTAAATACGATAATATGTATAAAAAGTATTAGTTTATTTATTCCTTATTGGCAAGAGAAGTTGTATTTCAAACTATCATTGATACAGTGCATTTTGATTAATATAGTATTGTACGCATTTGTTGAATATCAAATTTATACCTTTAACATTGCTCAAATTATATTTTTTTAACAATTATTATTATAAGTAATTAAAATTATTATTTAATGACTTAAAATCAATCGGTAATGAGGTGAAAGTTCTAGACGAACGTTAATTTGATTACCATTTCGTTTTTTTATTCATCGAAGAAAAGAGACACTGGCCAATCAAGAACCAATTCTAAGTAACATAACCTAAAATTATGATAATAATTCTTTGCTGTCGTTTCTTCTATTTGTTATATCTGTATATTGTTTTATAAATTTGAAACTGGGGCGCTGACTTCCTCGGGGCGTTAGCCCTGTCTCACCTCATCTATTTGTCTAATTTTAATTTGTATTTACTTCGATGATATTAATTAGAATTACGTGCGGTACAATGGAATTTTCATCTAGATAAAGTTCTTGATCAAAAAAAAATAGCGTAGCTGATAAGTAATTCTTAAGACTGTGTTTTGAAATTCAAAAAATGAGATTTTTATTTGCATTGTTAATACGAACTACCTGCTACACTTGTCAACATCATCATCATCATCAGCCTGTGTTAGTGCACTGCTGGACATGGACCTCCTCTAATGGCCCTCGCTATTCGGGGGGCTTCACGTTTAATATTGTCATATTAAGGAATTAAATACAAAAATGGATCAATAATACGCAGGCAATAATTTGAAGTTCCAAAGTAAGATGCTATATAAAAACAATAACCGATTTATATAAACAATATGTTGCCGTAATTTAAATGTACATAAAAAAAACTTAAAACTTAAGATAGTAAGAATAATAAAAAACAATATATTAAACTTTCTAGTTGCTATAGGTTTAGATTTAAGACAGTTAACAAAAAACACACAATGTCTTAAGACTGATTATGAGAAAACTACTCGGTACACAACAATACACGGTTTGTCCGTTGTTTCATGACTGCGGTTTTGTAATAGTGCGAAAATAAGAATGTAATGTATGGAAAAAGTAAGCATGAGTTTTGCAAGTGTTTTAATGGTGATTAATTAAAATTTCTGAATTATACCTACAACTAGTTAAAATTATACTACTGTCGGCAAACTAATACCAATTGTTAACAAACTACTTGAAGATTTGTTCCTCAGGTTGACGACGTGGTGTTCACGCGTTGACTGCCCGTTGATGGCAAGTAGACGCCGCGTTGAGATGGTATGAAGTGGGTGCTGGGGGGCTCTTTTGAGCATTAACGGTGAGCTTTACGGTGCATTTCTTTTGGGCAGATCGTATCACTTGCCGTCAGGTACTCATTCTGCTGGGCTCGTTACTTAAATCAATAAAAACATTGTTAAAAGTACAAACTTTACAATACGTCGTTAATAATATACAAAACTGAGTATGGGTACGATTTTCGCAAATTTATAAGAAGTAGTCATACAGTTATTTTCTTGCATTTTTAAACCATTTTTGGCACAGGTTGAAATCCATACAAAACTAAATATATTGGCAATAAAATAAAAATGGACCAAAGTTACACGCAAATCGGCATAGGCCGTAAAATCCTTCACACGGAATATTATAACAAGATCCGAAGAATTCGCATTATTGCCGCCTGATGTCGAATGGCGCAGTGCTTAGTGAATTTTAAATGTGGCGAAAGGAATTTCTATTTCTCTTGGTCACTGAATGTTAAGAATCAATTATTCACAAGGAACGTAAGACGGCCCCAGACACTCTTGCGCAACAAAAAATCAATAAAATTGCAATATATTATATGAAATTTTAATATAATAGTCACGGCATAAGGTACATAATTCGGACCTTTTTTGTTTATGCTTTTGTTGCTCCGTAACTGTTATACCGAAAACGATAAATATTTTTTTTGTTCCAAATGGTGCTTATCATGAAATTCAATTTTTCTATTAAAATGTAATTGGTATATTCCTTTTAATTTTTAAAAATAAAGAAAATTCTTCCACGAAATCTTATTTTTTAACTGAACATACAAAATGTATATGTGTCACTTTAATAACATGTTACGTCTGTAATTACGGGTAATAGTAAAATAGTGATTAATTCAGAGGAAAATAATCTTGGCGTAAAATTTTTACAATTTTTATTGAAAACTCTTTTTAACGTCATTTCATATGTAAATGATTATGTGTAGAAAAGCTAAATTAGTACTTCATACAATATATTTAGATTGTCCATCGAGAAAGTATACCGTAATCTAGGAGATGAATGGAGCACTACCCTCCCACATCACACATGCCTTGCATTTCATGTATATTTATTAAGGTTCTGTGCTAACAAACGGCATAAGAATAAATTATAAGGGGTGAACTGTTCAGTGCTGACACTGTTGTTAAATATAGCGCTTATTCTTAATCTTGTAATAAATAGCAATATTTTTTATTCTATATACACCCCGCCCCAGCTTCGCGCGAAAGCTGTGCTGATAGAAAATATATTTACAATATTAGGCATATGTAAGACATATAAACGTTACTTTTCAAGCCCTCTATCTATTAAAAAACTCGCATCGAAATCGTTGCGTAGTTTGCAAGATTACATACGGATGTAGAGACAGAGAAAGCGACTTTGTTTTATACTAAGTAGTAATGATAGTAATTAATAAAAAAATGTAATTAAATAACTATACTCACTGCTATGCGGTTGCATTGCTGCTCGAAGGGGCACTTTTTATTTAACATTAACGCTAAATACTATCGATATGTCGAGGTGCTGAGAGGTCTATTTAGCGATGCTTTTATGTCCATCTTGATTCCGGGGGGTCATACGAGACCAATCAAATTGTATCGTGGAGTGCGACATGGAGATATCTATTCCCCGAAACTGTTAAAAAATGCTTTGGAGGACGTCTTCAAGACCCTAGACTGGGCTGGATACGGCATAAACATCAACGGCGAGTACCTCTCACTCCTCCGTTTTGCCGATGATATTGGCGGAATCGTTGTATTGCTTGCAGGATATGTTGCACAACCTAAATCAATTCCCCCGACGTGTGGGCCTCGCGATGAACTTGGACAAAAAAGATAAAGTAAAGTGTAATCGAGTGCTTTGTTCGAGAAGTGGATTATTGACTTTAAATCCTTTTACCAAATATAAAAATAATTCAACAATCCAAACTCAAGCCATGATTGTACCGCAGAAAAGTCAAAAATGTTCTATTTAATAAAACACCACAACTGTTTCTGCTCAGCTTTTGTGAATACTTATTATATTATAAATCAACAATCTCACCGATAGTATTTCCTTGCAAGACCCAACCCTTAAGAATCCCTGCTAGCTACTATAAACGTGTCATTCTATTATTATGTAAATCCATATTTGTCTTAGTAATTTATATCATAAATTGACATGGATTTCTATTATCCCTTTACTTGGGTTCCACTCCATACTTAGATAAAACAATGGTCTAATTTACGGCCTCACTGTTCTATTGTTTACCTGCCAGTGGCGGCGTCATTTCTATATTATTCGGGAAGAGAAATTTCCGACCTGAATAATGTATGTTCGTATCGTTTTAACCCTCTCAATGTGTTGTATGATAGGAGGATTTTTATTTAAAAATTTTATCTGACTAGTAATATTAAGTAATACTTCGAATATTAAAGTTCAGGTGATTTATTTGAAACATTTATTACACAGCTGCTCCGTTAAGGTGTTAGTTTTTACCATGAAATTATGAGCTAGTTGAATCAATAAATAAAGAAGCTGTAAGATGATTGCAGAATTTTTCAACTTAGGTTAAAAAATACTGTTAAAATTAAAACGGTACAAAATTATAATATTACATTATTATTTCAATTGGTCTTTTTATGCAATTGTACACGACAAAAACATTTTCCATTCAATTATTGACTTGCCGATACTGACTTCAACAATAACGACTGTCGAACTTGTGTAAGGAGCAATCAATCAAACGATTATTTATATACTTGTTTTGATAAGATTTTTTTGCTTTAATCCTGTTACATATTTAAATCACAAAAAAACTTTATATTTGATATATTACAAGAAATATTTAAATCAGTAAAAATATTAATATCTCATATATTAATATTGTTCTAGAATGTGCAAATATTCTTTCCAAAGTTTCCTAAAAACAGGCAAATATTGTCAAATATTAATAGTCTTTGTGAATTCATGCATTAATTCACTGTCTATCAGAAATAAAGAATCTATTGTTCAAGAAATTTAATTAGCTCTCGGAAGCTGTATTATTCCTCTTACAGGGGATACAATTTCTTTTGAATTTGATAGCGATGAAATAAATTATCTTTAGGAAATGTCTTATTGAATTTTTAGTCTTTTATAAATATTAATTTATTAAAAATTAATGTGCAGAAATAATTTATGGTAATTGAGTATTAGAATAAGTAATATGGTATTAGAGGCCCGAAATTTGGGTCTTATAATGGATGAAAGATTGCGTTTTTAAGAACATATTCTAGAAGGCATACGAAATTGCTTTTACAGGTTAAAGGTTTTGTATCGTATTCGTGATTATGTTACAATTTTCATGC
This sequence comes from Lamproptera curius, assembly GCA_029286875.1. NCBI lineage: Eukaryota > Metazoa > Arthropoda > Insecta > Lepidoptera > Papilionidae > Lamproptera > Lamproptera curius. The sequence continues at coordinate 116,701 of JAGSMT010000157.1, forward strand.
GCGTTAAATTGTGCGAAGCTCTGATCTAACCTAAATTATAGTATGCTGATACTGTGTTTGGTGAATGCATATACGCTAGGACTAGGAAAAATCTGCAAAGAGTACAAAATTCCTGTGCTCGTTTCTGTTTTGCTGTTCCTCGTCGATCGCACATTACGCCTTTTCTTAATCGACATGACTTACTTAACATGTCTAGTCGGCGGACTCTCCATCTTGCGACGTTACTTTTTGGCGTAGTAAAGACCGGGGAACCTAGCTATTTATATGAAAAATTACAGTTTTCACAGCGTTACGTCAGAACCGCACTCCGTCTTTGCTATCCAAAGTCCCACACAGCTGCCTTTCGTGGCAGCTTTCGATTTGCTGCCACTAAGTGCTGGAACGATCTCCCACCTCCGATCAAAGACTCAACTTCAATTCAATCATTTAAATTTAAATTAAAACAATTCTTAATTAAAAAACAAAAGTCCAGCACTGCTATTAATTCAAAATCATAAACAGATGACCAGGCATGATGTAAGCTTAAAGAATTATACAGTTAAATGCATCAATACAGTATAGGTACTTATTGCACAGCTGCAGTTTTGAGGTCTATATTCACATAAAACTATTATTGTTACTGTACAGCTTTATGGTTAACGAGCGCCATCTACCACTTCCTTCATGAAGTTTCCCTAACTTCGTGATCCAGAGCTGAGTGGATACCCTTTTGGTACATTACAAAATTAAACTTTTATTATTATATTTTATTGTTACTTTTTTATTTTCATGTGCCAAATAAATGCTTTTCTTTCTTTCTTTTTTCTAATTATGAAAAGTCATTACGAAAACATAGTAAGTACAGGGTAGTAATATGACATAGATTTGCTATCTATGTTATATTAAACATATTCATTAAACATTTCAGCTTTGTTTAAAATCTAATTATTTTGGCATTAGTGTGTGAAAATTATGATAAGAAAAAATAATCCATCCGACTTAAGTATTTTATCAAAGTGGGGTTGTGAATTGATACTATCAATTATTTTGATTAAGATCTGTTTTTTTAAACACTAACTCTCACTTCCGATTAAATATTTGGTTTCCTTAAATTTTAAGTAAAACTCTACTTAAAATTTACTCTTAAGTACTCTTAAGTATTAACAAGTTTCGCAATAGTCTTAACTAGTCCACACAACGCAGTTTAATATATTACTTACTAGTACCGACCAGTGATAATTTTTTTAACTTTTTCTTTTAAGCTACGATATATTTATGTAAAAAATATATTTATGTTAAAAGGCATTATAATAAATTTAATATTTAAAAAAACTTTAAATGCGACATTACGAGTGTTGTCGAATGTTGGCCCAAGCTTATAAGGTATATCAAAATAATGTTTATTCAAATTACGTTATGTACTTAATGTACATTTGAATAAATGTACATTAAATACATAACATAAGTATATAATGTACATATGCACTTAATAATTGCCTATCTCAGTAACCACTCCTGAATTAAAATAAATGTCATGTAATTGCAACGTGTCTCTGACGAATCAAGTTTAGTTAATTAAAATCTTTTAAGAGGTAGGTCCCTTGTGTACACGAGTGGTAGTATAGCGGTTCCTATTTTCTTCCGCAAAGCAGTAGTGTGAAAACACTACTGTGTTCTGGTTTGCAGGCCAGCGTAGCCAGTGCATTTACTGGGTAAACGAGACTTAACATCTAACGTCTCACGGTAGGCGGCGCGTTGGTGACATCCGCCGTATTGCCGATGTCTATGGGCATCGGTAACCACTTTCCATCATGTGGCCCGACTGTTCGTCTGCTTCGTACGCGATAAAAAAACGTCAAGAGTCCGTCTTTATTTGATGTTACAATTTATAATCATTTTTAAATCGAATGCATTGCCCATAGCTCTTTTAAAAAGTAATTGCAAACTTATATGACCTCTTTCTATTACTATACCAACAATATTTTATGAACGTGAAGTTAGAACAAAATTCGAATTAGAATCCACTGTTAGGGTAATTTATTGCTCTTGAATTATGCAGACATATTGCAATGCTTCTCTTAGCAAGAAATTACGAATAAAGTTGAATAGCACATATATGTTGAAGTTTTGCTTTAAAAGATCTAACGTACAGTAATGCTGCTTTGGAAAGTTATAGTTTTAATTATAGTTACATAGATAGTATATGCAGTATATTGTTTTAATTTAATTTTCATTTTAATATTTCTTTAATGTTCGAAAAGTAATAATAAACTATAACAAAGTGAGCTCTACGCTCGATTCGATGTAACGAGTTGAATGAAACTAGTTTTAAAAGTAACATTTTACCTAAAGATCTTATAATTGGTTAAAACTATACAAGAAGGCCAAACTATAATATAAAACAATCGTTTATAAGCATTTTATTGACAGTATACCAGTAATGTAAATTGACTATTACATAAAATTATGTTTAGGAAGTAGTTCGAATTATTTTGCTTTTTTATGCATATTTTTTTAATAAATTAATAAAAAATAAATAAACAGTAAAAAGTGTATTTGATTTCAGAACACCTAAACAGATTATGTGACTATGACTATAACTTATGACTGCGGAGCTGCCTCCCACTTGACTGCGGAGCTGCCTTACTTTGGGAGTGAGGTAGATCCGCAGTACAGGTGCAATCAGTCATTGCCAATCCGCCTGCTCAGCGTGGCAATTATGAGCAATTCTTTTAATGGACGTCAACGAAAGGCAACGGCCCCTAGTTCCCGGTAGTCCCACTATTCCTGGCCACGAGTAGCGGCCATGGTGACGGTGGGACAAGGGGTGCTAAGAATCCCCGGGCTACAGATCGCTACCAAAAACTTGACCTGGCTACGTATAACGGACGAACGCTGAGACTTAGCGAACACCTGGCCGAGCTGGAGGTGGAACTGGGTAAGATTCGATGGCACGTTCTAGGGTTGTGCGAAGTCCGAAGACAAGGAGAGGACACCGAACCTTGCTATCGGGTCACCTTTTCTACTTCTGAGAGGACTATCCATCTCAAGGCGGCGTGGGATTCCTCGTCAACAAATCCCTTGCTAACAACATAATCGCAGTCTCGAGTGTGTCGACTAGGGTGGCATACCTTGTACTTAGGCTCACTAAGAGGTATACCCTCAAAGTGATACAAGTGTATGCGCCCACTTCAGCACACTCTGACGACGAAGTGGAGGCCACATACGAGGATGTCTCCCGGGCCTTGCATACCACCTATAAGGCCCACTATAATGTTGTTATGGGGGATTTCAATGCCAAAGTGGGTGTACGAACTGGCACCGAATCGTGTTTAGGCCCTCACGGTGTCGGTAGTCGAAATCGCAGGGGACAAATGCTAGTCAATTTCCTGGAAAAAGAAGGGCTCTTCTTAATGAACTCAACTTTAAGAAGAAGCCCACAGGAAATGGACATGGCAAAGTCCCGATACTGTGACAAGGAACGAGATAGATTTCATCTTGACGGACCGGAAACACATATTCAGGGATGTCTCTGTAATCAATAGGTTTAGAACCAGTGGCACCGTGAATATGGGTTTCCAACGAGAGCGGGCGCCTGATGAAGTCTACTCTCGACCTAACTTCTGACAATACGTGATGGGCTCTGAAAAATTCCAACTGGAATTAAAAACCGATTCGATGCCCTTAACATCGGAAACCACAATGGCAGTTGACGAGGCACTCGATGCCGTAGTGGACTGCATATGTGGAAGGGTTTTGCAGGAGCAGCGTACTGGCAGGAAATCCAAACTCTCCGATGAGACGCTTGGTCCTCTTGGTCGCTTGGTCCGCTTGGAGGAACGTCGAAACTATGAGGATACCACTTCGACAGATGTGAAACTTCTTTCGAAGCGGATCCGGAAATTGATACGCCAGAGACCTTCGCTGCTCAAAATGCAAAGGATAACTGGAAGCGATTGAGCAGAATAGAAGGTCGAAGGTTTTATGGAGAAACTCGGGAGAAGCCATCTGTCGAAGCTCAGGAGCTGTTCTGGCTCGATTGTTTCTTCTAAGTCTGAGATCTTATCTGAGGTCGAGGATTTCTATGGAAAATTGTACGCGTCACAGGCTCCTAAACCTGATTACCGGGATAACGATCCACGTGCCAGTCTGACTCGGCATCTCTCTGGTGAGCTTCCTACAGTCAGCATTGATGAGGTTAGTCTGGCTATTAAGCAGCGCAAGGGGGGAAGAGCTCCTGGAAAGTATGAAGTTACTACCGAGCTCCTTAAAGCAGGGGGTAACCCCATTTTAGGTGAGTTACGGAAGATATTCGACTCCGTTGTTGAACATGGTAATTCTCCCAAGGCGTGGCTGGAAAGTGAGGTCGTTCTGTTTTTTAAGAAGGGTGACAATACCCTGCTTAAAAATTACCGACCGATCTCATTTTAAGCCACATATACAAGCAGTTCTCGAGAGTCATGACAAATCGCCTCACAAACAAGCTTGATGGATTCCAGCCACCGGAGCAGGCTGGGTTTCGCAGAGGATTTAGCACCATAGACCACATCTTCACCATAAGGCAAAGTGTACAAAAACCTTTGAGTACAATCAGCCACTGTGCCTTGCCTTTGTGGACTATGATAAAGCTTTTGACTCTGTAGATACCTGGGCTGTTCTGGAAGCTCTTCAACGATCTCAGGTCGATTATTGATACGTCGAGGTGTTGAAAGGTCTGTATAGCGCTGCGTTTATGTCCGTTTCGGAGGGTCAAACGCGACCAATCCCATTGCATAGAGGAGTGAGACAGGGGATGTAATATCCCGAAACTGTTCACTAATGCATTGGAAGACGTCTTTAAGACCCTAGACTGGACTGGATATAGCATAAACATTAAAGGCGAGTATTTTCACACCTCCGTTTCGCTGACGATATCGTCATATTGGCCGAGGTGTTGGAGTGCTTCCAGGAAATGTTGCACGGCTTAAATGAATCGTCCCGACGTATCGGACTAAGGATTAGCTTGGACAAGACGAAAGTCATGTTCAATGAACACGTTCTCCGAATCCGGTCAATGTCGATGGTGTTACTCTCGAAGTTGTCGATGAATATGTCTACCTCGGCACATATTGCAGGTTGGAAGACACAGCTTCGAGAGGGAAGCCGATCGAGATTCAGTTTGGCTGGGCAGCATTCGGAAGCTACACCACATTCTCACGTCGTCGATACCGCAGAGTTTAAAGACAAAATCTTAAACCAATGCGTACTCCCGTCATGACCTACAGGGGCGAAACGTGGCCTCTGACTATCGGACTGGTCCACAAGTTTGCCGTAGCTCAACGTGCTATGGAATATAATGCGCTATGTTCGAGTCTCTCTGTCGGAAAAGATTCGTAATGAATTCATCCGACAGAGAACGAAAGTAACCGACATAGCGCAAAGGATTAACAGTTGCAGTGGCATGGTCCGAAGAACGGATGGCCGATGGGCCCATAAGGTTCTAGAGTGAAGGCCACGTTTAGGAAAACGGAGTGTTGGTCGACCCCGACCAGGTGGGATGGCGATCTCCGTGCAGTAGCCGGTTCAAGTTGGCAGCGAGTAGCAGTGGATCGGCCGTCTTGGCGTTCACTTAAAAAGGCCTATGTCCAGCAGTAGACTGATAAAGGCTGATTATGATAATGATGATGAAACAGATTATAAGAAAAATTATAGTTCGGATAAAATAATCTTATTCTGCTCGCGATCATGGATGCTAGAAAGAGTCTTAAACGTCGGGCATAAATATATATATATTTATATATAACTGAATCGAAAAATTCGTTCGAACATGGAACACCTTTAGATGATAAATGTATTAGATGCATAATATTACAAAGGTTTAATTAAGTGTTTCAAATACAATGAAATGTATATTAACTTGATGAAATTTATTAAAAAAGGTAGTTTTAATTTATTTTACCAACGTCATTTGACATATCAAATAAATTTGTCTTTTGAATGAGAATACATAAGCATAGGAATGTGGCAAATTCTTCTTTTTAGTTGAAAATATTACACGACTTATTAATACGATTTTAGTCACGTAGGCAAAGATTTTCGATATTTTAGAAATTGTTCCTTTATTACAATGGACCAAATAATGATACCACGCCACGGTGTTTATTATTTTCTCAAAGCAGTTGTGTTCGAATACTACAGCGTTATAATCCAAAGAGCTCCTCGACAAAGAAGCCCGGTTAATTCGTACAATAAAATAGGGAATTGGTATAAAAATTTAAATAACTTTACATAAAATAAATATAATGATAACGGAGAATGAATTTAATACAACGCGAATGTTTTGCCTTAATTGTATTGAACGATTTTACTTTTGAATTAAGGAAACATCTTAAACAAAATAACGTATTAGTCTCGTTTACGTAGCGTGTACTTATTAAGTTTACGCGAAGAAAATCTCACGAGCACACGAGTATTAAAAGGGTAATATAGCTTTAGCATACATTGCATTTCGCTATACAAAAATATTCAAATGCAATATACGTTAAACACCCTAAAGGAGAAGGGGTGGCCTATGTTCAGCCGTAGACTTACACAGGCTGATGATGATGTTGATGGTGATGATTTACGTTATACAACGTGTTCATATGTGTTTCTTATTATATAGAAAGATGTAATCATAGTTTACTTGCTAGCGTTTATCGGTTAGTAAGCTATACACTTTGCCAATAAAAATGTCGACGAGTCTGCTCGCTTAACAGACTCAAAAAATAGCACGCCTGTTTTATTCCGTAATTACACAAGTGTTTGCAAGACACAGACACTGGACGACATAGACACAAACTGTGGTGTTTGTGGCTGCTGCTATGAGGCATGTCAAAGTCAAATATTTTTAATTAATATGGAAGCATTACATTTTCGTATTGATTGTCAAGTAAACTACCACTGGTTCGTAATTAGAAGTCTCAGACCTGAGAGGAGCCAGCGTATTAAATTCAGAACAAACTTTTTACAAAAAACATCATATTTTAACAGTTTGAAACTGAACTGCTAACTAAATTAACTAACCAGCTGAGCGTTTTCTGGGATTTTACAGTAGAAGGGTATACATTGTCTCTTAAAGGATTTAATTATTCTTGGTTCTTGTTCTTATTCCTAGTACTTATATTATGTGTATCACAATGTTTTACAAATTCCTTTTAAGTTTATGCACTTACATTATATTTTCATATTTGAAAAAATTCAATATTCATGTCATTACATTGATTTCAGTATATATTTTTCTCAGCAATTCTTTTCGGTCCAGGTAGACTGCTCGAATCGCTCCCTCTTACATTACTAGTATAGTATTTATATAATCCGCGTTTCTCTATAGTAGGATGCCATAAAGCAATATACTGTAAAAATAACTAAAATATAACGGGCTGTTTCAACATTGGTCAGTTGCGTATTTCTTGACTGTATACGCCGCTGATCTAAGCTTACTCGCCAACCTATTAATATAAGGGCCCCATTACAGTTAAGAATCTATTATATATATACTAATGTGATGCCGTGAAATACGGTCGAATCTACGTGGTTCAACGCTTCTCCATCTACAACCACATTACAACCAGCCTGAGGAAATAAGGAATCACAAACCTTATACATTTCGTTTTATTTTTGTTTAACATTAAAATATTTGCACTAAACCAGTATCCTACTTTTGAGAGCATATTATTTACATCCTCATTTTACAAGTTACGTCGATTTATTACAAATTTTCAAGCAGTGTCTTCAGCAAATTATATAACCTCGTTCTTAACCTGGTGTGGTAGGTCAATTATGTAGACCATAAAACCTACCAGAGCCCCTGAAGATCTATAATAATACGATCTTTTGCCGTCCACGTCAACTCTCTGTATTCGGTGGCTCAAGTACGAAGTCAGAAGGTCGAGTATGGCCTTTTTGATACCGTAGTGGTTTAATATCCTGACCGACCAAAGTATCATGTTGTACTCAATCAAATGCTTTGGTTAGGTCACAGAAGACACCTAAAGCATCGTGTGACCCTTTCTATGTCCTAAATATAATTTTAATAAGATGGGTCGTTCAACAACCAATGCAGGTGCAGGCATCGGTTGTTGAACGACTCTGTGTAAAACGTATTAGTTGTAATCATGACAATTTAAATCTAAAAGTAATTAATTTATTAAATCCCCCTAATATGAAGAAAGTGTGCATTAGGCCTATGTCCATCAGTGGACCAGCACAGGCTGATGGTGATGATTAAAGTAATTCTATTTCAAGTACATTACACTACCTACCGAATTAAAAATGATGTAATGGAATGACTGTAATCATAGGTTGCCACGCTATAGCTATTGCATACCATTTTTTATCAACTTATGCAATTATGATTATTATTTTTTTCGTAAAAGCCGTAATCCCACGAAATAGTGAACCACATAGTTTCACCATTTTGTTGTTCAAAATAAATACATGATATCGCGAGCTTTGTAGTACGACTATTTATATAACAATTATTTCCGTTTTGCATTAAAATACGCTTATACATAAGCTAAAAAGTTTTTTAATAAATGCCTGAATACCTTGACAGATTTTTACTCACGTACCTGTAACTTTTTCTTATCTAGATACATTTATAGGAGATCACGTGTTTGAACTTACTACTCACGATATCTCTAAAGCTATAACGTTAAAAGTATTTTTGGTATACATACGTTTAGTTCTGTTCATCTTATTAAATGCCTTTAAGCATCTAATATCCATTATTACATATTTGAAACAAAATATATTTGAATTCGGAACTCCTAATCAAACGCAAGCTTAACTTAAACTTATTTTTAAAGTTGTCACTATTATAATAATATTAATCGGTAATTTCATACATCCATTAGAGGGCTTGAATTATTTAACAAATTTTAGTTATAATTCTTTTAGTCACGCCGTATAAGCATTTAGATAATAATCAATAGTTATAATTGAAGTTGAATAATATAAAAAGGTCACGCATACACAAATAATTGAATCATAGAACTACACTCTTGCGTGTCGTAAATTACTTGGAAGTAAATGCTTTAGATTAATAAAAAAATAATGATGTTCAATTGAGTAATGCATGTTCGTTTATCTGAATAATGTTTTTTAAAAAGAACTATCTAAAAAATATTTTTTTCCATATCATTTACCAGTGGTAGGTCCCCTTTTACAGGAGACCGTCTGGTTACCACCGCGGTGCCTATTTCTGCCACGAATAGTAGTTGAAAACACTGTTGTGCTCCGGCTTGAAGGGCACTGTAGCCAGCGTATTTACTGGGTAAACGAGACTTAACTCCCTTTGTCTCACGGTAGGCAGCACGTTGGCGATAAAACTGGTATTGCCAATGTTTCTGGGCGTCGGTGACCTTCTATTGCCTGGTGCTGATATTGCCAATGACTATGGGAAGTCCATCAGGTGGCACGACTACTTGTATGCTATAAAAAAATGTATATGTATTTTTACTGATTCAATATTTTTTTTAATCAATTTATACCCTGCACAACGAGAACTATTACTTTGTTAATTGCTCGACCAGGGGATATTTATTTTTATTATATATTTATCAGATACCGAGCTTAATTAAAAGTAGGAATTTGATTATTTCATAGTTATAGCATTATTTTAATGGTTATTTAATATTGCCTAAAAATCAAGTTAGACTTAAAAATCTATTGAAAGTAATTAGTTGGTCACTATGTTATTTAAAATTTCATATAATGCGTGTAAATATATTTTACAGTGGTAGAAATCTCCACGCTTTACTATTTTTATTAAAGTTGGCTGCGTGAAACATTTTATTTCTGAAATTTTCAGTAAACTTGCAATGAATTTCTTGGCAATGAGTTTGCAAAATGCTATTATTTTTTCCTTAAGCTGTTTTACTTATTTTACAAAAATGCTATTTCAACGCAATGTTCACTACGGAGAGGCGCATAACGTTATGCCAGAATTTAAATTCGAAATATTCTAACTAGTTTGAAAAAAAAAAATTAAAACAAATTACTCTTACTTTAACTATTGCTTTTCTGTACTTGATTAGTTAATTAAGTTATGTAATATTTAATATCAAAAAAAGATTACCTTTTTTTTAAGTATATGAAAAACCTTTAATATTATAAAGCCGGTTTGGAACTTGTAAATATAATTTTGCTATTTTATTATTGTACGCAAGTTAAGTAACAGTAATGCCGTAACATATAATTTTTGCCTGCATAAATATCACAAGCACATATTAACTTTAAAAATAATGCACCGTTTTGTACCCAACCTTCATTTCATTATTATTTACTAATGTTTTAGAAGTATGCTCAAAAGTAATAAATATAAGTCAAGACGAGCAGAACGTTTACCTTATACAAAGAAACGTCCTGTCCATGTAATAAATGAAGCGTAGCATGCTATAGGTCCGCTAGCCAACCTGAAACATGGAATGTTACGTCTCATTTACTCTAATACAACGCTACGGTGCCTTTCAAACCGGTACGTAAGTGCTTTTACATTGCTGCTTTCTGAGGCCTATAATCTATACAGATTTACCTAAATAACAGTCTCTATACAGACCGTGTAGGAGCTACATCCCTGAAGATTAACTGCATTTTATGTAAGGATTTGTAATCCTTTAATTTGACGGACCGATGTCCCATAACGGCATGAAAATATAATCTGTAGAATCAGGATTGACATTTTGATTACCCATTCGACGTATAGGATTCTATTCTCTTCTCTTTTAAGGTATTATAATGATACCAGAATAGTTATATACTGCTTAAAGTCGGTAATATTTTTTTGATAAAATTTTAATTGTTTACCATCGATTTCTATTTCGGGCAATTATTTTATTTTTGGCAATTTATTTTTCATTATCCAAACATAACCAGAAAAAGCATAAGCGTATATCGCGATAGAAGGAAAATTGCATTACGATTTTTAGGATTTATGAAAATAGAACAAAGAACTAAGGGGACAATCCTACCATGGAGCACGCTGCTCTAAGCCACGTTTTTAAAACTTTATTAACCTTGTTTCTGACTGTTGAGGTCCTCAAATATATGTAGAAACTTATTGCAGTGATTGATCAAAACTAGTTAGAGGGAAAGTATGAGCCGAAGTATATAGTTAATTGTAACTTATTAGGTAAAGGCGTTGGAAAATACAGTAAGGGTGTAAAAAAGACATTTTGTATTTTTCTATCCCAGCTTAAATAACGCCATTTACTTAAGGAGAGCAGGTGTAATGCTTTCTTAAAAGTTAGTTAATTTATATTAATAGCAAAGATTCGGAACTAAATAATAATGGGATTTTCCTTCTTTACGCTTTAGAACAAGATGATTGAAACTACTTAAAAACAGAAGTGATGAAAATATTATTCATTTATCATAATAATGTTTTTTTGTCCTATTTTCTAGATATTACAAGTGTTTTTTACGTTATGTCTGTAGTTGTTTTTTTGTTGTTTCGTACAAGTAAATTAGTAAAGTTTTTTTTTTTATTTCAATAAGGTGTCACTTTATTCCCGCTAGGGTTAAAAAAAGGTTGTAGTTTATTAGTTAATATTTCAACCACACAACGAGATGTGAAATTGAACTATTATTCATGTGAACCCTCATATTTCTTCTTTATATAAGGGGAGATAGCCTTTGAATTTAACTTTCGTTACAATATTGTGGTTTCAAACTTTAGCTAAGAGTGTTTATTACTTTTTATTATTGAAATTATTTCATACATACATATAGTTTATGTTTATAAATATATATATAGCCTAGTGGTAGGGGCGGGTGCTTTAGAAACCGGAGGTTATGGGTTCAAATCCTAAGGGGACTCACCGAATTTAGGGCAATTTGGGCCGATCAACCAATTGTCTGAAAAGTAAAATGATCCATGCGTCGGATGGGCATGTAAAAAGGTAGATACGGTCAAAAAAAAAATCGTCATAATATTATTGTAATGCTTACAAATGCTCAGTGTAGCGATTTCTAAATACGGTATTTTTTTGTTGGACCTTATCCTGCTAATATTAAAAATGAGAAAGTTTGTGTGTATAAAACTTCTTAATAAATTTTAATGAAATTATGCATGTACCCTTTTTTATAAATTTGCATAAGTTATAGGCTTTTAATGTATACGGATATAATGTAGTTAATTAAAAATATAATCAAGTGTCATATATGTAGAAAAATCTACCGTTGGCGTACTATTCCGGCACGATCCATAAAAACCTATGGGCCTATAAGTATATAATTTGTAATATAAATGAAAAGAAATTACGATCACCACGCGTGTGAAACCGCGAGGCGATGTTAGCATCTAATAGTTCAGGTTTAAACATTGTAATGTTGATAAAAATCTTTCATGTATTTTACTTTTTGTTGACAGAAAGAGTTTATTGCGATTAAACTGTTAGCAGCTAAAACAGTTTTATTCTGATATATTACAGCTTCTCTGGTAACATAGGATAAAGCAAGATCCAAAAATAAATACTTGAATGGTCTCCTGCGGCTGAACTTTATTTGTACAATAGCCCTTGTTCTCGTTTATCTATTTTTCAACAATGTTTTTCCCATTAAAGTCAAATCTAGGTTACAAAAATATATATAATAGACATAAAGTAAATAAGAAAATATACCAATTGCATAGAATTACTTTCGTAAAGTTTTTATATTTATCAGGGATAAAAAAATCTTCTAAAACAAATATAACCATATTTTATCCAAAACAAAACTTATACCAGAGAATTATCATTATACTTATATATTAAATTTCACTAAAATTATAGGGTAAAAAAAACTTAAAAACCTTCGTTTAATCATTAATCCAGTGCGTTTTTTAATAAAAATAACGGCATACTTAATTTTGTGTGAGCCAATTATATAGATAGCATGTCTATATGAAGCTTATTTGTATTATTAAAATTTCTTCTTGAGGTTATTGTTACATGCCGACTCAAAAAATAATTATCTTTCTTAGTCAAAGTTGGAAAAGCTATCAAACATTTTTTTAAGTAATTATATTAATTAAATACATCAGATACTAGCTCCTAAACAAAAAGATTTGTCAATATAAATTTTGCAGAAGTACTGTTACGTAGTAACAAACTAATTTAAACAAAAAAGACACTTGTAAATCTCGTTAAAAACCTGGGTAAACTAAAAGAATAACCCTATTTAAAAAAATACTAGTCCTGGACGGAAGCTAATAAACTAAGCTTACAGTGTTAATATTGTTTACTATTTTTATATTAATTAACCAAAAATTATATCTTATTTGTTTCGGTAAATTTAATAATTTAGGTGTATAAAGTCGTTATAGAAGATACATTTTAGTCATGAAACAATATTAAGGGTAATGTCAAAATTAAGATTGAAGACGGGCATTCTAAGTGAAATATAACAATATTATGCTCAACTTTTCAAGGAAGAAGAATAATGACACGGGACTGTATTTAAAACTTTTTCCGACTTGAGATTAAACAGATTTAATCAACGTTAATAATCGCGGCTCTTATGAAGGAATGAAATATGAACACAAGATAATAAGAACTATTTTAATCTTTTTGATAAAAAAAACCTTTCCGGGTTTCTAACCTACCCTGATTTACTTGAACAACAGTTTTTACGCAGAGTGACTGACCTCAGCATCCCAAAGGGAAAACTACATTACATAGACGAATTAGTTGTCAGTATAATTTACATTCGGGACCATCTTGACGCATGGATCATCTTACTTTTCAGATAATTGGGTGTACGGCCCATAATATCCTAAACAAATAGAATACAAAGTTGTTTTCCCGCAAGGATACGAACACACAACCTCCGGTTTGAAAGCAAAGCCAAAAGATTCAGGCCACGGAGGTGGTGATTAAATACATCCTCCAAATTCTATTAATTTTCTCAGCTGCAGAATTCAATATAAATTGAAATCATCAATCACTAATTCTTTTATACATTTGGCTTCCTACCAGAAGCCCATTAAGAATCTGGGTACTTTATTGAAACTTAATAATTTTCTTATCATAAAATAGGCAAATAAATTTTAAATAATTACAAATGTTTATCCAATGATTTAATAAATTACACGTTGAATACGCATAATAGTATTAAATACGCAAATGTATATTTTTTATGTATACATAAAACATTTGCTATTATATTATATCATCATGTATATTGAGGTAGTATTTTCTTGTTATAATAAGAAATTATAACAAGAACTACGTAATTTTATTTAAAAAAGTTGTGTTGTCTTGTCATGTGCAAGCACAACTTTTTGTAAAGAAAATCATAAATATCGATTGATTAGGAACAGGGCCTTAAGATAACATTTTGATTAATATATGCTCAGTTCATGAGATGTCGAACTAATGACAAAATATAATACAATAGTACTTTTATATCAATAAAGGAAAAATAGTCAACAGTAAAACTAAGTAAATCTGCATATTTAATTAATACTACACCTGCTAGGATAATAATTTGTAGTGCCAATAAAATCAATAATAGTTTATTAAAAAAACTCTTACGAAAAGTACTTGAAGAGAATAAACTTCTCGTAACAGATTCAATATGCAATGAATTTTGTATACGTCGCTATTGAACTTACTATCTAAATAATTTTATCCTTTCAAATAATCTTCAAATTTTAAATGCTTGTCTTTTTACATACAAAATTATTATGCTTTTATTCTTGAGTGTTTATAAAAAGAACTGACAAGACAGGTAGGATATTCACTTTACGATAAATAACGTTACATGGTCGCTTACCGCTCAGGGGTATCAAATTTTTATTAATTTTTAGATATACTGGAAATCGGTGTTCTTTAAAATGGAACTCCGTTATTCTATTACTACTTTGCTCTATTTTCTAGTCAGTCGCCTGTAAAAAGTGAACCTTTTCATCTGATATAGATATTTTCGTTGTATTAATAATTGTGTGTTTAATATTATACATATGTTATTTCCTAGTTGGCTAGGGCAATTTGGTGTGGTGGGATACGGTCCAAAACCTATTAATGGATAGGAGTGTATTAGGGAAGGCCTATATCCAGCAGTGGACTATCACAGGCTGATGATGACACAAATTAATTTTGTGTCATGTGATGATATTAGGTAAGATGTTTTTTTTTATTTTACGCCAAAAATAGGCCCCGCTCCTTGAGGTAGCTGCAGGCTAACCCTTAGCAGAATTGAGGAGGCCCAGAGAGAAACTGAGACCCGCCTTGAGACAGAATTGCAATCTGTGAAAATGTGCAGGATTTCAGTAAATCAGATAGCTCAGGATCGTACCTTATAGTGACTTGAAGCGGGGTAGTTATTGCTCAGCTATGGGCTGTACCAGGCTGATATGATAATAATTATTTGAAAAATGTAAGTAGTTGCTGACGAACCTAAATAATCATCTGCATACTCTTTAGTATCAATTTATTAATTTTATCAACAGTCGCTTGGCGTAGTGGTTTATTGTCTCAGACTATTACGCTGAAGGGGGTGGGTTTGATTTCCACAACTGGAAAAATGTGATTGACATTATCTATGACTCTTCATAATGTATAAACATTTATATACATATGTATATATGTATTTATACGTATGTAATATGAATAAATACATATTACGAAAAAGAAAAAATAACAAAAAAGTGACTGTCTTCAAACAACATATAACATATAAATATTTTGCGCTATATAAGCCGGTGATAACGTGCCCTCTGAAAGAAAGTATCCCGTGGTTTCCGCCGCATTTTAAATCTCTAATATCTTTTAAAGTAATTATTTTATCAAAATGTCACGTGTTTTTCTTTTTTTTTTTATTGCATACGCAGGCAGAAGAGCAGCCGCCGTTGAGTCACCTGACGGGAAGTGGTCACCGACGCTTATAGACATCGGCAATACCAGTATCGCCAACGCGCCACCTACCATGAGACATAGAGTGTTAAGTCTCGTTTACCCAGTAAATACGTTGGCTACGGTGCCCTTCAAACCGGAATACAGTAGTGTTTTTACACGGAGTGTGGAGGTGTGGAGTGGAGCGACGAGGTAACATATATATGAAAACAAACGATCCGAATTGACTACATCCTTCATTTGGAAAGTCGGTCATACAAAATTTATTAATCAATGTATTTATTAATCATCTGATTTACATACAACTTAATAACTCGATGATGCTTTCATCCAGAAATATTAATATTGTGTTATAATTCTTTGCAAATAACAACATATTATACAATAATTATATAGTAGATTATAATACGCTAAGCCATATAAGATGAAGAAACACTGACTTTCAAAGTGTATCATATAGTAAAGACTCTAGGAAACTTGGCTTTCCTTAGTAAAGTTTGTAAATTAATATGTATATAAGATAATTTAAACTTATCCCACTTGCGTTCTGTTCAGGGTTCAATGGCGATTAACGTTAGATAGTTTTGAATAAGCTTCCTTATAAGATCAAATTGCGTTGAGCGTTAGACTACATATTGTTTTAGAAAATATTTGCAACAATCTTTGAACATAAGTTAAAACCAATTTTAAAATAATATAGAATGGACCCAATAAAAAATTATTAACGCAATTCAATCTAGGCGATAAAAATATTAAAATACAAAAAACATATTTAATGATGATGAAATATTTACGAATAAATTAATTAATATACTTAAAACATATTAAAAAAGTACAATTTTCACCCTTTTAAATAAAAAAGAAAGTATTGTGGTTTCTTTTTTGATCAATTTCATCCTTCCTTTTCCTTTTCCTTTTCCTACTCAATGCGGAGCATAGTTGCTCCGCTACTTTGGCTCTGTTATTTTGTTCATTCTTTTTTCAAATGATAGATATTAGCTGTCATTTGGTCCCATTCTTTTAATAATTTTGTGATAAGTAGTTTCATAGATATTTAAGGACCAAAATTTACGGCACCAAAATCACAACCTCGAACGATTAAATTACAAACGTAGTCAAAACCGTTAGACATAGACATAAAGTAAATTTTACACAATTGTTCCGTTTCTCATAAGCCCTAAAATTGTTATTTACATTGTAAAATAAGCAAATCCTAGCCGCGGCAACGCGTGGCAGGGTCTGCTAGTATATCTATGTTTTAAGAATAACTCACAATTAGCATTTTAATGAAGAGAAGTTTAAAAATTTCTACTAGGCACATTCTAAGCTTATTTAAGATAATACAGTTTAAGTTCATATAAAAGTTATTGCAATAAAAAAAATCTTCATTCTATGTACATAAAACGAGTCATACACAACATTTTCATAAATTTAATAACTTAAAAGCTATCAGAGATTAGAAATGCGATGGCCGAAAACGCGGCGCAATTTCATACAGAGAGCACGTTGTTACCTGCTTATATTGCGTAAAATAGTTATATGCTGTTAGAAGTCGATCACATTTTTTTTTAAGAAAATTTTACTTTATTTAAGCACACCCAAGATTATTATAAAGTTCTATAATAAAAACTTTATAAAGTTTCTTAAAATAATTGCACAGGTTATTCATTATTTTGGACATGAAGTACTTTTAAATGATTTCGACCGTTTTTTCTCATTCATTTATTTTTACTGAAAATTAAAAGCGAAGCTGAGTTCTAGTCTTTGTCCTAGTTTCGTTTGTCAAGCGCCATTGTATCTTAAAGAAAATAGGTGACTGAGTTAAAACCTAGTTACATATATGCCATATGTATATCTTCTGGCATTCTAGGCATCTTCTATTATTTATAGTTTATCAGATATTTATTATAATTATATGAAGTAAATTGTAATTATCATATTCATAAAACTTATGCATAATACACATATTTCTTAATTATTCATACCTGCGTATTAAACTATTTTGTATATTTACTTACAATGTATAACTTTATAACATATTTAAAAGTCCACTGGTTATCCCAACCGTAACAGCTGCAGATGTATAAGCACCGTCTATGAAATGCCCAGTCATTCTTTTACGTTTCCGGAAATGCATAACGCGATCATATGATGTTTGTTATCAATTGCTTTTGCCCTCTTTATCATTATTTTTATATTTTTATTTAGCTTTTCGAGGCGTTTAAGCCGACTTATTATTTTTTTACAACATTTTTTTTGTTTCAACACTTATTATGTTCTCTATCACTATTATACCCTGATGTCATGTAAGCAATCGGTAAATTTTGATGAAAGTTGACAATAAAACCTTAAATGGACGTCGTTGTTGGTTCCAGTCTTAAGTTGAAATGAATGGAAAACACGATGTGCCGCATAGTGACTTTAAAATGGCGGCACGCCTCTCTTACCATGCGTGATGCACCAAAGTCGTCACTTGGTGCAATGAAGTTTTTGTTCCTTTAGATCCGTATGCAAAAGAAAAACGTTTATTGTTAGAACATTTTTGTAGATTTTGCTACATATTTTCTCTATCATTAATGATAATTGAGATTACGGCACTGTTTATAACAGCATTTGTAAACAAAGTGATGTTTTCCCTCCAATGACTAGCGAGTTTTGATGCCCCTTTTTTACACTTGTTTTGCTATTGAATTGTAAACCTGAGTTTTTAATAATTGTACATCTTTCAGACACCATTAAATTTTGTGATCGCATATTTATATATGTTAAGAACTACCCACAGTAATCACTTTAATGTTAAAATTGTTAAAAATACAATAGGCATATTTTAGGCTAATTAAAGGTAATACAGTGGACGTTATTGCATTAAAAAAAATATTGGATATCCAGGAAAGATGTCTTAAAAGCCATTTTGATTAAATACCTTAAAACATATCAGAGATTTAAAATGTTCTGTTCGGAAATCGCAACGCAGTTTGCAAGGTTACCCTGGGTCCTTGAGCTGGAATTCGCCCGTTCCACTGAACTTTCTCATGGCTGAACCAAACAGTTTGTATTACAGAGCCCCAACATTTTGACAACAATGGATTGAATAAGGTAATGGGTTGAAATAAGGTTCAATTATAATTAATATTTTTATTATTAATATGAACAGGAGGTTATATCGCATAATTAAGTAAAAAGTTACTAATTAAAGAGATATACATTTTAAATTAACAAGCATTCAAATCTTATTCGTTACGTTTCTTTTACTCTACAAACTGCAAATGTTTTACTAATATGATGTCTAAAATAATGCAAATTCATGCGCAATTACAATACGCTACATAAATATGTATGACACTGAAAATATGAAATATAGTAAACTCCCGTAGTGTAAAAATTTAAAATTTTTGACATAATTTGAGTCATTTATTCAACGAGTAGTGATAAATACTACAAGTCAAGGAAGTGGTTTTTAATAAATTGGGAAATAGAAATATACTTATGTATTGTTTTTTGTAAAACTGAATTGAAGATTCAAAATCACATAAATTTTTTTGGGCATCTTAGTGTCTACAGAAATTTTTACATAGATTGTACAAGCCTGAAATCCTTATTTCAACAATGTATGAAAGAGAATTTCGATGCGTCGGCTTATGTCATAGATCCTGTGAGTGTTCTGATAGTTGTAAATTTCACAGATTAAAGAGTTTAGACATATTATAGGTATAATAAATAGAAACCAAAAAAAATGATAAAGAAAAAAAATAAGACAAAAAAAAAGTTTGCTACAACTTAATCCTTTTTTAAATTAATTTCTTGTTTTAACATTTTTCTCTTTAATGTCAAATTTATCTATGCTTCAGGAATGTTAAAAATTGAGATTGCAGCAGAAATAATTTCATTACTATTTAGTTTAATTCTTAAAAACAAGAAATATAATTTGTTAAATATAAAACACAAAAAGACTGTTTAAAATATTAGTCAAAGTGAAATAACTGCCAAAATGTTTCCGTAGCCAGGTGTTATGGGCTTGTGTTTTAGAAACCGGATGTCGGGGTTCGAATCCTGCGGGGACTCAACTACTTTTCTAAGCTGTTTCCTTGTTGGTTAGGACATTGCGGGCTGATCACCCGATTGTCTGTAAAGTTAAATAATCCATGCGTAAGACGGACATGTAAAAAGTTGGTTCTGCACTTTATCTCTTTCCGGTTGTGTCGGTTCTCCGTCCCATCGGGCTTTGAGAGTATAAAGGAATAGGGAGTGTAATGTGTCAGCGCGTACACTTGTGCTGATATCTCTTACGCAGGTGGCTGATCTCTAATTTTGATTTGCCGCTGTAGTCTGTTATTCAATATGGAAGCAGTACACTTTCTCATGATTGTTAAATAAACTACCACGCACCGGTTTGGAAATGGAAGTCTCCGACCTGCCGGCGTAAGAAACTCAGCGGGACTATTTTTACCCTATTTTCAATACATTTTACAAATATAATACATAGATCATCATATTTTACCAGTTTCAAATAGCCTGCAGTAAACTGTTCATTGCCAAGGTGTATATCTATGAAGTAATCATCACATAAAATATCATTTGACACACAAACGTTGCTTGACTTTTATTAATAGCATTCAATCTATTGTTAATATTTTCCCTACCGTAAAAAAGCCCTCAACGTTAATATAGGTACATAAATGTTGTTGAATGTAATCTTAACCTAAAAATACTAATTAATAACAACTTACCTATGGCGAAATTTTCATTATAATGGAAACCTATGCATGTATCGAAGTTTCAAAATATTTTTGTAAACCGTTTTTAATAAAATAATAAAACAAACATAACTAATAAATAGTAAAAACAACATCATAAGTTACAATAGTTTTCAAATTATAAAATATCTTTTTACAATTTATAGGTAGTAGTATAAAGATATTGAGTAAATTTTGTGTTTGAATTTCAGAACCTTGTAATTGCTCTAATAAAGGCAAATGAGACATCTTTCAGACCAGCTGAAATGTTTTTATCTATAAGATCTAAATCATTTAAAAAAATGTTTTTGTTTTTTATTAGAGCAATTAAGAGTAAAGAGAGGATTTAAATTTAATGAGATTGGATCCACAATAACGTTTTTCGTTATCTTTTGAAGATGTTTGATAAAGCTGGCTAAATATCGTGAAATAATAACAGTTAATCCAAATTGTAAATCAAAACGGTTTCCGAATTTGAGAAACGACGCGAGGTCAAATTTTCTGTTAAAACGATCGTGTTGGCTTTCGTTTATTCTGGTAGGAAATAGCAATGCTTTCAACCGACAATCTTCTCAGTTCCTGTTCAATTAATAACGAAGCTTTGAGTTGTTTATTTATGTATTTTGAATTAAAGATTTGGCAATAGCTTTTTTAAGCTTGGTTAATGCCTGTTATATGTATATCATCATCATCATCATCAGCCTCTGATAGTCCACTGCTGGACATAGGCCTCCCTAACACCCCTATCCATTAGAGTTTGGACCTACCCACCACGCTGGTCCAATGCGGGTTGGTGGTGGACCGACTCTTTTACATGCCATCCGACGCATGGATCATCTTTCTTTCAGACAATTGGGTGATCGGACCAAATTGTCCTAACCAACAAAACAACAATGAAAATTTGTTGAGTCCCTCAGGATTCGAACCCAGACCTCCGGTTTTAAGCTACGCCATACCACTAGGATGGAGGTAGTCTATCTCTATATGTATATACATGGTCGATTCTTCTACTATCAATCTGTTCCATGTTCTCCAGTACCTGTAATTATTCAAGTTTTCAATAACACTTCTATTCTAACCAATGTAATTTTACATAAGTATACTAAAAATGTCGCAAACTTTACATGATTCGTATTGTAAAATGATGCATTTTAGTAGCATGATCCGTTATTCTGTTATCAGATAGTTTATTCAGTATTTCCAAATTCATTAATTTTAATGTTATTGTAAAAAGTAACGCTTTGTTTTCATAAATAATGTAACACAATTTAAATATTCACCGAAAGTAATAATTAGATATTCAATAAAAGCATACATAGTAAAAATAATAATTGTTCTTTGGTCAAACTGGATGTAACTGGTATCTACTGCAAACACATTGGATAGAAGACGGTTGTCTTCATAAAATAAGGACCAAAAAACGTAGAGAAAATTTTAGACCACATTTTTTCCGAGTAAGATTTATTGATTTAACGCTGCGCTAAGTTAATTTCGCAACCGGATGAAAGTAATACAATTGGTAGTATTAGTAATTTCCCGCAGAGTTGTCTTTTTGTCATAAACTTAAAACCTGTTAAATTAGTAGGAGTTAATCAATATCGATGATTATCATCAGTCGTCCTTAATAAGTTTTAAAGCATTAAAATTAACATTTTGTCAATGTAAATCAAGGATAATGGCTTATCCAATATTATGTGCGTTATCTTAACAGGATTTTTGTAAAAACTTATTACAACTATCTCTTCTTATATAAAGATTGAGAAATAAACAGAATATATACTAATACTCTATTTATGTCAAAAACATTCCTGTAAGCACAAAATTGAAATCATGTAGTCATCCCGCATAATAAACTTACTCGGTTTGAATATTAAAATGGACGTCTGTTTTTATAGCTAAGGTTTGATCGTTAAATCCTTATTACTGTCACATGAAAAGCAATTCAGAAGGCTTAGCGCAAATCCTAAATACACTTGCGATAGTAGTTTTACATTGTTCTTTCAACTTTTACAGTAAGTTCACACGTATTTATTACTAATATTTTATTTTTATAAAATATAATTTTATTATTAATAAACAATTATAACAAAGAAATTACCAGTTATTATACGTAAAAGTTAACATCAGAAATACATTTTTTTATTGCTTTCGGTGATCAATTGATTTTTATCCGTCGATATATTCAGTACTTTACAGCAAGTCAAAAAATATATTAAGAATATGACGTGTCCATATGTTGCAAAATTTATGATCAGTTATTCCATTTTCTTTATGAAATAATATTTGTCCTGACATTCTTTACATCTGTAGGTTAAGTTAAGATGGCAAACTTTTTTAGTAAAAGTTATTCTTTTTCCTATTACTAGATCTCATTACCTTATTAAGGTCCAATTCAGGCATATTATCTTTCAGCCCGCAATTAAATCATGTTTGAAGTGAGCATTTAGCACTTCGGACGAAAAACTGACTCGACCAGATCAAGCGCAAGGCCGATTTTTTTCATGCCCTACCTACACCTACGCATGGGAAATTTTACTTTACTGGCAATCAGGTTATCAGCCCGCATCCTAGCCAAATAGGAAATATTTATGAGAAATGAATAGGAACAGGGACAATGAAAAGAAGAATGATGGTTTGTTGGGTATAGCTATTTGGGCAATTAATTTAGTTATTAAAGACGTATCTCGTGTTCTGGAAATATTCAATTCGTGTATATACACTGACAACATTGGATCCTACAGCCCTATATTATCCATATTACCGGGCTTTAGTATGATTTTTGAAAAAAATATGACAGACTAAGTTCCCAATCTTCTATCATAATATAATATTATGCAGCAGTTGCTATTTCACTTTTACTAAAGGTAGATTCACAATAAATGCTAGTGTGCAATTGACGTCTCAAGTTCTACGGGTGTTGGAATATCGCTAAGATATTATTGATAGTGAATTCGATTTCTATCGAGTTTCGGTCGAGAAACCGACAGCCTGCACATGATTTAATTGCTTCTTACTTAAATGATTGGAATAAACACGTAGTAGTTAATAGCGCTAGTAACGGAGTCGAACGTAATTTTTAATGGTAAACACATTCCACTCAGTGAAAGTGACCAAAAATCTAGGTCTCCATATACTTACAACTTGAAGTGTTATTTATATAACACTTTAAGTTGGAACGGACAAATTTCAAATGTTGTGGACAGAATGACAGGAGTCCTGCGATGCTTCTACCGATTCAAAAAGTTTTTGGCTTTCAGACGAAATTGACGCTCGTACAGACCCATTTTTATTCTCTTATCGACTATGGTGACGTGTGATATCTTGACCTGAGTGCAGATCACCTCAACACACTTGACCGACTTCTAAATAACTGCGTTCGATTAGTTTTTAATCTACGTAAATATGACCACGTCTCTGCGTATCGTTCCCAACTTTAGTGGTTGCCAATTCGCCAGCAACGCTCCCTACGAACTCTTACCACTCTATACACGTTTCTCCATTTTTCCAATACACCATCTTTCATATCTTTTCATTTTCAATATTTATGTGAAGTCAGCAGCAAAATCGTTCGACGCAGACGCGTGTGCTCCAATGCCCTATTCTCCGTTTTGACCTCGTACATTCCTCTTTTTTCGTTCAGTCTGTCCTCCTGTGGAATGCGTTATCTCTAGAAATTGAGATTTCTAAACGTAGCATAACTTTAAAGGTAAAGGTAAAAGAGTACTATATTTATGTAGGTTCATATATTTCTATGTTTATATTATTTAATATATTATTTTTATATGTTATATACATATTTGTTTTAGTTTTATTATTTAGTATATTTATTATATATAAAGTATTATTCAATGTTATGTAAAATTCACGTATCTATTTTTGAGTACATATTTATTTTCTTAAAATATTACTTTTGTTTTTTTTTTCGTAATTTTAACTTGTTAATGTACCTTCCCACTATATCTCTGCAACACCCCAAGGTTGACTGGCAGAAAATGCCCTTTGGCATTAAGTTCGCCTGTGTACAGTTTGTGCAAAAAGATTTAATAAAAAAAATAAACCATGTTTCTTCGCCGTCTGTCTTGGTTTTCAGCCAGATCCCCCCATTGACTACTAGACAAGATAAATGCAGCCATATCACGTTTTGCACCATTTTTATCAGCCAAATAATCAGCCTATGGACCTCTTTGCATTTGACTTCTCCGAACAAAACTTGCCTAGGCAATCGAGTCTGTCTCATGCGGTACACGTGCCCCAGACACCGCAGCCGCTTTTGTTTAAGCATGGTAGTGATGCTAAGCAGCTGCAACGCGGTTAGAATAGCCTAGTTCGTCACTCAGTCCTTCCATGTAATGCTTTGGATGCTTCGAAGACAAAGCATATAGCATGAGTTAAGGTGGCGTTCCTGTTTTGCATACGTTGTCCAGGGTTCCGCACCATACACGAGTGTGCTCAAGAAACATGCTTGGTAATGCTCATAAGCATTTTAGTTTCACTCGTAGGTGTTTATATTCCCAAGCTCTTACCCAAAGTTTCCCAAATGTTGTAGCTGCTTATATCATATATAATAATATCAATACTAATTATATGTTAAAGCAGTTTCATGAAAAAAGGTCTACTAGATCATTTTAGCTATCGACATTATATATTGAAATTTGTAAGTATACTTATTCTAGATCTTCACTTTTTGCGAACCATCCAGTAAGTTATTATCGGTTACCAATACATTTCTTAAGCTTGTTAAAAAAAGTTTTGCCTTATATTCATAATGGACTAGCTTTATTTATGAAACCTGTAAAAATGCGTGGCAATAAAAACACAAGTTGAATTGTATAATTTCATAAAAAATATTAACTGAGTGTGTAAAATAAAGACAACATTTTAAGGATAGGCTATTAGTATAAACTTTTAGAATACAATAAATGTTTTCTAAAAGTTAAACGTTAAACCAACTCCGTTTTATGATGTGGTCAGCTTTATGTACAATAAAGGTGAACCTTTGGTTAAAAATTTTCGCATTTTGCGGTATAAAGTATGCAACTTTTTATGTAATAGGCATACGGTTATAGTTAAAAAACATGTAAAGTAATACACGTTTTTTTAATATACAATAAACTTTATACAATAGCAAATAAAAAATCAGCCAAAAAACGTGGTCTTGTTATAATAGTTAATTATAAGTACTTATCTGAAATGTTTCTCCTTGGTAGTCAAAGCCGATTTGTTTTTTGTAATAGAGATCGAAGATGTCAGTAAATTGATATTTAAATTTATCCCTTCTGCTTATGACTTAAGATGGCGGAGGTTGGACGTCATGTTTTCCGTTTAAAAAATAAAATTATGTTATTCAGAATAACATCCTGTAACAAAAATCATAAAACTCAATAGTGGGTACCGAACTACCGAATTGATTAAAGCAAACCAACAAAAAGCCGATAATCGTCACAATATTGAGGGGGGGTTTGAACCGTGTCGTGATGAGAAATAGATCATCTTATATGATCAGAAGCTATAATTACAATGACTTTAACATAGAGACGTGCCAAATCTTGCCTTAAGGGAAAACTAACTAAAAACTACATTCTGGTTACCGTTTGGTAGACCAGCTCTAGCGTTATCAATTAAAGGTTTTCGAGATCATTGTAGATCATTAGTGCAGATTTATATTGCCCACAATCGTAAATAAAGAAGAACAACTTCCCAATAAGAGCTAACGCAATAAGACTCACTGAGACTGGTGAATTACTACAGCACACTGCTCTTCAGGAATAACATGAAACCATACACTGTATATCAAACAGTCGCTGAAATAAATAAGCTGCAACTGATGACTCACTATACTTTCCAGACAGATTAAAATTTACAAGAAGTAAAAATCAAATCTGATAGAGCAATCGGAAACGCCTTATTTTTTCAATGCTACACCGATTTTATATATACTACTATATTAATTTTAACAGTTAAAGTTTTGAAAGCAAAGTGTAGATGAGCTGCTAAATATTTACTGGATTTAAAGTGATGAAATAATTAACCGAGTATATATATACTATATAAAAAGGTACATTCGTACTTATATTCTTTTTTTATTATTTGTTCAATATGGCTTTCAAAATTTCATTGTTCCCTGCAAGCTTTTAGGCATCAGTTTTATAAAAGCTTCCTAAAGCAAAGCGAATATCGCAATTCAAAGCTAGAGCCCGTTTTTTTTCTTTCATTGAAGAGATATATCCGTTATTTATTCTCAAAAAGCGCTGTTTTTAAGCTTCCTTTCACTACTTTAATCTACAGTATGACAATGCTAAGAAAGCTATGCGTAAATAAAACTAAAGAAATCAATTTTAAGGGCATTCTGTACAGTACTTTCAAAGATATTAATTTTTGTCTGTTTTGTCTCTTTTAGGTAAATTTGTTATTTTATTACTTAGTTCTATAAAAAACTAGCTGTTGCGCGCGACTTGGTCCGCGTTTTTTTTTTGGGGTTGAATTTCCTACTACTTCTACTGAAGCCAATCAGCCTTATAGATTCAGAGATATCGTGATCAGTGAGTTCAAAAACGAGATCTCTTATATAAAAGGTAACTTTTCGTATAGTGCAAACCTATAAGTATAGTATGACTATAACCTATTGTAAGTAACATATTCCAATAAACTTATTATCAAACTAGGTTAACTTCTGTCCCAAAAATCATTTAAAATATGAATGAAATGGTCACTGCTATTACAACAAATAAATTGCTTCATTATCACGTCGAGTGAGCGCCGACTGTTAAACACACAATACTCATTATACTTCTTTACAGCCATTCCTCAATTCCAGCACCCCGAACAGCTGTAAAGTCAAGGCTCATCATCATCAATCAACGTGACGTGACCGACGAAGATAGCAAAGTGTCGCATGCGCAGCCTTGGGTCATTTATATTAATTCATTAAAATAAAATTTTAATGACCTTCAAACTATTAAATCCATACCAAAATCGTCCTTGAAATTAAAAAAAAAAACGCAATATGCGTTAGTGAGATATTTTGTGCATAAGGGACGGACACTGTGATGGTGTGGACACTTTAAGCAATTAATGAGTAATGTCTATATGTAAATTAAAGTGATTAAAAGAATTTTAAATATAATGTGTCAATCAAAAATTTACAGGATGATATAAGTTAGTAAACAAAAGTAATTATTATAGTACATATTTTATTTTAACGTGCAGAATTCGTAATTAATGGAAAATAATTACTTTCATACGATTGTTAAATGTATGACATTAAATGCATGTTTATAGTCAATCAATCATGTTGAAAGTCCAGAGCTTATTAATATTATGATGAAAAACATAATCAGAACTGATTCTTTAATAAATAAGTTATGATTATATTTTGTTTTGTTTGTATTACATGGTGTCGCCTATATTGCACAGATTGCTATATGTGCCGCGAATAATCATAATAAATGTACGGTGCCAGCTAAGCGCGAAGGTTGATCATATTTTCACTGAGACTGTGCACAAATTAGGCTTGTAAACGCTTGTAACTTTTTTAGTTTTCATTACTTTTATTTAATTTTTCGTATGCTATATTTTGAAGTGAAACTTTTGTTTGCATGTTTAGCGTACTACCAAACGAAATCACGTCATAAATATAAATACTAGCTATAGCGCGGGACTCCTAAACATAGAACAATAATTATGTTTTTGTAAGAAAGAACTCTAACTCAAGTAAGAACTGCCTCCGTAGCCTAGTGGTATAGGCGTGTGCTTTAGGAACCGGAGGTCGTGTCAGACTCCCCCGAGTCTGTTATTTAGGGGCCATGGGAGCCAGCCCACGCAGGGACAAAACTCCCAGCCCCCAGCGGTGACCTGGGCGTTGGCACTGTCCTCAAACTAGCACTGTTTCGGCCGCAGAAAGAGGAGAAATCGAAGTCACCATGCAGATTGTCTCCTGCATCGAAGTCACCATGCAGATTGTCTCCTGCTCCCACGGCCCCCAAACCACATCAGTGGTGCGGCCTCGCCGAGTCGTGGAGAAAAGGAGAGTGGTGAAATTTCCAGCGGCTGAGCAGACCTCAGGTCTGACACACTATACTTTACCGCTAAGACAAAGCATATGAACTTGTTCAGGGGTCCCCTTCCTTGGGGCCCTTGGCTCCAAGACGTGGGGAGACATGCCTTTTTATCAAGCCACATGTACTGAGTCATAACACTGCAACAAAATTCGAGGAATTTGATCGTAAAATTTGGTAAACATGCCATAATTGTTACTCACTTGCTGAGGATTTTAAAACAATTAAAATTTACAGCTTGTTTTGAAGTCGGTCGCTATATTTTTATATAATTTAAAAAATAATATATTTGTATTAAGTTAAGGTCCTTGAATAAGTTTTAACTTTAAATATAATGTATTATGTATTTTTATGTATTACAAAATTAATAATAAATTTTAAAAAAGAACACCGCTTGTTTTTTTTATATAAATATACTGCGTCGATTTATTTTCCTTACAGATAAATTAATTGTAACATTTCTAGCGATTGTATTCTTGGATGACCCAAATTATCTAACCCTTTAGATATGTTTTCTTTAAGGTGGCTTTGTGCTGTCATTATTGCTGACAACGTGAAACGAAGTGCCATAAATTTTCGGACAGATATTACTAGCGATTGTATAGAATGAATTTTTACTGACGGCTAATGTAATTATTAATGAATAATAGTAATATAAAGCAACAAAAACACTATATATTTCCCATAAACTGTATCTTTATCTTGAATTTTATTAAAATAAGCACCACCTCTCGACTAAAATAAAGTTTCACAATAGCTGAAGTCGGGTGCGATCACTTTATTTATCGTTTTGTTTATCGTTTTGTTTATGTCTCTTGTACAAAAACTATCTTTGATATTTTTTTTTGTTTCCAACACATAAACTACACAACATAAACTAAAGCCGATGAAATAGATTTTGAAGTTGAACTGTATGACAATAGCGCTATTTGTTGAAATTTTATGCTAAGCGGATTGTAAAAATTTAAAAGCTAAATGTATGTACATTAAATAATTGCGGTATTTGTACGGAGTTCACAAGATTGCAGTTATGATTTACGGTCTAATCAGCTTAAGTAGAAGACAGTGATCAGCTTATTCTACTAATCGGCTAATTAGTGAGCGTATTAACAACCTACTAATAGGCTGGTCGGTAAAATAATTATTGGCACGTCTCTAATTAATATCGTTTGTAAACAGAATTAACATGAAATAATAATTAATGGGCAGTAAACGGATGTTAAAATGTGACACTTAGTTTTACTTAGTTTTAAATTATATAAGCGACGGGCTCTGTTCTTAGTTACGTGTGTCTAATCCCGGTTAATTATCCTCCGTAAATTATTTTACAACTTCTTACTGTAGAAACATGGGCTATTCTGTATGGTCTTCAACGATGTTAGGTTGATTATCGATACGTCGAGGTTTTGAAAGGTCTGTACAACGCTGCGTTAATGTACGTCCTGACCGGGGGCTCAAACAAGACTTATCCCATTTTATCGAGGAGTGACTTAAGAGAACGTAATATTCCCGATGTTGTTCACTAATACATTGAGGACGTCTTTCAGACTCTAGACTGGACTGGATGTAGCATAAACATCAATAATTAGTGCCTTTTGCACCTCCGTTTCGGTCACGATATCGTTATATTGGCCGAGTCATTGGAGTTCTTGCAGGAGATTTTGCACGCTTTAAATGAATTCTCCTGATGAATCGTACAGGATGAACTTGGAAAACGAAAATCATGTTCAACAAACACGCTATCCCGAGGCCTGTCAATGTCGATGGTACAACTCTCAAAGTTGTCCATGCATACCTCTACCTTGGGCAATTATTGCAGATAAGAAGACACAGCTTCGAGAGGGAGCCATATTGTCAAATCACCGATATCGCAGAGTTTAATGACGAAAGTCTGTAATCTATAAGTATTTCCCTTTATGACGCAGTCTCTTTCTCGGATAAAATTCGTAATGAATTCATTCGGCATACAACGAAAGTTACCGGCC
The DNA here is from genome assembly GCA_029286875.1 of Lamproptera curius. Taxonomy (NCBI): domain Eukaryota; kingdom Metazoa; phylum Arthropoda; class Insecta; order Lepidoptera; family Papilionidae; genus Lamproptera; species Lamproptera curius. The sequence goes on from JAGSMT010000157.1 coordinate 147,306, forward strand.
GGTTACGTGGTTTGAATAACAGACGGGCTAATAAGGAGACCATGGTTATGAGAACGGAGTGTTGGTTCAACCCCAGGACAGATGGGATTGCGGTCTCCATGCAGTAGCCGGTTATAGTTGGCAGCGAGTAGCAGAGGATTGGCCGTCTTAGCGTTCTTTGATAAAGGCTTAAGTCCAGCAGTGGACTGTTACAAAAACGTATTTAATACAAATAAAAATTTTAGAATCATAGAAAATTAAATAATATATGTTAATTACATTATTATTTGTTTAAATTTTAATATTTTTTTGGATTACTTTATTCCACACACCAGCTATTAACGACAACAGCGACGTCAGTTTTTCATCCAATTTGTCGCTCTTAGTAACATCAACATTAACATGTTGAATTATTCAGTGTTATTTTACGTATATCATTTAATATTTTCATAAGCAAGCGTTGTTGACATAATTCGCAAAAGAATTAAAATTCGCCGATGACATTTTGTTTAGTGTCCTATAAGTACTAATTTTATTGATCCAATATCTCGTTGTTTCACTTAGCTCATTCCAGTTATCTGGAGTCGGCTTTTATCCATCCAGCTTTACCTAAATAACAGTTTTATGCAGAGCAACTGTCAGTGCCCATATACCCAAAGGGTAAACGGCATTATAATTGAAGGATAGGACATCCTAAAATAACCCTAAATAACTTGAACCGAAATCATGCCCTCAAATTTGAAATCACGAAGTTTTTGGGTTTTAAACCCGACCTTCCCTTTTTGCAAAAGGGAAACCACAGGCCCGAGGGGCCAAATGCCGAATAAAAAAAAAAATGGTCGAAAAAAAAAGGACAACAAAACTGGGACCAAGAAAGAGCTAAAGAAAATAAAAAAAAGGATTTAGGCCTTTTCTTTTGGAAATGGGTAAAACCCTTAAAGTTTTGTTGCTAACGTAGCTTGGTTAATTTTTCAAAATTTAATTTTTAGTTTAGTCACAGTCTAAAAGTTTTAAATTAAAAATTTGAAAAAATAAATTGAATAAAATTACATTTAAATTTTTTTTTTATTTTTTTTGTTTTTTAAAGCTTTGAATTTTTTCTTGCGTTAAATCAATTTTAAATAATTTATTAAATGAAAACGAAAAAATTTAACCAGAAAACAAAAGAAAAAAATTTTTTTTTTTTAGACCAAATCCCAAACCACACCAGAGTCTAAAGGTATCACGCTTTCTTCTTTTCGCATCCGCCCAACCCCAGGGGGTCCAAAACTTGCACCCTTTTCCCCTTGGAACCTTTCGAATTTAAATGGTTATGAGTTCCCGATTTTAAACCACCCCTCGTTATTCAGTACTAATCCCCGGGGGAAATCCGAATTGGCTCAAAAAGCAACAAACCCATGGGCCAAAAGTAAAGAAGCTTAATAAACACGGGATTTAAATTTGGGCCAATCGAAACCGTGGGTGCAGTCTTGCTTGTAATTTCCTCTTTGGGTCGGTGGACACTGATGGTTTTATTTGAAAAAGGCAATGGGCAATTTAAAACCAAAAGGTTTTTTGAAAAAGTCTTTTTTTTGGCCCTTTCCCCTGTTTAAGTCCCTTTTCAGTTTAAGATTCCCAAAAACTTTTTAAAATTTTGAATCCTCAAAGGGTTTCTTAAAAGCCTTTTTTCCCCGTTTCCGGAGACCCGATGGGAAATTTCCAGCCGGTTTTTTGAACCATTTTAAGGGTTCTTTGGGTCTTATTTGACGGTTTATCCAAATTTCAAAATTGGATGTACTGCCCCTTTACATTAAGACCGTTTTTACCCAAAAGCAATCCTCCGGTAAACATAAAAAAGACCCGATTTGCTCAAATTCTGCGACGGCATATTCAGGACGGAACCGGTTTTAAATTAGAGATGGTCTTTAAATCACGTTCAAAAAATGTGGTTGGTTTTCGCCCCCAAAGTCAGTTTTTTAAAGGTTTTCCCTTTGGTGAAGGAATCTTGATCTTGTAAAATATTTCCACCTTGTTTGAAAAAACATTTCCCCTTTTAAATTATTTTATTTTTGCGGTTTAACCAAAGAAAACAAAATCAGGGATTGAAATACGCCTTAATTTTTTAATAAATCAAGAAAAGGCTTAGATTGTAAACGGTTTATTCCTATAAAAATTAATCTGTATTCATTTCTAACAATAAGGGAATAGGGCCCCAAAAGACCGGCAAACCGAAAACCTTAAAACCTGATGCGCGCAAACTTTTTGGTTAAAAAATTTTTTATATCTTTAAAATTACTATTAAATAATAATTTAAAAAGAAAAAAAAAAGTTTAACGTAAATTCCCATTTAAACGTCCCCTTTTTTTACCAGCTTTTGAATCGGGATTTGTTTTAATTTTATCTGGGCCTTTTTATGACAAAAAAGAAATTCGCCCAAACTGCCTAAACCAAAAAAACCAAAATAAACCGGGAGGGACGCTGCAAATAAACCCTTTTTTTTAAATCTAAAAAATACCATGTGAGGTTGAACAAAAAAATAATTTGTTTAAATACTACTAAATAAAATAAAACGGTCTGAATTTACCAAAACGCTTTTTGATTTGGGTTTGTTTAAATTTGTTATTTATTTGAATTTTTTTTGCAATTAAGAAATTTATTTTCAATAATGAAAAATAAACGAATGTAGAAATTGATAAAAAATATTTTTAATCATTAAAACGGAATACCAAAAAGACAATGTAAAATATAAAATATAAAAATAAAACAAGGGGATCTAAATTTTTTTAAACAATTTTAAGGGGTAGAAAATTGAAAAGTTGTACCTATAAATACAAATAAATTATTTTTTTATTAAACAAATTAATTTTCCAAAAAAATTTTTATTCTTAAAAATTTTAATACGGTTTGGAAAACTTTATTCAAAATTTTTAAAACGGATATTTAACTTTATAAATTTTTTGAAAAACAAATTAAGAAATTTTATATTTTAAAATTACAAATTTAAAAAATTTTTTTTTTCAATTAAAAAATAAAATAAAAAAATTTTAAATTTCATTTTAAAGTGTCCTTTGGTACCCGGTTTTTTTTTTTTAATAAATTTTCAAACAAAAATTTATTTGGTTTAAAATAATTTTTTTTTAAAAGGGCTTTTAAATTTTTTTTTTTAATTTAAAAATACCCCAAAGGGTTTTTTTCACTTAACTCAACTATAATTGTAAAATTTTTAAAATTTGGCATTTCCTTTTTTAAATAGCCCCGGGGATTTTTTTCACCCCCGGGCTTTCCCTTCCCGAATCCATTTTCCCTCCGGTTTCAGGGGAAAGGCCCCCAAAAAACAAAATGAGAACATATTGGTGGTACTTGAGGTTAAAATTTAAAAAGAAGTTTTTAGTTGGTTAAAATTTTAAAACAAAACTAAAATTAACCATGGCTAAACATACAATTAATTGTTCATTCGTTCTTCCTGGGTGGTCTAAAACTTATATAATTTTTCATAGGATGGTTTAAGGTTATATTGATCGGAGCCGTCAACGTGGGGGCTTCCAATTTTACGGCTGGTTGGCTGAATAGGAAATTTTAGAGGTTTGAGAGATTAAAATATTCAATAATTTAATCAATGAACCCTTATTTTATATTTGTGCCCCCGTCACGTGCCCCCACCCCCTGAGAAATGTTAAAACAACCTTCCATTCTTTCCCAGTTTTTTGGTTTCCTATCCTTATATATCAAATCGTCGGATAATGTTAATAACCCGAACCTCGTTATTTTCAGAATGATTTTAAAAAAAAAGATGGTGGCCGTTCAATAACCCTTTTTTGGAAAGAGTGGGGTTCCTTTTTACTCACTATTATGATTGAATTTGGAAAAGAGTCAACAAAAATTAAAAAAAGGGAGACTTTAATAATGTTTATTTAAAAGGGTTAACTTTGACGTTAATTTAAAATAATAACAATATAATTAATATATTTATATTAATATTAGGTGTGTTTCCAGCCAGACATAGGCCTCCCAGCACCTTTTCCATAGAATGCTTTGATGACCCACGCTGGGTCCACCGAGTGGGGCACCGGATTTATGTCAATCCCAGCATGGATTATTTTATTTTTACAAAAGGGATCAAACTTCCCAAAACCAGAAAACAAGATAAACTAAGTTGCCCCATTAAGCGATAATAAAAATGGGTCCACCGGTCCCCACCCCCCGCATTGGACCAGCGGGGACGGTCCAAAACCCTTCCATTAGGGGAATGGGCCCTTGAGTGATAGGGCTTTATTCCGCAGGGTAATATGGCTGATGATGACGAAAGAGATAATAATAAATAGGAACAATTTAAAGTAAAAGTAAAAAACCAAATGCTTAAAGCGGTGAATTCTGGATTGCAATTGAAACTTCTTTGTTAGAATATAATTTTAATTAACACTTCACTGTAGCAATTTAAAAATTAGAAACTTTTAAGTCTAAATGGTTTAAAAAATTAATTTAAAATCATAGGTCTGGGTAAGAAAATTTATTTTTTTTGGAGGAGGAAAGCAAAATGTTTTTAAGATTTCAAAAAGATACCTTTCAAAAAATATTATACATATTATTTTTTAATGTTAATGATTTATCATAATTTTAAAATTTAAATATTTTTTTAATAAATATATTGTCGAGCCCGGCGAAAATTAAGTCAAACCTAATTATAGTAAGATTTTATGTATTAGGCCCGCCCCTCCGCACGGGGAAATACTGAAACATGGAAAATATAAAATTAGTGATTTTTTAAAAAATATGACTCATAGATAAAACCTTCCTTTAAATTTTTTATTATTAGAAAACTGCATCTAAATCCGTTGCATAGTTTTTAAAAGATTTAAGCGTAAAGGAAAAGGACAGAAAAAGGGACTTTGTTTATATTATGGGGTAATCGTATTTTTAAAAGGGCCGGAAATTTTTTTATATTAGCCTTGGAAATTTTTGGTTTGTATTTCATTTCAAGCCTCCGATCCCAGTGGGCGGGTTTTTTATAAACTGGAGGTCAGGTTTTGAATGCGGGGGTAACAAATTTTCGTTGGCCGAAAACCAATTCGAAAAGAAAGCTGATCCGCGCCGCAAAAAAAAGTCGTCCACCCACAACCGATTAGACCGCGTGGGGAAAGGCGAAAGCCACCAATGGAGGGGCATGGGGAATATTGACCCCAGCAGTGAAAACAGGTGATTATGATGATGATGAAAACAAATAAGGAAATTTTTTTTTTCTTAAAAATATGTTCTTCTCATATCACTTTTTTAAAAAGAAAAAGATTTAAAATTTCTAATTTAAGGGAAACGTTAACATATGAATAAAAAAACTTTTAAACCAATTTGAGTTGTTCTCTTTAAATTTTAAGGTCAAATAAGGGTGAGTTGTTTTAATATAAAAAGCCTAAATCTAAATTATTCAAGTCGATGAGAATATTCTAGCCAAATAAAACTTTTAAAAAGTAAAAATGAAACTGAAACATCTTAGTTTCCAAATATTACGTCCAAATTTGAAAGGTTTCAAACAAATTTCTCGGCAACAATTAATAAAAAATGAAATTAATTAGTCCTTTTCAAAGTTTTTTGAGTACTAAATTTAATCAAAAAACGATTAAAGTTTTCAAATTTTTCATTATTTGGATTAAAATTTTAAGAGGAGTTCATATTAAGTATGTATGTGTATTATATATATTTTATGTTTTAAATAAAACCTTTTATGAGATAATAATATTAGTACCAAAAGATAGTTTTGGTAAAAATACTAAGGTTAAATTATTTGACAAAATACATCAAAAATAAATAGAATCGTTCCACATGGTATAAAGTGTACATTTTAAAATCAGCAAATGAGCTTTGGAAAAAAGCAAGTTTCTTTTTTTTTTGTTATTAATTAAAAAAGGTGATAGAGGTTTAAAACATAGAAAAGGTGAAAGGAAACAAATTTAAGATTTTGGGAGGACAGTCGAGTTATAAAGTAATTTTTTCAAAAGAATAAAATCAATTCAGAAATAATGTCATATTTGACAAGGGAATAAAAATAAAAGAGTATCGTAAAACCAGCATTGTACCGCCGATAGTCCATGGACATAGCCTCCCCAATAACCCCTTTCCATTGGGGTTCCCATTCCCACCGGGTCCAATGCGGGGGGTTGGTGGAGACTTTTATGCCCATCCGACGCATGGATCATCTTTATTTTTCAGAATTTTGGGAATCGCCCCAAATTGTTTAACTAACTGGAAACAACGAAAATTTGTTGTGTCCCCGGATTGAACCCGACCTCCGGCAAACACCCCCAACATAGGGTGAGCGTTTCGAAACATATCGAAAAAATCTTAACCCTTTATGACCTTTTCAAAGCTTAGAAATAATTATTGAATGGATTTCCCAAATTACACAAAGTTTCTCTGACATACGGCAAAAAAATAAATTCCATAATTTAACACAAAATACATAATACAAAATATACATACAACTGCTCCGTAGCCCAAAGTGGGTGGGCGTGTTTTAGAAACTTAAGGTCGGGGAAGCGGGTACCAAAAACATTGTTGCCCGGTTGGTGGGAAATTTGGGGTCACCCAATTGTCTGTTAAAATCCATTGGATGGGCATAAAAATCGCCACCCTCCAACCCGTTGGACCAGCGTGGTGGATGCGATCAAACCCCAATGGATAGGGGTGGGGAGGTTATTCCGCAGCGGAATAAAGGCTCATTATGTTGGTCGATTTAAAAACATTTTTGGAGATAGGAAAAGTCCAATCTTTTAAATTCCAAATCACATTCCGTTATTTGAAATGGAGTTTCCACAAAAACGAGGTTTTCATTTGAGATTGCTCTTTTAATTGATAAAACTCTTTTTATCACTTTCAGGGACTCACTTACATCCACCAGGTATATACTGCGTCGCGCTAGCTGCAACAGCTACTAAAAATTAGTTTTTATACTAAAACGTAAGTAAAATTGTAATTCCATAAAATCAAACGTCTCGCAATTGATGATTTCATTTTTATTACTAACCTATAGAAAATACCAGAAATCAGACGGGGTTTTTAGATATTTTAGTACCGTTAACTAAACCCAAAAATACTAACTCAAATTTTGGTACATCCACCTGTATTGCATGCATGCACTGCCAAACATTCAGCTTTTATAAAATGACGAAGGTCTGGTCTGGCTTTCAATCTAAAGGGAATGAAAAATAAAATTTTATTATTCATTGAATACAAAATTTTATTTTTAAAATTAATTAACTTTGATACAATCTTTGGGTGCCCAATTTAATATTTTTGCCTTTACGATTTTTTTTTCTGATATTTTAAATGAAAATTTTTCATTTATTTTGAAAATTTTAACCAGGATTTAACGACCTTTTTTAGAATATTTTCCTCTTACTATCCCGATTGAAATAAAATTAAATGTTAAAGGGAACTTATAGTTCTTAAAGGAAAAAAAAATGAAAACCAGGTGAAAGGAAGTTCATTTCCGAAAAATGTTTTTATAATCTTGCTTTTAAGTTCTTTTTTTTTTATCTTTTTATTTTTGTGTAAATATATGTATAATGATTCTCCATGCTTATGATTTTTTGCTACTTTTATATAATTAGTAAGTATATCTATAAGTTAAAAAAAAATTAAAAACGATGAAAATTTCTGAGTAAAAATTTAACTTAAATGAAAATTTTGGTATTAATTATTCATAGAATAGGTCCGGTTTAAATTAAAAAAACTTTAGCGATTTTAAAGATGAACCCATTTAAATATTCTGTTTCCAGTTAATATACTTTTTGCTACTTACTTTATGGGGACATTCCCTCAGCTTTTCCTCAGGTTTGGGTTTGAAGGTAATTAAAACAAAAGAAAAGAAAGGTTTCCTTTTTTTTAATTTATCGGAATTTACATTTTAAATATAAAGGTATTTTTTAATGTTTTTTTAATGATTTTAAATTTAGAGAATCGGAATAATAATTAAAATATAAATAATTTACGAAAGGGAAAAATTAAAAACCCCAAAAATTGACTTAAATTTTTTCACTTTTTATTTTAACTATTTAAATTAACCCTTTTTGTAGAAATTTAAAAACATTTTAAAAAACTTAAAAAATCCATAAAATTAAATTTTAAAACGGGGCTCTATATACCCAGAAAAAAATTCAAATTTTATTTTTAATTTCTAAGTATAAATTTTTAAAATTTAAAGGATAAAAAAAACCATTTTAAATAAAAAACATTAAAAATAATAAAATTAAAAAAAAATTTCTATTTACATTAGTGAAATTTTAAATTTTAAAAAATTATTTTTTTTCTAAAGTTAAAATTTAAAATTATAAATCTAATTTTAAAAAAAATTCAGAAATGCAATTAAAATAATAATAAAAAAAAAAAAAAAATATTAATATTTTAAAATTGTTAATATTTTTTGTTAAATTTTTATCTAAGCAAAAAAAAAATTTTTGGGACTTTGCACGTGAATTTTAAAATTGTTTTAAATTTTTTGGGTTTTTATTTTAAATAAATTTAAGCTTTGCGGGTTGCTAAAGTTGTTCCAAAACAAAGAGAAAAGTTTCCACAAAAAAATCTTCAGGGCAAAAGAAAAAAATTATTTAATTTACTTTAATTTAGAAGTTTGAGGAAAAAATTTAAAAATTTTTGTAATTTCCTAAAGGGATTACATTTTTTTTAAAATTTGGTGTTTTGTTGAAAATGGAAATGTATTTTTCTTAAAGATTTTTTTGGGGAATTTTTTTAAAAGTTGTCATTTAAAATGGTCTAAAAACAAATATTTTTGCAAAATTTTAATTATAATATAATTTTAAAAAAAGCTAAACGTTTTAGTTTCGTGTACCAGTTTTGTTAAAAAAGAAATTTGGGTTATTTAACATTTTTATTAGAGCAAAAAAATTTCTTTATTTGAAAAAGTGTCTTGTTGTTCATTGCTTTTTTTTAAAAAGGTTTTAAAATTTAAACCATTAGTTAGTCATTTAAAATTTTCTGTCATGCGGTGAAAAATTTATTTTAACATTCCCTTTAAATTAATTTAACACAAACACAGTAACTTGAAATGAAGATTTCAGTTTTAAGCAGGCACACTGATTGGTTTAAGTTTTTTGGAAAGCTCTAAAATTGAAAATGTTAATTTAATATTTTTTTAATGGTTAGAATAAAAAAGTTTCAAATTTTTATGTTTTAATAAAGGGTATTTTTTGTTTATTTGTATTGTATTCATAAATGAGGGAAAATTCTCCAAACAAAAGAAAAAGTTTGAAAAGGTTTCATGGGTCTATTAAAATGATTGAAAGTTTTATTTTAAAACCAAAGTTTTAAGGGTTTTAATTTAATATTGGAAAAAAATTTAAATTTTAAATCGTTAAAAAATGAAATAAATTTTTTTCTATAAAAATAAAACATTTTGGGATTAAAGGAATAAATTTACTTGAAATTTTTAAATTTTCAACAATATTGCAAATTTTTGTCAAACACCCACCACAAAGGATTAGTTTTATTAATTAAACCATTCCAAAACGTTCCAAAAAATATTTAATGTACTTTGGGTTTAAACTGTTATTTTTATCTTTAAAGAAATAATAAAATTTCCAAATAAATGAGCAATAAAAACCCTTTCCAAAATAAAAGGAAAAGTTTAATTGTTTGGTCGAGGAAAATCCCCTTCCTAAAATTTTCTAAGCGGCAGCTTAAATTAAAACAATTTTTGCTTTATTTAACAGAGGAGAAAAAAAATATAATTTTTTAAACGGGTAAAACTGAAACGGATTTCATATTTTAATCTGACCAGTGGGGGAATTGGGGAAACCGAGGTTTTTTTAATTGGAAATGAAATTTTTATTCTATTTTTACAATTTGGGGATCCCCAAGCAAAAAAGATTCCTTGGGAATGGGATTTAAAACCCAGGGCTTGGGAAGGAAAAAACCGGAAGGGAATCCTTTGGACGGGTTAAGAAAGGGGGAAAATTTGGGAAGACCCCGCCAAACCGGGAACTTTTGTTTTGGAAAACCAACAAAAAAACACAAAAAAACTTCCATTGTAATATTGTGGTTATTTTTTTTTTATTTTAAAAATAAAATAAGGGGCCCCTAAATTTTAAGTTTTAGGGAAAAAATTTTTTTTAATTTTAAAAAAAAAAAATATTTTTTGAAAAGGGAGGGGAATTTTTTAAAGGGCCAAAAATTTAAAAACCCATTTGGGTAAAAATTTTTATTCTAAAAGGAAATAGTCTTTTTCATTTAATTTTTGGGAAAATCCCAACATTTAATAAACCAAGGCCTAAAATGTTTTGGGTGTTTAAAAATTTTAACACAAAAATTGTTTTAGTTTTTTTTTTCCTAATGCAAAAAAAAAAGGTTTAAAGCCAAATTTTTTAAAAATTTTTTAAATTTTGAAAATAAACTAAAAAATAAAAAAAACAAATTTCCCAAAATAAAATTTTTTTTGGGAAACCCTTAAAACTAAAAAACTTGATTGAGAATTGAATGATTTAAAAGAGTAAACAAGTAGAATTTTAATAAAAAATATGACGATCAAATAGTATATACCATTTGGATAAAGACGGTGACCACGGCCCCGGGTTGAAACAAGTCCGGTTTCTGCCAAAACATTTTAAATCCTAATAGCTTTTAAAGTATTAATTTAATGAAAATGAAAAGTATGACTTGTTTTAGGAAGAAAGAAAAGCATTTAATTTGCACATAAACGTTAAAAATTAAAAAAAAAATTAAGCAAGGTTAGCTTTAGATCCGCCTAGGAGGGTGTCGCCATCCCTGTTCTCTGCAGACAAGGTGGAGTGTTCGAGGAAGAAGTTTTCAGGCCGTTTCATTATTCTCCATGACTGTGGGGAAATTCGGTGATGTGGTGTGGTTTGGCGTGGAGGAATATTTGGTAGTCATAAACTACACCTTCGAGGGCCTTTTAAGGTGCAAAGGGAGCCCAAACCCAGGCCGCCGCTGGGGAGACATCCGCCGGTTGAGATCTTGTGGTTCGGCCGGGGGGCGTCGGAAATCCTGCTCAGGCGTAGGGCCGAGATGGAAGGCGCGGTTCCACGGAAAAAGGGCGTGGGGCCGTGTGCTTCGGGGCCATGCTGGTTTGGAGAAACGCCAAAAGAATTCTTGCGACCAGATCTCTAAGGCGCCCAGAATAAACTAAGTGATGGATTTAGCGGGGGCGAATCATATTTCTTTGCCCCCAAGGCCGGTAGGTAGATAAGACTGTAAATAAATTAAATAAAAAAGGCTGGTTTTCAGTGGATCCGTAAAATTAAGAAGAACAATGAAGTTTATATTTATTTTTGTTAAAGTTTAATTATTGTTTTTTTAAATGTTTCAATAAAAGGAATTTTATAGGCATAAAATAAAGATTTATTTCTAAAGGTATTAACTTATATGTAAATGCACACCATATTTCTTTAAATGAGCTTAGAAAATGCCTGTTTCTTTTAACAATGTTTTAGATTAAAATTTTATTGTTTTTGTGAGTTATTCTTATAACATGATATTACCTTTAATTTCATTTTAGAAAAATTTTAAGAAAAAAATGATGTAGTTTAAGTTTGTCTTTTAGGTTTCGTCAGGTTTGAAATTTAATCAGATGAGATTGTAATTTTTACCGAATTTTTTTACCCACAAAAAAATTATTTAAAAGGGGATCAAATGAACTAAAACTAAATTTAAAAAAAAATTAGAAAATTGAAGGCGAGGGAGAAAATGGATATTAATAAAATCATTTTTCAAAAAATCAAACTTTTTTTGGGAAGTCATCAAAAGTTTCCAAAAAATTTCCGACTTAAACAGTATTTAATAATAAAGGAACATTTGCTCTGCAAGAAACCCTCCGTGATTTCTCCTACTCCTATCTTATGGGGTTATTACGATTCAAGCTTCGTCTATTCTATGTTGTATTTGGTATTTAAAAAATATCATAATCAAGAAGAAAATAATTTAAATAGCAGAAGTTAGTTTGGGCTTTAAAAAAGTATTATACCCTATTATTTTGGAGGTAGTTAATACAGGGTGGCCCTATGTCCGAAAAGAAATTTGAATAAAAACAAACAGGGGCAGCAGCCCGGGGAAAGGGGGAAAACTTGGTTTCTGGGAATTTAGTCCGGATGGGCGTTTTACCGGAGGCCGTGGTTTGTTTGGCGAGTTTTATAAAACGAAACGGCAATTGCGGCAAATTTCTAGAACACAAAGGTTTACACAACGCGACATCCAACCTTTCCAAACATTAAGAATGGGTTTGCTGTTGAGGAACCGGGTTCGACGTTGATAAACCGCGGTTGGGTCGCCCAAGGACGCACGGAGCAAAATAAACAGGACAATTCCCATTCGCGAAAACCGACAGTCAACTGTAAGGCGCCGAATTAAACATATCCAGAAACGTTACAACGGATTTTGAAGAAAGATTTAATATGCACCCTCAAAAAAATTAGTTGGTTCAAAATTAAAAAACCCACGGACCAAAGACAAAAATTACAAATGTTTGAATCGGTTCATTTAATACATAGTTCCGACGAGGCTCATTTCCATCTTTTGGCTATTACCCCATCGATCCTAAACTTAAGACAGAAGCCCTTACATACCGAAAGTGACTGTTGGGCCGCATTTCAGCCCGGACCTGGGCCTTTTTTTGGAGGCAGAGGGGCGCAGTTACTGTTCGTCGGAGCGAATGTGGTTTGATCGAAGGTTTTTTCAACCAGGATTGCAAAACTTTTGGTTTTTAATGCCAGGACGGTTTCACAGGATGGGGCCCTTTTCACACCTAACCTGTATGCCCGTTATCCGTCAACTTTTCCTGGTGGGATTCTAAGAGGGGATGTTTCCGGCCTCCCAGCCGATCGACCCCCCGATGGATTTTTTGGGCCCAAAGGCTAAAAAGGACACAAACCTGCGGTCAATTAGGCCCTAAAGAAAATCGCAGAGAAAATGCAAGCATTTCAGCAGGAGTGGCGCAATGAAATTTAGACGTCGTTTCAAGATGCCCCGATCCAAGGGATGACATTTAAAGATGTTTTTTTCGTTTTTTTTTTGTAAATAAAATTTAATTCAAATGTAATTACTTTTTTTTAATTTTTTTTCATTCAAAGAACTTTGTACCCCTCACCAACCCCTGTACTATTGGATTTTTTGTATATAAAAACATCGAATTTGAGTTGCGTGGTCATATGCCTATTTAATAATGTTCGAGTTAACGATTACAATGTTCTGGTTTTATTGAACCTTTTTTGGGATGAGAACTGTGAAATTGATTTAAATCTCATCTCTTTCGAGTCTAGGAACGCTTTAATTGGTGGATGATGAATTACATGAGTTTAGATTAATTTTGGAATGTAAAACTATTTCAATAGTTATTACAAAATGTGAATTAGGGCGAATCACACGAACTTCATTCCTTTTAACAAATTTCCCGTTTATGTCGATACACATTTTACTTATATCATTTTATAATTTAAATAACAAAATAATCACACTGCTACTAACACTGCTGTAACATTTGTTAAGCAATTTTTGAATATTAGGCTATTCGCAGTATTTTTTAAACTTTGACCGTCTTTCATCATCATCATCATCATCATTTGTTAGTCCATGCTGGACATAGGCCTCCCCTAAATTCCCCTATCCATTGGGGGTTTAGACCGAACCCCCCCTGGTCCAGTGGGTTGGGGGTGGACCGACTTTTACGCCATCAAACGCTGGGATCATCTTTTTTCAGACAATTGGGTGTCGGCCCAAATTGCCCTAACCAACAGGAAACAAAATGAAAATTTGTTGCGTCCGCGCAGGATTCAACCCGACCCCGGTTTCTCCAAACCCATACCACTAGCTACGGGATCGTTTATACTTTATTTATTAAAAGTCAAATAGATAGGTACTTCACTATTTGCAAAGAAGTTAACTTTTAACAGCATATCTTTCTAATCTTCTTGTATTATATTTTAATGAAAATCATGAGGTCTTTGTCTCTAGTTTGCAAATACAAAGGCTGAAGTGTCAGAAAAGGGAAAACACATCCATTTAAAGGTGGTCGTATATGGTCTTGCATTTCCTGGATAGTTTATAGAAGTGATACTAATCAGGAGCGTAATAGCCATTAAAATATTGGTTCATGTGAGTACACTTACCTAATACATACTTTAAGGCTCAATTATCCCAATTGCAATATGAACTCATAGTATTAAGTTCGATAATACTGTGAGTAACTTTTTAACTATCTTTCGCCGAAAGGAAATTTTCGATCTCATATATCAAATAATTAGCATAATGTTTTAATTTTCTGTTTTTATGAACTCACTATTGGAAGCAACAGATAAACTTAATAGAGTAAAAATGGTTAAAGCCTTATTGGTTCTTATTAAAAATATGAAACAATGGAAATCTCTTTATTTAGCGCGTTTCAACAATAGTAATCTAATGGATATAAACACTAAGGCTTTTAATAATTATAAACTCTTTGTAACTTGATCATAAGTATGTAAAAAATGCAAGCGTTTAAAAACGTTTTGTATGTACTCTGAAAATTACATTTTATTTGAATTTAAATAAAATAGAAGTTAACAGTAATATCATTAAGATTAACTGGGGAGCTACGATCATGTCCTGATAATAATTTTAAAAGAAAAATAACCTAGTTAATTGTAACTTTGCTAACCGATTAAATTATATTACTGCAAAGAACTTTTCCACTGCTAGAGATTTTTTTGTACTGGTACAGATAATGCTTGAATAAAGAAAGAAAATGTTGGTATAAGATGTATGCATTAAACACGATTACAAGAACAAACTTTCATGAAATTGTGTTATGAGTGAGACTCAGTGGTGGTATTATAATAAAAACACTGCTTCCTTCAACCTAACGAAAAAAACCAACTTACTTTTTGTTTTGAAATAGTTATTTTGTCTTCTTTTACAGTAATTTTAACTTTTACGAGTAGAACAGTAGATGACTTTGTCAGACACAGACTTCTTTTTCAGTTTTGTAGTGTTTTATAACTAATTGAAAAAAGTATGAGTTAATCTTTATTATTTTCAACCCAAAATATTTTATTTATTTTATTAGTATCTTTCCTCCGCTTTAAAAAGTGTTATCCATACTGATATTACAAGGAAAATAACTCTGTCTTTTTCTGTCTGTTTTGTCCGTTTTACGTCAAAACAAGAAATAATTTGAAATTTGGTACATATTTAGAAAGATTTGATTTCACATTTACAAAAAGGGTCGAAAGGTCAAATTTTCCAAATAGGGATGAAAATTTATTAAAATCTCTGTTGAACATAAAACGATGTTTTGTTTCCGATAAAAATTTGATTTATTCAAAACCGAAAGGGGTTTTTATAAAATTTTAGTTTCAAACTTTACGGGGATAAACTAAAGGGTAAAAAGGAATATGAAAGCCAAAATGGAAATTCGACATCGTGGAAGTAAGTCATAAAACTTTGTGTCTAATGACAATCAATACAATGAATAAAACAACTCATTTGTATTATCCATACTAATATTATGTATGTAAAAGTAATTTTCTTTAGTTTGTCTGTCTGTTGTTTGACAACCCCAATATAAAAAGGTGTCACAAAAATACTTTTAAAAATCTCTGAAAAAAAATATCGTAAATTACCAATATATTCCAAATATATCTTTCAATTCGTAATTATACTCTATCATGAAAAGTATTAAAGTTTCTTTCACAAAATGAATTGTGGTTCTATATATGTCTTGAATATTCCGAAAAGTGCAATAATGTAGTTTATAAAGAAATTCTTCTATTGTAATAACTAAGACAATTCTCACAAATGTCTTTGGAGATAATTCATTTATATCAAGAAGATTTGAAAAAATCCAAAAGTGTTTTTAAAGAAAAACAAGTGTTTTTTTAATTAAAAAGACCAAATTTATTAATTATAAACTAAATTAAAGGAAAGATAACTTAGTATCGGTCAATTACTTTTAAAATATAAAAAAAAATTTACACAAGGCAAACTTTCTTTTGTTTTTTTATATCCTTTTATTTACAAACCAACCAAAAATGTATGCTTTTAAAACAAGGTGTAAAATTTTTTTTAAAATAAAATTTGAAGTTTATTTCATTATTAAAAATGAATATTAAAAATATAAATTGACCTTTTTGTTTAACTTCCATAAAAGTCATCATTTTCACTAAGAATAAGAAACTAATGTTTTATATGTTTTTCTTAATACATAATCTAATTTTTGTTTTAATATTATTGCCATGTACTAATATTTTTTTTTTTTTTATTTGGTAACTTGTTCAAACATGGCTTAATTTAGGCATTTGCCCTGATAACCAAATATTTTTATCCTTTTTTCCTTGAATAGAGAGGAAGCCGCAAGAGCAGAGGAGCCCTACCGCCCCATAAGAGAAAGGAAAACCAATCGTCTGGCACCGTATCGGACTCACATACATAAAGCTCTGATTAGCATTAGAAGTCAAAAAATTAAAAAAAATACAACCTTTTGAATAAATTAACAATGAAGAGCAGAGCAACGTAGAAAATTGGACAAAAATTTATGAAATTAAAAGCAAATAGAAAATATACAATTTTAAATTTTTAAACTATATGTTCTTTTGTAATAAATAACAAATAGCAATTTATCAATATGTCTGTTATACAACAACAAAACAATACAAAACTAAAATAGAACGAGGACTGGAAACGAAAACCCATGTTTTACAATTTGGAATTCTGTCGACTGCAAGGGAAATTTATTGCCCTGGAAATTTTCTGACAAATTGTAGTGCATCTCCTGGCAACAAGCTGAAGTTAAGCAGCACTTATATATCCGTTAAACTTTTTATGTTATTTACGAAAATGCTATGGCGCAAATCGTTGATTTTAGTCTTCTGATAGTGCACACTTTTATTGCAGTACTTTAAATATAAGTTGCTTTTACTGTTCTTTTGGTTTTTGAGAATTTAATTGAAATTTAAA
This sequence comes from Lamproptera curius, assembly GCA_029286875.1. Classification (NCBI taxonomy): domain Eukaryota; kingdom Metazoa; phylum Arthropoda; class Insecta; order Lepidoptera; family Papilionidae; genus Lamproptera; species Lamproptera curius. The sequence continues at coordinate 164,211 of JAGSMT010000157.1, forward strand.
TTACTATTAATTTTCAAGTATAATTGAACGAAAATACAGAACGAAAAACGAAATAAAGAAGTAATGTTCTTAAACAATTCAAATTAAAAGCATTTTATTTGTAATTTTGGTAATTGCGTGGGCAATATTTTATTTTCTCAATTATTTATTTATTAAAATAAAAATATAACTTCAATTATATCAATTAAATATATTAGGTAACCACTTTTACACTCCACTATTATCCTACAACTAAAAACTATTATACTAAACAATTTACAATACACACTAAGACATTATATATACAATAATAATACATTTTCAATCGAAATTAATTTTATAAGTTATAAATTACCATAATTACGTCATCTAACGTAATATGACAAATATATTAAGACGAACTAATATAAGATGGTTCCACTTTTTAAACATTATGATCAGAAAGGCCAAAAATGTTTAAAACCCTAATTGGCGAGTTTCCTTTACCAAAATAATATTTGGTAAATTTAGTCTATAATTCACATGTTATCCACATTAAATCCAGATCTGCAGGATTATTTCTGCATTAAATCCTTTTAATTATGCAACTAAAATACCTCTTTTTTGCACAAAGATAACTCAAAATTTTACGATGTCCAAGTTTAAAGTGCTCCGGAAATGTTTCAAGTAACCTTCCTGAATAATTCTACGATTTAAACAGTTTTCATTTTATTTTGCCATTAATTATCAGAACTTTACCCCGGTGGTTGTTATGGCAGAAACTTTAGTGTCACGTATAACTAAAGGGTTCAGTAATTTAGTCACATAAAATTTAGCTTATCCAGTGCCTGATTGCTATAATATATTTCGTTTTTATATTTGTGTATCTGTCTATATAATTTGTCTGGATATGATTTTATTTTATTACATTTTACCAGTACTATTATATTTCTCTTATATGTTTTTCATTTCGTAAAAACTTAATTTTTTTATTACTTTGTGTTTGAATTAATGAACGATTGAATTTATGAGTTATTAGTTTATGACAGTGTTTTTTAAACGACTACCAAAAAGGTAAATTATTAGGCGTTGGCAGAATATATATATTTTGGATATTTCTTTTTAAATGCCTCAAATATCCTGATTTCCAACGGTAACGCATTTCACAAAAGAATGGAATGATTTGTGAAAGATTTGAGAATAGAAACAAAGGGATGTGAAGGACAAAGCCATAGATCTCTATGATGTTGAAAATGGGGAGATAAATATGTTGGTTCTGAAAATGTCTTGACGCCTATTTAATAAACACACATAAACACGTTCGTTATATTTATATTCAGTAAGTAATCTATCGACACTGTCCTTGTATCTATTCTGTATTATATATTCGTGTATTATTCGTATACAACTCGCAGACAACAAATATTAGTGGTATTCTGCCTGGGAACCATTTAAGTAACAATATTCACGTGGGTTGCCATTTTGTCACAGTATTAATGACTAAATTATATTATTTTATTTATTTTAAGTGAAACATGTGCTTAGATATTTACGCAAGATAAATCTAATCTGGTAAGTAACTCAGAGCCGAGACAATCATGTTATTTATCTGATGGTGAGTGACATGCCTTACCCATAAGTAATGCAGTCTTTGTTGCCACAACTTTACCAGTATTCCTTATAATCCAAAAGATGTTCCGTTGACTCGTTGCCCAGTAAAGACGCTATTGCTAGTTAACCCCATAAATACGTTGAGTACTCCACCTTGCAAAATTAATTACAGTAGTTATTCCACCGCGTAGCAGTATTCCAGGCGGGTAGTATTCCGTTGTTGTTGCATAGTCGATCAAGGTAGTGAACAACCTCAGATATCCCTCAGTAACAAGGAGACGTACCACATTTTAAAAGTAAACGCAGTAAAACTATTTACAAAAATAATAAAATTTATACACATGTCAATTGTATGGGTGTGTACACTAAAATTGTAACAAAATTAAAAACTTACTGATTCATATGATTTAAAACAGAATACGAGCTCTGTGACCTTAAAATAATAGGAAAAGCCTCGCACATTGTTAGAGAATAAATAAACGAGAACAAGGGGGCTTTTACGTAAAAAGCGCCCAACCACAAAAGTCTATTCAAATATTTCTTTTTACCAGCTTTAGCCTCTGCCACCGGAAAATCCGTTAATAAGCGATCATGGTATCATTTTCATTCTGAAAAACGAACCTTTTTTTCATTTATCTAATGAAATAATAAATAAACAAAGCACAAAAAATAATATCACAAATCACAAACAAATAATATCTTACACATTTAGATGTAAAATCTTTAATTGTTATAATTAAAAAATAATCAAAACATTATTTATCAATATATTTGCTACAAACCTTTACAAATTATAGGTTAAAACTAAATATGTAGTAACACATTTAAATTTGTTACATGCTTGCTAATTAGGGCTGTGTCAGTCGATCATTTCTTGCAATCCGGGTCGATCATAACCCGTCAGCTAGACAATCGAATCACAAACTTTCGATTGTCTTGCAGGTGCAGGATCGTGTGCGGCATCGAGTTACTTTTAGCTAGTCAACGATCGCAGCAGTTATTGTAATTCACGTGGGGTTGGTGTCACGACACATTCGCTAGGACATCATTTTAAATACTCAAGTCATAAGCTCCAAATAGATTTTTATTGTGTATAATAGTTTAATATAATATTTAAAATATTTTTGTCTATTTAGGTATTTATTTAGCTAATGCATAAATAATATCAATTCACCTAATTCCGAACTTTACGGAAATTGTAAACAACTCTAAGTATAAATACTATTACTTAAGCCAAATTACAAAAACTATTACGTAATAACCAAATTATATACGGCAATTATAACTGTGGATTATTGGCTACCGACCACGCTACTAAAATGAATTCATAAATGCGCGAGCTTCAAAACACGCGCAACCCGCTCGCGCGCCGGATCGCGTCTGGTCTGCGGCTTACTATATTAACCCGGCATCCGATCACACGGTGTCTTTTTCTTTTCTCGGTTATTTCAACTGCATAAGGTTACTTTTTGCATGATGTGAAGTGTGGATTAAAAACAATCGAATGTTTTCGTAATCCGGCCTGCACTTCGGAGGGTTTCGATAAATGAATTTATTGATCGAACTTGGTCGACACAGTACTATTGCCAATTACGAATTATATTACTAGCGAAATACAAAATATGACTACCCCAAACAGTACTGTCAAATAAAGAACTATAATGAACGGATATATTGATTATGTTTTTTTTTCTGATACCGACAATAACAAAAAATTAACAATAAATCAGCCAATTTTCATTCTAGAGTACATAAAGATTTATCGATAAACCGATCATAAATTCAAGCTGCCGCGACCATACGTTTCGCAATTTGTCAACGGCGCAAATACGTCGTTTTTCACGGATATTTTAATTTCACCGCTTCAATTTTAAATGGAAAAATCGATATTAAACACTGGCTATCCGTAAACAACGAATCGTTATTACGATTTTAAAATCGATTTACTCTACTAATCTCTAATTTAGATAACAGGATAATCATTATTTACGTCTTTACATATCGATTCTATCTTCTTTATCTCATACTACAATGAGCAGTCGCATTCTTGAAAGTGGTCAACAGGATATTGACAATCATATTATACAACGTCCGTGAACAGATCGATTCTTAATTACTTATAATGCTGAGTACGGCCGAAGTTACAAATGAGCAGTTACCGGCCACCTGAATAGAATAAGTGGTACACTCGATGGTCCCCATAAGGATCATTACCAATAGTAAAAATCCTTATGTCCCTCATATGAATTTATACATTAACCAAAAACAAAAACCTTTAGGCCATAGAAATAGCTGATAAATGACAGAGTACAGAGTGTGCTATTCCTATAAGTAAACCAAATAAAATAATCATTACATTAAAACAAACACAGTTTATATCAAATAAATCCGTTAGTTTACGTCTGTATGAGATATAAACTGTGTAAAACATATCCAGAAACATTTCTGAAACCGTAGCTATAAATATCACGATGGCAACTTAAACATTCCGATTATGCCATCGGTATTCTACAAGAAATTGAACGATGTTGACCAAATTGCTTATTTATAGAAAATTGTAAAGAATATTTCTTAATACCTTAAAGGCTTTAGGAAAATTAAACCTTGAAAAAATTTACATCTCTTGCGTTTAACCAATCCCTTCAGAGAATAAGGCCAAATTCTTATGTGTCACCTTCGTCCGCACAATGTTACTTATGACCTACTGCAAAAACCAGCAAAGTAAGATTAACCTAACAAAATATTTAGGTTTGCACAATACCACCGCGATTTCTGCTGCCCTTTGTTAAAACTATGATGTACCCTCCATAAATAACATGGCTAAGAAGTACCATAAACCTGCAAAGAATAAAAATGGTTTTATCCAGTTAAAAACACTAAAACGTAATCAGTTTTGTTTACTCTAGGTTTTAAAGGAAACTATGTTTCATGAGTTTACATTAAATTGGTTATTATGCGTATATTTGAAAATTTAATACGTATAAATAAGTTAATACCAATCTGAAAAAACTTTTAACCTCCAGTCCTCGGCAGTCTTGATATCCTAGCTACGGACATCATTAAAGCGGGAAGGGCGTGCGAAAAATCTCTGAGTACGTCATCACTATAGTAAGTTGCAAATTAAGAAAATTGAAGTGGCAACAGGTCGGTAACATAGCTTCAGAATTCAATTCAATCTGTGTAGAATACGTAACTCTGTGAGTCTATGAAGCCTCGATTTTAGAATAGTACTACCTGACAGAATGACGACACTTGTGCAAACTCTGTGTTTATCGATCGTCTTGCGTAGGATTCGGATCATCTACGCATCATGTGGAGGTCATCACACGTGGAGCGTGATTATAGGATAGTTTCATCCTACGCAACAAAAGACAAACGTCAAAACAAATTTTACTTTTAATGTTTGCCACTCAATGCGAAAAAATCATGTAATTGCAATCACATAATCTATCAACATCCGAAATCCAACGTGATTGCGTCTTTATTATGGCATTTATGCTGTAACTAATAAGCATAACAAACTCGATAACTAAATGTTTAATTTTAATTAACGAGTTTTGGCTGAGCTCAAATGAAATAATTCACTATAATCTTAGAATTTCGTGATAGTCATTACTAGCAACGCTATTCGCTAAAATTACATACATACATTTTAAATGCTCTATTTCAATCGACATTGCTACTTGTCGTTTTTTATATAAACGCTTGATTAACTGCAATTTAAAACTTATCTGTATCATTTTAGAAATACATTTATTCATAAATTTAAATTAACGAGAGTAATTTTCATTCTGAGCGTAAAATCAAATAGAAACTAGATATTTAGAAATAATTACTTTAACATTTTTCGTGATAACGACGTCATTAACAATAGCAAGTACCGCATATTCGTTAATAGTTAGACATTGATCATTTTATCACATCAGTGATATTTTAAATCGATTAATTGCTATTCGATCAGTCGGTGCGGTTTTGTTAATCTAAATATTATTTAGATTACCGACATGCACCTATTTAAAATTATGAAATAGTTCCTCGTGCGAAAACTAGTATATAACCTACTTATATCCAATAATATGATAAATTACATTAAATGATTGTGAATCTTCAGATCCACTAATTTTAGAAATTATCAATACTATAAATTACATGATTTATTTCGAATACAAAAAAAATACTAGACTCTAGTTAAGTTTAAATTAAATCAAAAATATATAAATATATGCCAAATGACATTGCTGCATTGAAAGAATTTTATGACTTAGAACATTAGTGAAATAAATGGATTTAATCCAAATTACATTTGGGCAGGAAAATTAAACTTATAACCAAGTTTATCAATGGAATTTATAACGTTCGATGTACGGATCACTCGTATAACTTATTAAATTCAGACTTTAGTGAACACTGTGAAATATTTTTTTTTGTAAAAGTTGGAGGAATATGTATAAAGGTAAGACTATCGAAAGTAATAAATTTTCGGCCTGTTTAATTAAGAATATAGATGTTTTAAAACCGTAAGCAGTTATTATTTTTAGAAAATTGCAATTGCAAATTGAAAGCTGATTGGTCCCATACAATTTGAATCCATGAAAAAAGTGAATAAGTCTGAAATTTACATTAAATATGTGCTCAACAAATGGATAATTAATAGCTCAATATCACGCCAATCGATTTCGATAATTCTTTTTTATTTATTTATTAGAAAGAATGTTATTCAGTGGCAATTGAAAAAAAGTTTGGTTAGGTTGTGATAATGGGATCCATGAAAAAGCGACGGATCTCTTCAAATCTTAGGAGCAAATTAACGATACTCAAAGGAATCTTTAATCGACATCGTCGTAAATTACATTAGGATCGAGGGGTATTTAAATAGGGGTTACTTTAAATATATTTATTCGCGTAAATAAAGAAATAATTATAAACATTAATAGTTTCATTAGTATTATTAAATAAATACATAAGCATATTAATTAATTAAACATTAATCTTTATAAAGGAATGTTGTGCGAATTGGTTTTAAAGTAAGGAATAGCAATTTCAATAGTATTACCGGTAAGCAGAATGTCATCTCTTGCAGCTTTAAGCGTCTTAAATATTTCAGGATAAGAACTACTATCAAAATAATAGACCTTTGTGAAGAGGAGATAGAATGCTTTACCTCGACCTTACGACATGAATAATGTTCTCGTTCTCTGTTACGTATTTCGTTGTCATTAAGGGCAGAGAGGGTATCATCAAAGTACGGATTGGATTCATTAAAGTCGACTTTTCACAAGGCTCTAGTTGTCCTCAAGGAATTGTAGCTCTCGTCCTTTTTTGATAAAGATTAAATTCACGACTGTGTAATTCTTGAAAGCTCAACCAAAGGTCACCCAGATCAGTGAGGTCTTACAAGAGGTCTTGAGGTATATCTGAATTTGGTGTAGTAGTAGATTCACAAGAAGTCGAAGGTAGAGGCTCGCTGTTTTGTATGAGAGCATTATATATATAAAGCGTCTGTTTAGCTATTGATTTTCCCTTTTTTTGATTTCAACTTCGTATTCCAATTCTTTTAATTTAAGTCTCCACCTTCCCAAATTAGATCCAGGATTTTGCAATTGAATAGCCACTTTAGTGGTCGATGGTCGGTAATAATTATAAATCTTCGTTCATTTAGATATGGTCTGAAAACCATACTCCAAAAGAAAATCGCTAAGCATTCTTTTTAGTGACACTTTAATTACATACAGTTTTATTTAACGTCCTGGATGCATAAGCAATAGTCCTGTCGCTACCAATAAGACCTTGCGACAGGACGGTTGAAATAGCAAATTTAGACGCGTTGCAGGTAAGGACAAAAGGTTTCGCAAAGTAGAGATATGTCAATATCGGGTCGGATGTTAAACAATTTTTTAAAATTGAAAAATGCTGATTGTTGTTCTTAGCGCCCATCCCAGTTGACATCTTTCTTTAAAGGATATTGGTAAGAGGCTTTGCAATTTTAGGCAAGGCCCATGAAGGATTTCATATCTTTTTGAGGTGGAGGAAAATTATGCATAGCTTTTTTTTATCAAGGTTTGGTTTCATTCCTTCATTAGTGATACTGTGACCGAGATATCATACCTATCCTTTCGAAAGACTTCACATTTGTCAGGCTAATGTATTAGTTTAAAATGTCTTAGCTGGTCACTAATATTTGAAAGATTTGTTATGTGACTTGAAAGATAGAAAGAATAAATGACGATGTCGTCAAGGTAAACAAAACACTGGAGACCTTGCAGACCAGATAAAGGCGAGTTTATTCATCATCATCATCACCCTGTAATAGTCCAATGTTGGACATAGGCCTCCCTAGTACACCTCGATCCATCAGGGGGTTTTGGACCTTATCCCACCACGCTGATCCAATGCGGGTTGGTGGGTGGACCGACTTTTTACATGCCCATCCGACGCATGGATCATCTTACTTTTCAGACAATTGGGTGATCGGCCCAAATTTCCCTAACCAACTAGGAAACAACAATGAAAATTTGTTGAGTCCCCGCAGAATTCGAACCCACGACCTCCTGAGGCATGTTCATTAGCCTTTAGAAAGTGGAAAATGCATTTTTTAATCCGAAAGGCATTCAAGTGTGTCCTTAAAGGAACTGAGAATGATGTTTTAGGAGCGTCCACTTCAGAGACTTTTATTTGACGGAATTCTGATGCAAGATCCAGGTTACTGAAATATTTGCATTTACCTGACTAGTCCAAGATTTCGGTAATGTTCGAAATCAGATAAGAGTCTCCTATCGTGATGTCTATTAAATGGCGGTAGTCTTTGATAAAACACCATTTGCGTGGGCCCAATGTGTCCTTTTTTTTGGGACTATCCAGGTAGGCGGTGATGAATAGCTAAAAAGGTTTGATAATGTAAATTTCCTGGTAATAGAAACGAAGGTCGAGGAAGAATTTCGTGCAGGAAAGCGTATGTATATGTCAGTACGTTATCAGGTAAACGAATGATATTGAATGCGTCAGTCACTTCACTGTTTAGATGGGACACACTCACGAAGTTTTAGAGTTTCGTCAGTTCAACCCAAATGTTATTTTGAGGTTATTTACGTTTAGCTATGGTAAGTGGTTCTATGAGATGCTGGTCGAGAATAAGCACTTCCTTTAAATTTTAGTAAATCGCTCCATGTATTCCATGATGGTTTCAGTTCGGGGATAAACTTCGTAAATAGGTTCAATAAAAAACATTCCTAGTTTCTTCCTTTAACTTTTTGTTCATAAGGTTGATATTGCAATTTGAATTAGTTAAAAAATCGTTAACAATAATACCGTCATATGGGAGTCTTAAATTAAGTACAACATTAAAATTATTACGAAAAAAGATTAATTTAATAGCTATATACCCCATGGATGTTTATGTCGTTTCTTATTCTCGACAAAATGACGACATTTTTTTTATTTGTTTGGGCTTGGTCTCTATCGCGCCATTGTGGTTAAGTCGCGATAAAGGTTTCGATAAAACAAATATTTGGACCTTTATAAAATGTAAGTATTATTTTAATGGTTTCGTTGTAATCTTATATATATTAATACTATTCTCTTTTTTTAGTACTAACCATGATGTCATGAGGGTGGATGATTAGGATAAGAAAATAAAGAAGGTGTTTATAAGACCAAAGCCTTTCTAGACGGCTATCTGTCAGTTTGGAGCTGGTTACCCTGTCAGTTGGATTGGATGATTAGATAGAATTAGAGTTGGATTCGTTGCCGTTGATAGTCATATTAGTAATTAAATAGGAAAAGGGATTTATGGTATCGGCTTTACCTTTTAGTCTTCCCGATACCGGACGGGAAACTCTCTTCATTTAAATGATCCGTTTTATCGATACCCTGCTCATCTACCTTAAGCGCTTGAATGGGCTGATTCAGCTTAGGAACGGATTAGGCGATTGAAAGTAGTTATAAGTATTAACGGATCGTCGGTTATTGAATTCTCGTTTTCGGCAAATGTCTATGGTGCCCAGTATTTAACAATATCATTACACTGGGGAGGCTTTGAAAAATGCGGTCTATTTTGAGTAAAATATCGCCGTCGTATGACGGTGTAAACGGCTCTGACTAGCATTGTTAAAATTTGGCTGACCTGAAACGCGTCGGGTCGTCTGGAATATTCTTTCTTTAGACATGGTGAAATTGATGGCATTATTAAGAGTTCCACGGTCGCGGCTAACTACGTGACTACGGCCTGCTGAGTTCAACTTTTTCTTGATTGGATTTCATTTCTATAAGTAAATTCGAAAAACACGTTTCTACTCGTGAAGCGTACTGGTTGGCTAGGATGATTAAAAAAATGGCGATAATCTTGTAGATCTGAGAGCAGTACGGCATAATGTTTTCTTTCGCCGAATTGAGACTTTAGAAAATCTTCTAATTGTCAACAATTCTCATAATTTTTATTGAGCAAGCACTTTCAACGCGACCTTCGAGCTTATGACATATTTTAAAATAATGTCTCGTTAATATCATCATCATCAGACTTTGTTCATCTTGCAGACTGCTGGTCATAGGCCTCCGCTAATGTAGTGTTATATGGATTTTAGACCATATCGTAGGATATGGTCTAAAATGGCCCAATGCGAGTTGGTGGGTGGGTAGACTTTTTACATGCCCATCCGACGCATGAATCATGGACATTAATGGGTGATCGGCCCAAATTGTCATAACCAACCAGAAAACAAAGATAGCACAAAGTTGAATCCCCGCTGGATTCGACCTACGACCTTCGGTTATAAAGCAAGGGCCAATACCGCTAGATCACGGAGGCTTGATGAAGATAAAGCGGTAAGCGTCAAATTACTAGACCGATAAGACACGACACACTGGTCTCAGAATAAACTAATATTACATGTTATAAAATTGGATTAAACAAATAAGTTTTAACAGCGGCAGAATTTTTTCTTGTTTATTGCTCCGTAAAATACTTGTAATAATAACAGCTTTTCTTATGTTCATGATGTCAAATTCAGTAGAAGTTTGAAATTGTTCACTTTAGTAGTAGTTGTAGACTTACAGCTGCGTTAAAAACTAAATAATTGTAATTTTTTTTAAAACCTTGCGGTGAAGAAGAAATCGCCTCGCAGCTCAGCGCGAAGACCGGTAATGTAGCTTTTCTGCTTATTTAGTTTGCTTTGTTGGTGTTGGAAACAGCACTTGGTTCGAAGAATTTACTTGCGTCAGTTCCCGTCACGGGTCCCGAATATTGATTTATAAAAAAATATTTTTTCTGGTCGTTTTTTTTTTGCTATGGCTTACCTGCAGTCGTAAAATTATTTACTGACTAACATCGATAACACTACATATAATGTAATATAGCAACCTTATTCATCATCAGCCTGTGATAGTCCACTGCTGGACATAGGCCTCCCCTAATGCACCCCTATCCATTAGAGGGTTTTTGGACCGTATCCCAGCAACCTTATTACTGTCTTTAAGTATTTTATGAGGTTTCTGATCTATCACTCCCGGACTCTATGTATAATAGGGTCACGGAACAAATTTATTGTTTGACATTGATGTTGCAAGCGGCCTCAAAGGTCAAAGATGTCGATGAAACTATTAAAACGCGTCACTATCCATCGTTTTGTAACGTAGCTAGTCATATGTGCAATAATTCACCAAAGTATTTTTGATGTCAATTTTAATATTTAAAGTAGTCCAATAGTTTATTCAAGCTACAAAACTCCTTTGGTGGTAATAACAACTGCGGGTAAATGAACACGTATATACTAACTAAAATAAAAAAAAGTTACCTTCAATTCAAAATTATTTTAATATTATTCTAAAGTGACATTTTTATGTTAGTGACTTCTTTGAAAGTGTGTTGTTCTTTATAACAGTTTAAACATATTTAATATCTTTTTTATCTGCTATTGTCAACTGGGTAAATACTAAATAATTTCTAAAACTGGTGCAAATTTCCATTCATTTTCATCTTGAAATTGGAGTTTTGAAATGTAAAATCTACTTAATATTTTAATGCTCGGTCAAACCAGATGTTTCTTGTGTCACAAATGTCTTGTTTTGCTTGTGTAGCTGTGAGTCGCCTTAAATTATAATTCTAAATATTGAAGCAAATAATATTATTAATGTTAGAGTTATATCTTTATGGCATTCCCTTACGCCCGTATATAATATAGTGCTTCAATAAAACTTACGAAATAAAATAAGTTATTAGGTATTTTTTACAAGGGAGCCACTGGAGTAATATGGCGAAGGGCAGTGCCTAATTATGTTGCAAATCCGTAGTGAATAAATACTACTGTTTTCCTGTTTCAATGGCTTCATAGCCAGCAATATTACTGGATAAATGAGACATTGCATCCTATGTCTCAGAATGACCAGTAGATTGGTAGCGTAGTAGTTGAACGGACTGCTCGAATTGTTAAAAAACTTGTCGTTAACTTATGTGGTGTAACATCGAGTATCTTTTAATTTTTTGACAAACCTTAGGCGATGTATTATATTCAACGTGTTATTGTAATATGCATATATATAAATTTCACGTATCACGTTGTTTGTCCACGATGGACTCCTAAACTACCTAACCAATTTTAGTAATATTTGCGTACCATGTGTAGTTTGGTCAAAGTTGGTCGATAGAATAGCTTAAATGCAATTCTAAATTGAATTATTATTTTATTGCATATTATTTTTCTCATATTATTTGACTTGTTTAAATGTTGGTTTATAAGAAGTATTTATGTCGTCCTTCGGTTTTGTAGTTTTTTTTTATACTCTGCGTTTAATTTTTGAAATTATTGGATCCCAGGAAGGTGACAAAGACCAACCATCTTCTCTATTAAAATTTGGATATTTTTTAAATTCTATTGCTTCCCGAATCATCCTTGGTATATATCGATGTTGGTATAAACCCAGTATTTGTGGTTATATATCGAAGAACAACATAAATACTTTTTATAATCCGACATTAAAAATTAAGAAATCGAAAGATATGTCAATTTTTTAAATAAAACTGACGGTTATTCGAAAACAAAGAGATAGAGACATAAACCAACTTAGTCTGCCCGTGATCATGGATGCTGAAAAGAATCCGAAACGTCGGGAATAAAAATATTTAAGTAACGCGAAAAATCCGTAAATTAGTGGATTTGATATGTATAATAATCGCGTAAATAAAAGAAATAATTAAATTCTTATTTGATGATTAAATAACTTTTTTAATTCTAACAGTTCAAACTTAGGTCTTAGCTTTAGATTTTTATTTCATACGTGACTATTAAGCTCGAGTAGTAGTATTAGATTTAATGAAGTTTCCAACGTTTAATTTTGCCAAATGTTAGTTAGAATTCTCAGAAAATTTAGCAAATTCTTTTAAATGTGGAATGATTATCGCTCTCTGAAACAATTTTAATGGTAAAAAAATAACTGAATTTATTCGATGCAATATTGAATGCAATGTTATAGTGTTAATTTAATTATCATTAAATTAATCAACTAATATAAATACCTGACATGGTTAAAAAAAACCTTTATAAATTACTTGACTATATTAGAGATCAGCCAACTACGCAGGAGATTATATAATCAACAAAAATACGTGCAAACATAAGTGAGCCCCCTCTATATTTTATTTTCTTAGTCCGAATGGACGGCAAGCCGACACAACTACAGCGCTATTTATGAGCTTATCCGAAGCAAGGATCATCTCACTTCACAGGCACCTTGCCCTACCCAATTAAAAACAAACAATTTAAAGTTATTAAATCTTCCAGCTGCTTAAATGCGCAACAGATAGCCGAAGCGATTGAGCAGAATAGAGGTTCAAAAGTTTTTGCGTAGAAGCTCGGAAGATGTAACTCGGCATCTCTCGTGAGCTTAGTTTGTTTGGCTTTTATTTTAATTCCGTACCTTTTCAAAGTTTAAATTTGTACAATAAATGTCAATCTAAATATTTATTTTTATTTTGTAATAAAAAATATTTATCTAAATAAGAGAAATCTCAGGTAAAAACGCAAAGTATCTTACCATGTTGTATAATTGCATGGCTTTGTATTAATCAGTCATATTTTAGTTAAAATTTCATTCAATAATTGTAACATAAATATTTACCAATCAAAGGCGCTAACTCAAACTGCTTCCTAACATATGAAAAATCGCAACTCTTTCGTCTGAGTTAGCTGAGTATCCTACTCAATGTGAACGTTATATTGAAAGTTCTCAATATCTTAAAAGTGTCAAAACATCTAGTAATGTCGAAACTGTTTTTGACACGCAGATTATTACGATTTTAGGTTGAATTGCAATATCTTTGGTACACATTATTTTGCACAATTATTATTAGTAATAATTCACATATTACAGCCTCAGCAATAATGGCATAATTTTTAAGATTTATTTATTAAATACTTTGAAAATTTTAAAATTTCAAACATTACAGCGAGTCACGACTTTGGAAAGCGCTTGTGGTTTATCAATATTTCGTAGAAACAATTTTAGCATAAATATTTATTGCCTCAGGCGGAAATGTTTTTCCTATGGATCATCTAACAGTGCACGCGACAATTACTTATTCAAATGGTTTGATGCGATTCTGTAGCAACACTTTTTCTTTCACTCCAGTTTCTTCCGAAGGAATCAGAAAAAACCGTCCTGGCAATCAAGTTTACTGCTGTTGGATTGGATAAAATTTGTCGAGGAATGATTGTTTCCGTTCTTGATAATCTTCTTCCCGCAATCACCCACATAATTAATTTTTCCTTGTAGTCAAGATCCTTTCCTTCCTTATGGCGAAAAGCATTTGTCCGCCCTATTCCGAAATATACCAATCCATTACATCTCGCGCACGACTGACCCATCTCTATCCTGCCATATCTTTCTAAAGTACTTGATTCTTGTGTTCTTAAGCAATTTTCTCAAAAAAAAGGTAGGTAAGGCATAGAAAAGGTATGGAAAATACTAAAATTACCATACTGGTTTTAATAGATTTCTCAAATGCCTTTAATACTGTCAGTCACGAAATCCTTCTTGCTATCCTATCTCATTTTATGATTTCTGATGAAGTTCTGGAGTGGTTCTCTTCATATCTTTAGGGGCGCCAACGACAGCCATCCAATACCGATCAGTCGAACAGTTAAAAATCTTGGCTTCTTTATTGATAGCACCCTAAATTGGAAGTCACAAATTGCTTCGGTGAGTCAGGAGGTTATTGGTGTCATGAGGTGTCTATATAGAATTAAAAACTTTTTTCCCTCACAAACTAAGGCAATGGTTGTGCAGGCTTTTTCCCTCCTATCGTTTATAGTGACATGTGCTACTTTGACCTGAATGCAGATCACCTCAATAAGCTTGACAGATTTCTAAATAACTTCGATCGAAGCGTTCGATTCGTTTTCAATCTCCGTAAATTTGATCACGTGTCGGCCAATCGTGCTCAATAACAGTGGCTACTCATACGTCAAAGCCGTTATTTACGGGCCCTTACTACTCTCTATACATTTCCAGATTCACCTTCTACTCCAACTTACATATCCTCGCATTTTCAGTATCTATGTGAAGTCAGTAACAAAAACCTTCGCTCAACGTTAATCGTCTACTTCAATGTCCTATTCATAGTTCTGACTTTACCCACTCCATTTCTCGTACAAGCGATTCACTTGAGGAATGAGTTGCCTCAAGAAATCAAAATGGCTAAAAATTGTAATAAGTTAAAGCGCAAAACTTGTGAATACCTTTAAGCCAATTAGAACAATAGGAGTAGAATTTTTCATTTGATATTTATAATTATATGTGTAGTATATGTATGAATGAAAATTAATATATATATATATATATATATATATATATATAATATATATATATTATAATACATATATATATAATATATTGTAGTTTATTACTTTTGCAAATAACTTTTTATGTCTTGAATTAAATTTGTTGTTTTTTTTATAGATCATTACACCTACTTCATGTTCTCATCACTATCCATGGTTGACTGGTAGAAAATTCCTTTGGCATTACGTCCGCCATTGTACTGTTTTTTTTTGTACAATAAGTGTAAATAAATAAATATTTTACAACTACGTACCTGTATCACCAAATTGTTAAATTCATTAAGCAAAGTGGCATTGCTAAAAACGTTTTAAAATAAGATAAAGGCTTATCAAGCCGAATAGATAGTTATATATTTTTAGAAATTTTGATAATTGAAAATTGTAAAAATTTTATCAGAAATCGTTAACATTATTTAAAAGTCATAAAAAAATGATATCGGACTATTGTTATTTTTACATAAAGTACTATTAACGTAAGTGGAAATACATATTAAAGATGTTTTCGACTCGTTGAAATAATTAAATTTAAAGGTTTAATTTGAGACCGCAAAATAATGTTACCAGTTATTTCTCTTGTTTTGGCATGTAAATTTTAATATTAAGAAGCACCCTGACTATAGGCATGATGACAGTAATTAGAAACTACTAAAATATTATATTTATTAAATAAAACTATTTGTATATCTATGATTTGTATTTATTTTTAAAAATAAAACTACAAAATAAGGCAATCGCATGATGTCTTGGACACATGATCGATCATATGATGATCGAGCGCATGACGACACGCTTTAGTAAACGCATGCGCAATACGCACGAACGATCTTGTTTTATTATTTTTGTTTGAATACCGAGTAGTATTTGAGTGTGATTTATTAATTAAATATAAAATAACACGAATCATGGATCAAGGATTTACTAAGGCAAACAGCGCTAATTTGCCTAGAATCGGCATAATAATGCTGGGAGAGTTTTTGTTGAGATGAAACCTAACCTCAAAATAGATAGTTTATATTTTTACATTATTTATAGTGTGCATTTTTTTCCTACTAAACTTTTAATTTCTGCAGAAATATCTCATTCATTGTAAATAGTCTATATTTCTGGACATTATAGTTCCATTTTTCAATTATTGTCATCATGCTTATTGATGTATTGCCTGAAGAAAAGTAAAATTATCTCTATTTTTATAGAATTGTTCATTCTAATCTAAATTTTAATGAATCGAAGAAGCTAAAGTGTAAGCTTTGTGTTTATTTGCTTTTATTATTGGACTAAGGACTAAAGTTTAAAACCCGCTACGATATGAAAGTAAATAACTAATATGATCGACAAGACTGAAATATATCTACCTACTACAAATTGAAATGACCATATAAACAACTTTGCCTTATTGCTTAAAATCACTTAGTAAATAGAGTAGATTAATAACTGGGCGAAGTGTTTTATTTTTGTTTATTTTGAGAGTACACACTCTAACCAATGAGACACAACAAACAGGTATATATACATAATTGGTACTGAGGCTTGATATACAGTTTCAATTTAAACATTAAATTTACGTAAATCAAATCTTAGTCGTTAAAAATCGCATGAATATTTAAACATGGTCGCGGTTCTTCAATAAGAATGCATTAGACTTTATTTATCTTAATTCCATGTTCAAATCAATTTGGTTAAACTATACTTAATCTTCGAATAAAAACTTTAAAAAAATGTATATTTTTTTAGGTACTAGAAATGTGATAATTAATAAAAAAATATACATTTGTTTAATAAAAAATGTAGTCTAGTTTACTCCCGGTTTTCTAAACTATCCAGAAAGAAAGACTGACAGACTTACAAAAATTAAAGAAAATAAATATATTTTTTTAATTTACCGGTTATAAATAACTATTTTATCAGTTAAAAACGGCTAGTTTACATGCAGACACCCCAATTTCATTTATTTGTAGAGATTAAGCACAAATAATTCGAAATGAGAACACATATGCGAGATTTATTCCTTAACGTTAAAGGCATATGTGAGTGTGATCCGTGTAAGTGCGCTTTCCGTTAACAATAAAAAATCATGGTTTATCTGTAATGTCATTTAAAAAAAAAAGTTTTTTTTCTTATTCTTATCTTAACTTAAGTTTAAATGATATGCATAGACAGTATAAGCATTAAATATTGCACTTATTCAACAATCATCTCTTATTCAAGTGTCAAAGATCAAAGGTTATTTGGGATCAAATAAATAAATAAATTAATGAAGCAAAATAATCAGTGGTGAAAGAATGGTTTCAGAGTAAAAACAGAAATTATTCTTGAATATTTTGTTTTGCTTTTCTTACGCCAATTAAAGCATAAAGAACGAGCCTACTGAATTGTAATGAGATTGAAAGGAAAAATATTATTTTTCCTTTGATATTCAAAATGTTCTTTTACTTTTGATGATATTGTAATTTGAATTTCTTTTTAGAACACTGCTATATTCTGTTTAGTTTTTTTTATATCATAATTAATTTCATTTGTACTAATGATATACTTTTATGTTTTAGTAACGGATAATATCTCCAGGTATTTTAGTCAAAATTTCTTACTATTTAATGTATAGCCATACAATATAAAGTACTAATCTGTTTAGCAAGTAAAACTGTTATTTTGCATTGTGATATGTTTTAATAAAAATATAGATGATAAATTTAATTCTGCTCCTCCTAAAATGGTCATATGTGTAAATAGGACTTTAAAAGAATTATATTTGAAGAATCCAAACACGCAAAAGGGTTTGACGTGCATCTAGACGGTGCGATTAAATAAGCCTTTACATCATTTCTCTTTATCATTAGCATATTCAAGCAGTTTTCAACCTGAAAACTCCCGACACATTCGATTTCCTGAACAATCATAGAACATCACAGTATTGGTAAGAAACGCCGTTATTTTTCCCTCACAAAAGAATGTTAACCAATACAAATGACAAAAGATATTGGTTATAACTCTTTTGCGAGGTTTAGAACAGAACATATATTTATTTGATTGAATCACGCAAGATTACTTATCGTGACTTCATTTTATATATAAATTTAAACGTAAAATACTCTCAGCTAAAATATACATCACAAAAATGCACATTACTTAGATGATAATCTACATAAAATGTAGGCTTAAATTTATCCGTAAATATGAAGAGCTATATCTGGCCATATTCAAAATAATAGTTTTTTGAGACTGCAAGTACTTAAACTATACATTTTTTAGATAGATAGCTTACTTATATACTTTTCAATTATGGTAAATCCAACGAATAAATAATATAAAATATAAATATTGTAAATGTATTATGTAAACTTAATTGAACAGAAGGCTACGTTATAAATTATTCAAACAATCCAAGAGAAACTGCAAAAGTAATATTAAACCTAGACCCATGCCTCGGTTCAGAGGAATAAAACATAAAATATAGTTTCTATTAATACCTATATCTTTTTAACAAAAAACTGCTATATTTGACAGTAATTATTGAAATTATTAATGTCTAGTTTAAACACTTACCAAAATCGAATTATTTAAAATGTATAATATTCAAACTTATTGTCATAAACAATCTTATAACAATGTTTAAAAACTTGTAAAATAAGATTATATTCTATGTTACTCCAAAAGTCTTTAAATATTTCTTTGTAAACTGCCTCCCAATCTTTTACATATTTAAAAAATATTAAGACTGATTATAACAAATTCAAATATCTTTATTCAATATAGAAGTGTAACACTCGCTTATTGATTACAAACGAAACAACAGAAAGAAACACACCTGAAAGGAACTCAGTGGAGCCTATTTTGTCATTTTTAAAATAATCAAATATATACATATACATTTTCTTATGATCTAAATACAGTTCTATCATACGTATATTATACTTGAAAAAGCCTGGAGCGAGCATTCCATTACCATGCTGTGTTATAATTTATAAATTCATTTGTGTTATAATAACCTTTGATTGATTGATTGATATAAACGTTCCTTTACTACTTTTTAAATATATTAACAGTTGAATTCTAAAGTTTTACTGGGATTTTGTTGTAAAAGCGTATAAATTGTCTCTAAAAGATTTACTTATTCCTCGCAGTCTAGTTGCTGGAAGAATTAAATTATGTTAGTTTTAGTATTTATGTTATGCACATCACAATGTCTGCGAAAATCATTTCTATTTTTTGCACATACATTAGGTTTTCGAAAATGTATTGAGAAGTAACGGTTAGTATTTTAATCTCTGTGAACAATTTTCTCAAAGATTCTTTGGGGCCCAGGTTATAAACCGCACTGAATAGCTTCGTTTTTGTAGGACAAAGATCGTATTAGTAACAGTCGCACTTCCCACAGTAGAATGCCATAAGACATTACACCTGTGGAAATAGCTAAAGTATACTAAGCGGGCGTCTCCACGTCTTTTTCTGTTTAGTAGCAAATTATTGATACTAAATCAGTGCGTCTCTAGAGAGAGTATTATTTACATCGTCATTTATTGAAGTGTGTCGTTTAACTTTCAAAATTAAGGAAGTAAAATCAGCAAATAATACTATCTCTTCGTTTTTATTAATAACATATGGTAAATCATTTATATAGGTGAGGAAGAAAAGGCCCAAGAATAGACCCTTGTGGGACACCCATATTTACTGGGCCATATTAACGTCAGCCCTCTGAGTTCGGTGGCTCAAGTAGGAAGGCAGAAGATTGAGTGCGCGTTTCTACACCATAGTGACGTAATTCCTGACCAGAGTTTATGCTCTACGCAATCAAAGCTTTTTGAGATCGCAAAAATGCCTAAGGCATCCTGCGATCGCCTCCCAAGCCTCAAAGATGCTTTAATGAGCACCTTTGAGGCGTTAAAATGCTCTTAAAAGCATTTTTAATGCCAGCATCAATCGTGAGTGACCTCAGTGAAACCGTACTGTTTGTTATTAATAAGACAGTTACTGTTAAAATGTTTCATTAATTGGTTTCATAATAGTTTTAAATATTTTACTAAAGTAGGCAAAATGGAGATAGGTCTAAAATTATTAGGGTCCATATTACACCCTGCTTTAAAAACCGGTATAACTCTCATGTGCTTATTAGGTCAGGAAACTCGCCTCTGGATGCTTACATTAAATATTGTTGCTAGATGAGGTGACATACATCAATAATCGAATTTATCACCTTAACAGGATTCCCCAAAGGTCTGCAGGTTTTTAATTTCCAATTGTCTACATGCACTTATAATGTCTTTGCTACATACATCAGTGAAATTAATCATTTTTGTACATTCAATAACATTATCTTTTAAAAGTGATTCGACAACTGTTGGAGAAGACAAAAGTGATTTGGTAGTCGAAACCGGAATGTCCGAAAAATCTCTCGAAATTTGTAGCAACATCTATGTCAGCTTCAATTCTATGGTTATCAATATTTTAAATTATTTTAGAGCTGCTCCTTGCGGCCTTTTCGGTTTCACTATTAAGCTCCAAGTCATTTTCACTTTATCTCATGAATTTTTATTTTTAAAGTATAAAAATTTGCAGAAAACAAACTTTTTAAATATTTTAGAATAGACGCTAACATGTGCAACAAGTTATTGTTATGGTTATATGTTCTTTGTCTATGAAGCTCATATAATCTCCGCCTGCTTTTATGATTTCCGACTGTTGCCCATTCACTAAACGCTTTAAATTTAACCGTTTTAGAAGTAAATATAGTATTAAATTCTTTTCTTATTAAAGTGAATAATGCCTAAAAGCACATGTAGATTTTCATTATAATATAATTAAGTTTTGGTTATATATTACTTTTAAACTTCTCAATACGCTTTTTATACATAGGAACAAACATTTTTGTTTTTTGAACTTTTGTTATATAACATTTTATCTATTTGAAAGAAGGCAAATTGCCACAATGGTCAGAAGTTAACATTTTAATAGTTGATTTATTTAATGGTTGACAATTAGTATATATATTATCTATACATGTTTCAGAGGTCTCAGTAATTCTTGTTATAAAACTTAACAATGATCTGAATCTAATCATGGTGTTAATTATCTAATAAATTAATGTTAAAACTCCTACAAATTATACTCATACTTGATTAGATTCAGATAGTTTTAACAATATTTCTTCTAGAACAACTTCAAAATGTTCATATAACGCTGTGGGAGGTCTGTACACGCATACAATGAAGTGCTCAAGCTCTGCACAGGCTATTTCAATAGTCCGTTCAACGGAGGCTCACAATATCTTTTACGATTTTTAAATTTCAAAGTACTCATTAATAATTATTAAAGAGCCACCGCATATAGCTTTATCTCTACTGAACAGGCTAGCAACCTGGTGATATCCAAAATTTAACATTAACTGATATTCTTGAAGCCAGTGCTCAGTACAACTATTCAAGAAGAGTTCAATTTCAAGTTCTTTTCCTGGCTATTCCTGAATATTTTTATGTACCAGGTTCATACACTCTGTGCTTATATTAGAAAATTTATTTTAATAACATTATTGTTTAATAATAATAAAGTATTGTTTATTTGTCTCAATATATAATTCAAATTATTGCTTGCAAGTGATTCGAAATTAATAGATGTCACAATTTGTTCCTGTTCAATAGAAGCAGAAGTCAGTTAGTGAAACATTTGCTTGAATTATTTAAAATACGATAATATAGCCATACAAGCAAATTTTTTAATAATATTTTGATAGGTGCATCCAACCATATGTCAAATGAAAATTGTTACAGTTTATTATATTATTAATGTCAATAATATCAATTTTGATAAGATTTTTGTGGTTAATATTTTAAAATTATTTTCGTATAACATATACAAATAGTTATTTAATAAATATCTATAGTGGTTTTCCTGTGACAACTCCTTAATGTTGCGAAATGTTAAAACATTACCTTTTTTACATCTAGTTTATTAGTATTTCATGAAATTGTTGTAAGTGTTATTATCATTTCCCAATTAGTATATTTAAGATAGTGTTGGGGCAATGAGTATCAGTCAATATTTTACCTCATTATATGTAAGTAGTTGTACTGACATACAGTAATTAGATACTGAATTCCCCTTACACTTGTCTAGAATTAATGAACCCATATTTCTTCTTAGTTCGTCGCTGTATATTTTAATATTATTATGGAAAAAAAATATTTTTTTTTACTATTATCTCGAAGACTACTTTGAGGCACCACACTCTGAGACAGAGACTTAGAATCATATTCCAGCTCTGAATGAATCTGTATGCTTTGACAATTGCATACACAATTTCTGGTCAAGGAGTCAGAACGGTCTAAATTATTTTTACATAAATCTAATTTGCCATTCATAGCCGAAATGTGTTCAGATATTTCTCTTTGTACAATAAGAAGAGAATGCATATGATATCAATTTTGTTATAATTGAATCTTCACAGTATTCGATATGTATAAATAGCAGTAAACAATGTTATATTTGTATTAAATTTGTCGTTGCTTTGCGTGAAATAACAATAAAAATTTCATCAATAAATAATCATAGGCATCCGTTTTTTTTATTGTAACATTATCATTAGCCTGTATTAATCCATTGCTGGGCATAGGCCTCCCCTAATTGCACCCACCACGCTGGTCCAATGACAGCGAGTGGACCGACTTTTTACATCTTACTTTTTAGACGATTGGGTGATCGGCCCAAATTGCCCTAATCAACTAGAAAACAACAGGCTACGGAGGCCGTTATCATTTAGCGGTCTTTTACTATTTTTACCTAATTTTTCTATTTAATAATTAAAACAATATACCAAAGAGGTGCTATTAAAGTTTTATCTAATCTTGATTGTTTCTTAGCTTTGATGATAACTGCAGTAGCAAAGTTATACTATATTCCAACTATATTCCAAACACTTTAATAAATATAAAATAAAAATGAATTGCTGCATATTTTACTAAGTGCTAATCTAGAGAACGAAAACTTTTTGCTGTTTTCATCATCATCACCATCATCATCAGCCTGTGATAGACCACTGCTGGAAAGGCCTCCCCTAATACGAGCTTATGCTTTAGGGTTTTGGACCGTGTCCCATTGTTGTCTTAGGTCAGTACTAATGACGGTGATTTTTTCTTGTTTCATGAAATAGCCTAAGCAGATAATCTGATATCTTTGGTTTCGTTATATATATATATTATTAAAAAAATATATTTAGACTATAATAATTTAAAATGAAATTAATTATTATAGCCTTAATATTTTTTTTCCTCAGTGATTAGATTGTGCACCTACGAAAAAATCTCTATATTACCCAGTGGTTGACTGGGAGACAGTGCCTTCGGCATGAATGTTCGCCATTGTACTATATTTGTACAAAAGTGGAAATAAATAAATAAATCAAATTTGACCCATGAAATATAATCGATTTCAAAACAGCATACCACCATTTTACGCAATATTAGCGGGTGATAACGTACCAACTGCAAATAACTTCTTTTTAAATCTTTCATATCTCTTAAGCTATTCATTTAATAAAAATGTCTTCTATAGCACGTTAATTGTACATTGAATGTTTGTAATGCCATAACTTTTATGACAAGTCAAACTGTAATATCTTAAATGAGCTTTGAATAAACAAGTAATGTAGACAATTGTCTGAAAAGTAAGATGATCCATGCGTCGGATGGGCATGTAAATAGTCGGTCCATCCACCAACCCGCATTGGACCAGCGTGGTGGGATACGATCCAAAACCCCCTAATGGATAGGGGTGTATTAGGGGAGGCCTATGTCCAGCAGTGGCTATCACAGGCTGATGATGATGATGATGAATGTAGACAAATTGAAGTAGAACAATTATGTACAAAATAGTGGTGTATCACACTCGAAGTGTATCTCTTAAGGTTAAGCCATCGTTTGCAATTTAATAGCACAAGGGTGTGATTTTGCGTGGATTTTTTTTTAATTAATAAATATCTATTAGACTACTTATTACAGAATTATTTTTGAATAATAGCATCAAATCAAATGACAGCTAATATCTATTATTTTACGAAGAGAATGGACAAAATCGGAACACTAGGAGCTACGAGGGAAGATATATAAAAAAAACATACGCTCTGAATCAGGTACCTCTTTATTTAGTCTTAGTCGGTCGAGAAAATCATACGCTCCGTATTAACTACCTTCGTCTTTCCGGAAGTAGGTCAAAAATGGTAGGTGCGCAATAAAGAAAATACTCTCTCTGATATGTTTTAAAATACTGATCTTAATCTGATTATTATGGTTTACGTGAAAATCAACTCTAAGTTCTTTATGTGTTTTCTTGCACATTAATTGATATAGTTAATGCCCTAATATATTGTGACAAAATTTTAATAGAAAAAACAACACCACATGACTTTTTTCCACAACACCACCTTAACAGATTTTTCTTACTGTACCCGAGCTGACTTTGAAGATTTAATTATGCTAAGAGTATTCAAAAAGTGGTAGGTCTTTCTTTACAGGCTACCGTTGGTAGAAGGACCATTGTGGTGACTAGTTCTGGCCGCAAAGCAGTAGTGATCAAAGACTATTTCTTTTAGTTTGAAGAGCACTGTAAGGCGTCTTAAGGTGGCGAGCGGATTTTTGGCAATCTAAGGTCTTTACTCCACCTGGTAGGTACTTAGCACCCACGTTTTTTTCATCGATCCATTTCGCTAAAACATGTCTGCAAGACTAACATTAATTGTTAACAAAGTACTTTAAAATTCGTGGCTCTAGTAATGTTTATATATAAAATCTATAAAGTTTCTTAGATTTTCTCAATTTTTAGATATGACCCCTAAAACAGCAGGAAATATAACATAGAAAACCTTGCAAAGGTTTTAGTATGTACACACAATATTAACCAATGGAAAAAAATTATATTTATAAATAAACTAGAACTTATGTATTTAATTATTTTGCACTAAATAATTTCCTACAATTATCACTGTCAACTGCATTCAAATCACTTGTTAGTTTGTTTGCCATTGTAACTATATTTATTATTGTTTTGACGATTTGAAACTATATGAAAATAAACGTTGCTGCTCACGAGTAAAATGTATCTAAAATGTAAGTCATCGCCACGTGCTTGTCCATGAATTCATTAGTATATACTATGAATTATCGGGGTGGAGAGATAGAGAAGGGTTGAGAGAACGAAAAGAAAGAGGGAGAAAGAGAAAGGTATTATACACTACTCGCTTGCGTATACGACTGTCGCACGCGCACGTCTCCTTTAACGATTTTTTCCACAAACTTTTTCGTAGGGTTTTGCCATCACATTTTTGCAGTTCGGTCGGAGCAAAATCCCTATCTCCTCCAAGCCCGCCATAAGAAACTTCGTTCCAAAAAAGAAGTTAAAACTTGTTTCAAACGAATAATGAGATAACAGATTTTTTCATATAAAATAATTGGAAACTTCTCGAGTTAATCATTACTCTGCAGATTATAACGATCTTTAAAGTTATTAAAAATGGCACCCGAAGATACTTGAAAACTCGTTTAAAATGGCTTACGGCGTGCGAGAAGTTTAATAATAGAAGATTCTATAAATTTTAGTAACAGGGGAAATGGGGCGGTGTGAAAAAGAGCACAGATAAGACTGTGATATAATATTATTATTCATGTTTAATTTTTTATTAAATAGGGTTAAGGTTAAGTTTTTACCTAAAACTTTATGCCCGATTCTAAAACTTAATAATCGTGCTTAAAACATTAGTAAATTAATTTTGAAAGTTAATATCGCCCATTGTGAATATTTGATTATACATGTATACCTAAATTATATCGTAATAGAATTACTATTTATTCTTATTTCTTTCTTCTTCATACCTTTAAATAATTTAAAACATCAATAACAAATATTCTAATAATGCAATCGAGATGTAATGCAATTATTAAATATTACAATATTTTTTAAATTTTGTTAATGTAGGAGTTTTATTTACGAATACGTCAGTAAAATTTTCAAGTATGACAAAAAAAAACAATTTACACAAACATTCAAAACATCTAAAGATTGTGGTCCAGTTTTGTATAATTAAGAAAATTTTCAAGAAGTGT
The DNA here is from genome assembly GCA_029286875.1 of Lamproptera curius. Lineage (NCBI taxonomy): Eukaryota > Metazoa > Arthropoda > Insecta > Lepidoptera > Papilionidae > Lamproptera > Lamproptera curius. The sequence continues at coordinate 190,687 of JAGSMT010000157.1, forward strand.
GGAATCTCGAAAAATTGATAATCTTTCCGTAGAAAATCTTATTACGTAAGACTATTCTATTATATTAGGCGAAAGCCAGAAGAAAGTCAATTATTTCATGAATTTTCCCAATACATTTCAAATTAATCAAATATAAATACCGTACAGCCCTGGTCTGTTGCTGTGAGACCACTTTTTGTTCCTGTACTTGAAGAAACACCTGGGTGATCAGCGTCTTCAGGACAATAACGAAGTCAAAACATTTGAGATACAATGGTTAACAAATCAGGAGGCGTAATTTTATGAGGAAGGTATTCAAAAACTGGTGCAACGTTATGACAAGTGCCTCAATATTCACGAAAATTATGTAGAAAAGTAGATTTAGGTACAGGCTTTCAAAAGCTGTAAAAACAAAATCTTTGCGATACCTTTGCACGTCATTTTTTAATTTCAAAACGGAACTTACTTAAAAAATGTCTCTTACTTTGCTTGCTCTTCTGTTAAACTTTCTTTCGGTTATATTCAATAAGTAACTTCTTTCTATATATTGCTTTGGCTACCAGAAAGCATTTTTCGACTTGTTATTCATAAAAAATTAAGCATTCAATTCTTTCAGTGTTCTTTTGAAATATGTTACTACTGTTTGGCCGATTAAAATTATTTTTTGCCCAAAAAGAAGTATTATTATGTAGTACAATTTTTATGTATTTATATTTAATATTTATTATATTATTAAGGTTTACATATATTAAACAGATTTAAAAAAAAGGGCCATAGTCTGGAGCAAAAATTAGGAACTATTGTAGAAATTTTAACGCTATTGATGGATTGAATTATACTTATGCGGCGAAAATTGATTCCCAAAAATAGCAATAAAATATTTATATACCCTAAAAATTTTCCGAAGTTATCATGGGGTAGGCTTCTAATCTATCAAGATTTTCACAGTAAATGATGCTAATCCATACGCGATTAAGGTAATAACCAATTACCATGCAATAGTAGTTACGTTATTTTTAACCACATAAAGCTTAAATATGTTGTAGATAAAGTTTAGAAATTGTGCTTTATCGCAATTAAAACATTTGCAAAACTCATACTTACATTTAAAGTTGGATTAAAACAATCTTGTTCATTTTTTGCTCTATAACAGATCCGCAATCTTAAAACAACGGACGAACTGTGTTTTGTTATTGTACCGAGTATTTTCTCATAATCAGTCTAAAGACATTGTGTGTGCTTTCTGTTTAATAATTTAAATACTAAAACTATTGCTTCTAAAAATTGTTATAACTTTATTTTTCTTATTGTTATTACCTTCAGGTTTTTTCATTTTATACGTTTAAATTACGGCAACATGTTGTTTATATAAGCCGGCTATTTTATTTTTCTGTGGAAAATTTTTAATTTATTTTCTATTTTGAAAGATAGCCTTTGTACTATGGATCCATATTAAAAAGCAAGCATCTAGTAAGTAGTTATTTACTTTGCAAATTAAAATCTTATACTCAGAATTTGAAAACACAGTCTTAAGAATTCCTTGCTTGCACCGCCAAGGAAATTTTCTTGAAGTATTTTATGTAGATATTTTACCGGTGGTAGGTCCCCTTTTTACAAGGAATCATCTGGGTGGGTACCACCGCGGTGCCTATTTCTACCGTAAAGCAGTAGTGTGAAAACATTACTGTGTTCCGGTTTGAAGGGCACCGTAGCCAGTGTATTTACTGGGTAAACGAGACGTTACGTTAATATAAAATTACACTGTACAGTTTATAATTCAAATTCATATCTAAAAAGTTTTTTCAAAATTGGAGAAGTAGACGAGGCGAGACAGGGCGAACGTCCCCGAGGACATCAGCGGCCACGTTTAATACGTCAAAAAACAGTTACCTAAATCAAAATAAAAATTTATTATAATCATTAGTAAACTTAAAGCTTCGAAGTAGGCCATATTTAGTGTTAAGGTTACTTATAATTTGACCTTGATCTGTCACTGTCTCTTTTCTTTTATGAATTAATAGATGAAATGGTAATCAAGTGAACATTCGTCTAGGACGTTCACTTGATTACTGATTGATTTTAAGTTATCATATCTAAAATAAATATTAATAAAAATTGATCAGAAACCGCCTCCGTAGCCTAGTGGTATGGGCGTGTGCTTAGAAACCGGAGGTCGGGTTCGAATCACTGCGGGACGCAACAAATTTTCATTGTTGTTTCCTAGTTGGTTAGGCAATTTGGACTGATCACCCAATTGTCTGAAAAGTAAGATGATCCATGCGTCGGATGGGCATGTAAAAAAGTCGGTCCACCCACCAACCCGCATTGGACCAGCGTGGTGGGATACGGTCCAAACCCCCTAATGGATAGGGGTGTATTAGGGGAGGCCTATGTCCAGCAGTGGACTAACAAAGGCTGATGATGTGATGTGTGATGTGATCAGAAATTTACTGGTGGTAGGTCCCCTTTTTACAGAGGTTCGTCTGGGTGGGTACCACCTACATCGAGCCGCTCCACCCAGTCGGCTGGAGATCCGCAAATACTCGGCTGACAAAGGGTTTAGTAGCTCGGGCGAGGCCCTCGAGGAGGAAGTGCGGCGTCTAGGCCGCTTGAGAAGGAGAACCGGCAGTTGAAAGCCGTGCTAAGAATAATGTCCACGTTGAGGACCGCCTACGGACTTCGAAAAATCCTGAGGCGCCTCTATCGTGACATGAGTGGGCCCAATGTTTCAGGCCCACCGCGACGATATAGCGGACCGTCTCCTTCCGAGAAGCGGCTTCGTCCACCGCTGGCCGCCGATAAACGGGCAGCCCCAACGTTTGCGGCAGTGGTGAGGCCAGCCACGGCCTTACTGCCCCTGCTGCCTCTGCTGCCCCTGCTGCCTCACTGCGTCAGTACCGGTGGCCGCAGTTCAAAAAGACCGCGACGCCGAAGGACGGGCCCTTGCAAGTCTTCCCAAAAGGAAGCGCCAAGAAGGGGAAGAAAAATGGCCCCCGGAACAACCCTGGCCAGGGTGCGACCAGCGCCACGCAAGTGGCAGCAACGGCGGCACCAGGGCAGTCCACGGATGGGTGGACGTTGGTGACGCGCCGTAAAATGGCCAAGCCTGGCGCTGGGCTCAAAGAGACACCGGAAAAAAGGAGGGTGCGGAAACTAAAGGCCCCTAGCTCATCGGCTGAGTCATCAAGCTGCAGCCGGGCGCAGCTGAGAAAGGGTCACGTAAAGATACAAACTGGAGGATATCGGCATTGATGGCCTCCGGTTCCGCCATGCGGCAACGGGTGCTCGTATCCTCCAGGTTCCGGGGCGACAGCGGCGAAAAGGCAAACTAATCTGGCAGAAAAGCTTCGCCAATTGGTAGGCCCAGAGTCGGCAACAATATCCAGGCCCCGAAAAGTGCGCGGATCTTCGCATCCGGGCCTGGAAGATTCAGTGGAAATACGGGAGGTGGCTGAGGCGGTAGCGCAAAAGGCAGCTGCCCGGTCACCTCCGTAAAAGTCGGGGAAATCCGCCGACCAGTCCGGTCTCGGTGGAGTAGTGTGAGCTGCCCTATTGCAGCCACCAAGAAAATGATTGGGTGGCGCCTCCTAATCGGGGGTGCCTCGGAGCAGGTCAAACTGCTTGCGGCGCGTCCGATGCGCTGCTTCCGGTGCCTCGAAATAGGGCACATAGCGGCAGACCGCAGCAGTGTTCGCTACGCTGGCCAGCTGGGCCACCGGAGTAGAGGCTGCGAGGCCGTGCCGCACTGCATCCGTGCGCGCGGCTAACAAACCGGCTGGCCACAACAACACAACAGGAGGCGGAGGAGCAGCAGGGGCCTGGGCTTGGCAGCCCGGTGCCCAAGCCCAGCGCTTCGGCTGAGGGGACTCAAATGGCCGTCGAATAAAGATGGCCACGCTGAGCATCCTGCAGACAAATCTGAACCACTGCGCCAGAGCTCAGGATCTGTTGTTTCGAGCATAGCGCAGTGGTCGATTCAGGTGGCCTGTGTCGGAACCGATAACGTTCCCCTGGCAATAACTGGGCGGGCACCGTCCGACACTGCGGCAGTGGTCTGTAGGACTGCTGCGGGTCCCTCAACCGAGGGATGTGAAGAAAGGTCCAGGCTTCGTCGGCGCTCTGTTGGGAGATATTGTAGTCGTTTCAGCGTGCCTTTTCCCAACAGATCTCTCGCCGACTTCGAGGGCTACCTAGACCGACTGGGGTCACTGAACCGTTCTTACGGACCCTTCCCTGTGCTGGTCGCGGAGATCTCAACGCCAAATCACCGGCTTAGGGTTCACCTGCGGCAGACGCGCGGGAAGGACACTGGAGGAGTGGCTCCTGGAGGTCAGGCTGTCGGTCTTAAACAGGGATTCGGTAAACACGTGGTTCGAGCCGGGCGGTTCGATCATTGATGTATCGTTCGCCAGCCCCGCCCTGGCTCGCCGAATACAGGGCTGGAAGGTGTTGACGGGCGTCGAGACCCTGTCGGATCATCGTTATATCCGATGCAGGGTCTCCGCCTCCCAGACACTTATACCGGCCCTGGCCGGACCCTGAGGACGACGGCCCCAGGTGACGCCTCGGAAGCCTGACCAGAGTTGCTGAAGGAGGCGGCAATGTGCAGTCGTGGGTTTCTGCGCCCGATATTGTCGATGTGGAGGGAGGCATAATGGCTCCGGGACGCAATGTCACAGGTATGTGACGCGTCGATGTCCTGGCCAAACGTCTCCCTCTAAACGCCGGGTGTACTGGTGAATCCAGAAATCGATGCGAGAGGTGCATCTGGCAAGGCGCCAGTACACCCGTTGTCAAGGACGACGGCGCAGAGACCCGGCCCTGGAGGCCGAATAGCTCGCCTCTTTCACCAGGAAAATATTTGCTCTCAAAGTGGGAATAACTGAGGCGATCGCCGTGGCTAGAAAGGAGTTGTTGGCGGCGCTAGACAGTGATCCGTGGGGGCGGCCCTACAAAATGGTAATGAACAGGCTTCGTATTTGGGCCCCCCTACTCACCGAGAGTCTGGCGCCGCAGTTAGTAGCGGCGATCGCCGAGGCTTTATTCCACAGCGAGAGGCACACGGCACCTTCGATGGTCCCAAATGGCACGGGTGAGGTCGACCCGGTTCCGGAAGCGCCAGCAGTCACCCCGGGCGAGTTAGTGCAGCCTTCTCAAAATGAGCGGCAAACGCACCGCCCCGGGTCCCGATGGCATTCCGGGACGCGGCTGCGCTGGTCCTAGGGACGCCTTGGAGCCCAGAGTGAGGACGATGTTCTCTGCCTGTCTGGCTCAAGCCTTAATACCACAGAGGTGGAAGACAGGCAGACTCGTCCTCATCCAAAGGAGGGGCGTCCTGCGGACTCGCCCTCCGTCTATAGGCCGATCGTGTTGTTGGACGGGTGGGAAAACTCTTTGAGAGAATCGTGGCGGCCTCATCGTCCAGCACCTGGAGCACGTCGGTCCAAATCTGGCGGAGTGGCAGTATGGCTTCCGCAAGGGCCGGTGGACCGTCCACGTGGTGCTGCGGGTCAGATCCTGACGCAGGATGCGGTGTCCCGGGTGAGGGTGTTTTGGCGATGTCACCGAAATCGCCAACGGATTCAACACCCTGCCCTGGGCCTGCATAAAGGAGCCTTCCTACCTGCAAAGTGTGATCGGGGCCTACCTGTCACATCGACGTGTCGAGTTCCGTAGCGAGATGGCCCGGACCATCGAGGTGTCGTGGAGTTCCACAGGGTCGGTGTTGGGACCGCTTCGTGGAACCTTGGTTTTGATTGGTGCTACGTGGCGGCAATATCGAGGGTGTCGACGTCACTTGTTACGCGGACGACACCTCGTCACCGCCCGTGGCACCATTTCGAAGGGCTGCGATTCTCGCCATGCCGGGGTCGCTCGCAATTGGGCGCATCCGGCGGCTAGGACTAGAGGTGGCGCTCGAAAATCCGAGGCCCTTTACTTTACGGGCCTCGAAACGCGCCACCTGCGGACGCCCACATAATCATTTGTGGCGTCGGCGTCGACGCTCAGCCGACATGGAAGTTTTGCGCCCATTTTGAGCACCTCGCGCCTAGAGTGGCGAGAGCAGGGCAGCTCTCGGCAGACTGCTCCCCAACACCTTGGAGGACCCAGCGGCTCCTGTCGCGACCTGTACGCTGGAGTCGTCGGGTCCATGGTCCTGCAGGGCACTTCAGGGCCGACACCTCCAAAAGGAGAGTACGGCAATACTGAGGAGAACCCAGAGGGTGTTGGCGATCCGGGCCATGCGGGGCTACCGGACCATCTCCGGCGAGGCGGCGTGCCTGTTAGCTGGCTCCTTACCCTGGGACCTAGACACAGAAATCCTCGCATCACTCTTCTTCTGGCGCGAGGAGGTGAGGTCTTGGGCTGTAGGCCAGCCCCAGAAGAGATAAGGGCGAGAGATGAATTGCGCTCCTTGCAATGCAGGAGTGGGAGCTGCGGCTGGAGCACCCAGCGCCGGCCGTCAAACCATAGAAGGCATACGCCCGTTCTAAAGTGGTGGCTAGAAAGAGGACACGGCTCGTCCTTACTTTCTGCGAGGACGTGATGGCCCGGAAGGAGGCCGCGGAAAGGGACACGGAGGCCTTGAGCACCTGGCTATCCGCAGAAGAAGGCCAGGGCACCGAAGAGTGACGTACGCGCGCAACCTTCCCCACTGACACTGAGCCCCTGGACGGCCGGCAAGAGGGTGCCCGCCGCCCAGAGAAGGGCTTCAAGAGGGAGCGCCGTGCTGTTTGTTCCGGCACGGCGCCTAAAGTGACGTTACGGGTGTCCCAACACACCCGGTGAGAAGAGGCCGAAAGAGGCGAGGCCACGTCGCGCCGGGTCGCTGAAGACTGTCATCACTGCCCGCGGCCCCGGCTACAGCGACATGAGAAAGGAACAACCGCTGGTTTTTAGTGGGTATACCGGCCGCCCATCTTGGTCCGGGGAGCCCACATATCCCCACTGCCCCTCACTTTGGCGGCGGGGAATCTCAGCTGGATTTTTCCAACGGCAAAAAAGAGGGTGGGTACCACCGCGGTGCCTAGTTCTACCGCAAAGCAGTAGGTGAAAGCACTACTATGTTCCAGTTGAAGCGCACTGTAGCCAGCGTCGAGACCTAACATCTTATGTCTCACGGTAGGCAGAGCGTTGGTGATACCAGTAATGCTGATATGTCTGCTCTGCGTAGGCAATAAAAAAAAAATATTTGAAAAGTGTTAAAAGTAAAAATTTCATATTCTACTAATGGGTACAATATATTATTAATTTAAATGCACTCCTTGAATCACAGTTGTATGCAACTTCTCTTGCCAATAAAGAAACCAATACTGTTCATACATATTAACGTGCTTACAAAAAGCTCAGACAAAATATTTAAAAAGGGATGAAAATGTGTCCTTAGTGGCGTTAGGCGCTCCTTTGTTCGCGGCGAAATGAATTTTCAATTCCAGACACCTGGAGGAAGTTAGTCGTTGTCGCTTTTGTATTCATGAATAATTTTCCGCTTTCAACCTGCACTATATTACGTAGTAACAATTACTTTAATTTGGAAGAATTTAATTCAATCATTTCGTTGTTTTCGTATTTTGTACATGATTAAAAATTGTTTTTTGTTTCCATAAAGATATCAAAGGGGGGATTGTAAGTATCCTTCAAGTATTTTTTGTAAAATATTTATATTAATAGCAACCATAAAAACAAAAAGAACAAACCTTTGAAATATTATATATATGACTGTTTACATTTTTATCTTCGATTAAACTATTTTATGCTCAAATAAAATTATAATTATTAACATAATTCTTGGTTCTTAAAAACATTTACTAACAACTACACCAGTATATTTGTGTAAAGCCTAAATTGTTTGAAAGTTATTTCGCCAACGAAAAATGCTATTTTTTAATTCCTACACATAGTTGCCTCACTTGAGTTAAGGGCGGTACCGAGAATCGTATATCTTGGGTCTGTCGAGATAAGAGCTGTACAATTTACTGAATTAAGTCTTATTTTATGCAAGCTTACGGGTAATTTTAAAAATTCAAATAGAAAATTTATTTTAAAACAATCTGAATAAAAAAAACCTGACCACCTTTTTAAATTACCTCGAATTAATTCTTTGATAAGTTTAGAGGTATGCCATATTAAAACTTGTGTAGAAGATATTGTCTAGTCCCATTTATAAGTTTTATTTCTACAAAATATTAAATTAAACTGAGCTTAACGATTTAAATGATTTTTTTCAATTTATTTCTAACGTTTCAAACGATCTCCAAAATTTGTTTGAACACACACAGGCAATAAGACCCGCAAAAGGTATTGTTATCCATCTACATAACCGTTATAATTAATAAAAACAAAATAAATATTTTGTAAGCCACGAAATGAGTATCAGTAATCAATTTTCAACCTGACGTAAAACAAATCCCAAAAATCTAGGGTTTTTTTCATGATTTAAAAGTAAAATATAATAATATTAAAAGTTTTGGTTTGTTTATATTTTTTTTTTAGGTGGAAATAGCAACGCTTTGTTTATAGAATAAATAAAATCGCAACTAACGTTAAGGAAAGTGAGTTATTTTATATAGAACGTTCTTAGTCCTATTGATCAGGTAATACAGTTTTAAATCCATCCTAATATATACAAAGTGATTTATTGTTTAGTAGTAAGTTTACACTCGCCAACAAGTTTCACTTTTAAATATAGTACACAAAAAATAAATAAAATAATAAAAACTGATAAAGTGACAAGCGTACACAAACGTTATTTCTTGCTAAATTGTCTATTATCACATAGAAATCTATTCGTTTGTAACTATTATTACAATCATTAAACCATGTTCAAGAAAAGTCATTTTATTTTCTTAAATACTATAAGGCTTTGAACATGATTAATTGACTATCAACATACATTTATTGTAATACATTTAAAAATCGTATAAAAATAAGTATTTTCCATCAATTATAATTTCTGTATTTACCATGGACAACAATATAATGGTGATCACTTGATGTCACCTTTGGACTAGAGTGTAAAGAAATGTTTAAAACTAAGTATTTGCAACTTTTACTGTGTGACTAACAAAAAACGTGTTATTTTATTATAGGTACTGAACCCTAATTGAGGTATTTTTACGCATTTTAGTATTTTATTGCACTTATTAAAATTTTATTTCAACTTTTACTCTCTTAATTATGAAGTGTTATGTAATTTATTGTACGATATCTCATACTGATTTGTTTTTAAAAGTTTTGTTAATTATTTATTTTTTCAACTTTTTACAACCTTTTTTGCTACTGGTTGTAATCCAGACGGTACAGTTAGCCACGTCAGAAACTGAGATAACGATAGAAAAGCTAAATATATTTTCAATAAAATAAAAATGTAACAAAGTTCCACGCAAATTGGCATAGGCCGAAGAAACCTTCACACAGAATTTAAAAACAAGATCAGAAGAATTCGCATTATTGCCGCCAGATGTCAAATGGCGCAGTGCTTCGTGAATTTTAAATGCGGGAAAGGAACTTCCATTTATCTTTTTCGCTGAATGAAAGAAATCAATAATTTACAAGGAACATAAGACGGCCCCTAGACACTATTGCACAACGAAAAATCAATAATATTGCCCATGACTACACCGTGTTCAATAGATTCGGAAGAAACTTAATTTGCAGCTTTTTGTGTTTATGTTTTTGTTGATATTTTGATTTTGAGTCGAATATTGTTTGGTTTGAAATGGTGCTATATTATGCAATCCGATTAATTTTCTTAATTTGCTGTGTATTATTTTTAATTTATGCGTAATTAGTAAATTCTTATTGATATTAATTTTTATTTCTTTAGCCATTTGTGTCCCACTGCTGGGCAAAGGCCTCTCTTTGCTGTGGCCATTCATCTCTTTTGCTAGTTATGGAAATCCAGTCTTTCTCAAATTTGTCCAGTTCGTCCCGCCATCTTTGCCTAGGCCGGCCACGCCGTCTTTTATTTCTGGGGGTCCAAAAGGTGCATATTTAGCCCAGAGAGAGAGTCAGACATGCGGCAGATGTGCACCCAGTCCCATTCAAGTGATGCAGCTTTTGACTCATCTCAAGGTTGTGTGGTTGAGCGGATCGTGACATTGCTAATATGGTCTGTTGGCTTAGCCATCTGCTTATGGTCAAGGACCAAGTTTGGAGCCATAAGTTAGAACGGGAAGAATGCATACATCCATAAGTCTCCGTTTAAACCTTTTGGGAAGACTATCTTTCATAGCTTTTCATGGACCAAAACTCCTCCAGGCGTTGTCTATGCGGCGAGAGATCTCTTTTCCTGCCTTTGTATAAAAGGAGACGATTTCGTTCGCCCCAATGTGTACGTCTATTTCATTATAATTTGTCATTGCCTTGATATTAAATATTAAAACAAATCTACCAAGAAATTTTATGTTTTGCTACTAAATCTGACATCGTTTATCGTTTATCTGATGACTTTCGTTGGTGGAGTTAACCATTACAACCCGGCGGAGTCGAGGGCTGTGCAACTTAAGCGTGCACAGGCTTCACCTCTTAATTTGTTGGCTTAGCTCCGAGGGTCCCGAGGGGAGACTCGGCTTGGCTGCCACTATTTTTAAACCGTCAGCGATCTAATCGAGGGTGCCCAGGAGGCCGAACCTCGGCTCGGTTAGTCGCTTTTGATCCTTTCTAACCCGTTAGCAACATGTATCGAGGGCGCCCGGTGGGCCGAGCCTCGCTCGATCAGTTGCTTTAGGACATGTTAATTTTAAGCCTAAAACCGCTCTATCTAGTTGGTGAAAATCGGCCTGGTACGTGCCGATATCTGTTGTAATAGGGTGTGAGTTTGCCCTCGTCGGCGAGGGCAAAAGCGTTTCGGTAGTACGATTTAACACGTGCTTGCACGATCGTTATATCGTCGTCCGGATCTGTGAGTATGTGGCGCGGTCGCCCATATCGGGCGTGTTTCCTGTTTAGGACGAGTTATTTTGCGTGGTACGTAGCGGCGGCCTACGTACCAGTTCATTCGGATGTTGCGAAGTCCGAGTCGAAAAATCGGATGGATGCTTGTTTCAAAAGTTGATGTATCGAAGGCAATTCCAGGTCCACATGCAGGTCAAGGGTTGCGCACGCACCAGTGCACACCGTGGCTCTGCGTATGAACCTGTTTGCAGGGTTTGGAGTTTGTGGATGTTTTAGGGATGCAGAGCGAACACCGGACTGGCGTAAGTCATGATGGGACGGATTACTGTTTGTAGAGCAACACCTTGTTGCGCAGAGATAGCTTGCTCTTGGGATTTATTAGGAAACAGGCGACCCAGGACGTAGGCCGCTCTGTTTTGACCTGCTTGATGTGCGGGCCGAAGCTGAGGGTTTTATCGAGGTGACCCTGAGGTATTTGATTTTATCTACCCATGGTATTGGGTAGTCTAGGAGTCGGATCATGGAGGGATCGTCGACATTCTGTTGGAAACAAGACTGCCGCGCTTTTGAAGGGTTTATTTCGATTCTCCAACGTCGAAACCAGTCGCCGAAGCATCTGGCTGCGATTTGGAGACGTCGTTGATTATGAAAGGACAGTACTGGATGAAAAGATGCAAGTATCGTCTGCGAACAAGGCGGTGCTTACTTTGTGATTATGTGGGATGTCATGGGTGTAAAGGGTGAATAGGACAGGACCTAATACGGAGCCTTGTGGAACTCCGGCTAGTAGCGGGTGAGGTTGAGATTTCGATCCCTCGACGCGGTATCGGAACGTTCGTTTCCAGAGAAAGTCTCGTATGATGAGTACGAGACGGTCTGGCACGCCGAGCTTATATAACTTGATAAGCCCGTCGTGCCATACTTTGTCGAACGCCTTCGCCACGTCGAGGAAAAGCGCTCCAGTGTGTTGTCTCCGTAACATGCAGGATTTAATGTGCTCCGTGATGCGGTGCACTTGATGTGTGCAGGAATGTTTGGCCCGAAAGCCGAATTGGACTGGATTAGAAGCCCATTAGCCTGCATAAAGTCCTGTAGGCGGTCAAACCTAATCTCGTAGATTTTCCCGAAGCTTTTAAGCAGGCTAATGGGGCGATAGGAGGTTGGTTGGTTGGGAGGTTTTCCCGGTTTGAGGAAGCCTATAACTTCAGCGTCCTTCCAAGTGTTTGGAAATATACTCTTGGAAAGAGCTGCGTTAGATTAGGACTAGGAGGTTGATAAGGTGAGTCGGAAGAATCTTTATGACGCGGTTTAATATGCCATCGGTGCCCGGGGCTTTCCGTGGTCTAAGCTTTTTGATTATCGATTCGACTTCGCTTCCGTTACGGGTGAGTACGTCGCGTGGGGTAGATGCGTCAACCGGTCAACCTCGCTCTCACCTTGCGGAGATGAGCGGCGCTCACCGGTTGTGTGCTGGGCGAGCATTGAGCCTCGAGACTGTCGGCCAGACATTCGGCTTTTCCTCATCGAGAAACGCTGTGGGCTTGTCGGGTTGGATGAGTGGCGGCATAGGTGGATGCGCCGCCGCCTTTGAGGCTTTTGGGAATGCGCCAGAAGGCCACATGGGAGGGATGTAGGTTGCTCAGATCGTGATCCCACCGATCGTTCCTGAATTCAGCTATGCGCGTCTTGGACTGATGTTCGGGCGCGTAGCGCCTTCGGTTCCGCTCGGTTGAATACCAATCGTGGGCACGAATCGCGGCCTCTTGCGTCGCAAGAGGTCCTTGATGTCGTTTGGCAAGGCCCAGCGGGGTTTTCCTCCACGGATTTGCCTCGAGGAGGCCTCGACGACACTTTGGACATGACTTGTGAACGCATGAGCGGCGAGATTCACGTCGTGAGCGGTATTTAGGTATTAGGAATGGTGTCTAAATGAGGTGAGCTAGTAGAGTCTAGCTGTGACTTAAGCTTGTGCCAGTCGATTTTAGTTCTAAGAACTGTGTTTGGATGATTTGAAGGTCCTAGCTTTAAGAGCACGGGACGGTGATCGGATGTTAGGTCGTCGATGACCTCCATGCTCCTAAGAGCGAGATTGACGATTTGTATGATTGCAAATTCAAGCACATCCGGTCGTTGTCCCACTACGTGTGGGAAGTGTGTTTGCATCAACGGCGCAACCACACTGAAATTGAGTTTGTCAGATAATCTCGTCAATGCTAGACCCGCGGATTTGTAGGTAAGAGTTCCATCGGTGTGCTTGCTATTGAAATCGCCGGCGAGGATGACGGCGTCTCCTAAGATAATAGCGTCTCGAAGTCGGATTGAATGATGCGTGAGGTGTCTCTGCATGGTAAATATACGAAGCTATTGTAATCGGCGCGTGACCTGTCATGGCTAGCCTGCAGATCGAGGCTTCTAAATGCTCTAGATTTGACGGCGTGTCGATTGCTACGCAGTGCAGTGACTTTTTATAATAAATGAGAGTGCCGCCGTGAAGCGCCGGTCCTGTCATTTCTTATGATATTAAAATTAGCAATCTTCGGATCTCCTCTTCGGGGCTTTAGGAATGTCTCCGCACCAGTAGAATGTCTACGTCGTTTTCGCGAAGGAATTCGTTGACTTCGGTCGTTTGTTCTCATGAGACCGTTTGCGTTAAAAAGGCTAAATTAAATGCGCGTAAATCTGACACGATGAACAAATCAATATAGACACAAACGATGTTTCACAAAATGTAAGACTTGTAAACTTAAATAGAACGTTAATTTTTGTAATGGTATTTATGTATTTTAACGAGATATTACTATATACATAGTACAGTATTAGTTCTTGTACACAAATTGCAACAAAAATTCTACTTTTTAAACAAAAGCTTTATAAAACTGCTATCTATGGTATTATAATAAAATGAAAAGTCATAAAATATGCTTTACACGTGTACCCTTTTTATGTCAGTGCATTGTAAATGTTTATGCTATTTCTCATAATTGAAATATTATCAAAAGGTAAATAAAAATATAAATATCTTAAACACTTCATTTCATTTATGTGAAGGAGGCGATCTAGCAGACCGGCAGGCATAATAGAACTTGCGTTGTTTTAAAGTTATTCTATTTATTACCTAGAACCACCAACATGTCAGTGGTCCGTTTATTAAACTGCAGTAATAACTTAAAGGTAAAGAATAACACAATATAGTAAATAAATAAGTAAAAAGAATTACACGATTGCAATTAAAGGTGTTTATCATCACAAGGTACTCTATCAGTACTATTACTTCCTTGCTATATTAACAATTAATTTTAACAATACAGTCATTAATGAATATACGAAAATTTCTGCAATGGAATACTATTTATATATAAACGTGAAATGTGTGTGTGTACATACGTTATATATACAATATTATTATTAATAACACTGTTAGTCTAAATCTACGGGTAGTAGTTAAATAGGTAAAGCAGTTCATAGTAAATGCCTTAAATAATAATGAAATCAAAGGAAAATAATAATTGCAGAAAATATTTACAATTTTTAGATTTAAAACTGTTTTTGTACTTGGTTTAGTTTGCTAAGTAAATTATTTTCTGTAGAGTAGCGAAGTTAGTATTTCATACAAGATAACTTATTTGTCCATCGAGATTGTATACCGTTTTCTGAGAGGTAAATGGAGCAGTACCCTCCCACATCACACATGCTTTGCATTTCATGTCTATTTATTAAGGTTCTGTGCTGACAAACGGCTTGTGAATAAATTTAAAGGAGTAAACTGTTTGTTGTTGATATTGTTGCCAAACATGACGTTTATTCTTAATCGTGTAATAAATAGCTATGATAATATATATATATTGATTGCTTCAATTACTTTTTAATTTTACTTACGTAGTCTTAATCTTGTAATATAATAAAGGTAATCTATAATACATTAATATAAGAAACATACAGTTATAACATATGTATGTTGAAAATTGTGTGTAGTATTATTACTAACTCTTCAAAACTTTCAAAAATTTATTAATAATTCAATTTTGAACATTTACTAACTAATAGGGCATATACATTCTATTTCTTGAGTATTGTAGAATTCACAAATACTTCTTAATTATAAATCAAAATTAAAATGAAAACAAAAGACCCGACCCTTAAGAATCCCGACTAACAATTATAAACGTGGTATTTGATTATTATATCCATAATTCTCTCACAAAATTTATGTTATGGAGTGACATGGATTTTAATTATCCCTTAACTTGGGTATAGTCCAGCGTAGAGAAGCCTTTAAAAATAATAAAAAGTGAAAAAATAACAATAATAGTAGAACGAAGCCCATTACAAAAGGAGGGGAATATTATAAAAATTAAAGAAAAAATAATTTACGGGTGATCTGAGGTCGGGAAGGTGATGAGGGTGCGTTTTTAAGTTGTAGGCATTAAAAAGATCTAAAACTTTTGCATTTACACTTTTTTCAAAATTTATGTTAAATTTATGTTTTAATTCAAAAAATATAGTTTTCGGTTTCTTATTTTTATTATTTACAATTTTTTTGGTTACGAAATTTAGTAAAAACTTAATTTTATATGTCGTAAATACACTGTAATTTATTTGATTAAAAATATTTTACTTTATTAATTAAAAATATTTCTTCAATTAGTATCCAAAAAGCACCAAAGTTACAAACTTTGCTTTGTACTGACAACAATAACAACTATTATGACGATTTGTATATGTAACAATTAGTTAAGTAATTAATTATAAACTTGTTTAGTTTGATATTACTGAAACACTTGATTTTTGCTTAAATACAAACATATTTAAACCAGGACTAATAATTAATTCTACAAATATTGTTTTTTAATAAGAAAATATTTTCAAATAAAAGTTTCTAAACAATGGGTAAATATTGTCAAATATTAACAAAGTGTTAATATTCTACTGCCTATCGAGAATAAAGAATTTACTGTCCAACAAATTTAATTAGCTCTCGAAAGCTGTTTTATGCCTCTTACAGAGAATATTATTTCTATTTAATTTGATAGCGATAAAAGAAATTCCTTTTAATAGGATATGTTTTATTGAATTTTTAGACTTAAATAATCATAATCAAAATTTTTAATGTTTCAACAGATCCAAAAAAAAAATTATGAAAAAATAAATATTATCATATTATAACATAGAAAATGTTTAAAAATTTCATCTTAGACTAAAATTTTATTATTATGGCAATATTATGTGGAAAACATGAATTGAAAAAGTTATCCTCCTAACTTAAGTAATTTTATAAAAGTATTTTTTAAACGCTTGAAGCCTTGCCTCCAATTAACCTTTGATTTTTCAATGAACCAAGGTTTTGCAGTCATAGTACAATCTTATTTAAAAATTAAGGTACCATTTGGTACTAACATGTTTTGTGAAAATCTTAACTTGTCTATGTATTTTAACGTCTTGCATTTTGAATTATGTTTATGTTTACCTCACGAGTATTGTGGGCTGTATAGAAGCTGATTAATATTTTCCGTACTAATTCTACTTGTTATTGTTAAAGTCAGACAGCCGGACAAGGTAGCGATAAAAGCGTCATGTTTTATCTTTTATGCCACGCAATCCTTACAAGTTTATATTTATAGAACAAAATGTTTGTAAAAAGCTTTATATGCGTAATGTCTTTATATTAATTATTATCAATTGCTAAAAACAGGTAACACTTCCGTGCCTACGGCGGGTTGTCAAATGGTGGGCAAAGCTGACAAGATACATCGAAAGTGGGTATTCATGGCAATGAAACTGCAGACTACTATGCTAAGCAAGCTGTAGTTATTGGTGATCCTTGCCATTGTAACGTTTCTGCCACGTGCGCCCTAGCAAACCCCCTCATATTTGAATCTTGGGATAATCAGTAGCAAAACTCAAAATTAGTAATAGGCAAATATTATGGATCTATCCAACCAAATATACCTGCTAAGCCCTGGTTTTTTAAATATAAAATAAATTCAAAATTAATTAACTCAGTAATCATTCGTGTCCGTTTGGGCCACATATGTACCCCAACGTTTTTAGCTAAACTGCGCATACTGGACCTTTCATCAGTGTCAATATGGGTTGCAGAGGGAGAACCCTCTGCTAACCCATTTTTTTTGCAAGACTTTGCTGTCCCCTTTATGATATCCTTCCTAAAAATATACCTAGGCCTATTAACATACCTCTCCTTTTGACACTTAATGATCCTCTCTTGTAAAACTGTATATAAATTTATCCAAGTAAACAATTTAAAACTCTAAAAATACTATTAAATGCAATTTTATATTTAAGTATATTTCTACACTGTTTGTTCTGTCCCTCATAATGTCACTAATTTTTACCAAAATTTATTTATTTACTAATTGATTGTTTTGTATTTGTCCTAGGTATTTCAGCAGATTAAGTGTTATTGTTCTTTTACCGTACATTGTAACTGACCAACTACAGAAAACATTACTTGTTTTTCCAATCTTGACATGGGCAGAATCATCAAAATACTTTTGGTGGAGCCATTTCAACTAAAAAAAGAAGAAAGAAAGAACATCAAATACAACAACATCGAAATAATGTTTATTCAGATCGTACATTTGAATAAACGTATAAAAATTTGGAACAACTCAATATGACCGACTTCCAACAGCTTATAAATATTCTAAGCGACATACACAAGTATTATTTTTTTATTGCATACGCCGGCAGACGAGGACTCGGCCACCTGATGGAAAGTGGTCCCCGACGCCCATAGACATCGGCATTACTGGTATCACCAACGCTCTGCCTACCGTGAGACATAAGATGTTAGGTCTCGACGCTGGCTACGGTGCGCTTCAAACTGGAACATAGTAGTGTTTTCACACTACTGCTTTTGCGGTATAAATAGGCACCGTGGTGGACCAACCCAGACGGTCCCCTGTAAAAGGGGATCTACCACCGGTAGGTAACAATGTAAATGTAACAATGTTGCACGAATTTGTGTCACAATTTCTGGCGCACATTTTTTATCGCTGAAATCTTTTAAGTATTAATTTAATCAAAATAACGTCTGGACACAATTGATGTAAATGGAATGAAGAATTTTTAATTTAATAAATAATATGTAAACTGAAATTTTGTTACCTTAAATGATCTTTGAATATGCCTGATTGCATATTTTAATTTGCATATTAGAATGCTTGTTGTAAGTTACTCTTAACACATAGATATCTGCTCTTGCAGACTTGATAAAATGTACAACCGGCCCACTGCCATTTCAACGAGCTAATCTTTTGCACTATGTCGGTAACTTTCGTTCTTTGCGAAAACGTTCTATTCGTTCTTCTGACAGAAGACTCGAGCATAGCGCGTTCCATAGCACGTTGAACTAGGACAAACCTATGGACCAGTCCGATAGTCAGAGACCACGTTTCGCCCCGTAGGTCTGACGGGGAGGACGCATTGGTTAAACACTTTTGTCTTTAAACTCTGCGGTATCGACGACGTAAGAATGTGGTGTATCTTCCTAAATGCTGCCCAACTACAATATGTGCCCAAGGTAAACATATTCATTGACAGCTTCGAGAGTAAAACCATCGACATTAGCCGGATTCGGGAGAACGTGATCGTTAAACATGACTTTCGTCTTGTCCAAGTTCATCCTGCGTCCGATACGTCGGGACGATTCATTTAAGCTGTGCAAAATCTCCGGCAAGCACTCCAGCGACTGGCCAAATATGACGAGGTCGTCAGCGAAACGGAGGTGTGTATGGTACTGCCGTTAATGTTTATGCCTCGTCCAGTTTAGGGTCTTAAAAACTTCTTCCAATGCATTCGTGAACAGTTCCGGGGAAAGGATAGGGTTTGACATAAGCGCAGCTCTATACAGACCTTTAACACCTCGAGGTATCGATAATCGTCCTGAGATCGTTGAAGAGCTTCTAAAACAGCTCAAAATTCCGTCAAAAGCTTTCTCGCAGTCTATAAAGGAAAGACACAGTGGCTGATTGTAATCATGAATATTTTGTACAACTTGCTTTATAGTGAAGATTAGGTCTTTGGTGCTAAAATCCTCTGCGAAACCCAGCTTGCACCGGTAGCTGGAATCCATCAAGCTTGTTGGTGAGGTGATTCGTTATAACTCTCGAGAACAGCTTGTATATGTGGCTTAAAAGTGTGATCAGTCGATAGTTCTTAAGCAGGGTATTGCCACCCTTCTTCAAAAAACAGAACGAGCTCACTTTCAAGCCACCTTCTAATTTCTATTTTTAAACCTAATTATTTTTTGTTTACGCGAATACTATACATTATTGAATGAAATGACTTTTACGGATTTTATCGCGTTGATTTTACAAATTTAAATTCCTGACGTTTCAAACACTTTCCAGCGGCCGTGTTCACTGAGATGTCATGCGTCTTGTGCTAGTGCTGAAGCGGGGTTTCCAGATCTAAATTGTAGTTAATTATTTTAGTCTGTACTCCGACCTATGCAAAATGAACTGATTTTATCTGTACAGCCGGCGTGGTATTATGCTTGGGTTTAAATTTTAATTTATTATGGGCAAGCAAGCTGGTAGAACCCAAACATCTTCTCTATTGAAATTTGGATGTTTTCTAATCTCAAAAGCCTTACGGATCATCCTTGGTAGTAATCGGTGTCCTTTAGCGAGGACTTGTGGTCAATTAAATCTGATGTAATGGTTGCATTTAACAGGTGGTAGGAATTGACTAATTTTCTTATGCGGCTTCAAAATATAGCTCAAAATACAGCTCAATGTCACGTGGTTTGAAGAACGGATGGCCGATGGAGCCATAAGGTTCTAGAGTGGAGGCCACGTTTAGGAAAACGGAGTGTTGGTCGGCTTCCGACCAGGTGGGATGGAGATTTCCATGCAGTAGCCGTTCAAGTCGGCAGTGAGTAGCAGGGTATCAGCCGTTTTGGCGTTCATTTAAAAGGGTTTTGTCCAGCAGTAGACTGATAGGGCTGATTATGATGATGATGATGAAGTTAGAATTTAACTGCATATTTAACATACCTATTATGTAATAAAATTAGAATTCTGTACACTGTTACGTGTAACTTATTTGAATTATGCAGACAAATTGCAATGCCTCTTTTGGCAACAAACTACGATTACAATATCGGATTACATCACAAAATCGGAGCGCCAGGAGCGGAAAAACGAGATAACATATAAAAACCATACGCACAAATTGTGCATTAAACCGAAAAGAGTAATCTGTCTTTAAAAACCAAATGCTATAATTTTTGGAAAGAAAGGAGGGCCAATTAGAAGTCTTTTTTTTTTTAAATGTTATCTCGTTCCTTCCTTTTCCCACTATTTTTTTTAAATAATATATTACCCCATTTCCCATTTTAAATATGTTTTTAATATGTGTTAATGAATTTTAGAAAAAAAACGGCACCAAATTACAACTTTGTTTTAAATTAAAACCGTAAAGATAAACAAAAGTTTAGTTCTTAACTGGTCTATAAATCCCAAGATATATATCTATGTTTTAGAATGAAAACCTTTTTAGCTTTTTATTTCCAATTGGTTTTTAAAGTCCAAAAAATAACTAAGTTCGCATTTTATTTTTTAAAAAAAATTTTTGTTTAAAACAAAGTTTTGACATTAAAAAAAAAATCTTAAAAAGATAAGAGAGTTAATTTCGGGGAAAAAATCACCGGGGCAATTTCTTTGTTACCCTTGTTTTTGAAAAATGGTTCTGTACCTTTTGAAGCGTTTTCCCATCGGCACCTAATAATCTCTTTGTTGCAGTTCCATTGATTATATAAACAAAATTAACAAAAATGTGTTTGAATTTCCCATAAAAAGAAAAAGAAAATTAAAAAATATATTGTTAATTATAGCATTTAGATAGTGAAAATCAATAAGGACGTTTTACCGACGTTCAATTGATATTTGATATTCGAATAAACTGAACAATGTTCACGTTTTTTGGAACAAACCAATTACAGCGATTAATCTTTCACCGAAAGTTTTTATGAAAAAGGAGGGCATTTGGCGGATTCCTATAGTTTTATAATCGATAAAGGTTTTAATCAATTTATAAAATTACTGGTTTTAGGAATATATGTAAAATGATGATGGAATTTAATATAAAGTTATATTTCAATGGATTATATTTTGTTCCTCGATAATCATTCCGCCCCACCCAAAATTTAACGAGTAAAGATGCATTCTGAAATAAAAGTTTCGACTTTAAAAATTGATGAATAAAAGGTTTGTTTGTTAACGATCAATTTACTATATGTAAAACAAAGGAACCCAGGTTCACATTTTGTTTCAAAAAACAGATACGCGAGTTTTGTTACTATTTATATAATAAATACTCAAAACATAAAACTTAAAATAAACCAATTTTTTAATGAAGCCGGAATACCTCAACAGATTTTCTTTATCTATATAAAAGAGAACCTCCGAACTCCTATTCTGTTTCTCCAAGCTAAACGCGGACGACAAAACTTGATGGAATTTTTTCTCCCAAAAAGAGAGCTAAGAACGGTTTTCCGAAAATCGGCAACGGAGGCAGGGTGGGAAATTTTTATAATTCACAAATAATTTTATTAATTATAAAATTTTATAAACCAATAGTTGTGTTATTTTATTAAATACCAAGCGTAAATATCTATTTTTTAATATTTAAACAAAATAAATGAATTGAAACTACTAAACCAGCAACTCAAACTTAATTTTAAAGTTGTTCTTTATCGGGCTATTTATATGGAAGGACGATAGTTGGTAATTTTAGAAACCATTAAAGGGTCTTTAAAACAATTTTTAGTTATATTTTTTGGTCACGTGCTGATTTGGGAAAACAATATAAAATTAAAAAATAGAAAAAAAGGTCCCAAGCAAAAAATTGAATCAAATATCCTCGGTTAAATTCTTGGAAGTGTACAGTAAATTTTAGAATTTAAAATGATGTATCTATTATGTGATTAATATGACAATTCATCGTTTATCCGGAAAAATATTTTTTATAAAGAACACTTAAAAATATGTTTTTCCATTTCAAATTTTCTGATTATTTTTTTTTTCAGCCCATTCCCCCAAATGTGAACTCCACTTAGTTAATCCTTGACGGAATAAATTTTTTAATTATATATTTTGAATTTTATCGAATCCTTTTTTTTGGTAGAAGTTTATTTTGGAAACTTTTGTTGTCACCATCTGTACATCTAAATTGTCTGAAACTTCAAAAAATAATTAACCCTGTTGGTGATCTTTATTCAAAATATTGAAAAGGGATTAATATAACTTTATGGAAAAAATATCCACTATATTTTCAAAAGATGGTTCTAAATATTTTTAAAATTTTAGAACTTGAAACAAACCTTTTTCCTTGGGCTTTATTTTACCCTGTATGTCAACCAATCTTTTACGGAGGGGCAATTTACGCGCCAGAATTTCAGAAGGCATTGAACGTGCATTTAGATGATTGGACAACCCACTAATTGAGACACCTACCACAAATGGGTAAATTAAAAAAAATAAAAAAAAAAATTTTTTTGGGATGTCTGATTTCGTTTTAGGTGGGAAAAGCCCTATAATTTAAACCCGGGTTGGAATTAGTTAATACGTTTGTTATTTTAAATTTTCCAAATTGAAGGTAAATCTTTTAGATATAATTTTATCATCAATACTAGGTATAATTTATAATAACTTTAAAAATAATGTACCGGTCTGTACAAACCAACTTTTAATATTTACGAGGTTTTCAAGATCAAAAGTTACACACAAACAAAAATGTTTAGAAGTTTATTTGTAAAAAAGTGTCCTAAAATAAAAAAAGCGCAAATTGTCTGCTAGCACCGAAACACAGAATGTTACGTCCCTTTTACCCAATATTACGCTGGTCACGCCAAAAACCGGTACTAAATGTTTGCCCTTGCTTTTGGGCCTATTTTACAGGTTTACGTAAAAAAGTTTTATGAGACTGAAGACAATCCCTAAAAGAAAACGCATTTTTGTGGGATTGTTTGTCGCAGATTTAGGATTTATGAAAAGAAAGTTACTATGTTTTTTTATTTTTTGTGGAAGAATAGTTTGACTTTGTCCCACATATAAAAAAAACTTTAGTAAATTAAAATTTTAGACGAAAGTACGACGAAGGATATTGAAATTATAACGTATTTGGAAAAAAAAATACAAGGTGTCGGTGATTTTGATTTTCGATCCTGTTTAAAAACACCATCACTTTGGAAAAGCAGTTAAAACTTTTAAAAATTTATTTATATAAATACCCATTAATTTTGGATCCAAAAATAAAGGGACTTTCCTTCTTTGTTTCAGAACAAGATGATTGAAAATTTCAATGAGAATATTAACAAACCCAAAAATTTTTGTCCTATTTTGAAACGAGCATGTCATTTTTTTTTTTTGTTTTATTAAACAAAATTAAAGTTTTTTGACTTGAATGACGTTTCCTTTATTCTCGAGGGCTAAAATTTTGTTTTTACTTAACCTTCAACCAATCCGAGATGTGAAAATTGTTATTTGTGAACCCCAATATTTTTCTTTAAATATGAGAAAACTTATTTAATTTAACTTTGGTTAAAATTTGTGTTATAAAACCTTTAGATGAGGACTTTTTATTAATATTTTAAACATTTAATATTTTTATTTATTTATTTTTTTGAATATCAATTTTCCTACAAACAACCTTTAGATATTTTAAATTTACCAAATAATATGTAAATTAATAAATTTTATCAAGGGCAAGTAAATAACGGTATTCCCTTTTTAACTTTTAAATTTTATTGGAAATAAGATTTTTTTGAAAATGAAATTTAAGACTACTTAAAATCCGGGGCGGCAAGAAAGGGGCCATAAAGAAGGAATTGGAGAGTCTCCAAAAGCCAAAAATCTTCTTGGGCAAACAATGGAAAAAATTGTTTTTTTTTGAGGGTTTATGGGTTCATTTGCTAGAATCACACGCCATACCTTTGATTTGGGGTGGGGAACGAAAAGTCATTTTAATAAGTTTTTATCTTTTTAGATTCATCCCATAATGGTTTGAGAAAGTTTGGTATGGGCGTTTATTGTTTTTCGCCAGGATTAAATAAATTTCAAAGAAACTTTACATTTTCCCTTTTTCATACATCAACATAACTTATAGACTCACAGTGATAAAAAATGTTTGATTAAGAAACAAAAAAGCACCATGAAAAAAAATTCGGGCAAGGCGTGCTTTCCGGAAACGCACCATAAAAACATTCGGACTTATAAGTATATAACGTGGAAGATAAATGGGAACTCAAATTACGATCACCACGCGTGTTAAAAGAGCGTGGCGATGTTAGTATCTAATAGTTCACGTTTAAACATTTAATTTTGAAAAGAATATGTACTTTACTGGTTGTAAAGAAAAAAGCGTGAAACTGTTGAGCAAAAATGAAAAAGTAAGTTGTAAAATACATTTTTAAAACCGAAACAAATTTAAGTGTATTTTTAAAACAGATTTAAACGGCACAATGTAATAGAAATATTAAACTTTTTTGGGAAAAAAAAAGACAGAACTGTTTTAAAACTTTTCAACTTAAATTAAAAGACAATCGCTTTAAAAAAGCCTTAGAAGGACTTAAATATAAGCATAAATAAAGAACATTTTAAACTTTTTGATGAAAAAACCGTTCCTGGTTTCTAACCTACCCTGATTTACCTGAACAACTAAAATTTGAATACCCCGATTCCAAAAGAATTGTGTCGTAAATTTAATTCACTAAGGATTACAGGATGTTGGTTATTAAGTGAAGGATGATTTTGACAACGGAAACCAATCATCTTTTTCAGATAATAGGGTGTATGGCCCTTAATATCCTCAACAAAGAGACTAAAAGTTTTTCCCCAAGGTTCAAAACACGAGTCCGGTTTGAAAGAGGTCAAATCCAAAGGGGAAGGTTGGTAAATTTAATCCTCCAAAATTTTTAATTTTGTTTTAAAGAACTTTTAAAAGACAAACACAATTTTTTATATTTGGCTTTACCGAACCCAATTAAAATTTTGGGTCTTTTTAAAACCTCAATTTCCTTCATAAATTTTTTTTTTTTGCGTTTTGGGTCCTTAAAATTTCACGTTAAATCATAATATAAATAAATATGCCAATATATTTTTTTAGTATACATAAAATTTTGCTGTTATATTAATCATGTATATTGAGGTAGTAATTTTTGGATTTTTCAATTATAAAATTCTTTGTAATTCTATTTTAAATGGGGATCAAATAACAAGAAATTTTTTAGTGAAAGGCCATAAGATAAATTTTTTTAAATCCCTCATCATCATCACCACTGCTGTAGCGCCCTCAAACCCCAATCCATTGGGATTTTAACGATCCCCAACGCTTCCAATTGGGGGTGGCCATTTGTTCCCATCCCTTGGTTATCTTTACAGCAAGGACGCCTTTCCCAACCCGGAAACAACATTAAAATTTTGGGATTCTCCCGGGATTCAAAGCATGACCTCCGGTTTTAAAGCAAACGCCCACCAAACCTGGCTTAAGGGTTAATATACGGCAATAACCAACACATTTGTGAGAAAGTCGGCAAAAGGACAAAAAATATAAAAAATTTTATTCTTAAAGAAAATCAAAGCCAAAATAAGTAATTTGCATATAAATTAATACCACAATGGGATAATGATTATCAGCATGAAATCATTAATATTTCAAAAACTTGACAAGAACTTGAAATAAACTTTTATAACAGTCCAATACACAATGAATTTTGTAGTGTTTTGAAATTGGTAATGTCTAAAAATTTTATCCTTTAAAAGATCTTACATTTTAAATGTTTGTTTTTGCAATAAAAGATAATTTTAATTTTATTATACAAGTGACCTGACGTGGAGGTTCGCGAATTTTTAATAACTTACAAGACGTCACTGCTCTGGGGTTTGAAAATTTTTTAATTTTAAAATCTGTAAATCGTTTCTGAAACTGGGAAAAGTTATTCTTTCATTCTTTCTTTACTCTAATTTAAGGGTCCCCGGGACCCACCCTTTTTATCTAATATAACATTTTATTAATAAAATGATTTAATATTATAATATTTTTACCATTTTTTTTTATTTGTTTAATACTAATAAACAATAATGACTCAATATAAATAACATTGAATAAAGGATTTTACGGGTTTTATATTTTAACCCCGACGTTTGAAATTCCCGTGTCTTATATATACAAAAATGTGGATTGGGGAAACAAAAAAAAAATATAACTTAGTATTGTTTTTAAAAAAGCACTGAAGACGTTTTAGAACTCATTTTTTCTGGACCTCCAATAGTTTTAATCATCTGTCAATCTATTGATTGTACTGGAACTAAATTTTGTTTATAATGAGTTAAGAATCTAAATGTTTATCATGTTTCCTTAACTTTTTGAGTGTGTGAGACTTTTTTATTTTATGTACAACATAGCTAAAAAGATTGTCTTTGTTAATGTGATGGATACTTAATAAAGAACTATATAGACAAACCATACCAACCAAAGGCCATGTGGAAATCATCCTTCAATTTTCGGCGGGATTTGTGTGGTAAGGATACCATGCATGTATTTTAATTATTAGGTTGCGTAGTCATAACACCCCATGTCTTAAAGGCGACCCTTGTCCGATTGATCAATTTTACAAAAACAACTATGAGGGGAATACCTCACCATTGGGAGTTTTTTCATCACGTTAGGTCCTATATTGGGGAGAGGATAGACGTTTAATATTGATTGATTTATTATTTTATTCCGTGAAAGTGTTGTTTTAACCTTCCGGCCGCGTCACCCAAAGGATCATAATATAATGAAAGAATAATTTATATATTCGGACGCCAAAATTTCCCAAAGAAAACTAAATGTGTAATTCTTCCCTTATGGTAGGAGGTTTTAAAAATGAGGAAGCCCAGGAAACTAAACCCTTGAGACGAAATGACAATCTGTGAAAATGTGTAGGATTTCAATTGTCAATCTAACTATATATATAACTCGGGATCGTATCTCTTAGTGGCTTATAGCGGGAAAGGCATTGCCCATGGGGAGGTGATATGATGATAATGGTTTGAAAAATGCAAATAGTGGTTTCGTTGAACAATTAACAAATCAAAATTCATTTATTCATTTTAAGAGCACCTGTTTGGCGTAGTGATTTATGACCTATACTTTTACGCTGAAGGACGTGGGCTTGATTCCACAGCTGGAAAAATGTTATGGACAAACATAGTGTTTTCCCAAACAAAAATTGTTCAAAAAACCAGACTTAAACAAATCTTTTTTGGCAATGTAGCATTATTTTGTAACTACCGATTTAAATCTCAAATCTTTTAAAAACATTTAAATCTATCTTTAGGTTTCGGGGTTTAATTTTCCAAAAATTTTTCCTTTTTTCCCTCAGTTTAAAACATTAGGACCAAATGACAGCTTCTAGATATCATTTAATGAAAGAATGAAAACAATCGGAGCACCAGGAGCTACTAGGTAACATAAATATTAAATAAAAATGAAACGCTCTAAATTGAGAACCTCTTCATTTGGGAAGTCGATCAATGAAATGTCTATGTATTTATTAATCTTTTGGTTTACATAAACCCAAAACGATGGGTTTTCGTCCAAAAAATTATTATTTAAACTTTAAAATAACCCAACAATTAACCATTTTGAGATTATAATACCTGGCCTTAAATGTGAAAAACCGATTTTAAAAACTATTTAAATGGTAAAGAATCAAGAAAATTTTTCCTTATAAAAAGTTTTAAATTAATTTGTTTAAGATCTTAAACTTTTTCCACTTACGTTCTTTTTGGGGTCCAATAGCGATTAACGTTAAATAGATTTGAATAAGCTTTCTTATGATCAAATTTAGCGATATCCCACATATTGTTTTAGAAAATATTTGCATACACAATCTTTAAACATAAGTTAAAACATATTTAATGTTAATGAAATATTTAAGAATAAACAATTACAATTGTTCTTCTAGCATTTTCCCTTTTCAAATTAATATATAAAAATTAGATTCTTATTTAAAATTTAAAAAAAAAATTAATATAAAGAATTAAAATATTGAGTTTATCCAATTCGTTGGATTGAACTTTTTGAATTTGACCGTTTTTATTCATCTATTTTACTGAAAATTAAAGGAGGCGGCAGCCTTTGTCCGATTTGTTTGCCAAGGATTGTATTTAAAGAAAATAGGTGACCGACTTAAAAATCTATAACATTATAAATTTAAATCGGCCTCGTCTCTTTGTTATTTTAGGACAAATTTATTATAATTAATTTTAAATTTAATTTATTTATCAAACTTTCTAATACATATTTTAAAATTTCTCCGTGTATTATTCTCAGTAATTTTGTATATTTTCTGAGAATGTACAACTTTATTACATTTTAGTCCATTTAAACCTCTGTAATACCATTCAAACCCCACCAATTTACGGTTTACCGTCTATGAAATCGCATTCATTATTTTTGTTGGGAAATGTTTGGATCCTTTGGGTTTTTGGATCATTCGATTGCTTTTGAGAAGCCCTCGTTAACCGTTTACGATATTTGCATTTTGATTTAGCTTTTCGCATTATTGATCCGATATAATATATTTTACAACAGTTTTTTATCGCCTTATTTTTCCTTTTAACTTGGTTGTAATCAATCAATAAATTTTTGAAGAGGAAATGACGACAAACTTTAAATTTCGATATATAATCCAAAAAACATTTTTGTTAGGGAAAACCTTTTTGGCAAAAATAACGTTTTAAAACATATTTGCTCTATCATTATGAATTATTGAAGATTTTGGCACCATTCAAAACATTCCGCGAAAAATTACATTTTAAAATGCATTCATGACATAGGAGTTGTATATCCAACCAAATTGGATATCCATGAAAGATACCTCAAACGCCATTTTGATTAAAACAAAACTATAGAGAAAATTGTGGCAGGAAATGTTTCAGTCCCAAGGTTGGTAAGACTGGCTCTTTAAGATGGATCTCGCACTTTGCCCTGAACTTCCTCATGGCTGGACCAAACAGTTACTATTACTGAGCCCCAACATTATGAAAAGAAGGGAACAAGGCCAGAGTTTTCCTTTCTAATATTATATAATTTATCTGTAATTATAAAAAAAAGAAAAAAAGAAAAGATTAAGGGTATCCAATTAAACAAAAAAATTTTAATAATGTAATGTTTAAGAATAGGATAAAAAAAGGTTTGTTTTTATATTTCTATTTCAAATAGAGGGTGATATTTTGCAAATTAACACGAGGTTATAAAGTTTAATTCAGTAAAAGAACGAAAGGGCATTTTAACACAAACATTCAAATCTTTTTTTATTCTTCATCACATCATCATCATCAGCCTGTGATAGTCCATGCTGGACAGGCCTCCCTATAATTCCATTGGTGGGACCATCCCATCACCTTGTCAAATGGGGCTGGTGGGGGGAATTTTTAATGCCCATCCGATGTGGATTATCTTACTTTTCACAAAATGGATGATGGGCCCAAATTGCCCCAACCAACAAAAAAGAATGAAATTTGTTATCCGCCCAACCCACGACCTGGTTTCAAAGGCCTACCCACTTTGGTACGAGGCTATAATTTTTATGAATTGATTCTTAATGATTTCAACCAATTACAAGCCTATAAATATGAAAAGGAAAATATGAAAATGGTATCCTTAGTTTGAGATTTGAGATTTATTTCAGATTTGAACAAATTTTTCACTTATGCAACAAGAAATTTAAATATATTAGTTTTAGTATTAAAGTTGGAAGTGGTTTAAGTAAATTGAGAAATAGAAATATACTTGTCTTTTTTTCGTTAAACTGAATTGAAAGATTCAAAATCACATTATTTTTTTTGTGCGTCTTAGTGGCTACAGAAATTTTCACATGGATTATACAAGCCTGAAACCTTTATTTAAACAATATATGGAAGATAATTACAGTTTGGCTTTTTCTTACCGGATTTCTGAACGTTGCAGAGGAAAAGATTGATTTTAGGTATAATAAATTGCAAAAAAAAGAGGTAAGAAAAACAAAAAATTCCCCATTTTAACACTTTTTCTCTTTAATTTTTCATTTATATAACTTTGAATTAAAAAAAGATAAAATTTATCATTGTTTTTTAGTCATATCTCAAAAATGAATTAATAACAAGAAATATAAAATGTTAAATATAAACATGACAAAAAAAAAAACTTTTGAAAATTACAAAAATATCTTTGTTCAATAAACAAATTTTAATGATTGTTAAAAAATTCCACCACCTTGAAAAGGCCTCGAACTAAGAACGGTTGAAACTAATAGTTTTTTATATTCTTTTAAACTTTTAAAAAAAATCAGAAATCATATTTTAACAATTTGAAATAAAAACTTGGAGAAACAGTTCTTACCAATGTTTTTATCTATGGAGTCATTATATAAAAAATTCTTTGAACAAACGTTTTAACTTTTAAGTAAGATTCATAAATACGACCGTTAACCAAAATTAAGTACAAATTTTTTTATAATTTAATTCTTTACAGTTGGAAAAGAGCAGAATAAATTTTATGAATTTTTAAACCTGTAATTTCAAAAAAAAAATAAAAACCTTGAATCAAAAATTATAGAATAAAAATAAGAGAGAGGATTAAATTTAATAAAGGATGATAAAATTATCGTTGATATCTTTTTAAGATGTTTGATAAAATCATAACGTGAATTTGGTTTAACAGGATTTCCGGGTTTTTTTTTCTTTTCCCATATTTTGACATTAATTGTATTAAAAATGAAATAAAACTTTGGGATTAAAGTTCTTTTCTTGACAAACCCAATTAAAAAATTATATAAAAAAGGATTACGAAAAATAAATTTATTCTTTACAGAAACAACTTTTATACAGGCGGATTAAGGGGAATATTTTTTCAAAGGTTCGCCTTTTAATATAGTAGTTAAAATCCAGAAAATTTTGCCATATAAAGCCGAATTCATTTTTAATATTAACAATTTTTCATCGGCTTTTATCATAATTTCTGTTTTTATCTTTCGTTTTATCATTGATGGCTGTCTTAAAACATGTTTTATTCTTTAATTAATTTTTTATTTGGGTCACCCCATTCAGTTCCTACGCTGACTTCCAATGGTTGAGGACCTGGTGTAACAGTTGATCGTGCGTGTGCAACGAGTGGACGCTGCACGGCGACTGAGGAGTAGATGCCGAGTGCCTCTAATTAGCGTTGACCTTTCAACTCGGATAACTAGATAACTATATATATATGACAAGGCCCTTGTTTTTGACCAAAAATAAATTTTGATGAGAGATATGAGTGCGATATCGAGTTAAAATTTTCATACTAAATTGTTGAATTAATAGAAGTTTTTCACTTTAAAATTTTATAATTGAAAATTTTTATATAAATTTCCCAAAACAAACTTATTTTCTTAAATGTAACCAATTTTCCAAAACTTTATTTAGGTTTACAATATATTTTGCAGTCCGTTTTGGCCCTAGCGAAATATCGTGAAATAATAACAGTAAATCCAAATTGTAAATAAACGAATCGAATTTGAGAAAGGAGCAAATTTCCTGTTAAAATGATCGTGTTTTGTTTATTTAAAGAAAACAAACAAATGAAAATCTTCTTATTTTCTGTTCAATAATAAAAGTTTTGAGTTGTTTATTATTATTTTAATTAAAGTTTGGGGATTGTTTCAAAGGTTGATATATGCATTTATTTTGGCCATGCCTTTAATTTTTTGTTCTCCAAACTTTTATAATTTAATTTCTCACTTTTTAAACCAAATTTTGAAAATTTTGTTTTTTCATAATTTAACCCAGTTGCAGCTAAGTATAACAAAAGATTTTCGTAGCTAAATGCACCAAAGATGAAATTTTTTATTGTTTATATTTTATTGGTTAAAACGAAAACAAGCGAACTTTTACCTGTATTCCGCCCCACCAAAAAAAGGTAATTTAATTGTTCACCTTCCTGAGAAGAGATGTAAGTCTCACCAGGGTTTCGCTGGCCCCTAGGCCCTTGAAGCCGGAAGGTAGTGTTTACCAAATTTTGAGGAATATAACCCCGGACAAGCCCCCAGACCGTCCCTTTTAAAAGGGACCACCCTTTCCTGAGTTTGAATGATAGGAATAAAATTAAATATTTTAACGAATTTCACCTTATAATGAAACAATTATCTCCATTGGTAATGGTTAAATTTTAATTTCCGATAAAATTTTAAAAATATTTAACTATTAATCTTATTTATAAGCATCTAGGTAGCATGATTCATTGTTTTGTTTAGATTGTTATTTTAAAAGTAGAAAGAAAATAGGGTATATTTGATAATTTAAATATGAACCGAAAGTATTTATTAGATATTCAATATAAAAAATTAAATAAGCAAAAATATATATATTATCAATTATAACTAGTTTTCCAAATTTCATCAATTAATTCGCGTAAGTTAGAAATTTGTTGAAAATGTATTTTGCAAAACTTAAAACCCGTTAAATTGCCGTTAATCAATGAAATTTTAAAATAGAAAAGTTATATAAAGATTGAGACTGAAACGAAAAATGAATAATTCTTTTTTCGAAAACATTTCTTTGAGCAAAATGGAATCATAATCCCCATAAAAACTTTTTAGGCCCATCTGTTGAATAAAAAAATGGATGTCGCCCTTTTAAGCAAAGGTTTTGATCTTAAACCTTTTGTGCATAAAAGCAACCCAGGAGTAACACTTAAAATACTGGGAAGAATTTTACAGTTCTTTTCCATTTTATAAATTGTAAACGAATTTACAAATTTTCTTTTATTTTTTAATTTTTTTAAAATTTATAAATAAAAAAGTTACCATTTATTTAAAAAAGTTAGAAGAAATACTTTATTAATTGTTTTCCTATGGTGGTTATTAATTTCCATGTCTTTTGAGTTTTGTTTCTTTCTCGAATATTGTAATTTAAAAACCTTGAAAAATATTCCCGACCAATATACCATGAAACAAAATATATGATGGATGACACTAATAAAACTTTTTAAATGTTGACCTAAAAAATATTAATTTAACTGGTTTGAAGATTATTTATTATTTCAATATTACCACCATTCAAATTGTTATAAAATCGGGCATAAAAAATTTCCTCAAAGCCATTTAAAGTTTCATTTTCCTTTTTTCACTTAAATAATATTTCTGAGATTTTTATCTGAGGTTGTTAAGATGGAAACTTTCTTAGTAAAAGTTTTTCTTTCCAATTACCAAATCTTATAAACATATTTAGGCAACAGGTTGGGTTAAACAAGATTATCTAGTATCCTGTTTAACGTATATATAACTATTGTGGAACATTTCGCTATTAAAAGTGAAAAAAGATGACCAAACTGTAAATCTTCCTAATAACTCAAAAAGGGCCTTCAAATAGGCTGTTAAAACCTAATTTTAAAATACAAAAACGAAATCAATTCGTTTGAATTTTAAGTTGCCCTTTTTCAAATTCCGTTGACAGGAATGGGGTTCCATATAGGGTTCGGGTGTATTTTCTGGAATTTCTATTAATTTTTTTACTTTGAGGGGCCATTTGGGCATATCAAAAGATTGCTTTGCTAAAATTGTCTTTGGAATTGATTTGTTTTAGCCTATAGTATCAGTAATATTTTTAAATGGGGATAAGAGGAAAGTCGAAAACAAATTCTGTTGCAGGCTGTTCCAACAAACCTGGGTCCCCAAAAGATTTTTGGGAAATTTTTATTACATCTTTTATATATTTAAAAAATTTAACCAAGCGAAAAAAATTTTATTATCTAAAAGGAGAAAGACCGCGAAGGAACAGAAACCCCAAGCCCAGGACGTTGAACAAAAAAAAATTTTAAAAAACTGCCCTCAATTTTCAATTACTTTAAATGGCTTTTGGTTGTTAAAGATTTTTTTCAAAAATACAAATATACAAAAATTTTATTCTAAAAAACTTTATTATGTCGAAGAAGAATTTATTATAAATGATGGGGCATGGGAATACCAGCAAACTATTTAAATTATGTATTAAGTTTTGTAATTTTGTTGTTTGATAAACTTTAAAACAAGTGAAATTTTATAAGAAAAGACAACTTCAAACGTATTTCCCATATGGGGAAATTAGGGTTTATCGGCAACAAAAACTTCGCCATTTCTGTACTTTATTTAAATTTATACTTTTAATGTTTTTTTTTAAATGTCAGAAGACATGTTTAAACACAAGAAAAAATTTTTTCAGACTGTCATGGTATGGGCGCGGCATTAGAAACCAGGTGTGGGTTCCAACCCCAACCCGGGACCCAACCTGTCTCAAGGGGATTTCGATTACCAATTTCTGGAAAGTGATTGACCAAAGTGGATGGTCATGTAAAAGTTGGTCCCCACCAACTGTTAATGGTTGAATCTCCAAACCCCAAAACGATAGGGGTTTGGGGGACCCGGTGTAATTTGTGGATGTCCAATAGATTTCAAAAAACCATCCAAAAAAGTTTTACTTTTTTGCATCTCTTGAACTTTTATTTTTTATATTCATAATGGATTGACTTTTTTAAACCTAAAAAATGCTTAATTCAAAAGTTTAAAATCTAAAAGATTTTGTATTATTCCTAAAATTATTATTCAAAGTAAAAATTGACAAATTTTTAGGGATAGGGCTGGTTGTTAGATAAACTTGTGGAAAACTATAAATATTGTTAAACCAGCTCCGTTTTTATGTGTGGGTCATTTACATACAAAAAGGTTAACCTTTTAAAAGTTTTTGGATTCTGGGAATAAAACCTTTAATATATCAATTATTTATGTAGTAGGTATATGGTTCCCTGTTAAGTACTATGCGTTTTTTTAATTTAAAATAGAACTTCATAAAAAAAAAAAATGGAAAAAACAGTTTTGGGGGTTTTGGGGACAAAATTAATAAGTACGATGATTAATTGAAAGGTGAGTCAAGGGTGATTTGTTTTGTAATGGAAAAAGAGGGTAAAGAAAAAAAATCTTCTGCTTTGAAAGAAGGTGGAGGGTTAAAAATTTCTCGTTTTAAAAAAATCTTCAATGCAAATACACACCGAAGAAAACTGACATTCTAAAAGTGGGTACCGCACGAATCGATTAAAGCAAAGCAACAAACGGTCGTTTGTCCAAATTTTTCGCATGAGGGGTTTTGACCGGGGATGAAAAATACGTCGTATAAAGACCGGGTGTAATTACAAATCTTTTACACCGGAGAACGTTTTCCCTAAAAATGAACAGAAGTGCGGTTGGTTGGTTGGGTCCACCAAACGCTCAGAATTATGGTTTTCGAAAAACACTACGAGACATTAGATTTGTATTGGTACAATCGTAAAATAAAAAAAATTTTTACAAAACCGTGGTTGATAAATTTACTGTCGCACACTGCTTCCTAAGAATAACGATAGACCATACACTGCACATCATATAGTTGCTGAATCAGTTAACAGTTTGTAAGATTGTAACAATTGTTATAATCACCATACTTCTTAGACCGATTACCATTTAATTTTTAATTTTTGAACAACGTTTCAAGCCCCGCATTTTAAAATTTTTAAACAAAAAGGAATTTTGAATTAAAGTGTAGGATAGTCGTCAAATATTAACTGGATTAAAAGTACCAAAGTAATTAAACAAAGGACTATGGATATCTAAAAAGATTTCTTAGTAAGACTGTTTTTTAATTTTTCTATTGCGCTTTTAAAACTTTTTTGGCATGTTTCAAAATTAAAAGCAGCAAATTTTGATTTGTTTTTTTTTCCGTTGGAGATATGTCCATTATTAATTCTCAAAAAGCGATGTTTTTAAACACTTTCAACTTATTTTCAGACGGGAATGGTTAGAAAGCTACGCGTAAATAAAATAACCCTTTCTAAATTTTCTTTTTATATTTTTGTTGTTCTTTAATTGAAAATTATTTTTTACAGAATTATATAAAAACGGTGATGCGCGTTGTCTGGGAAATAATTTGAAAAGTTTGTTAACCTACCCCTTTACTAAAGTCAACGGCCGATGTTACAGATTAGGGATATCTTGACGGATTTAAAAAGGATCCTACAAATAAACTTCAAAAGAAAACTAAGAGTTTGAAATGAGAACATTAATCAAACAGGTTGCCTTCTGTCCCAAAAAAAGTTTAAAATAATTAATGGGTCATTATTTTACAACAAACAAATTTCTAATTCGTCTACTGAGCAAGGGTTAATCCCCAATTTTCTGATCGTCCTTCCAACCCCGCTGGGGGAGTCATCAACCTGAACACTTCCGCGGCCGGGTCACGGGTAGACTGAATGTCACGTCTTGTTGCCAGTGCTGAAGGGGTTTCCAAATCTTTATTTGTTAATTTTTTAGTCTTACCCGACCATGCAAAATGAACTGCTTTTATCTTACCACAGGGTATTAGCGGGTTTAAATTTTAATTATTTATATGGGGTCCAAGCAGGTAGAAAACCATCCCTATTGAAATTTTGATGTTTTTCCAACTCAATACCTACGGATCATCCTTGGTGGAATTGTTCTTTGCGGTTTTGGGTCGATCAAATCTGTAATGGTTTGGGTGGTTTAAGGGTGACAAGCAGACTTGTTTTTTGGGTTTGATTCAGCATATTGCCTTCCGCGGTTCTTATTGCCGCTTTGTTTTCCAATATAAAAGGCCGCAACAATTTCTTTGTACCCCTGATCTTTAGAGTAAATTGAAATTTGAAGGGGTGGGAATTGAGCAATCTTCTTCAGCGGGAAAAAGTTTTGTAAGCCCGCCTCAAAAGTGACCGCTTTGTTGTCTGAAACAAAGATTAAGGTTAATTTGGAGGATGGGTGTGAATTACGTTTTATTAAAGGGTTGTTTCCTAAGGTAGGCCCAAAGTTTGGATTGCGAATAATTAAAACATCGAAAAGCAAAAAATTTTTTCAACCTTTAGCCTGTTTATTGAATAATGGGTTAAGGTGGTTTAAAGCTTTATTTTACAAGGAAGATGGTAAATGTATCCACAAAGCGCTTATAAAACTTGGGAGATAAGTGGTCCTTCTTAAAGCTTCCATAAAAATGTCACAACAATAGGAGACACCGGGCAACCCTTCGCACACCATCCGCCCAAAAACTTAAAGTGTTCGAAACGTCGGGAATTTAAAAATGAAAAAAAGGAAAAATGTAAAGTTATTTTATTTAATAATAAACAAAACTATTTATTGTAGTACATATTCTATTTTAACATGAAGAATCCGTAATCAGTGAAAAATAGTTACTTTCATAAGATTTTTAATTAAATTAATTCTTTAATGTTATTTATTCCAAAACCTGTAAATATTGTGATGGAAAACATAATCAACAATAAACAATAAACTAATTTCTTAAGACATAAGTTGTTATTATATTTTATGTTTTGTTTTATATATATTCTTTTTGTTTAAGCGTTTGTTTTGTTTAAATTACTGAATTCGGTAAAGTTTACAATTTTATTTTTTTGTAATTTCTGGTTTTTGGGTCGGGTCAAACCAAAACTATTTGTTTTTACAATATACATACATCATTAATATAAGATATTAATAAGACCTGGCAATAAATTAGCAATGTTCATTTAATAGTTTAAATTAAACCTTGGATTCTTTTTTTTCAAAAAAATTAAATAACGTTGATTTTTTCTTTACTTTCTCTGGCCCTGAAAATTAACGATTGATTCAAACATTTATTAAGCTTATAAAAATTTTTAACTTTCTTAGTATAATATGTATTAATTTGATTAAAAAATCTGAAAGGTTTTTTTGGATTTTAGTTAAAAAATAGAATAATAATCTTTATGCTTTAAAAATTTTTAAACCAACGCGGTCTAAATTTATTTGTTTTTCAGTTTTTCTTATCGGAGAATTAAAACACCACAAATGTTTTTACGTTCTTTTTTTGAAGTTGTCCGCATTTAAAAATGCTGAGAAAAAATATTTTACGATAGAAATAATAAAAATAAACGGAACATTTGAAGACCATAAGCCCAGAATTAAAAAAGAAGTTTAACTATCCAAACGACGGTTTATCAGCAGATAAATATACTTAAGATAAATAGAACACTTCGCCCAAGGTTAAGTTGGAAAATTGTTTGAATGCTTATTAAAACCGATTATTTAAGACCAATTTTGTTTTAATTCTTTTGGATTAGACGGATCGTTGATGAAAATTAACGTTGCCTTAAAGGTCCCCCCCAAATGCTCACCGCTTTAGATATTAGATGTTTGTTTACTAGTAAATTAGCACAGTGCCCCAAACGAAAAGAGAATAGTGTTTTGAAATTGGTTTTGCCAAAAACAAAAAAGTTTCATGAAAATAGAAGTTTTTAACATTGAAGTTTATTGATGGATTCCGTTGTTTAAAATTTGATCACAAACTTATTAATAATATAATTGGGCTCTAATTTTTTGTAAATAACCTGCTATAGTTAATAAGGGCATTATAATCTAAGTGATTATCAATTATATACAAGTGTATAGTTTAGAATGTTTATAGTTATGATGTAACTTAGAAAACTACAGATGTTTTGTTCAAAGTTGTATATTAATATAAATGCTTAAAAAAGTGAGGCTTTGGGCCCCAGGGAAAATTGCCCATCAAGTTTTTGCCGATATTTAAGTTTTCAATAACCAAAAATTGAAAGATTATTTTTAAATTTATAATTTATCATGACCGTTCTAACAAAAGAAACTTTATTCCTAGATTATTTTGAGATCCTTTAAAAAATGATTCCTTTTTTTAAAGGACAATATTTTTTAAACCATTTTATATAAAAGTCTTTAAAAAGTTTTTAAAAATACATTTTCTCCTCCCTTATTTTTTTTTAACTATTTTAAAAAATACAGACAATTGTATTGTTGATAAATAGTTTTGATTTTTGGATTCCAATTTTTTATTAATTTTTTTTAAAAAAAACCTTATAATATTCTTAAACAAACCTTTACTTTTCGGAATATAAATTTTAATAATAATTTAAAAATTTGTGTGGGAATTGTTTTTACATTTCCAAATCTTAGTGTTTTTTAAGCTCTCCTTTTACCTTATTTAATAAAAAAAAACTTTCAACCCAAGTACTGGTCTGCTGAATCCATCTCCTTGCAGCTTGGTGCTTCTATGCACGTCAAAATGAATTTTGTTACATTTTTAATAAAATCGACTTAGTCTTTAAAAAAACCCTTTTTTCTATATTAAAAGACAATTATTTGTTTAACACTTCCCCAAGAAGGGGCCCCAATTTGTAGGGTTTTTTTTAAATAGGAAAACTGAAACTCCTATTCCCGATTTTCTTTTTGTTGCCAACCTACATGGTTGTAGCTGTCGGTATTTTACTTTGTGATAAGTGGAAGAGATGTTAGGAAAACAAAAAAGTGAACAATTGACAACCTTGTGCAATTAAATTCGCAGCTACACCAAAGAAAGACTGAAACTTTAAAAGGCTTAAAAAATAATTGTCATTGCAGTTCAAGCGTTGATTAAAGGAATTATTTGTTTATCATTGGGATGCAATAAAAAATTATCAGAAAAAAAATTATATATTAAAACATAAGACATTAAAAATACGACCGCAGAAATCGGGGAAGCTGCCAGCCAACTTATATTGCAAGAGGTGGACTTTGGCATAAAAGGGCATATCCTTGATTTAATTTTTCCTTAAATTTTTTATTTTACGTAAAATGTCAATAAATTTTAAAAATTTAAAATTTCTAAAACTTTTCTGCACGTAACTGCCGCTTTTTTTGCCCCATTTTTTCAAAATTTGAATTTATCAAATGTTGGGGAAATTTGCGCCCGGCGCAAATCACGTCCACAAAGGGCCCGGTAATGTCTGTCCGCCGCCCGTTATTTAATCCGAAATATTCAAATCCACAAAAGAAACTTCTAAATTATAGATTTTACCTTGCCGGCAACAGCCCAGTTGAAAAAAAATAAACGCTGCTGTCACGCCCGAAATCTTAGAACGGAAATTTAGATAAGAACCGGAAAGACACAAACAAGAGGTTAACCCCAAGATGGTACCAACTTAGGTAGGGCAAAACCGGCCCCATGATCGTTTTAACCAAAAACGGAAAGGGGAAATCCGAAATTGCTAAAACCGCAGGATTTAGATGAATTTTTTAGGCAAGAGACCTTTTTGCCGTCCATTCAATCCAGTCAGGGTAAAAATTGGAAACGAAGTTTTCGGACCCGGTGGTAATATATAATTAGAGGCACCCTATGCCCATTAGACATTCCCTACACCAACTAATTCAGAGGGCCGGTCGTTGACCAGCCCGGCCGCTTGTCTTTTTTCCCTGGATCTGTCCCCAAAAGTTACTTGATCCGAACTAGGCGCCAGCCTTCCATTAATCAACGCAGGTGATTAAATAGCAAACATCCCGACTGGAATTGCTTACCCAAACACTGCAACCAAGGCAATAAAGGGAACTCGAGGGCCACTAACATAAAATAAATAGCCCCGGGAACCCAACTGATACTGACCTTAAGAAGGCCCCTGCACATAGACCCATTAGTTGGAGCCGCTGATGTCGTATC
The DNA here is from genome assembly GCA_029286875.1 of Lamproptera curius. Taxonomy (NCBI): domain Eukaryota; kingdom Metazoa; phylum Arthropoda; class Insecta; order Lepidoptera; family Papilionidae; genus Lamproptera; species Lamproptera curius. Next base: position 231,078 of record JAGSMT010000157.1, read on the forward strand.
GATAGAGGCATTTGAGTTAGACCTGACCACTTGCCGGTCTTTTCAAATTCCCAAGGCACCGGTGCGGTCCCCAGACCAAAAACCAACCAATTGGGTATTTGAACGAACTCGGCGGACCCCAAGGTTATTGATAGGAGACAAAGAATTTGATCAACAGTTATTCACAACGCATACCTTTATAGCCATCCGACAGAAAGGCGGTCAAAGGAAAGACCGTTCATATTCATGCCCGATAAAGAGAAAAATCCCGGGGCTTTTATCGCATCCGTCCAAATCAAACCGATTTTTCTTTAGCTTAGGAGGTCAGCGACAGGAAAATTCAAGCAAAAGGATTGGTTAGGTCGACGGAGAAGATCCACCACACGCCCATTGGCGTTGCCCCAGTCGGATCCCCCCACCGCCTTTAAAGGGCCCGGGGGTTGGTTTTTGATGACTTCTAAAGGGAAATGCCGAAGCAGAAGAGCAATTTGCCATTCGCCATCCCGAGCGGCCTACCTTCAGGGTGGACCGTTGTGAACGGGTCCTTTAAGGGGATAAAAGGGGAGTTCGCGATAAAAGGGTTTGAACCCCTTGGCACCCAAAGCCCAGACCGTATCTCAAAATAGAACCCCAAAATACTTAAGCCCTTTGTCGTGTATTCAAATTCTTAATTTTACTAACTTTACTTTTCTTGATGCCTGGAAAAGCATGTCATCGGTTTCCCAAGATGAAAAACCCCAACCTACCCACGGTTATCGTTCAAATCGCAAACCAAACCTTCATAATAACCTCATCCCGGACGAGAACCGTTTTCGTCCCAAACACCTGTTCCGTCCAAATTTATCGCCTGAGAATTATTCTTTGGGTTATCCCCCAAACCCAAACACAGAGGCCGTTTCTTCGGCCAAAGCAGACAAAGTTCAAAAACGGCGATTGAAAGCGTTATTCTCAAATGCCGGACGGTTGTTCCATCATCCAAGCCAACTTGTCAACCTCTTTTCGATATCGAGTCAGGGTACCCTTTCCACGGCCGTCCGCCCAAGCGGGCGTCCTTTTATCGGTCCCATCCCTTTATTTTGCGCCCCACACCAGCGACATTCCAAAGCCCGACGAGTAATCTACTTTTCATCGATACCACTTCATTTTCGTCGCGAGCCAAACTTATCTATAAAAGCTTAAAACGCATCAATCGGGGCAAATGGTTTTGTAAATGGAGAATCGAGTCAATCCGGTAAAAATAGCAACAATTCTTCAAGTCAGATTACGCGTGATTACCGATACCCCGGTCCTCAACCCAGCGTCAGGATAAGGCCACGCCTGGCTGGACACCAGACACCAGGGCAACTAAAAATTTACGCCAACCGATCCCAGCGGGGAAGGCCAAATACCTAGCGTGACCTTCACTGCAAATGTCGTTCAAACATTCAGGACGTTAGGAGAAAGGCTTTTTCTTTCGACCAGACTCCATACCTAACGAATTCTCAAGTAAAATCTCCCAAACACAAACTTATTGTACAATACATACGACTACAACATGGCTAATGCCAAACTTTCACTCGCATCCTCCACACTCCTAAAGCAACTACAAGAGTTCAAAACAAATTCATCCGCCACGCCACCGGGGCGAGGAGGTACCAACGAAACGTAATTTCACAGCGACTGCAAATTGCCAACCTCCACGAGCACTTTAAAAGTTAACTCGCAAACACATAGATAAAGTATCAACCACAGCAACCTCTCGCTGGTAAAAGCAGCAACATCGGACAAACGCGTTCTAGTCAAAAGCGTAGACCGCGAAACGTTCTTCCGACCCGGACTGGGATGGGATCGCTGAGACCCGGACCAACGGGTCCGACATCAGACCCTAACACCACACGAGTAGGGATGGCACACCACCTGTAGTTCGCCCCCTACGGACAGTGAAACACACATACGCGTATACTAGGATACCCCCGTTCCAGGGCGGTTCTCACTGCCCCAGCAATCGTTACAGTCGCAGACCGTCGGCGTCCCGGTCCGTAAACCGATCGTCGACGATCCTAGGAAGAATAAAACTAATGCCTAACTCACTACCTTCTGCCTTCTCTTTAGCAAAAATCTGGCCACCTAGTTCGTGGGACGAACTTCTGCGAACTCTGTGTTAGAGTTTACTAAGACATGGGTCTGGAAGATAACTTCGAGGATAAAAAAATGTATAAAGCGGCGGCTTCTGTTCTTAGTTATGTGAGTCTGGTCTTGGTGCATCATCCTTTGTAAATTATAACTGCCTCCGCATTCTAGTGGTGAAGGCGTGTGCTTTAAAAATCGGTTGTCGTGAGTTCGAATACTGCGGAGACTCAAGAATTGTTTTATTGTTGTTTCCTAGTTGATTACAGCAATGGACAAATCATCCGATTGTCTTCTAAGTTAAATGATCCATGCGTTGGATGGGCAGGTAAAATGCTGGTCCAACCACGAATCTCGTTAGATCAGCGTGCTGAGATACAGTTCCAAAAACTGCCTTATAGAGAAAGCGTGCATTAGGGGACCTATGTCCAGCAGTGGATTAACACAGGCTGACGATGATGATGATTTTTAAATACTTATTTTATGTAGATCTTTCCTTTATTTAAAAAAAGTACGTAAACACGTTTAATTATACAGGCATGAAAGTAAATTTTCATGCACGCTAATTAGTTATAAGGTCCTCATAAAAGACCACATTTGTGCATTAACGGAGGCCTATGTCCAGTATGAATAGAGTACCCCTGATTTCAACCGCCATAATTGAAAGTATTAAAACTGTTTTATACATTTAAATCGTGTTTTCTATTTAAATTAAACTTTACCAGACTCGCAAGGATTTAGCAATAAACGTAAATGAACGTTCCGTAAAAACAGCATTGGAGTTAATAAGTTTCCAGCGGAGAAAATGTCTTCGGGGTATACAAGCTAAAAGGATACATACTCGTATATTCTAGTTTTAAATTAACTCTTACGCTTAAGTTTTAGTGGGAACACAATTTAAAAATAATTTTGTTAGTCATTTTATATGTAAAGTATATATTTTTTTTGGTAAAAAACATAAGTAAAAAAAGAATACGTTTGATATTTATTCTTTGTAGATGGTTTTGTAAAAAGCAGATAATAAAATTGTATATCGTCTGAAACTGCATGCTTGTGTCAATATAAAATAACGTATTTAAAGACGCTGGCTTAACTATTTAAGATAAACTTGTACAATGTGTAACATAAAAATAAATTTTAGGCATATAAAATATTAATAATGATAATATTCGTTCTCAGGTTGTCAGAGGGAGTTAATCGAATTGAATTTAAAAGAAGTATCTAACAAGTAACTACTCTAGAGACGGATAAAAAGTATTATTTTGTTCCTGTGAATACCTTTTTCTTAATGGAAAGTTTGACAGATTTACTTGTTACATCAGTTAAGTCAGTATTAAACCGGCACTTTTGATTGTTGAAAATTTTATTTTTAAAAACATAATTTTATTTATAATATTCGTATATTTAACAAAAATACAGTGAGTAGTAAAATCGAAATGCGCGCTATCTCCGAGTTTGAGTTTGGTTTTACACTGCACTGGTCAACTACTGACTGCTGTGGTTTTAAGTTTTGTTCGGACGAGCTAAAGGAACTTTGAAAATGTTACATTTCAACTGTTATTTTTATTATAGATGATATATAATTAAAAATAAAAAAAAATACTTGTTAGTAGTTTTAATAAAATGATCATATTTGTTAATTTGTCATTGCTAGTTTTAAAAATTGGTTTCAGATGCTACATACGCAGCACAATCACAGATAGGATTCTATGTTAGTTTGAAAATGTTACCATGGCTGTTATATAGAATAATAAAGTTTTTTTTTAATGAGCAGGCGTAGTTTTTGAGGACTTTTGCAATTTAAAATTGTTAAAAAAATATAGGAACGTTCTCGTCACATCGCGGCCGACATACTGAAATAGAAATTATGTTTCTGTAAAAATTGGTATTTGAATTAGTTCTACTTGACTTACTTATTACGAATGCTTATAACTCTAAACAGTTCACTGAGGATTTAATTAATTCATCATCATCATCATCAACAGCCTGTGTTAGTCCAATTAATAAATAAATTAATAAATTTTAATTAATTATGCAATTTAAATTAGTTCAATCTTATTTACAGAAGGTACTTTAAAGTTAAATTGTTACTTTGTTGCACTTACAGAGTAAATCAGATAGAAATTAAAAGTAAATGTGCGAATGAAATCCTTTTATGCGCAAAAGAAACAGGAAACAGTGGAAGCTTTTACGGTCGAGGGAAAATTACTTACTCTCACAAAAAATTCATCTGAGCGGCAGCGTACCTTAAGTACACAATAAAAGGTCAGTAAAAGCTTTATTTAACATGATAGTATGAATACAAAAATATATTTTATTTTATTTTATTACAAGATAATGAACGCCAATGAAATAAAAAGTAGTCCACTTTTATAATTCGTAGACGAATTCGTAAGGTCGTATAGTCTAGGGGTACCATTTACCAAATCAGACTTAGGTATCACAATGTTTTATGACAACTTTACTTTCTGGAAATATGAGCTTTCCACCAATTGCTTAGAAAAGTAAGATGATTCATGCGCCGGATGGGCATGTAAAAAGCTAGTCTCGATTGTCAAGACTATCTTTAGCGGTCGTTGTTCCCCTATCAAATCGGTTTACTAGGGCTCGCCCCTACAATTCATCAACATTTCCTAAAGCCGCCCTAAGATCGGGGTCCAGTGCTTCAAATTCATTTTTCTTGGCCCTGAAATTTTGGAAGCCGTCATGGCCAGGTATCTGCACCGTTTTCCTTGACACCTGGTGTACTGACACCGCACCGCGAGACTTACCGTTATACCCTGCCCAAGTGGCATCTGACCAGAAACATTTAAATAACTTAAAAAGAAGGACAATACTAATTTTAAGAAAAGCAGGTGATTTTCCACTTCATTAAATACAGAACAGCTATATAAAACATAATTAAAAACAGTTTTTATTACAATTTGGGAATACCCATAAAGCCAAATCACATGTTAATTAATAAAACCTTTAGGCATGCAGGAAACCGGAAGTAATCAATGGAAGGGTTAAGGGTTGTTTAGACTCAGCAAACCAAAATTAGGAAAACAACTCAACTTCTATTTAATATTGTTTGATTTTTTAAAACAAGGCCTAAGGTATTATTAATTATTATAGATGAATTTAAGGAAAAACACACCCAAGTGTAATATCATAAGCATAATCTATTTCAGTGATATTAAAAACCAATTACAATAATTTTAAAATAAATCGTAAAATTTAAATTTAACAAGAATTTAAAGCCATTATATGTTAGTCCTAAGATAATGTATAATTTTTTATTGTTTTTATAGATACCAAATATAAATGAATTTTCATTAAATGTGCAGTTATATTAAAACTTATAAAATATTTAAAAAGCAGTGCAGCATCAAGAGGAATTTTCACAAAAAAAATTATGACCAACTCTAAACAGTATACAACCATTTAGCCCTATATAAGACGGTGAAAACGTGCCTACTGCGGGAAACTACCGTTCGATATCTGCTAATGTATTTTAAATCTGTAATAGCTTATAAAGTATTAATTTAATCAGAATATCGTGACAGGCTTCAGAAAGGAAGAACAACATTAAATTGGCGCATAAAAGTAAAAAACTAACGATAAATGATTATGGTACAAGAATACTTGTTTCATGTACCATAATGGTTTCCACTCAGCTCTAGATAGCGAAGTTAGGTAAACTTCATAAAGGCTGGTTGTCAGTCCCCTCAAACAGGTTCTCGCTTTATCGTAGCGGTGGGGCGTAGTACCAAATGCGCTAGGAAGGTGCAGGGGACGGGGAAGAGGCGGATGACGTGCTGCCTTCCCTGTTCTCCGCAGCCAAGGTGGAGTGTTGGACGAAGATGAGAGTCGGTAGCTCGTAGGCCGCTCTCTTTATTCTACGCGACTCGGCTGGGCCACAATGATGAGCGGTGGGTGGGGCCGGGAGACATTCGGCTTGGTCATCGATCACCCACTTCGGGCCGAAACGGTGTTAGGCACAGCCAACATCTAGGCGCCGCTAGGGGCTGGGAGACTTATCCTGTCAGGGGTGAGATCTCTTGGCTTCCATGGCGCCTAGGTGGCAGATTCGGGTTTAGTTTACTGCCCAGACGTAGGGGCCGAGACGGAAGGCGTTTGAGATCCGATGCGCCTAGAGATGTAGTTGGCCGTCGGGCTAAGATAGAGCTGCTCTGGCGGCTATGTTGGGGTCTCTATGGCGCCATGAAGGAACAAAGTAATGGTTTTAGTAAGTGTGGGTCCGACATAATAGTCCGCACTTGCCCAAGATAAGAGCAAAAATTTGAAATAATAAAACAAAAATCTCATTATTTAGCGCGACTCAAGCCAATGTAACCTAATGTATCTAAACAATAAGATAGTAAGGCTCTTAATAATTATAAACTCTTTGTAACTTAATTATAAGTATTTACAAAATGCAAGCGTTTAATACCGTTTTGTATGTAGTCTGAAAATTAAAACAACACAGCAACATCATTAAAATTAACTGGTGAGCTGCGATCTCGCGATATTAACTTAAAAAGAAATATAACTCTAGTTAATTAATAAATTATTTCCTTGATCGCGATGAAATAAAATTATTACAAAAAACTTTTCTATTGCTTGAAATTATTTTATTCCCCGTGTCATCTACTAAAGGAGTTTTTTTTTGCTGCGTATGCCATAAAAAAGGCAGACACAGTCAGGCCACCTGATGGGAAGTGGTCACCAACGCCCAGAACACGCAAACCAGTGGTATCGACAACGCGCTGCTACCGTGAGACTTAGGGTGTGGTGTCTCGTTTACCCGTAAAACGCTGTCCAGGCGCCCTTTAAACCGGAACAAAGCAGTGTTTCACACTCTGCTTCGTGAGAAAATCAGGCCCGTTGGTCTCACCCAACGGTCTCCCTGTAAGGGGACCTATTACCATAAGTTATTCTAACGTTACTTTTTGTTTTTAGAAATAGCTACTTGATGGGTTTTTCTTTGTTATCTTTCGTAGTAACCTTCTTTTATGAGTAGAATAGTATGTCAGACATAGTTTAGTTTTGTGTTTTATAAGTAATTGGAAAAGGAATTATTTTTTTTTATCACTTTCTCACGCAAAGGTATTTTTATAATAAATTTTCTTTCAGTAAAGTCCATTGCAATTATTAAAGTGTTATCCATAGTAATATTACAAATGCGAAAGTAACTCTAACTGTCTGTCTGTCTGTCCGTCTTTACCGTCTAAAGCAATGAAATGATTTAGATGAGATATGGCACATACTTAGAACAGATTCTGATTTAGTACATTGCGTCAAAGTGGTCGAAAGGTCGAAACTATTTCAACAAATAGGGGGCGAAAGTTGATATGGAAATCGTCTCTGTTGAACATAAAACGATGCATTTTTTTATAGACACAACATTTCAGATTCTAGAAAAGAACCAAAAGTGGCGTTTTTGTAACAATTTTGTAGTTTCAAAATATACGTTGATAAACTAGGGATAAAAATAGATATGAAAGTCAATATGGAAATCGTTGAAGCAAAAGCCATAAAACTTTGGGTTTAATGATGCACATGCATATGAGTTGTTTTTACATCTCCATTTGTGTTATCTATACTAATAAAGTAACTCTGTCTGTCTGTCTGAGAAATAACCATCATAATCCATAGTGTCTAGAAAAAATACTTTGAAAATTCCCAAGTAAAAAACAACAGTATCTTGTCCAAAAAGTATATTACGCTAACAATGAATTCTACGATTGCGTCGGTATAGGAATCAGAAAAGTGATGTAAGAGACTAATTATAGGTGAAAAAAAGTTTTTTCAAAATGGAACTGCAGTTCTGAGAGCGATTTATATCTTGAGTACTCCGAAAAGTGCAAGAATGTATCATATCCAGAAATAAATTCTTCTCTTGTTGTAACTGAGGCAATTTAATATGTAATTGAAGATAAATCATTTAATATAAGTTAAATTTAGAAAGACATAAATCTTGTTTTGAATTGGAAATAATAATAATGCTTAGTTTGATAAAGTGTTTTATGCAAAAGCAGTTTGAATAATTATATATAGAGACTAAATACAAGTTCATTAATTATAAACTAAATATAAGGAAAGATAATTTAGTATTAGTCAATTACTTTGAAAATATTAAAAAATCTTTTAAACATAGGCAAGTATTTTTTTAATTTTTATTCATTTTCTATCGCATGTTATTTGTTGTATTCCAACCGTAACCAACGTTAATAGCTTTTAAATGATAAAGCTGATTACGATTTTTTTTGTTAAATAACATGAAATGAATTTTTTTAATGAAGTAAGCAACTGCCTCCGTAGCCTAGTGGTAAGGCGTTTGCTTTGAAACCAAGGTCGTGGTTCGAATCCTGCGGACTCAAAATTTTCATTGTTGTTTCCTGTTGGAGGACAATTTGGGCCGATCACCCAATTGTCTGAAAAGTAAAGATGATCCGCGTCGGATGGGTATGTAGCGGTCCACACCAACCTGCATTGGACCAGCAGGTGGATAGTTAAACCCTAATGGAAGGGGTTATTGGGAGGCCTTGTCCAGCAATTGGAGTATTAAAGGCATGATGATGATGATGAATATTAAAATTGTAAATTTGACCTTTAAGACTTCCAATGAAATCTAGTCCATTATGATTATTTAAAGTAAATAACACCTATTTTTATTTCTTCTTTCTACGTTCTTCTTTTCTTTTCTTCGTTCTTCTAATACACTGGCTTATATTTTTTCATTCTAATATTTATGTATTTAATTACATTTCCTATTTTTCTTTTAAATTTTATGAAGATATAACGTTCAAGTGCAAATTTAGCATTTGCTTGACAACATATTCCATCACATCGTTGAAAAGAAAGGGTGAGTCGTCTGTTCGTGAAGAGCAGAGCACCGCAACGGCAATAAAAAAGAAAGAAACGTTTCGCACCAATCATGCAGAAACAAAGTCGAAGTAGAATTAAGTTAATTAATTAAAACAAACAAATTTTTTGAATAAATTAACAATGAAAAGAGCAACAAAATTGGACAAAAGTGAATGAAATGCAAATAAGAAAATATAAATTTTTTTCAATTTTTAAACTGTGTGTTTTTTTTAAATAAATAACAAGCGGCAATATATCAATATGTCTGTTATATAACAATAAAACAATACAAAACTAAAATAGAAGGGACTAAACGAAAACCATGTTTACAATTTGGAATTAGCCGATCAAGGAAATTTATTTCTAGAATTTAAACAATTTTTACATTCTAAAAGCAATTAAAAATTTATTGTTAAGCTTTTGTGTTCTTTACGAAAATCTACTGCGCAAACGGATTTTGCCTTCAGAATCACTTTTATTTCGTGGTACTTTAAATAGTTTTTTATTTCTTTTGGTTTTGAGAATAACGGAAATTAAATTACTATTAATTGTCAAGTATAATTGAACGCTATTAAAAAACGAAATAAAGAAATAATACTGTTAAACTATTCAAATTAGGAGGATTTTATTTGTAATCCTAGTAACCGATTTGAGAAATTACTTGGCAATATTTCCAATGTTTTTTTTTCCAATTAAATTTAAGTTAGATATATTAATCCACCGTTTGACTACCATGATCCTACTACTAAACAATTTAAATTATAGACAAAAATAATTAACTTTCAGTTGAAATTAATATAAAATAAGTTAGACAATAATCACAATATCACATATAATTAAGATAAACCAAAAGTAAGCAAAAAGTTTAAATATTAAATTAAAATAGTAGTAGGCGAGTTTCTTATAAAATCATATTTTGTTTACTTTTTGTCTAGTTCATCCAGATCATACATTTCATCCAGATTAAATTTAATCCGCAGGTTTTTTGCACAAAACTAAAAACAACAAAATAAATTTTATGCACAAAGGAATAATTAAATTTTACACATATCCAAGTTATTCAAATTTTTCGGTAAACCCATAATAATTCCACGATTTAAGCATTTTATTTTGCATTTTACACTATTAATTATCAGAAACTTTAGCAGTGGTTATTATGGTAAAACTTTTATGTCATGGGGTTTATAGTTACCATATAAAATTTAGCTTATCTGGTGCCGACGCTTGTTTATTTAATTCTTACATTTCTAGGTAATTTTGTTATCTGTATAAATATGGATCATAATTTATACATTTCATTATTATCTATTTCATTCTATGTTTTCCTTTCGAAAACATAAACTTGTAATTCCTTTTGTCAGTTAATTGATGTTTGTTTATAAAGTTTGTTTTGTACTATTAGACCACACAAAACGTAGGTACTTAATTTGCTTAAGTTTTTTAATCCGTCTATTGGAATTTTAAAACCTTTTTATTTTTAAGTTGATTACATTTTAATTTGTATTTTAATTTTTATGTTCAAGAAATTATTTTCCTTTGTAAGAAAACTTGTGACATATGAAAAAATTTAAATTTTCATCAAAGGTAAAAAAGAATTTTAATAAAATATTGAATGAATTCTCTATTTAAAGTTAATAGTAAACACTCACTTTCCATAAAACTTTAACTCATATCTAAATTCAACCAAAATATGGTCCTAAGCTTCATTCCATATAAACCTCTATCATTTAGGTTATACCGTTGAGATTATGACATATCTCTAATTATTTTCAATGAATAATGTATAAACAGTTTTTATTCAGTACTTCCAACAAGGTTTTTAATATTCAATTTAAAGTTGTAAGCATTTACAAAGGACATCTTGCAACTAAGGGCCTCGAAAGTGACTTTTAATTAAAATAAGGATAACAATTCTGACTTATTCAACAATGAGGGAACACGGCTAAATCAATTAAACAAACGAATTGGGATCCTCTTGGTACAATTTTTATATAAATTAAAATGAGCTTTGGCTTATGTTTGTCTTACTTTAACAATCTTTTAACTATTTCTTTTCTCGTTTCACTTTAAAGGTTGCTTTAACCAGAATAGCAAATAATAAGTTAAAATGTGCAAGAAAATAACGTTATTAAAAGAAAATATTAAGTAATTTAAAAATATTGCAATTATAAAAAATAGATATTATAAAACAGCTAAGCTTAATCTATGAACAGAGAAGAAATGTACAATATAAAGCGAAACGAACGAGGCATTGTACGTATTGCGTAGTTGTAAGTACATTGTTGTTCAGTGATCAATTGATGAACGATTCGCTAATAAAAACGCAATCAACTGTGATGTCAACATTTCTGATGATGCTATTAGAAACACCTGCAAGCTATTAGTTTGATATAAATTCATTTTAATATTTCTTTAATTAGGGATTACAATTTTTTTAAAGAGGCAATACGATTTTATCGCGGTAATTTAGATTTACAATGTTTCGATTTTATTTTACAAGTCAGGTATACCCGTGACATAAACCTGTTCTTCTATTATATTGTTAATATTATTAACATAGGTTTTGATTGGGTTGGTTAATATAAACATTACGCCTTATGAAGTTTGACTTCATCTCACTCTTTAAGGCGGTTTTTAAAATGGATTTTTCAATTGGATTTTAAGAAAAATAATGAGAAATGGTTTAAAATTTAAAAGCTTAGATAAAAAGAGTTTAAAAGCGTTATTTCAATGAGCATAATATACGTAATAATTTTGACCTGAGAAGTGACTTTATCTTCATGTTTAACAAATGGAGCAATAAATTATTTTCTTTGGAAACGTAAATTGAACAAAATGCGTAACAATAATAAAATAATAAACAACAAAATAGTTAACAATGGTGACGGAAAACCAACAATTGTTTACATTATATTACATTGTCCTTCCTATTTTAAGTCTTTTTTTTTATTTGTTAAAAATAATAGACCTAAACTTTTGTTACTTTTATAAAATAGAAAATTAAAAAAAAAATTGTTTTGTTATATTTTTTCCATCCAGCATTATACCGATTCTTAAATTTAAATCCAGAAAAAGTTTTATTTTAATTAAAACATCAGACGTCTAAATACAATTATTTAAAGTAGATAAAAAATAGGAACTAAATATTTATCGTTATAATAATGAATGTTATATTCAAATTATCAAAACTAAATTTATAACTTAAAAGGGCTACATTTTAGTTTAAGGTAGGTTTATTTAGTTCCTGGAAAAGATTTGAATCAAAATAGAAAACAATTTTAATTATTATATTTCTATAAGAATAATTTATTTTATTAAAATCAACGCTTTAAATAAAAAAAATTTTGATAGAATTTAGTTTACAATATTTTGATAATTTCTTTGTTATCATGAAATACAAATATGTGTTTGCAATTCATCAAAATTCATACTTATTGCAAAAATCAGGTCGTATCAATTTTATTTAATCATTATGTATGTATTTCAGCTAATTTAAACTAATTAAACATTCTGAAGAACAAAGAGACTGATGCTATTGCCCAGGCATTAACGGTGAGTTATCGAACCAATTAGGATGTTCCGGAATAGATCGCAATGGCGATAATATAATAACGAAAATAAATAAAAGCAAACAAATCATAAACCTCACGCAAATAAAATAATATAAAAATAAAATATAAATATTGAATATTATTATTAGCTTTACATTATACTTCTGCACATCAAAGATTTTAACTTTTAAAATGCTTAGATTTAATTTCCAACTTTGATTCCCACAAAACAATGGAATGACTTTTGAAAGATTTGAGAATAAAACAGAGGGATGTGAAGGACAAAGCCGTAGATCTCTATGATGTTTAAAAAGGGGAGATAAATATATTTGGTTCTGATAAATGATGTCTTGTCACTATTTAAAACACATAAACAGTTCTTATACCCATATTCGGTTATAACTACATCTATTTTTATATTCTGATTATTCTCAACCGCGGGGAGCCACATAGTAAAATATTACGTGGTTTATCTTAAAATTTAATGAATTTAAACTAGATTTTATTTTGTACACCTGTAATAAATTTATTTTTGAAACATGTGCGTTTGTATATACGCAAGAGAAATATAGTCTTTTAAGAAACGCAGAGTCAAGAAAATCGAGTTAACTACCTGATGAGTGATACGCCTTACGCATAATTAATACAGTCTTTGGTACAATTTCACAGGTATCCCTAAAAATCATTAGATGTTTCATTGAATCTTTGCCCAGTAAATACGCTATTGCTAGTTTACCCCTTAAATACTCTAAATACACTACCTCGTACCGAAAAATAGTAGTAGTTTCACCGCGGTGGTACGGGAACCCTGTATATAGGAGACCTTCTTACTCTCAGCTCTCCATTGTTGTTGCTTAGTCGATCAAGATAGTTAACAGCCTCAGATATCCCTGAAAAGTAGACGTGTAAAACCTTAAACGATAATAAATGATCAATGTAGGTTATTCACTTAATAGTAAAAATATATACTTACTGATTCATATGATAGCGAATCAGCTCTTGACCTAAAATAATAGTTAAAGCCCCGACATTGTTACAGGAATAAATAAACGAGGACAGGATTCAAAAACGCTCAACCACGGTATTCAAATATTCTTTTCACAAGTTGCTGCCACCGGAAATCCTTAAGCGATAGGGGCATTGTTCACTCTGAAAACGAACTTTTTATTTATCAATGAAATAATAAGTACAAAAATTGTAATACTCTATTTTACAAAATTAACTTTAAAAATAATTTTAAATATCTTTCTTTCATACAAACATATAATGCCTTGCAATTTAGAACGTAAAATCATTTATTGTTATTGAACATTAAAAAAAATAAAACATTATTTTTATTATATTTACAAACATTAACAAAATAAGAAGTTAAAACAATATTGTATTTAAATTTAAATTTGAACAGTTCCATTACGAATATTTATGGCATAAAGAACATAACCACCAAACAGACTGTCAATAAGAACTAAATAACGGATAATTGATTAGGTTTTTTCTGTCGAATTATTATTACTATTCAGTTATAAAGTATACTACCATAAAAATAATCAAATTTTCATTCTAGAATAATAAAATTTATGATAAACCGATCATAAATTCAATGCCCGGACCAACGTTTCTTTTCAAGGCCAAAACGTCTTTTTAGGATATTTTTTTTGCGGAATTTGGGGAAAAAAAATATCGATATTTAAAGCCTGGGCGCCTGAAATCAACGCAAATCATTATTACGATTTTACAATATCGATTCTATGCCTTACTAATCGACTCTATGTGCTTGAAAAATAAAAATATTTTTCTACTACTACGCAAGCAGACGAGCAGTCCACGTTATTAAAAGTGGTCACCGACGCCTATGGATATTGGCAATACTAGCGCATATGCGCTCCCTACCGTTCGAGTACGAAAGTGTTAGATTGATTAATCACCTGGTATTCTTGAACCGTAACTGTAACTTTTAACACTCAATGCAGAAATTGGCACGGGTGTAATTTATACTAGAGGTCACCTTTAAAACGTACTATCCACAAGGAAAGTCCTAATTTAGTTATGCAATAAATTACGTTTTATTAAATCTTTAGTTAATTTGCTGGTTTTTAATACAAAAACCACCAAATTAACTTAACAAAATATTTAGGTTTGCAATACCACCGTTTTGCCATTTGTAAAGGAGATGATCAGAGAGTATCATGATTCAAGAATATTAAGAGTCCATAAACCTGGCAAAAAATAAAATGATTTATCCTTAAAACCTTAACGTTATCAGTTTTGTATTTTTCAATGTCATGATCGTAGAACATGAATCCAAGAGTCAAATCCGACACTTAATGCCAATTCAGTATTTTAGAGGAAATAAACGTTAAAACTCAAGAACTGTAGAATAGTTACGTCTTCAATAGTTGTCGTCACGTGCAAATTCACTGCAATCATAAATTTCTATCATACTAGGAATGTATTGAATATTATATGTTTTTTAATATATGTAGTTGAGCAAGGCTTAGTTTAAAATTTTAATTAAGAGTTTTACTGGAGCGCAAATGAAAAGTTTCGCAGGCTAATTACTTTTAATTTATTTTCGGATAACGACGTCAGTTAACAAGCAAGACGTACTAGGTTTAAGTTATAAGTATGAAAATTCAATATTAAACATTGCATGAGTGTTTAAGCAATACACTTATTACCGAATATTTAAACTATATCCCTCTTCATTTTATCAGTATTACATTCATAAATATTCAGATTAACATTAAATGTTTTTTTATTTTTATTGTTTTAATTCAAAATATGTAAAAGTTATTTTAACAAAACATTAATGTATTGTACATTAAAGCCAGTTTCATTAATATAAAGGAATAACAAAATCATGATTTCATCTCCATTATAGATTGTATATAAATACTTTTACCTATAAAAATATGAAATATTTGTAAATCATTAACTTTATTGTAAACTTACCTATTCGATCCATTGGATAACGTTAGTTATTTGTTAAATTAATTTTTAACCATAACATAAGCCACCTATTTAAAAAGTTATGGAAATAAGTTACGTTGGGAAAAGTTTTTCCGTTTCCGCAAAGTGCGAAGTTCCGCTTTCAACATCCGTTTCGCTTGTTTTCGCACTTTTATAACAGGAATTTAAACGGAATTTACAATCACGGAGGAAGTTACATACGCGGCGCAAAAGCGCGGCGATCTCCAATGAACAGTTTGGGCATGGGAAGGAGTTAACCTTCAACCTTAAAGAGTACGTAAGCATCAAATTTGACAAGCGGCTATGTCAGTTTGTTTGTTAGTCTTCGATAAATTTCTATGAACTATTTTTTGCTGTTGTCAGATACATTGTGTTGATGGTGTAACTTTGCTGAATATGATCCAAAACTGGTTTTGACACTTTATTGATATTGAATGCTAAAAGCCAGATGCAACTATGAAAGATTATGTATAAAGCAATTAAGACACGCTTTTAAGAGTCGCCTCAAAGCAAACTATGATCGTTTGCAGAACTGAGAGGTGAAATGTACAACTAAATTTTCATCGAACAAAAGAAATTTGATAATTTATGGCATTATAACGATGGAAACGTTTCAAGCTCAAATCGATTGTTGTACCAAGTGCTAAATCCAATTATTATAACTCCTGAAGACTGGACCTTCGATGACCCTGTGTTTAAAATTTTGCAGATTAATGAACCATTAAAATTAAAACTTCAAGTAGTTATCGTCATATTTCATTTAGTACTTTGAACTTTCTTAAGCAACATTATCAAAAGTAGAGAAAACCTGATACTTCAGAATATTTCGTGAGCAATTGGAACCTAGAAGATTTGGAGATAGTTTACCATAGATGTACAATATGCACAGTTCGAGATTAGATCTACGGAGACAACAATGTGAAATTTTCAATGTGCCAACAGGGTCAAAGAGTATACCGGGATTCTAGTGAATATGTTCTATATTACATAATTTAAAATTATTTGTTTCGTTTATAAAAAATAGTGATTAATCTCTTAATCGTTCATGAGCTGGTTTAATTTCTTAAACACATACATACATGACGTCTATCAATTAATAAAGAGATTGTTTTGTTATTATAAATATTGACAACTTTGTAGGGTCCTCTCCAAATAGAAGATAGGGTCCTTCGGAAGCGGACATGATCTTTAACAAAGGCGTAGTTACTAACCTTATATTTAACAGTACGTGAATGCTTGTCATAGTAAGTTCGAAATCTTTCTTTGGAAGGCTGACTATTTTGTAGAGCTTTCTCTAAGCGATTCTGAAGCACTCACATATAATCGGAATAGTGTTAACCATTGCGTAATTTGAAAACAGGTATATGCGGTTTGTGACCAAAGAAAAGTTCATATATGGTAAATTAGATGGTTGTATGATCATTGTTATCGTAACATAACATGGCCGTATATACAAATTGGTGCCAATTACTTTGATTTTCATTGACGAAAGATTTAATAAATTTCTTCAATGTGGCATGCTTCTTTCTACAGCTGTTCTTTCTACAGCTGCTGTTTTTCTGTTGATGATATGAGGAGGACCAAATTTGTTTTATTTTTAGAAAATCGCAAGTGCCTTTAAAAAGAAAAGCTTTGAAATTTGTTCCTTGGTCTGTTAATATTATACCGAATATGAAAATGAAGTGAACTAAGCATTCGCATGTTTCTTCAGCTATTATATTGGATCTTATAATTGAATAGGCGATAGGAAATTTTGTATGGTCATCTTGTAGAGTTAATAAAAACCTGAGATTTAAGTGTTCTGCTTTGGTCCTGATTTGGGTGATCCTCTTGGATTTACGGAAAAACGGAATAGCGCGTCTGCGTTGCTAATCATTTGATTACTTTTTTGTATTCAACTTCATAATCAAATTCTTCTAATTTAATTCTCCATCTTAAGATCCAGTATCTTCGCAATTGAATAGCAAATTTAATGGTCAATGGTCGGTAATAACTTTAAATTTTCATCCATATAGATATGGTCTGAAAACTTCAGCTTTATCTGTTAATGTCCCGAATGCACAAGCACTACCAGTAGGAGCAAAGTAAGTAGTAGTACAATTTTTTACGTTTTCGAAACCCAATTGTTGCTCGTTGCATAAATCCCAGTTTCTTTTAAAAAGATTAGTAAGGGGTTTTTCAATTTTAGGCAAGGCCCATGAAGGTTTTTAATTCTTTTGTACATTGAGGTGGAGGATAATTACGTTTGTTGTTGTAAATGATTTTAGATAGTTAGTTGTTGTTTTACAAGGGTTTGGTTTCACCCCTTCATTAGTGATAATGTGACCGAGATGTGATACCTCCTACGCCTCCGTAGCCCTAGTGGTATGGCGTGTGCTTTAGAAACCGGAGGTCGTGGTTCGAATCCTGCAGAGACGCAACAAATTTTCATTGTTGTTTCCTAGTTGGTTAGGGCAATTTGGGCCGATCACCCAATTGTCTGAAAAGTAAGATGATCCATGCGTCGGATGGGCATGTAAAATTCAGTCCACCCACCAACCCGCCCTGGACCAGCGTGGTGGGTTACGGTCCAAACTCCTAATGGATAGGGTGTATTAGGGGAGGCCTATGTCCAGCAGTGGACTAACAAAGGCTGATGATGTGATGTGATGTGATACCTCCTTTCAGAAGAATTTGCATTTGTCAAGCTAAAGTTTTAGTTTAAAACGTATGACCCTGTCGAAAACATATGAGAGGTTTTTTTACGTGATCTGGAAGATCAAGAGATATCGTCAAGGTAAAACAAACACTGGAGACCTTGCAGACCAAATAAAGCCGTGTGGCTAATGAGCCTTTAAAAATTGGAAGGAGCTTTTTTAATCATCCACTTTAGACATTTTTATTTGATGGAATCCTGATGTTAGATATAGAGTGCTGAATTATTTGCATTTACCTAACTAGTTTAGGATTTTGGTTATGCTCGGAATCAGATAACAGTCTCTAATCGTGATGTTCTTTGAAAGCCTTTGACAAAACGCCATCTCCGTTGGCCGGATGCGTCCATTTTTTTGGGAATATCCAGATAGGCGATGACCAAGGAGAGGTTGATACGGACTCGTCCTTGGGAACATCGGCAAACGTTATGATTTCGTGTTAATATTGCTATTAACACGAAATTTACGGAGGATGAGGTAGAATTTCGTGTTGTAAAGCGTCTGTAAATGTCAGTACGTCACCAGGTAAATGAAAGATGTCGGAGTAATCTGAGCAAAGGTCGTATAAAGCATCAATTCCTTCCCAATTTAGATGGGATACCATTAAGAGTCTTAGAGTTTCGTCGGTACGCCAAATATTATTTTGGGTTGTTTTATTTTATGTTATTCTTCCAGACCAATGACTTTGGTAAGCTTCATCTAACACAGAGTTCGCGGAAAGCTACCTTACCCACTAACCAGCCGACCGACACTTTTTGCTAAAAGTAAAGGCCACACATACAGGAGGTCCGTGTCCGAATTATATATTTGAAAAAGAATGTCTTGTTGTTATAGTAATGCCGAATTTATCGCATTTCTACATTTATTAATGACCGATTTTAATTCTTAGCGGCTTCCTCCAAATTCGTTCATGAATTTCCAAAGTAATAAATGAATACTAAGATTGAACTCTTGTGACCATGCGCTTTATGAATACAAAGATAAGGCGTTAGGCGTCACATTACTAGAACGATAGAGCACGACATACTGGTCTCAGATTTAAATAATTTTAAATGGAATATTATAATATTGTATTGAACGAATAAGTTTGAACGGCGGCGGAAAATTTTCTCTTGCTCTTTTATATATTTGTAATAAAAACAGCTTTTCTTATCTTTATGATGTAAAATTCAGTAAAAGCTTAAAACAGTACACTTTAGTAATATTGTTGCTGACTAACTGGTGCATCACGAACTGAGTATTAGTAATTTTTTTTAAAACCTTGCAGTGTAGTTGAAATCGCCTCGCAGCTCAGCGCGTAGACCGGTAATGTAGAAGTTTTTCTGGTTTTTTCGTTTTCTTTGTTAGTCTTGGGTACAGCACTTCTTTCGTCTTTTTTACGAGGGAGCCACTGAAGTAATTTAGCTAAAGAGCAGTGACTATTCCTTTTTTTTTCAATGAAATTCTAAGCCAGCAAAATTCTGGTAAATGAGACATAGCATCCTATGTCTCAGGGCGACCAGTAGATTGATAGCGTAGTAGTTAAAAGTACTGCTTGAATTGTTAAAAAACTCTTGTGGCATAGTCTAACTTTTATTTTTTATGACAAACCTAAGGCGCTGTATTATGTTCAATATATATAAATCTCGTGTCACGATGTTCGTCCGCGACGGACTTTTAAAATACTAAACCGATTTTAAAATGTAGTGGCCCACCATGTGCAGTTTAATTCAACTTATAAGATAGAATAACTTACATCTTAATTTATAATCACAATAATGTTTTGTAACAATTGATTTTTCTATTGTTATTTGTTATTATTAAATGCTTAGCTACAAAACAGATTGTGACAGTTGGCGATTGATTGCGTCGTGTGTGTCCATAGATGGCGCGGTTTAATTGTGGACGGATAAAGGCTGTTAATGATTATGATCGTTATTTATTATTTCTCAAGATAGTTACGCATGTGATGTATGTAAATTTTTTTTGATTTAAATAATCAAGCAAGTAAAACGTTAAAATTGTGTATTTGTTAGTAATGCTCTATATTTATTCAAATTATAACATTTCTAATAGAAAACTAAGAATAAATAATAATTTTTTAATCGATTTTATACCAGCATTGTTTTTTTTGTAGTCAGGCGTAGCGGTAGCAATTAATTAATAATCGAAGTCACTATTTTTTGACTAATGACATTTGACTATCTCATGAAACATAGTAATTCTAATGACTTGTGTTCTCTTTCAGTTTCTATTAAGTCCTTAAATTGTTTATTACTATGTAAAATAACAAAATTCTAGCTGCAACAACGCGTGGCAGGTTCTGCTAATTTATTTTCAATACGTAAAAATATGTACGATCATGTATTGTTATGTTAAATTTAAGAATATTTAAGTGTATTGTTTAAGAATATAGAAATCACTGAATGATTTAATCAGTTTACTGCAGTTTTCAAAATTGGTTTAATAGTAGATTACAAAAAAAGCTTATTTTCTTTTATATTTTAAGATATATTTATCATGGATGAAATATTAATAAGAACTTTTTATTTACCCTTACGTCTAAGTTGATTAAAAACCGATATAAGGCTATTTCTATATTTGTTTAATAATTTTATTTCTTGGTTTTAAAATAATATTCTTCCACTGCAATAGCGATAATTTTAGGGTAGTATTGTTACATAAGTATTTGAAAACAAATTTATTAAGTTGTTTTCTATTTTTAATATTATTTCAATGTCCGTTAACATCACACATGTAAACAATTATTTTTGTTCACGTTAAAGCAAAAACAAATATTTTAGAATTCGGACCGCTGTCGTCAGCAACG
This sequence comes from Lamproptera curius, assembly GCA_029286875.1. NCBI lineage: Eukaryota > Metazoa > Arthropoda > Insecta > Lepidoptera > Papilionidae > Lamproptera > Lamproptera curius. The sequence continues at coordinate 252,038 of JAGSMT010000157.1, forward strand.
AAGATTTATAGCTTTTATGCTTTGTAGACAAATTCTAGCATCCCTTTTCCAACATGCAAAAGATAAAACTTACATACGTTTTTCCATAATGGATTTTTTATCTTATTTCTGTAGAAAACATTAAAATGTGTTTAAATTATATGCACTTAAAATAAGACATTTTTTTATTTATTTTGAATGAACAGTGGTTGGAATATCACATAACCCTTGGCAATATGATAAACATATTAAAGAGGTTATTAATTCTATATTCAATACAAATTTCTTTACCATAAATAATATTTTTGTAGACCTTAAAGGAAATAATCACATTTAAACGCTTTTAAAAAAAAACCTTATTTTTTATGAGAGTATACTTTCCTTACAGTTCCATATATAACAGTGTACCAATAAGAAACTTTTTGAATTCTAAGAGTTCAAAGTTAAGTCTTAGCTTTAGAATTTTATTTCATACGTGACTACTAAGCTTGGGTAGTCTGAGGGAAGCCTTTTAGTAAACCTTGTATCTGATTCAATGAAGTTTCCAACGTTTAATTTTGCTAAATGTTAGCTGAAATTCTAGACAAATTGTGAAAATTCTTTAAAATGTGGAATGGTTTTCCTTCCCTTGCAGAAACTTTAAGGTAACCAGGACTGAAATTTTATTCGATGCAATAATGAATGCAATATTGTACTTTTAATTTAATTTTAATGAAATTAATCAGCTTATTTTAAGACCTGGCATGGTTATTAAAAAATCTTTTATAAATTACTTGACTTTATTAGAGATCAGCCAACTTCGCAGGAAATATTATATTCAACAAAAATACGTGCAATCATAAGTGTGCTCTCTCTGTCTTTTATTTTTATAGTCCGATGGGACGGAAATCCAACACAACCAGAGGCGCAGGGACGACTATTTATGAGCCATTTAAAAATATTTACCATTTAAAGGCGCAAATCTTTTGTTAGATAATTACTAACGAGCGGAGTAATCTACTCAATGTGAACATTTTTTCGAAAGTTATCATATATAGTTCTAGTAATGTGGAAACTTTTGACACACAAATTATTACGTTTATTGGTTCAATTGCTACCATCCATCCATGTTCACAATGATTATTTGTGTCTGCAGAAAAACTTTTAATAAATCACAAATCACAGCCTCAGCAATAATGGCTTGTTTTTAAGATTTCTTCAATTGATCCATTTATTAAGTACTTTCAATATTTAAAACATTACAGCGAGTCATGACTTTGGAAAGCACTCGTGATTTATCATCAATGTTTCGTAGAAATAACTTTTGCATAATATTTATTGCCTCAAGCGAATATATTCTACAACAAATTACCTGTATCACCGATTGTTCGATTCATTAAAATCAAAGTGGCATTGCTAACAACGTTTTTATTAAGAAATTTATACTTTTACTCGAAATATCCTCTAAGGATTACTATAATTATACACTGGAACTTTCAGTTTAGATGAATAGACAAGAAAAACTTTGACAAAACAAGAGAAATTATTACAAAAAAATTTGACCGACTTTAAACAATATATCTAGCTATAAATAAACCATTTAGCGCAAATAAGTGGACTTCAATGGGCTCTTTGCAAAAAAACAGCTAATGTAGGTTACATCATTTGAATAAATGGATGAACAAAATCGGGACACTAGGATCTACCAAGTAACGTAAATGGAAAAAAAAACATACTCTCCAAATTAAGTACCTTCTTCTTTTCGGAAGTATGATGTATAAAATTTTACTGCAAGACTATTATTAATTGTTAACAAACTCCTTTAAAGTGATGTCTTTTCGTTAATCACGCGTGGACCACTCGATGACGACGAGACGACTCGTTGACCGCCCGTTAACAACGGGTAGACCCTACGTTGAGGTTTTGTAAAGTGGGCGCCGGAAGGCTGTAATGACCTTCCAATGTTGACCTTTACTTTGCATTTCTTATGACTAGAGCGTATTACTTGCCATCAAGCAATTCACCCTGCTCGTCTCATCATTTTAATGAATAAAAAAAGAAGTTAAAAATTTATTTCAAACGAATAATAAGATACCATCTTTTTTCATATAAGATAATAGGAAACTTCTTGAATTAATTACTACCCTGCAGATCATAACGATCTTTCAAAGTTATTAAAAATTGCAACCAAAGGTACTTCAAAACTCATTTAAAATGGCTTATGGCGTGCGAGAGGTTTAATAATAGAAGATTTCATAAATTTTAGCAAAAAAGTAAAAGGAGCGTCGTGGAAAAGAACAAAGATAAGACTATAATGGTATAACTTTATTATTCTTTTATATGTTTAATTTTTTTGTGTAGGATATTTCCTAATTCTTTATGCCTAATTCAAATATAAAGCTAAACTATCATGCCTAAAACATTAATAAATTATTTTTGAACGGAAATATCGTTCATTGGGGATATTTGATTATACATATGTACGTAAATAGTATCGAATTATAATTTATTGTTCTTTCTTTCTTCTTACATAGGATATTCTTATAATACAATCGAGATGTAATGCACTTTAAAAATATCGATGATAATTGATTATAATTAAATAACATAATATTTTTATATTGTGTTAATGTAGAAGTTTTATTTAAGAATAAGTCAATAAATTTTCGATCATGTCAAAAAAAACAACTTACAATTACATTCAATTACCTTAAGATTTCGGAACAGTTTAGTTAATTTTTAAGAATAATAATTTATGGAATCTCGAATAATCGATAAACTTTCCGTACAACATTGTATTACGTAAGCCTATTGTATTTTATTAGGCAAAAGCCAAAAGACAGTCAAATATTGCATGAATTTTCCCATGACATGTGAAATTGTCGTAATAAGGTGTAATTCAAATATATTCGATTTTGCTTAAATCCTTTGAATTGCTTTCATACGACCATAATTAGGATTTAACAACGTAACATTAGCTGTAAACGGCAGACATTTACTTTATTGGCAAAATTGGCAAAAGTAAGTTTTATTCAAGTAATCGCCCATGATCCAAACCTCGAGATGGTGTCTTTTTTTGCAAAAGGGTTTAACAATTTCGTAATTTTTTTGTACGCAAATATAATGTTGAAATAGGTGATGATTTCATCATTGCTGGAAATAGGCCTTCCCTAATACACGTCACCTCTGATCTTCGGCTATCCTCATCCAGCCTACACTGGCCACTTTGCGAATGTCGTTTCTCCATCTTGCCGCGATGATTATATAATTTAATTAATTAAGAACGCTATGTCATCTCCCTTCTACTAATATAAGCTTTTATAATATAGTCACGGTTTGTGTTTTCTACGAAAGTCGATGAAAAAGAGACATTTCAATTCGTTTTAAAAAAAAACTTATCGTCAGTTGAGGCTTTAGCGTCTTAACGAATAATTTACTCTACTTGTTCGTCTGTTAAACTTCTTTAGGTTATAATCAATATTGTTATAAAATGTAAATTTTACGCTATTGACAAATTATGCGGCAAAAATTGATTTACAAAAAAAAAGCTGCGTTGGCTTCTAATCTTCTTAATCTCTTTTGCTTAATCCAAATTTGCAAAACCCATACTTACTTTTTGCGTTGGATTAAAACAGTATTGTTCATTTTTGCACTATTACAGAACAGCAATCTTAAAACAACGGACGAATCGTGTATTGTTTTTGCACCGTGTAGTTTTTTAATAATCAGTTTTAAGACGTTGTGCGCTTTTTGTTTAATATCTTAATTGCTGAAACTATTGCTTCTAAAAATTATTATAACGTTATTTTTATAATATTTACCTTAAGTTTTTTTTATTCTATACGCTTACGTTATGGCAAAATGTTGTTTTAATAAACCAGCCATTTTTTAACAAACCCCCTACTTTCCGGTGGAAAAGTTTAATTTATTATCTTATTTGAAAGATAGTCTTTGTAATATCGATTAATTTTTGTACGTTTTAATATATTTCATACTCAGAAACTTAGATTTGAAAACACAGTCTAACACAGATAAGAATTCCTTACTTGCACCGCCAAGTAAATTTACGATAAACATTTTATGTATATAATAATTGCATGGTACAGTTTGAAATTCAAATTAATATCTAGTAAGTTATTACAAAATTTGAGAAGTAAGAACGAGACAGTCGGGCTAACGTCCCAAAGAGGACGTCCAGCCCGTTTAAACGTCAAAAAACCAGGTATCGAAAAAAAAAAATCTATATTAAAAAATACAGCAAAATGAATAAGAACAAAGCATTGTTATAATTATTAGTAAAATTTAAGCTTCGAAGTTAGCCATATTTAGTGGTATGGTAACTTTTAAGTTGACCTTGATCTGTCACTATCTCTTTTTTTTATGATTTAAAAGACGAAATGGTAATCAAGTGAATATTGACCTGATTTCTGATTGATTAGCTGTCATATAACAATTTAAATTAATAAAAATTCACTCCTTAAATCACAGTTGTATACAACTTTGCCCACTAAAAAGGTACTTTTTTCCCATATTCGTGTACAAAAAGCTCAGACAAAATATTTAAAAAGGAATGAAAATGTTTCCTTAGTGACGTTAAGCGCCTCCCTTTTGTTCGCGGAAATGAATTTTCAATTCCAGACACCTGGTGGAAGTTAGTCGTTGTAGCTTTTGTATTCATGTATAATTTTCCGCTTTCAACCTGCACTATATTACGTAGTAACAATTACTTTAATTTGGGAGAATTAATTTAATCATTTACTTGTTTTTAGTACTTTGTTATGATAACTAATTTTTTTTTGTTTCAATACAGTATACTTTGTAAAAGTAATTATATTAATAGCAACCATTAAAACCTAAAAGGACAATCGTTTGAAGTCTCAAATACACTTAGAAATATTAATATATTTCCTATCAAATTTTTGGTCCTAAAACTTTTAGGAATTTACTAACAACTACACTAGTATATTTGTATAAGGTCTCAATTGTTTGAAAGTTATTACACCGACAAGAAATACTATTTTCTAATTCCTTACCTTAGTTGCCTCTCTTAATTAAAGGTGGCACCAAAGGTGTATATCTTGTGTCTGTCGGAGATAAAACGACAATTTACTGAATTAAGTCTTATTTTATGCAAGCTTTGGGATAAATAAAAAAATTCTAATAGTGAGGGGGTATGGGGGTATGCAAATTAAGGCTTGGAAACATTTAATACCTTTTTTTTTTTATTTGTAACGTTTCAAACTATATCCAAAATTTGTGCGAACACACACGCAACTAGACCTGAAAAATAAGAATAGAATGTTATCCATCTATATAACCGAAAGTTATTTATAAAAATAATATAAATATTTTGTAAGTCTTGAAATGAGTATCTGTAATAAATTTTTCAACTTGATCAATAAAACAAATCATAAAATCTAGAGTTAATACTTAAATTTATTGTTCAAGACGTTAAAAGAAAAAGATAATAATGCTTAAGAAGTTTTTGGTTTGTTTTGTATTTGTTTTATTTTTTTAACTAGGAAGGAAATGGGCAAGCAACGGCTGTTGTATATGGACATAAACACAGTTAATTTAAGATAAGCGCAACCTAACAAGCTAAAGGGGCGGTAGATGGCCGCTTTGACCCCATCTCTATGCCCCAAGAAGGAAAACAACGGGTGGTTTTGGTACGGTCCGACATAACCCGTCTTTTTCCCCGCGAGGACGGGTAACGTAGGCATTTCCCACGGTAAAATAACGGGGGTCAACCAACCTCCCCTGGTTCTCCTTCGTAATGGCGGATACCCCCAGACCAGCCCTGACGGTAAGGGCCGGCCGTGGAAGAAGGCTGTCCCAGCCAGCCGAATGCGCCTTAAAGGGTGCCGGGGATGGAAAAGGCGGTAGACGCGCTGCCATCCCTGTCCTCTGCAGCCAAAAGGGTAGTGTCGTCGAGTGTTTTTTACTATGGGTACTTGAACCCTAACTGAGATACTTTCAAAATTTTAATTTTAACTTTTTCCTTACTTTGTATAAGGTTTGACGTAACATTATCTCATACTGATATGTTTTAAAGTTATGTTAATTTTTATTTTATTAAAACTTTTTGGAGGAAAACCCTTTTTTGGCGGGGTTGAAATCCAGACGTATAGTTTGCCTTGAAACAGTAAGATAGAACTGAATAAATGTCAGTAAAATAAAAATGGAACAAAGTTCCCCTTTGGAATAGGGTAAAACCTTACACAGAATTTAAAAAACAAGATCCAGGAATTCGCATTTTGCCCCTGATGTTGAATGGCGGTGGGAATTTTGATGCGGTGAAAAATTTTTTATCTTTTCACTGAAAAAAATAATCAATTATTCCAAAGGAACATAAGACGGCCCCTAAAAATTTCGCAACAAAAATCAATAATTTTAATGTACAGGTATCCAATAGATTCGCAGAAGATACAATTCGGACTTTTGTGTTAATGTTTTGTTGGTATTTTGAATTTGAGTCGAATATTTTTTGGTTTGAAATGGTGCCATGTCATGAAATCCTATTATTTTTCTTAATTTTGCAGTGCTTTATAACTATTTCATTTAATATTGGATATTTAAAAAATCTTCCACGAAAAATTACATTTTGCAAGTGAATCGGGTTTTTTAAGCAAAAAATTTATACAAATTGTGAATAAAATTAAAAAGAACTTCGTAACAAAATACTTATTGCAATTAAAAAGTGTTTATCATTATAAAGTACTTTATTAATACCATTACTTCCTTGCTAAATTAAACATAAATTTATTCTTAATATTATTTATATATCTTATATTTAAGCATTAAATGTGTATGTAATATATACAGTATTAATTTAATAACACTGTTACGCCTGAATCTTCGTGTAATATTAAATGAAGCAGTTAATAGTAGACACCTAAAATAATGATTAAATCAAAGGAAAAAAATTATGGCAGAAAATATTCACCACTTTTAGATTGAAAACTGTTTTCTTATTAGCGTAATTTGCTTCTATATTAGCATTTCATCCAAGATATCTTGATTGTCCATCGAGATTGTACACCGTATTCCGAGAGATAAACCCTCCCCCATCCACTCCTCCTTCTCCCCCTCCCACATCACACATGCCTTGCATTTCATGTATATTTATTAAGGTTTTGTGCTGACAAACGGCTTGTGAATAAATTTAAAGGTGTAAACTTTCGTTAGGGAAACTGTGGTCAAACATAACGTTTATTCTCAATCGTGTAATAAACAGCTATGGTTATTATTACTTATTTTTGATTCTAAAGTCTCTTTTATAATTTCAATTAAATATTTAAAAAGGGTTTTTCGTTTTGATTTAAATCACTAGATTTGCGGTATATTAATTAGTACTCCTATATAATGGAAGTTTTGATGAAATTTAATCTGTTACAAGTATATAATAAAATAAATAATTTTTCGAGATAAAGTTAATGCTTTGCTCGTGAAGTAGATAATTTTTTTGCTTTCTACTTTTACGTACGTAGCTTTATTCCTGCAGTTGAACGATAATTATTACAAAGGTAATCATAAGCTTCATTTAAAATGTATTTTACAGTATAGCTTCTTCCACCATAATTGTTAAATTTTAATACGCTTTTTTTCTACAAGGTTACCGACCCTCTAAGTAACAGTGCAACTGCTTTCACTTTTGCTAAGTTCTGTTTAAAACCACTTATTGTACTTTAGGTCAGCTAACTGGAAGAAGAAAATATCACTATTTATGATAAAATGTATTACATAATTTCATAAAAGCAACTATTTTAGGTATGATGTATCAACTTAAAAAAAATAATATTTGTTATTAACATATATAGTTACCATACAAACTGCCTCCGTAGCGTAGTAGGTGCTTTAAAAACCGGAATTAATGAGTTCGAATCCTTCGGGGGCTCAACAATTTTTTACTGTTGTTTCCTAGTTGGTTAGGGCAATTTGGGCCGATCACCCAATTGTCTGAAAATGAAGATGATCCATGCATTGGATGGGCATGAAAAAGTCGGTCCACCCAGCAACCTGCATTGGACCTGCATTGGACCAGCGTGTTGGGATGCGGTCCAGAAACATCCCAATGAGTAGGGGTGTATTAAGGGAGGCCTTTATGTCTAGCAGTGGACTACCATAGGTTGATGATGATGAATGATGATGAAAAAATAGATACCATTCTGTTTATATACCGGCTTTCTGAAGTATATTACGTTTAACACACATAAAAATACAACTTTGCGAATGATACACGGTACTATTTTACGGATTTTTTTAAACTTTTAATCATTTCTGTGTTCATAGTTACCTGACGGATCTCTATGGCCATATGCCCTCAAAAAGAGTCTAAAAAGTAACGTATAATTTAAAGAATAATTATAAACTAAATAAAACGACAAAAAAATCCATAAAATGTTATGTGTGTGAAGCTTTACAGATGTTGTATAACATTATTTAGTTTATAGTGCGAGACAGATTACTGTTATCTCTAACATATATAAATTTAAACTTAAATATATTTATTAAATATAGAAATATTACACTCGCTTATTAATTGTCAAGGATGCTACCATGAAAAAATCAGCGAGCGAGTTTTATTGTTTCTTCTAAAATAATCAAATATACATTTATTTAAACAATATACTGTTATAAGATGTGTATCTTTAAAATTGTGTGTTGGGTTATTATACACCCTGTATTACTCATCCTTTATACCTTTCAAGAATTTATTTATAATAAAATTTTGAACATTTAGTAACTAACAGGACACAACTGTATGTTCTATTTCTTTATTAACGTAGACGATAAGGTTTCGCAAATAATTATTGAAATATAAGTCAAAATTATAACTAAAACAATTTAATCATCCGTATTCCGGATGGTAAGACCCGACCCTTAAGAATCCCTGCAAACAATTATGAACTTTGTATTTTCTTATTATATGTATAAATATGTCACAAAATTTATTTTATGAACTGACATGGACTTCAATTATCCCGTAACTTGAGTACTACTCTATTCGTAGATAAAGCAATGGTCTAATTTACGGCCTCACTGTTCTATTGTTTACCTGCCAGTGGCGGCGTCATATCTATGTAATACGGAAATACAAATTTCCGACCTGAACAATGTATGTTCGTATTTAACTTTCTCTATGTGTTCTTTCAAGAAGAATACATATATATATTTTATTTTTTATATGTGACTAGTAAGTTTATGAACGTATTTCGTATATTGTAATTGAGGTGACTTATTTAAAACAATTATATTTTACAACAACCGCTTCGGTAAACTGTCATTTGAATCAGTTTTTTTCGGTCATGACTATGATGAAATAGCTGAATTTTTATATAAAAGAGCTGAAAAATAAATACAGAATGTTAGCTTAAGTAAAAAAGTGCTGTTCAAATTTTAAACGAATCACAATTATTCTTTTAAAATTAAATTGATCTCTTTATGCAATTGAATAACAGTCCTTGTAAACGAAAAGAAAGTGTATTATAACGAAAATGATAAAAATCAACATACAAGAATGTAATAATGTCTGAAAAGTAAGATGATCCATGCGTGGAATGGGCATGTAAAAAGTCAGTCCACCCGCCAACCCGCTCTGGACCAGCGTGGTGCGATACGCTCACAAAAACCCCTAATGGATAGGCGTGCATCAGGAGAGGCCTATGTCCAGCTGTGGACTATAATAGGCTGATAATGAATACAATAATCATATAAAAAATATTTAATTTACGAGGGTATACTGATCAGCACGCATAAATCAACACAGTTTACATTTTTTAGTCAAAAATAAAGTCGATCATAGAAAGTTGTTTTTACTTTTGTACATAATTATTTATTTTAATTTATGCAATTATTATGCACATCAAATCCACTCATTTACGGATTTTTCACGTTACTTAAATATATTTATTCCCGACGTTTCGGATTCTTTTCAGCATCCATGATCACAGGCAGTCTGTCCGTGATATTTAAGTAACGCGAAAAATCCGTAAATTAGTGGATTTGATATTTACTTTTGTTTTTACAAATTTCTATGTTATTTATTTTATACACAAAAAATAATATAGTCATTTCAGAAATAAGACTTTTTTATAATATACAATCTTGAAATTTTTCGATTCTATTTAACATTTAATAGCATAGCATTCATATTACTGAAAAACTTGGTCTTTGCTTAAATGCAAAAATAGTTAAAACGACACAATTATTCAAATCTACAAATATTGTTCTTGAATAGGCAAATATTGTCAAATATTAATAACGTCTTTGTGAATCTATTGCCTATCAGGAGTAAAGAATTTATTGTACAACAAATAATTAGTTCCATTACAGTATATAGTTTATATTGAATTTGATACCGATAAAAGAAATTCTCTTTAAAAAAAAATGATAAATTTTATTTTTACACTTTTATGAATGTTGATTATTTTTTAAATTGATCTAAAAAAGTAATTCTTGAGCATTGAAAAGTAATATAACGTAGATAGCGTTTAAACATTTTAGGTTTGTTTAAAGTTTTGGCATTATAGAGTGTAGAACGAAATGAAAATAATATTCTTACAACTGAAGTGCTTTTATAAAACTGGGGTTGTCTGTTTTATAAACCTTTTAAGCCTTTACCATCATAATCATCAGCCTGTGATAGTCCACTGCTGGACATAGGCCTCCCCTGATGCACGTCATCGCGTCCGATCTTCGGCTATTCTCATCTAGCCCACACCGTCCACTTTCTCTACATTCGTTTTTGTACGTTCTTTAAATTAAACTGAGCCAAATTTCTCCAAAATAAAAATAAATATCATGAAAGTGTTACGTGTCTCTGTCGAATCGACATTAATTAAAACGTCACAAGTCCATATTAATTTGATATTACAATTTGTAATAATTTGCAAATCGTATGTTATTGTTTTTTTTTGTAGCTTTTTAACTGTAAAATTATATGATTACTCTCTATAACTATGTCAAAGATATTTTATAAATGCGAAGTTAGAATTTAACTGCATATATTAAGCAAATGTAACAAAATTAGGAATTCTGTCCACTGTTAGGGAAATTTATTGGTCTTGAATTATGCAGACAAATTGCAATGCTTCTTTTGGCAACAAACTACGAATAAAGTTGAATAGCACATATATTTCGAACTTTTGCTTTATGAGACATGACTTTCGGTAATCCGGCTTTGGAAAGTAAAAGTTTTAATTATGGTTACACACGTAATATATGCAATATTTAATGTGTTAAATTTACTTTTATACATGTTAATTTTACTTTAACGTTTATTAAATGTTTTCAAATTTAAAGTCCAACAAAGTGAGCGTAGATATTAAATAAAACCAGGTTTAAATGTAACATTTGCACTTTACACTAAACATAAACTATGATACGACACAATCATTTACAAGCATTTAATTGACAGTTTACCAGTATTGTAAACTAACAATAACTTACATAAAATTATATTTTGGAAGTATTTCGAATTATTTTGCATTTATGTTTTTTTTTTCTGTTGTTAAAAAGTAATAAAATATATATGAACAATCAAAAATGTAACTGATTTCAAACCACTAAATAGATCATAAGAAGAATTATAGTTTGCATATAAATAATCTTATTCTGCCCGTGATCTTAGGATGCCGGAAAGAGTCCGAAACGTCGGGAGTAAATATACATAAATAACGCAAAAAATCCGTAAGATAGTAGATTTGATAGATATTAAGTGCAGTAGACCCTTAATATAACAAAGCTTTCATTAGTTTTAAATATATAGAAAATGTGTATCTACTCGTCGTTGATATTTTATTTATTCTTTTGTTTACGCGAATACTACACATTATCATATTTTTATACATTACTATACATTTTATCGCTTTATTATAACATTTTTTAAATTCCCGACGTTTCGAACACTTTCCAGCGGCCGTGGTCACGGAGTAGACTATTTTGCGTAGGTCGGAGAAAAGACTAAAAATATTTTATGCCAAATAAAATCTGGAAATCCTTCAGCAATGGGAGCAAGACGCGTGACTTCTCAGTTTTCCCCGCGACCACGGCCGCTAAAAAGTGTTTGAAACTTCGGGAAATAAAAAAATGTTATAATAAACGCGATAGATCCGTAAAAAAGTTCGTGATGATTTTTTTTTCCCAAAGATTTTTGTTTTGGTCACACAGTAAAAGGTTTTCGATGTTTTAGAATTATTGTTTAACAGTGGATTTTTTCCTCAAAGCAGCTGTGTTAGAATAAAGCTGTGTGATGATGAAGTGCCCTTGATGATCGACGTCGTCGAGTTAGCTTAGTACGCAGATTTATAATTTTTTTTTGGCAAAATGTATCGCTTACTAACAGATAATTGTTATGCTTTGCTGTTTACCCAATTCGATAAAATAATAAACAATTGTGGAAATATTGCATTAGGGAAATACTATTTTTTTTAATAACGGATAGCACAATATATGCTATAGGCCGTGGTCGCGGGGTAGACTGAGATGTTACGCGTCTTGCTGCCAGTGCAGAAGGATTTCCAGATTTTATTTGGCATAAAATATTTTTAGCCTTTTCGTGACCACGGGCGCTGGAAAGTGTTTGAAACGTCGGGAATTTAAAAAATGTTAAAATAAACGCGATAAAATTTATAGTAATGTATAGTAATTTGATAATGTGTAGTATTCGCGTAAACAAAACAATAAATAAAATATCAACGACGAGTAGATACACATTTTCTATATATTTGAAACTAATGAAAGCTTTGTTATATTAAGCGTCTACTGCACTTAATATCTATCAAATCCACTATCTTACGGATTTTTTGCGTTAGTTATGTATATTTACTCGCGACGTTTCGGACTCTTTCCGGCATCCTAAGATCACGGACAGACTAAGATTATTTATATCCAAACTATAATTCCTCCCTAAGGGTGGCTGTTAGATATTGCCTAAGGCATAAAGCCCTATATATGTTGTAATGTGCAAAAAGAATAAATAAATAAAAAATAACAGTCAAGTTGTGATAATATTATGATTTATGACAGTTCAGGTGACATCGTATTCCGTTAAAAATCGGAGTTTTACTGACGGAGTGAGGGTCCTAGGTTTTATTTTCGTTACGAATTTTTTTAACTCGGACGCCGCGCTCAAAGCAAGGTGGTAAAATTTTAGTTACTGGAATATGTAATAAGTAATTAGAAACTTAAGCAAAAGTCCCTTTTTTACATCTTATGTTTATAATGCGATTCAGGTTAAGTTAGAGCGTATAAAGATTTTACAAAAATGTCGATGAAATTATACTCTGTTCAACATTTGAAACAAACGAACTAAAGTCATCTAAGAACATAATTATATTATCTATTTCTACAAATAAATTTAATAGAAACACACACACTCATACGATATTACGTAATATTTAATAACTTTTGTTTCTTATTTATTCTGATAAGCAGTCACTGCCAAAAAGAAACAATCGTTTAGGTCATACCGGATGACTATATATCTGACCATTTATACAATTATATAAGTAAAGATTTTAATTTAAAATAAAATAGTAAACATTAAAATAACAAAAGAAATATAATTAAAAATTTTTGACAATTAAATAAATATTCCAGGTATAGATAAAATATTTAAAAAAGCAACGTTCAAATTAGGCAATTACCTGATTGAGCTGAGTGTAATTTAAACTTAAATTATTTTTATTTGTATTTGCATTTTACTATAACTTATATTTTTTAAGTTTTAAGAGAATGCCTCTAGGCCACGAAAATAATCAAAATAAATACAAACGGTACTGTAATATTATTGACGTTTCTTATTAGAAACGTAAAACGGAAAATATTACAGTTCCGTTTTTTGTGTTCTTATGATCACTAATAATTGATCCTAAATTTTTCATTCCATTATAAATCACTTATTTTGCTCACTGACCAACATAATATAATTTGAGATTGTGTTATGCGCTTTTTGAACAAGTGCAATATACGATATCAAAACACTGTAGTCCAGAAGAAGTTTTCTGTTGTTAAGAAGAACTTTATAAAATAACAAAGCGAATAAGCGATATACCCAATCTGTCTAAATTTTGCATTAAACAGATAAGGAAAATAATGTTTATTTAAAAATTACATTATTATCTTCTGTGAATTAATACCAACAATTTCGTTCAGTGCGCTAAAAATCTGTGATAAGTTAGTAGTTGCAGTTCCATTGACTACATGAATGTAGTTGTATATAGCTTTTAGTTCAAATATCCATAAATGTCATTCATAAAACTACATTTTGATATCATGTTCTGTATATTATAGTGTATGTTATGTTACAGTAAATGCTTTTAATTATTAAAAAAAATATAATGTTTAATTTCGTAATGCACGTTTCGTTTATTCGTTAAATGTTTTTTGTAAAGAACTATCTTAAAAGATATGTTTTTTCCATATTAGTATTTTAACTGTGTAATGCCTTATTTCTTTTCAACTTTTGATCTTTAAAATTTTATAAACAGTCCATACTCTCTACAGCGTAAACTGTTAGGATGTTAATCACTTAACTAGTGGATATTTATTTTTATTATTTATTTTAAATATTTATCTGTTACCGAGCTTCTTTAAAAGTAGGAATTTGATTATTTCATAGGTAAAGGATGAATTATTCTCTACAAATAGAAATGCTATGCAGTTACATATTATAATTCTGTAATAACTGTAAATCGATTAAAAGTAATTAGTTGGTCGCTCAGTTATTCATAGTATTATATAATACGCGTAAATATAACATTTCGCATGGTAGAAATATCCACGTTATACTATTTTTATTAAAGTTGGCTGTATGAAAATTTTTCTGAAATTTTCTGTGACGTTGCAATGCATTTGTTGGCAATGAGTTTGCAAAATGCTATTATTTTTTACTCAAATTTTTTTACTTATTTTTACAAAAATGCTATTTCAACGCAATCTTCACTACGCGAGGCGCACATAATGTTATGCCTGAATTTCAGTTCGGAAAATTCTAACTCAATTATAAAATAATAGCTAGAACAAATTAAGCTTATTTTAACTATTGCTTTTCTATACTTGATTTGTTAATCAAGTGACATAGTTCGTCAAGCTACATCGTTTTGGGCAGTTTCAATGTATTGAGGGCCAAGATATTTAGAAATAGTTTATGATCTGCATTTGCAAGTCTTTTGAAAATCGCTTGACCATATCAAAGTGATTGTATTTATTCATAATTTTATTAAAATAAAGATTGCTGACTTTCTGCCCGGTTCTCCTAGCAACATTTGAGCGTGTGCTAGATTTGACGATGATAAGAGCTTGGAAAAGCCTAAATGCAATAAATTAATTTTGATTACAATTCTGTTTTGGTGGAAACGCATGGCGTGGTAATTGGGAACAGCAGTATTACCAGTAATTGAGGCTCGCTAATACTAAGTAGAACCGTAAATTCAATAAAAACTAAAACCAAGAAAACAGTAATGAATTTGGCTGCTGTTGATGTCATATATGTAATAATCAGATAATTTAAGTATATAACAGACCATTAATACTTTAAAGCCGGTTTGAAACTTGTTAATACAATTTTTCTCGTTATATTATTGTAGGCAAATGAAGGTAATGTAGGTAAATCCGTTACATATAAATTTTGCCTTCATCAATATCAAAAGTACATATTAACTTTAAACATACTGCACCGTTTTGTACACAACCTTAACGTTATTAATATTTACCGATGTTATAGAAGTACTTAAAGCAGCAAATATAAGACAAAACGATAAGAACGTTTACCTGATACCAAGAAATGCCCTGCCTGTATAATAAATGAAGCATAGGACGCTATAGTTCCGCTAGCTACATAACTGCTTTATGAAGCTTATAATCCATCCAGATTTATATAAATTACAGTTTTTATGCAGAGCGTCTAGGTGGCATCCCCAAATAACAAGAGGTCCTATAAGAACTGGATAAGGTAATATTTTTAAATAGCATTGAATTTTTTACTTACGACGAATGGATGATCTTATTGTTAGACAATAAATTTATTATTAGCAATAAGGCTTACATTGTTCTAACTTACCTAAAAAGAATCTTAACATAAAATTAGTACGTAAATTTAATTTTTAACGTATATGGTGATGTCTGGAAAAAAGACAAATCGTAAGATTTATAAAAACAGAAAATAAAAGTGGTAAGTTTAATACTTCATTAACCAAGTTTGTTATTACTAAGATCCTTGAATATGTAAAGATGAATGATGAGATGAATACATTATTGCAGTGATCGGTCAAACCTTTTAGCAGGAAAGTATGCATAGCAGAAGGATAATGTGAATGACGTATTAATGGCATTTGAGAAGACAATAAGAATGTTAATGATGATTTCGTAGTTTTCCTTGCCAGCATAAAACGCCAATAATTTCAAGGAAAGTAGTAATGCTTATTGCTGCAGTTCCTTTATATAAATAGCTATGCATACATTTAAATTCAAATTGATTAAAACGAATCTAGTTTTTATCAAATTAAAATGAATTAATAATTTCTTTATGCCTTAGAACAGATGTTTGAAGCTACTAAACAAGTGAAATTTTAACAAAAAATATGACCTCAAACGGTTTAAAAAAATGCCCCGCGGTTTCCACCACTGTAGTTTTATATCTCTTTTAACTTTTAAGGCATCACTTTTATTCAAACTTACACTATATTACACGTTTGAATATACCCTATTGCAATTTTGTACATTAAAATGGCTATTGTGGGTTATTTTGAATAATAATAATAATACACTTTTTATTAATTCATTAATATCTAATAAAAAAAATTACAAAATAACAGCTAATAGCTATAATTTAAAAAAAGAATGAACAAAATCGGAGCACTAGGAGCAGAGTCACCAGGTGATATACATAAGAAAAGAAAAGAAAAAACATACGCTTTAAATTGAGTACCTCCTTTTAGGAACTCGGCCAGAAACAAAATAAAGGATAATATTAATAGTAGGTACATCACCATTGTAATAAATATTTTTCTCCTATTTTCTATTTATTACTAATGTTGCTTTTATATTTTTTTTCTTGTTTAGTAAAATTATAGCAACATATGTAGTTGTTTTAACTTGAATGACATGTGACTTTATTCCCGTAAACTTAGACTTAAAAGTGGACTTAAAAAAAAAGGTTATGGTTTATTAGACTTAATAGTTTAACCACAGAATGAGGTATAAAATGGAACTATTATTTATGTATATCCTAATATTTCTATATTATATTAGAAGAGTAATCTTTTGATTTTTTTATTTTATTTACAATTTTGTAGTTTCAAAGTACTGAGAGTGTTCAATAGTTTTTGTCATGAAAATACTTTATACGTATGTGTACTTCATATTAATAAATTTACACACGATTAATATTAACTGTCTATTATTACTTATATAGTCCTTTTAGAATATTTGCAAATAATATGTATATAAATATTATCTGGTGCAAATAACGTGTCGGTATGCCCTTTTCAACTTATAAAATGTTATTTTCAAAATTATTCTCAATAATTTTTAATGCATGATTCACGTTGAACCTTAACCCCTAGTCGGTAGGCAAGAAGATACCAGCCACCCTTAGAAAGACTCAAAGGCGACTTCTGCAAAGACTAGCACAAGCTTCTTGCGGCCACAACAGAATGGAGAAATTAGCAATGTAAATGGGAGGTATATAAAATTATCAATCTTGGCTGGAGTGGCCCACATATTGCCACTTCCTCCAATTGGCAGCGGGAATCAAAAAACGTCATTTTTTATTGTTTTTATTACAGCAAAAACTAAGACAGAAAAAAATTAAGAGACCTAAATTAGAATAAAATTCGTAGTTTTTTATGTGCTTTTTACCGTGGATTCTTATTATCTAATAATTATAGACTTAAACTCATGTTATTCTTTTTTTTGACATTAACAGTTTTTTGCTATAAAAATGTTAGCAACTAAAAAACAACAGTAATTTTGTATGTTTGACAGTTTTTTTTTTATAGCCCCCCGCATTTTTACGACATTTTTTCTGTTAACATAGAATAAAGGGAGATCCAAAAATAAATACTAAAGTATGGTCTCTTGCGGCTTAACTTTACTTACACAACAGCCCTTGTTATAGTTTATTTATTCTCCAACAAAGTTTTTAATTTCATATCATGGTTACAAATATATTATAAAAAAAATACTTAGGATAGATTCCAAGAAAGGACTCAGACTATTTATTTTTTCAATAAAAGTAATTGAAAGGGTATAGGGGAAAGTTCATTTGGATATCGTCTCCTTTGAACATAAAACAATGAAATTTGTGTTTAGGTACTCGAAACGAGGCATTGAAAATAAAATAATGTCGTAGTCATGGACTGCAGCAGGGTCAATCGTTACTCCATTAAAGACCCTGAACAATTATGATCAAAATTATAAAAAAATAAAAGCATTTGTTAAGAGGTACTACAAAAATGCTGTTTGAATCATCCTCACTACGAAGAATAATCATTTGAAAACAAGAATAATCATATTTTATTCAGTATAAAACCTTTTTGGAGAATTATCGTTATATTAAAAAAAAAATAACTGTTAAAACTTTTGTTAAATCCTTAAAGTTATCCTTCTTAAGGTTATTTTCACTTATATATTTGTTTATATAAACAAACTCATTGTTCTAAGTTAAAGTCAAATAAAGTAATATTGTTTGCTATTTTTTATATTAATTAACTCAAAATTACACCTTCTTTGTTTTGTAATAATTTAATCGATTTTAAGAGTAAAAAGTTTATCTTATAAAATGTACATTTAATCAAAAAACATAAAACTATTTTAAGTTTCATTTCAAAATTAAGATTTAAGACGGGCATGCCAAGTGCAAAATTCTTTTCATCTTTTCAAGGAAGAAGAATTATCACACGGAACTGTATTTAAAACTTTTTCTGACTTTAAATTAAAGAGATTTAATCAACGTTAATAATGGCGTATCTTATGGAGGAGTGAAATATGAGTATAAAATGAAAAGAACTGTTTTGAACTTTTTAATGAATAAACCTTTAAGAAGAGGCGTGCATTTCATGCTTATTGTCTCAAATTTAATTATTTATTCAAAATAACAGTATAAAGTCATTAGGCCTGAATAAAATTATGCTTATGTGGGCTGGATGAGAATTGCCGAAAATCGAAAGCGGTGGCGTGCTTTCGGAGAGCCCTATTTTTATCAATGGATTAACACGGGCTGATGATGATGCTTAGCATAGCTTATGAGAAAAGTTTAATGAATTAGGTATCAGTAAATTTAAAGGCATTGTCATCCTATGACGACTGCTGGAGATGATCTTAACAAACTCAAGCAACTTTTTACCCCCATATATGCCGCCCTTATGCCCGTCAACGCACGGATCATCTTACTTTTGAGACAATTGGGTTATCGGCTTATATTATCCTAAACAACCAGAAAGCAACGAAATATAAAAGATCCTCACAAGGATTTAAACTCACAGTTTGTAAAGCAAGACCCAATATCATTAGACCACAAAAATAGTGATTAAATATATTGTCCTTGTAATTTTCTTAGCTATAACAATTCAAAATGAATTAAGGACATCAATTTATAATTATCTAAATCTGGACACTTTGTTAAAACTTAATAAACTTCTGACCATAGAATAGTAACATATATTAAAAAGATAAACACATTTTTCTAATGAACTGCGAAATGCGTAAGGTACATATGCGTATATATACATATACTTCATAACATTATCATTTGATCGCATAATCAGAACTTCCTATGAGGTAGTTCCTAATTATCAAAAGAATTACAATTATCTGTCATAATTTTATTCCAAAATATGACAAAAAATATCATCAATATCGATTGGGTACAGGACCATAAAGTAACATTTAAAAAAAATATAAGCTTAGCTTTAAGAGAAATCACACAAAACGACAAAATATAATACAATGGCACTTTTATATCTATAAAATAGGTGTTAGGTCCCCTTTTTACAGGGAACCGTGCGAGGCGGTACCGCCACGGTGCCTATTTCTGCCGCGTACGGCTCGGTTTCCAGCGTACTCACAGGGTAAATAAGACTTAACATTATATTTCTTTCGTTAGGCAACACTATGGTGATACCATTGATATTGCTGATGTCATTAGGCGTCGTTTTTCTGCGTAGCCAAGGAAAGTAATAATATTAAATAGTACACAGCAAAAATAAATAAATCTGCATATATAAGTTATATCATGCCTCCTAGGAAAATATTTCAGTACTTAAGTAATTAGCAATAGTTTATTAAGAAAACTCTTACCAATAGAACTTGAAGAGAATAAAGTTTCAAAATACAATCTTATTATGAATTTTGTATGCGAAGCTATTCTTTATAGCACAGAAATTGGATATCTACAACTTTAAATATTTGTCTTTATCCAAGTAGAATAATATTGCTATTGTTTTTAAATTCCTATTAAATGAAGGCCTTACAAGGCCGCTGACCGCCCTATGTGATGTAATTTTCTTTTCATTTTTCGTTATGCTAGAATTTGCTGCTCTTGAAATTGGCCTCGGTAGCTTCATACTGAACCGAAATGGCACCGTGGCGAAGTCAGTTCAGAAGAAAGTCTCTGGTCAGTCGCCTGTAAAAAGTGGACCTAACTGCCTTTTTAATCTAATACAGTGCTTTTCTCTGCTATTAAACAGTAGCGTGAAAAAACTACCATACTCCGTAATTATTCAATCAGTAGGTTAGCGAGTCATAAACCCAATGTCTTAATGGGACGAGCGGCCTTGTTAGTAGACGTCAAGAATCACATTGGAAACAAAGCAACTGCATCAGTTGGATAAATAAGATGTCAGTTAATTTAAAAGCACCAAATCCTCATTAAATACTGTTATATTTATTTCAGAATTATTTTGAAAAAATTCGCGGCCGAAACAACAAATTGCAGGAGCCGCGCAGTATATTCTTTAAATAATAAATAGAAAGAGGAACTCGATATTTTTGTGCTAAATCATGGATGATGGACAACATACCTCGCACCATACTCGGTGGCGTGCCATTGGCTGGCTTTTTTTCCCTGGGACTTATTTCATCACGTTAAAATGTGTATATCATTGGCGAAGAGAATGATAGAGTTCTGTTATAGTGTTATGATTTTATCAGTTCATTCGCAGATAAAAGTGTATGTTAATGAACTTCCTTTCTGGCACGTATCACGCAGCGAACCTATTTATATAAAGAACCAATAATTTACATATTTGGACGCTGAAATACTCGCGCCAGAAATTAAATGGCGTGGTCCCGCTCTTTAAGACAGCTGAAAACTAACACTACGAGAAACGAGGAGGCGCGAAGAGGAATTGGTCCAATGCTCAAATTCAAATATCTTTATTCAATAAAGAAGTGTAATACTCGCGTATTGATTGTCAAAGAAGCTACCACCGGTTCGGAATAGGATGCATCCAACCTGGAAAAAACCGGCGAAAGAAAGTCATGGGGCCTTGTGCCATCTTTTAAAATAATCAAAAAAACATTCATATGAGCAAAATACAGCTAGCTATAATACGTATTTTTAATTTTAAAAAGCCAGCGAGCATTCAACTACTATTTTGTGTTATGATTCATAATTTTTTGATGTTATAATAACCTTTAACACATGAACGTTCTTTTACTACTTTTTTAAATTTATTAATTGTTAAATTCTGAACGTTTACTGGGATATTGTTGTGAATGCGTATACATTGTCCCATAAAAGATCTACTTATTTTTCGCAGTCTTGTGGCTGCAAGAATGAAATTATGTTTTTTTTCTAGTATTTATGTTATGTGCATCATAATACCTGCGAAAATCATTTCTATTTTTCTGCACATACAATAGGTTTTCGATTATGTATTGAGAAGCAACGGTTACTATTTTAATCTCTGTTAACGATTTTCTCAGGGATTCTTTGTTGCCCAGGTAATAGACCGCTCGAATACCTCCTTTTTTGAGGACAAAGATCGTATAAGTATCCGTTGCCCTTCCCCGCAGTAGACATTACAAGACAATACACTGTGGAAATAGCTAAAGTATACTAACCGGGCGGTCTCCACGTGTCTTATTTGTATGATTTTTTGATAGCGTATACTGCAGAGCTGACTTCATTCGCCACTCTATTAATATGGGATTCCCATAGCAATCAAGTGTCTATTGTCATTCCTAGAAACACGGATGACTCAATGACGCCTAACTCTTCAGCATCTATAAACACTTCACATTTACTCAGCCTTACATTTGAAGTCATAAATTTATTACATTTTGTCTTCTCCTGGTTTAGTAGCATGGAAATGATGATTTAGTTAAACTTAAAAAATCAAACTGAAGATACTCATCAGTAAATAATACTATCTCTACGGTTTTATTAACATATGGTAAATTATTTATATAGATGAGAAAGAGAAAAGGCCCAAGAATAGACCCTTGTAGGACCCATATACCGGGTCCCCGGGAGATCTTTTACTATTCACGTCAACCCTCTGAGCTGTGTGGCTCAAGTACGAAGACAGAAGATTGAGTGCGGCATTTCTTACTCCATATTGACGTAATTTCCTGATCAGATTTAATGCTGTACGCAATCAAAAGCTTTTTTTGAGATCGCAAAAGATGCCTCAGGCAACCTGCAACGCTTCCCAAGCCTGAAAGATACTTTTAACGAGCATAACGCCAGCATCAATTGTTGAAAGACCCCTAGTAAACCATACTGTTTGTTATTATACAGTTACTGTTTAAATGTTTTATTCATTGGTTTAATAATTTTTTTTTTTATTTTACTAAAAATAGGCAAATATAGGATAAGTCTAAATCTAATTATATCCATATTACACCCTGATTTAAAAACCGGTATAACTCTACTGTGCTTCATTAGGTCAGGAAACTGGCCTCTCTGGATGCTTACATTAAATAATGTTGCTAGATGAGGTGATGTTACATCAATAATCGAATTTATCACCTTAACAGAAATCCCAAAGGTCTGCGGTTTTTAAGATCCAATTGTCTACATGCACTTATAATGTCTTTCACATACATCACTAAAATTAAACATTTTGTACATTCAATAACGTTATCTTTAAAAGTGATTCGGCAACGTGGAGAAGTTTAAATCTATCTTTGTCAGCTTCAATTAAATGGTCATCAATATTTAAAGTTATTTTAGTACAGCATTTTTGGTTTCACCATTGGCAGGAAAAGTGAATAACATAACTTTTTTTTACATCTAGTTTATTAAGTCTTTCATGAAATTGTTATAGGTGTTGACTATTAACATGCGGGTTCCCTCTCAACGATATGGTCTGAAAACCCCTAATAGAGAAGGCGTGCATTAGGGGAGGCCTATGTCTAGCAGTGGACTAAAACAAGGCTGATGATACGTGTATATGTGAGATGGTATAACGACCTGTGAAAATGTGGAGGATTTCAGTGGATCCATATAACTTCGTATCGAATCTCATAGCGACTTCTAGCGGGGTAGTCATTGCTCATCTGTGGGCTTTATCATCGTATGACGATTATGATGATGATGATTTGAAAATGTAATAATTTGCTTACAAATATAAATAATTAACATAAACTTTTAGTAATAATTTATAAATTTTAAGATCACCGCTTTGCGAAGTGGTCACCCTGACTGTTACGTCAAAGGGTTTGATTACCAAAACGGAAAATATTTGCGATAAACATAGTGTTTTCTTGTGTGGGCGTTTGTATATAGTATGTATTTGTATACAAGAAGAGTAAGTATTGTTATTTATCAATCTTCTGATTTCCATACAATTAATTACCTCGTTATGGTTTTCGACTATAAATATTGATATTATATTATAATCCTCAACAAATAACACCATAATTACAGAAAACATTAAGAACATAATACGCTAGGCTTTATACGATGAACAAATCTGATTTCCGAACTATATCAAATAGTGAAGACACAAGGAAACTTGGCTTCTCTTAGTAAAGTTTGTAAATTAATTTGTATGCAAGATAATTTAAACTTATCCCACTTACATTCAGTTCAGGGTTCAATAGCGATTAATGTCAGATAATTTTGAATAAGCTCTTTTGTTCTTTTTTGTTATCCTACATGTTGTTTTAGGAAATGTTTGCATGCACAGTCTTTGATCATAAGTTAAAACCAATCTCGAAATTATTTAGAATGTTTCCAGTTAAGAATTATAAACGCAATTTAATCCAGGTGATAATAATATTTACGTACTATAAAAACATATTTTAAAGTTGATACATAATTTAAAAAGAAATTAATTAACATACATGAAACAAATTAAAAAGATATAATTTTCGCCTTTTTAAATTAAAAAAATAATATATTATATTTTTTTTATTTGAGCAGAAGTGAGATTGTTATAAATTTCCATAATAAAAAACTAGATAGTTTCTTAAAATAATAGCAGTGGTTGTATAACCTTATATTATTTTAAGAAACTATATAGTTATGTTGGACATGAACTCCTTTAAAAGGATTTCGACCGTTATTTCTCATTATTTTTTTTCTTAAAACTTAAAAGCGTAACAGAGTTCTAGTGTTTATTCCGGTTTCGTTTGTCAAGCGCTATTATACCTTAAAAAATACCCGACTTAAATACCTAGTAACATGTATACCATATGTATAAGTTGTGGCATTCTCAGCATCTTAAATTATTTTTAAATAATGACATTGAATATAATTACATGTTATAAATTGTAAGTGGCGCCTCCGTGGCCTGGCGGTATTGGCCCTGGCTTTGACAACCGGAGGTCGTGGGTGCAAATCCCGCGGGAAAACAAAGTTAAACATTTTTGGATTGGGTCGGCATGTAAAAAGTCGGCCCCGGTTGTCAAGACCATCTTTGGCAGTCGTTATAGGAAGTCAGTCCCTTCAAATTTAGTAATAATTAATTCATCCTTAGAATGCAGTTTAGCCTTTGGGTTGCGGAGGTCAGATGCCAGTCGTTCTACGTTAAACTGTTATTCAGGTAAATCTAAATGGATTGGAAGCCGACCCCCATGATAACTTTGGAAAATGGCTAGGTAAAAGGAAGTTGTAAATTGTTATTATCATTTACATAAAACATATGCAAAATACACTATAGATTATCTCTAACTGTATATTAAACTATTTTGTACATCTACTTAGAACGTAGTATTATATAACATATTTAGAAGTCCTTTGGGTATTCTATCCGTACCAGCTGCAGATGTTGCACCGTCTATGAAATGCGGATTCATTCTTTGACGTTTACAAAAACAATTACCGCGATCATATTGTGCTTTATTGGTATTATTCGAGAAGCTTTAGAGAAGCCCTCTTTAGCGGTATACGATGTTTGTATTTTGATTTAGCTTTTCGACACGTTTATTATGTTTACTATCACTAATGTTATGTAAGCAATCGATAAAATTTGATAAAACGTTAAACGAACGTTGTAGCTGATCCCAATTAGAAGATATAAAATGGAATATTGATATGCCGCAAAGTGACTTCAAAATGGCGGCACGTGATGCACCACGATCGTAACTTGATGTAATGAATTTTTGATCTTTTAGCTATCCAATGATGTATTTGAATTACAAATAGAAACGATAGATATGAAGCTGTAGGACTAAACTGTATCCTACGATTGTGTTATTAAGATATTTTTGGATTGTCTTCTACTATGAAGCAATTTTAAAGACGTATTCACGTCAAAAATAACTCTCCGTATTGATAACACCGGAATGTTGGTCTATACGACGTAATGAAAGGTAACCTAGCAGTTTTTGAATAGCAAACGCTTTGACATGTGTATTCTGCCAATACTTTGCCTTTACCGTAGAGAAATGCCTACGCATACCTGTCCTCGTGGGGGCAAAGACGGGTTATGTCGGACTCGCACCGACTAAAACCACCACATTGTTAATTCCTGACGCCTTGGGGGTCACAGGAACGCGCTTCCACTCATCTGCAACCCCACCAGCGCTGGCCGCCGATGCAACCCCATCTCGGCCCTACGGCCATTTGCCTCCCTCTGGGCGCGTCGGAACTAGCGCGCCCTTCCTCTCAGCCCCTGTACTTAGCAAACAGACTCAACAGCAGGATAAAAGTAATGCTTTCAATGAAAAAAAGTTCGGAACGAACAGGGAATACTACACTACGTTTCATAAAATTTTTTGGATATAAAAGCTAAAGCTAAGTAGCTCTTTTCCTTTCAAGTATAAAAAGTTAAATGCTAACCATTTTAATACAATGTGTCAAAACGCTTGTAGCACTTAAAGCAGTGTATTGGGGCAACCGTGCCGGAGAAAACAGCACAGCACCCCCTCTTGAGCCCTTCTCTGGTCGGCGGACAGCCTCTTGTCAGGCGACAACGTCAAGCGTATTGGCCTTGCTTTTTAAACTGGTGGTCGTGGTTTAGAATCCCGCGGGGAAAACACCTTTGTATGTTATCTTTGTTGTCTGGTAGGTTACGGCAATTTGGGCCGATCACCCTATTGTCTAAAAAGTAAGATGACCCATGCGTCGGATGGGCATGTAAAAAGTCGGTCCATCCACTAACCCGCACTGAACCAGCGTGGAGGATACGGTCTAAAAGCCCGCTTATAGTAAAGGCCTGCATTAGGAGAGTCCTATGTCGATGATGATGATGAGGCCAAGAAATCAGACCTTAATAAAATTATTTTTCTAAAACTTTTGTTATTTCGTATTCGAAATTCCATCAAATCTAATAGCTTATATAACGATTAAAGAGATGGTAATATAAAAAAATAAGTTTCCATTTCCAGCTTGGCCATAATGAGATTATCCATTTAAAGTTGAACACGCAGAAATTTTTTCTCGTGTAATAAAATTAACGGTGCAAAACGTTTTACTTTAAAATATTTTTATAAAAATATCGTTGCAATTTATATTACTTCAAACAATATAAAAAAATGCGATTTCCGTACATTTAATACTTTATTTAATAATATATATATATATAGTCATGTGCTTTAATTGTATTAGTTACTAAAACAGTAATGTAAAACGTTCGATATTATTTCTTGATTTAGAAATAATATTATCCTGGTGGAGAATTAATTCGTTGGAATTTAAGGTAATTTGATTAATACCACTTAAAAACCTAATTTTGATATTCAACAAATCTGCAAAAATCAAATATTTTTTGTGTTTATCAACAAGCTTATAAAATAAATAATGAGTTTAAAAATTATGTATTATATATTTTATAAAATAATATATTACATTATTTTTAAATAATAAATTATTTTTAAAAATATTATATGTTATAATTTTTATATTTTATACAAAAAAAATTATAAAATTTTTTAATAAGGATTATTGTAACCCTATATATTAATAACTAAAT
Source organism: Lamproptera curius (assembly GCA_029286875.1). Taxonomy (NCBI): domain Eukaryota; kingdom Metazoa; phylum Arthropoda; class Insecta; order Lepidoptera; family Papilionidae; genus Lamproptera; species Lamproptera curius. The sequence goes on from JAGSMT010000157.1 coordinate 279,364, forward strand.
AAAATAGGATATGATTTGGAACATTAATATTACGACCGAAGGACTAAAAACATAGGAACAAAAATAACTTTTATATCAGACCATTCGAAGTGGGGCTATAATTAACTTCGTATATGTATATAATATATGTTCCGACTTCAGCACCTTCTTTTGGAAGTCGGTCGATATTGATGCTGTGAGTTTTGACGTGTGCCACTACAGTCCTTTTTATAAAATGTAAAATATTTACTTCATCACACGTACTTATTTAACAAGCTTTGTAAACAACTTGTTGCACTTTTGGGACACAAATCATGACATTACAATAGTTGAATTTTATAACAAATATAAATACTTTAGGTGGTTGTTCCTCTTTTACAGGAGGCCGTCTGGGGCGGTTCCTATTTCTACTGCAAAGCGGTAGTGTGAGAACACTATCGTGTTCTAGTTTGAAGCGCACCATAGTCAGCGTCATAACTGTATAAACGCGTCTTAGCATCCTGTTTCACGGTAGGGAGCGTGTAGGTGATACCCCTGGTATTGCCGATGTCAATGGGCGTTGGTGCCCAACATCCATAGAGCTTCTTAAAATGTACTTTTTAATGTGATATAGCGTAATTGATCTACTCTACTAACTGATTATCGGCAAATCGTGAGGAGTTTGGAAACATTCCAATTGAAATTAAAAAACATTTTAAGTTGAAATTTCAGAACCTCGTAATTGCTTAAATATAAACAAAAAAGACATCTTTGTAATATGATTCAGGTCAGTTGTAATATTTTTATCTATCAGATCTAAATCAATTAACGAAAATGTTTTTGTTTTTATTACAGCAATAAAGAATAAAGAGAGAGGATTTAAATTTAATGACTTGTGGAAATACCATTATTGGATAAACAATAATCGTGATTCCACGAATAATTTTTAAGACGTTTAATAAAAACGTAACATAAAATTAGTTTCAGAGCAGGATTTCTTTGTATGTTATTCCTCTTTGCCGTCTTTCTTTTATTTGAAGGCTTAAAAATGTAATAAAAAATTGTACGTATAATCATCATCATCAGCCTGTGATAGTCCACTGCTGGACATAGGCCTCCCCTAATACACCTCCACCCATTAGGGGATTTTGGACCGTATCCCACCAACCGCTGGTCCAATGCGGGTTGGTGGATGGACCGACTTTTTACATGTCCATCCGACGCATGGATCATCTTACTTTTCAGACAATTGGGTAATCGGCCTAAATTGCCCTAACCAACTAGGAAACAACAATGAAAATTTGTTGAGTCCCCGCAGGATTCGAACCCACGACCTCCAGTTTCTAAGGCACACGCCTATACCACTAGGCTACGGAGGCAGTACGTATAATAAAGACGATAAAAATATATTTTGATAGTCAAACAGTTCTACGTAGAAATGACATACATTGTAAAATATTTGCTCGATTACGATAAACATATTTTTATTGACATGACAGTAAAGTATTACCTTACTAATAGACAAATAATTGAATGCTTATTATTGAAATGTCCGCCTGTCAGTAATAAATATTTTGGTTAGCAGTTAAGAAAATGTTTGCCTTTCCTATATATTCGAAATTCTTATTACCAATTCACTTATGAACAACTATTTATCGTTTTCTTTACTCTTAAAATATTCTTATTATCTTTGATGGATTCACTAATATTTATTGATTTTTATTAAAAAAAGTTATTTTAATAAATCGTTCATTCAATCTTAAGATTAACTAACGCTTAATAGAGTTTAGGGCTATTGTCAAAACTCTAGTGAATGACGCCGCGTCGTCAACCAGTTGGCCGCGCGTGTACAACGAGTGGACGGCCTAAAATAATCTTTGAAATAGCACACTCATATCAACTTAACATTTTTTATACCAAATAGATTACCGAATGTTTCTTTATACCAAATTAAAACTATTAAAATATTGTAATAAAGGTATTTATTAAAAAAATATTATTATTAAATTCGTGAATTATTAAACTAAATAGTATACTAAGAGAACATTATTTTAATTCAATAAAAACTATTCAATCGCTTAACCGGTGGTAGGTCCCCTTTTTAAAGGAGACCGTTTGGTGGGTACCACTGCGTAGCCTATTTCTGCCGCGAATTGGTAGTGTGAAACCACTTTTGTGTTCTGGTTTGAAAGGCACTAGCCAGGCTATTTACTGGGTAAATGAGACTTAACACCTATGTCTCACGGTAGCACTTGTTGGCCATACCACTGGTATTGCCAATGTCTATGGGCGTCGGTGACCACTTCCCATCAGGTGTCCGGCTGCTCGTCTGCCTGCGTATGCAATAAAAAAGAATCATATTTTATAGAGTCCGTTTTTATCTATATTAAATAACTTTTAGGCCCTAGCTAAATACCACGAAATAACAAAAGTAAATCAAAATTGTAAATCAAAACGATTTCAGAATTTGAGAAACTGCGCGAGCTCAAATTTTCTGTTGAAACGAACTTCCTTTATTTTGCTCATTTTGGAAAACCGAAAATCTTCTCAGTTCTTGTTCAATAAATAATGAATCTTTGATATGTTTATTTACATATTTTGGATTAAATATTTGGCAATCGCTTTTTTTAAAGGTTGGTTATTGCCTATTATAAGTACATACATGGACTTTTCTTCTCTTATCAATATTTTCTATGCTCTCCATTATCTGTAATTATTAAATTTTGCAATATCATTTCTACACCAAACTTGATAGATGTATGTTTTTCATAATGTACAGGCAATCCTTGGTAATTGTTCGGAATAATTGGTATTTATTGTGCTTTCTCAAATAGCTTCAGTACCTTCAATTCAATTCAAATGTTTGGATAAATGGCTTTTCCTTATAGATTTCGCCTGTTTCTAATTTATAGGTTAGACTCTGCTACATGAATCAGGCTCTGTGACTGAACAAGGTTACAGTTAAAAACTAAGAATTGGTTATGTGCTGAGATAATCCACCACAATTGTCTCCGTTGATTTGGATACATCAAAAACTAAAAAGGGACTCAGGGACAGAGAGTTAGTTTGTTAAAAAAATTGTTTAATGTTATTATAGCTAATGCAAGAACATAGAATATGTACAAATAGGGAATCAACATAGAAAAGTAAGGATTTACAATTGCTTGGGCTACGAACAGGTTATAGAGATAAGAAGATTGCCGGGGACTATTAAAATATGTTTGAGAATTCGGGTTCTAGGTGAACGGAAGTAGGTTTTTGTTTCAGTACCTTAACATATCTGTATTACACAATAACTTTTAAATTTACACCTATGAAACTTAACAATAAGGTTTCATTTTAATGGATATGAAAATGTCACTCATATATTGCGATAATTTATTGACAGTTCAAGTGACGTCGAATACCGACAAAGATCCAAGTTTTCCCGAAGGCAAATAATTTTATACTACATCTATTACATAGAAATGTTGCAAAAACTTATTTAAGTTCCTATTTATACTAATTTACAAGAGTTTTAAAAAAAATGTCGTAAACCCATGGTTTTTTAAAGGATTGTTTTATTGGTTCAAGCGATAAGACGAGCAAAATGTTCACCTGGTGGTAAGTGTTACCTGTCCTGCCTATAAGAAAAGCAGTGTAAGACGCCACCAATCGGCTCACTGCCGTGAGACATGATATGTTTTATCAATTTACCCTGTAATTACGCTGGAAACGGTTATTTTTCTTGTTGATTTTAATGCTGTATCGCAATTTACTTTATATGTAAATTTATTAAAATAACAAAAACAGTATCATCAGCCTGTGTTAGACCACTGCTGGACATAGGCCTTCCCTAATGCACGCCTTCTCCATTAGGGGGTTTTTCGACCGTACCTCACCACGCCGGTCCAATGCGGGTAGATGGGTGCACCGACTTTTTACATGCTCATCCGACGCATGGATCATCTTACTTTTCAGACAATTGGGTGATAGGACCAAATTGCTTTAACCAACCAGAAAACAACGATAACACAAAGTAGTTTTTGCCGCGGGATTCGAATCCATGACCTCCGGTTTATAAAGCAAGGGCCAATACCGCTAGACCACGGAGACGGTTTAAAACAGTGTAAAGTGATTTATTTTAACAAAAATAAAGAATAGTCGTTGAATATTAACTTTATTATAAGTAATAAAATAATTAAAGAAAGATTTATATGTATTATTTAAAAATATGTACATATTTAAATACTATTTTTTGTTCATGGTTTTACAATTTGACCTAAAATTTTCATTATTGTCCGCAAGCTTTTAGGCAGCAGTTTCATAAAAGCTTCTCAAAGCAAAGCGAATTTCGCAATTCATAGCTAACATCCCTTTTTTTTCTTTCAAATAGCGACTTTATGTATATCGCAATGGTCAAAAAGCTGGGCGTAAATAAAATTAATCTACTAATCCAATTCTTACTGCACAGTTAAACTAACTTTAAAGATTAGTTTAGTTACTTTTAAGATTTTTCAATTTTTATCCTTTTTGTCTCGCTGATATTTATGAGTTGCATTCACTCTTATTAATTCCACCAAATAAATTTCATTAGTTAATATTTTATACTAGCTACCTTTGAGAGTCTAAGATAATATGTTCTTACGCTTATGTGGGCCGCGATGGCAAAATAAATTCAGTGTTTCTTTGGGACTTCCATGGAAAAAACATGAAATCCAAAAATTGATAAATGCACCTGTAAATATGCGTTATTTTTTTAAATTTATACATAAATTTAAAATTTTATTAGTCAGTTCTATTAAAATTATTAGCTGTTGCGCGCTACCTCTTCCACGTAATTTTAAAGGTAAAACACGTTCTTAGCTGATCTCTTGCATCTCAGCTCAAGTCAATAGGCCTAATATCTTGAGTCCATCAGCTATCTTCCAGTGAAAGCCCTGACAAAATCTGCCAAGCCATTCCAGAGATTAGGGAGAATAAACGGACAGATGGGCAGACAAATATTAAATTAAAAAATATATATATCAGATATACACATCACAATATTATCTATAAAAACATTTGTTTTAATGTTACAAACAGACATTTAAATTTTATTTATTTATTTAGAATACAAGGGTTTTTTGGTGGCACAGGCCAACCAACAACCTTTTTTTATAGTGAGCGGCGATTCGGGCTGCCCGACTCTGGATGAAGACGTTCGTACTTAGGCGCCCCATGATAAACGCAAACAACTATTTGTTATCATACATAGAACATAAATTTAGGATAATAGTAAGACTTTGTTATAAATTGGCAGTGTTAATTTAATAGTTTTAAGTTATAGATTGGTTTTTAGTTTTTTATGACCAAAGAAATTAAAAGTAACTTTGCTTGAGGTTACGCTTAATTTCTCTGCGGTGAAACATTAAGAATAATTATTACTGGAATCCTATCACCTTTTTATGACACTAATTTATATTATTGCTGTATATTTTTGTGTATTCATTAAAGTGTTAGTTTAAAAACATTATTACTTTCCAAAAATGCCATGTTCATTTTAATCGTAAGCTTATCATTATGAATGTTTGTAATAATTTTCTTGTATCTTTAATTAAAATATTAAAGTTAACCATGTTAAATGTATACCTATAAATAAAAATGTATTCAAAACCTGCAGCATTCTATGTAGTTCAGATACAGCTAAAATAGAATATAATGCTTTATAGAAGCTAAACGGATTTTTAAATTCGCGGCGAAGCGCTGTTAAATTTCTCATTCAAATGTTCTTTCAGCTTTTCTCTTGTTGGAGAGAAAGGTAAAACACTAAAGCGAATATGTTTTTACTTTCTCTTTATTTAAGTACTAGTTCTGCTCCGCAATAGCAATATATCCTAAGAAAAATAAAAACCCTGTATCTAATTTTTTACGTTGTAGTTCTGGCTCATGCTTTATAAAACGAAGGTCGTGTGTTCGAATTCTGCGGGGAAAACAACTTTGTGTTATCGTTGTTTTCTGAATGGTTAGGACAATTTTGGCCATCGCCCCATTGTCTAAAAAATAAGATGTTCTATGATGATAGGCATGTAAAATGTCGACCCACCCACCAACGCGCACTAGAGCAGTGTGATGGGATACAGTCCAAAACCCTCCTTATAGTGAAGGCGTGTATTACGGGAGGCCTACATCTAGCAGTGGACAGGCTGATGATGAATAATAATAAAAATAACCGGAATATATTGTTTAACAGATACGATGGAAGCCCATTAATAAGCAAATTTTTAGCGTAGATGCTTAAATATCAACAAGGTACTTGGCGTGATTTATGCAGCAGATAAGTATACTTAAACATATAATAGAACACTTCATGTACAAGTTTAAAGTCGGTAAAGTTGCTATGCCAGGGCGTCCGTTATTCAAATTCAAATTATCTTTATTTGCTAAAATAGGGTACATTCAGATTTTAAACACACATTTAGTTCATACGTATACGTGTTTTCTTTATGCAAGTCATACAAATCATTTATAACTTAAAAATACTTTATATTAATTAAAAAAATCGAATTGTTGCACAACTCAATGTCAGATATAAATTAATTACGAAATATTGACTAACATATCATAAGTTATATACATTGATAATTATAAAAAATATGATACAAAGTTTAACAAAACTAATAAAACAACATAAATTAAAAAGTGAACACAATTGGTCCAGATATACGGATTAACGAGATGTCTGGTTGTGTTTACAGGCAAAGTATTCTCTAAGGAATAAAAACATTCGTTTTTAACTACATTATGAACTTCTTTTAAAAAAGTGTTGTAGTAATTTTTTTTTTCACGTCAGAGGGCAGATTGCAGTTTTTAGTTTTAGTTTTTGTTTTGTTTTAGGTGCAATTAATTTTCTACAAATCGGCTACTATATAATGTTATATTGCTATGTTTGATGAAAAGACTGCTGTTCTTTTTTACAAATAAACTTAACTCGTGTATATATAAACTTGTTAACGTTAAAAAGAGTTCTACAGGATTCTAACGGCCCAATGTTACAAATTGCACGTATAATTTCTTTCTGGCATACAAATGCCTTATGAATATGTACTGATTTGGCCCATATTATCAGCCCGTAGCGTAGAATTGAGGAAACATCCGTGGTATGCAGTTATTGCAGCTTTTTGTGAAACACACGTTGCAAGTTTTCTTAGTGGGTAAATAAATTTATTAATGTTTTTGCAAACATGTTCAATGTGATTTTGCCATGAAAATTATTGGTCTAATTCAATACCTAGGAATGTTATAATATATAATTTTTAATTGCTCTTTTCTGGAACTTATACTGAATTGTATAAACTTTGTTTTCTTTATATTCACAGACAAATGGTTTGACTGTAACCAGTGCATAATACTTTGCACCGTTTGATTGATTTCCGTGTTGTATTCTTGAATTTGTACAATTGACAACTACGAGATGTCGTCAGCAAATAAATAACACTTTTGTTTTGTGCATAAGGAGATCATTTATGTAAGTCAGGAACAGAAGTGGTCCCAAAACTGTACTTTGCAGGAGAATTCCACTATGGTTGGTTCTGAAATCAGATAATTATTATATTTGTATCGGGTCCCGTGATTTCTACACATTGTTCACTATTGGTAACACAACTTTGAATCCACGATAGAGCTGGGCTTCTTATACTGTAATTTTCTAGTTTATTAAATAAAAGTTTGAAGGGGACAAAATCAAAAGCTTTGTTTAAATCGAAAATATGGACTGTACAGCCGTCCTCTTATCTATAGAACTTAATATTTCATTTGTCAATGAGAACACTGTCGATATTGTTGACTGTTTTTTTTAAATGCATTTTGTTGTTTTTATCAAAATAGTCATATATTCTGGAATACATCATTTTTTCAAATATTTTTGAGAAGACTAGGATTAGAGCTTGTAGGTCGATAGTTCGTCATTACATTTTTGCAGCCTTTTTTATATAGTGGCTTTACAATAGCTTTCTTAAAGGACTCCGGAAATTTTCCGCTAGAAAAGGACAGATTTACTAAGAATGCTACGGCTGGCGATAGTTCGTGCACTACTACACTGCTTAATTATCTCTGTTGAAATATCGTCATAACTTCAGATTTAGTATTTTAAATTTTAATCACCTTTCTTATTTAGTATTCATCTGTGGGCCGTAGGAAAATACTAGTCATATTTTTTTGTGTTACTCTTTAGTATCGTAATCAGTACCATTATATATTTATTATATTTAAGTGATTTGCATTTTGTCAGTTATTGTTTCATTCGTATAATTTATAATGGGAATGGCATTTTTAAAATAGTTATAACTGTTCTGTTTCTGTTTAATAATTGTTCAGGTTGCTTTGCACTTATTTTTACTTTTGTAGTACGATTTTATTATTAGTAATTTTCTGTGATATAACTATGCATTGTTTTGACACTTTCATAGTCATTATATCTTTTTTGCATTTACATTTATAATAGTTGTAGTTAGAGTTCGATTTTGCTTACAAGATACTCTAATTCCTTTTGTTATCCATCTGTAGCATTATTACAATCTTGTCTTTATTTTTATATTTAGCAAGTTAGTAGTAAAACATTTTAAATATATCATAAAAGATATCAAATGCTATGTCTCAAATTGGGGTGTGGGGATCCTCCAACATCTAGGAACCCAAGCCAACCTCACTCTCACGTGGGTGCACCTGACAAGCAACGAACGAGGTTTGCTGCGAACCACCCACCAACCCGCATTGGACCAGCGTGGTGGGTATACGGTCCAAAACCCCCAAATGATGAGAGAAAACGCCCCGCCCCAGTTCCCGGTAGCTCTTGCGTTATTCCTGGCCGGGCGGCGGCCACGGTAACGGCAGGGCGGGGTGCTAAGAATCCCTGGGAGTACGTGGCACGCCACAACAAACTGACCATCGCGACATACAACGGACGCACGCATGGCTAGATTCTCATTTGGCCCAACTGGAAGAGGAACTGAGGCATAAGATGGCACGTTTTGGGATTGAGTGAAGTCCGTAGAGAGGGCGAGGATACTCAACCCCTAGAGTCGGGCCATCTTCTGTACTTTAGGTAGGAGAAAATCCATCACAGGGTGGAGTCGGGTTCCCTGTCAATAAATCCTCATTGACAATGTGATTGAAGTATCCGGTGGCCGGCGAGGGTTGCGTACCTTGTGAAAAGCTAACCAATAGGTACAGCCTGAAAATTATCCAAGTGTACGCAACCAACGTCGTCATACCCGGATGATGATGTCGAAGATATGTACGAGGACATCTCAAGAGCCTTACATACCACCACTCAAGGCTCACTTCAACGTTGTCGTGTGGGATTTCAACGCCAAAGTAGGAGTACAGGCATGCAGCGAATCGATGCTGGATCATATGGCTATGGAGCAGAAATCATAGGGGCAAATGCTCGCTCAATTCTCGAGGAGGAGGGCTGTTCTTAATGAACTCGTTCTTAAGAAACAGCCCTAAAGGAAATGGACGTGGCAGAGTTCCCGATACTAATGACCAAAATGAGATAGACTTCATTATATCGGACAAAAAGCGCATATTTAGGGATGTCTCAGTGATCACAAGGTTCAAGACCGGAAGCGATCACCGACTTCGAGAGCACCTGAATATAGATTTGAAGCTTGAACGGTCCCGATTGATGAAGTCTTACGCTCCGGCCTAATCTGCTCCAGCCTATCATTGATCCCTGGCACATTTCAGATCAATCTGAAAATCGATTTGCTGCCTTGGAAAATACAACGACGTGGACGAGGAACTCGATCGAGTGGTAGAAATTCTTCGGACGAGGGTGCAAAACTCTGCGGTATGCGACGTACGGGCAAAAGTCTAAACTCGGAGAGAACACTAGATCCTCATGGCTAAGCGACGAAATGATCCAACTCGTCACTCGTTAGAACAGCGGGTTCTCAATCAAGACCATTCTGTTGGTAAGGCGCGGACCTCATCTCCAATACGCCTCAATACAGAGAGCTATTGAGCAAAACCGGGGTCCAAAAGTCTCGTACAACAGCTTGGAAGAAGCCATCTAACGAAGTTGACCAAAGAGAACGGAGAAGTCGTCGCCTGTAGACCAGAGGTTCTCTCGGAGGTTGAAAGCTTTTACAGCCAGTTATACGCGTCGCATCTCGCCAATATCGCCCTGAGTCATGCTCTATAGTTGTTTCGAGTGGTCATCTCCTAATCGTCTGCACGAAAAACTCTGACGAAGCGCAGCCTCGAGAACAGGCCGGTTCGGAGGGGTTACAGCACAGCTAGACCACATCCATACAGTGAGGCAGTTATACAGAAGACGCAGAGTATAACCAGCCCTCGTCGCATGGCATTGTGGATCATGAGAAGGCTTTTGACTCCATCGAGACCTGGTCTTCCTCGAGTCCTATCAGCGAGTGCCAAATTGATTGGCGATATATCGAGATGCTTGAGATGTCTCACAACGCCGCCACTAGGTTCGTCGTAGTCCGTGCAAGACTGAGCCTATCCCGCAATGCATGGTGAGACAAGCGAGACGCCGCGTTCCGAATTGTTCTCCGCCGCGCTTTGAGGACATGTTCAAGACGCTCACACTGAGCGACACGGCATAAATGTGGAACGGCGAGTACATCTCTACATCTCGATTTGTGGACGATATCGTCATCATGGCTGAGACCGCTGGACCTGCGTAAAAAATGGTGCAAAGCCTGGCTGGATGTTCTCTGCACGCATCGGTCTCCGGATGAACTTGGTAAAACCAAGGTCATGTTTAACGAGCACGCTGATCCGGGACCGATCACAATTGAAGGCATCCCTCGAAGTTGTTTCTGGAGTACGTTTACCTAGGGCAAACGCTCCAACTAGGTAAAAACAACTTTGAGGGGAGGCCAACAGAAGGATTCGGCTGGGCTGGAGCAGCTTTCATAAGCTTCTGTCGAGTTTTCTCGTCACCCATCCCACAAAGCCTCAAATCGAAAGTCTTCGATCAGTGCGTCCTACCTGTTTGACCTACGGTGCCGAGACTTGGACACCTACGGTCTCGACTGGTCCACAAATTTAAAGTCGCTCAGCGAGCTATGGAGAGGCTATGCTCGAGTATCTCTGAAGGACCGCATCAGAAATGACGTGATCCGACAGAGAACCAAAATCACCGACATAGCCCACCGGATTATAAGCTGAGCGGCAGTGGGCCGTCATATAAGCCTGCAGAACTGACGACCGCTGGAGTCGAAAGAGTTCTGGAGTGGAGATCGAGGCTCGGCTAACGTAGTGTAGGACGCCCTGCGGCAAGATGGAGTGACGACATTCGCAAAGTGGCCGGTGTGGGCTGGATGAGAATAGCCAAGATCGGAAGCGGTGGCGTGCATTAGGGGAGGCCTATGTCCAGCAGGTGGACGAACGCAGGCTGATGATGATGATGATGATGATGATGTCTAAATTTGTTTCATGGTACACGTCAGAGAATGACAGATTTTGAAAATTTTTAAAATTTCGTAATCTACTATATAGTCCCGTTTAGGAAGAACAAATGTTTTTCGTTCAATTTATTTTTGTCTTTATTGGAATAGTAGCTGTTTGACCTGTATTATGATCGGAGGACCAAGCTTCACCTATTGTGTCTTTAACATTGCTGGAAATATAAACTAAACAAGCTCTTTGTTTTGTTGGCATTGTTATGTGTGGTTTAAGATTATAATCTAATAAGATATTTGTGTAATCCTGTGAATATTTTTTAAAGATATCAATATTAAAATCTCCTGTCAGAATGATGTATTTTTTTTGCATTTCGAGTTACATTATATAGCATTAATTGCAGAGTATCTAGAAAATCTCGCACATTGGAATCAGGCGTTCTGTAAATACATATTATAAAACAATTGTATTCCAGAATTTCTATGCCACACACTTCGAATTGGTTTTCTTTTTTATATTTATCAATATTGTTCATAACTTTAAAATTCGCTGTAAATCAAGACGAACTTTTTTTGAAATTGAATAAATTGGTTTGACGTTTACCTGATAATAAGTGATTAGACATGCCCATAAAAATGCAACCTAAGACGCCGTAAATCCGCTTACCGCTTTGAACCATTGGATGATTTGTTTTGTTTTTATAGTACTAATATAAGCTACGGTGTCCTAAAAACCGGAAGGCGGCATTGTTTGAATATCGGTTTATGACAGATATAAATAGTTTCAAGTATAATAGTGACCTTGCATTAAAAGTTATGTTAATATCTGATTTGCCATAATAACATTTGATTACTTGTTTAGAAAAAAATGCAGAAATTCTGTCAAAAGATTACCCTACTGAGTATGTTAGTTTTGTGCTCCGGAAGTACTTTTATAAATGTTCCCAAACGTAATCAAAATATCCAGCTGAAGCTATAAATTTTAGTTTAACACGCTACGGTTACTTAAGTATAAGGACGCTGTTACAAATCTCATTATCTAAGTGATTATAAATTATTAATGAAAGTTACATTATAACTATCAAAATTCGAAGCTATAACTTTGAATTTTGATAGTTATAATGTAACTTCGCAAATTATGGATGTCTGGTTCGGAAATTGTATATTGAAATCAAGGTTTCGTCTCCCATAACGCACGCCTTCTTCATTAGGGGGGTTTTTAGACCGAACCCCACCACGCTGGTCTAATGCGTGTCGGTAGGTGGACTGAATTTTTACATGCCAATTATCAATGTCTATAAATTTAAAGTATACCCAGCCCCGCAGACCTGTAAATTATTGGTAACAATTTAAGCACATAAAATGCTGTATGTATTGCAATACTAAGATTTGTCAAGTCAACAATGAAATCAGTGACTGTTCAAAAAGAAAAGGGAAGATAAAGATTTTGGATGAGGGCACCTGAATAAGCTTTTGTCTTTCGTAGAACTCAGCGTCAAGCAATTCTAATTGTCAACAACGAATTACCTAAGTTCGTTGGTCCGGTATAAAACAGTTTACTAGAGAGCTTGTAAACTTGATCTGGGTAAACTTTTAAAGTTATATTTACTTAACAACCAGCCAAGTACTATCGGCATTACACGCTATTAATCCATCTCCGTGCAGCTCGCTCGTAACTTATATAATTTGAGTTTTGAAAACCCTTTTTTGCTTTTCTTTATTAGAGGGAATTCATTTTTATTTACATCCCAAAAGAAGCTGACTGACGGCATTAAAGGCGTTGTTGAAATCTATGAGCTTTAAAACGGATTTGGTGGCCATGGTGTTTTCCATGCTCACCTTTAAATCGACAGTCACTTTAAGCAAAGCAGTTGTCGTACTATGCCTGGGCCTAAAACCTGATTGTATAAGACTAATCAATTCGTTGCCTAAAATAAAAATAGAAAGTTGTTTATGAACACAATACTGTAGTACTTTAGATATAAAAGGGCAAAATAGAGATAGGTCAATAATAGGCGAGAAGTAAGGGGTTGGAGCACTGTGAAATTGGACGTATAAGAGCATTACGCCAGGAACAAGGAAAGGTTCCTGAACTTAAGGAAACACTTATAACATAGGTAAGGGTTGGGAGAAGGATATCAAGGATAAAAACAATCATTCGTCGGCTGATTCTGACATAACCGACTGCTTTTGATTTAATTAAAAAGATAGCTTTTTGATATCATCAGAAACAACTGGAGCAAATTAAAATAATTAAGTACAAGGCGCGTCAAACTATTGTATATAGTCACGGATCGTTGGATGATCTGACAAAGAAGTGGTGGTGAAATGGTGATTCAGATCATCCAAACTGAAGGAATTGGAAAGGATTCATTTTAGCGTCTTACCATTACCTAAAGCCCCGAGAAACTTCCAGGTATCGGCAGGAGAAGATTTAATTAAATAATCCAGGAAATAACAGCGTTAAGCATTACATATCATCTGATTACTCCGTCGCATAGCCATGCTAATGCCATTGATTAACCTAGGTGCTAAAAGATGACGTAATATAATGGACGCGGTAGAGATTAGTTATTAATGTATAAAGAGCATTGATTTAATCATCAATATTATCGCTCTAAATCACGGACCCCCATTCCAACTTTACTAGCATCCTAGAGGAGTTTATTGACAACCAACATAGCAAAAGATCACAAGTGCAGGAACTTCAGTTTAGGTTTAGGAGGCTTAGGATATAACAAAGGAAAATATTTTTATCAATATACATTCTTTGAAAACTTATGAAAGTCAGGTGACTCATCTTGTATTAAGTACTGTAAAATATTATGCAATTTAAAATATTCATTCATCGTCAGCCTTTTAGTCCACTGTGTTAGTCCACTGCTGGGCCACATAGTCCATTAACTCACTCCCTTTGGGCACGCTTTCTCCATAGTGTGTTTTTGGACCGTATCCCACCAAGCTGGTCCAATGCGGGTTGGGGGGTGGACCGACTTTTTACATGCCGATGCATGGATCATCTTATTTTTCAAACTATCGGGTGATCAGCCCGCATTGTCCTAACCAATTAGGAAACAACATTGCAAAATTGTTGAGTCCCCGCAGGATTCGAATATACGTCCTCCGTTTTCTAAAGCGCAAGCCCCTACCACTAGGCTACGGAGGCAGTATTGAGGATAATTTAACTTAAAAACGAACACTCACTGTTTATAATTTTGACTTCTGACAGCTGCAAAGAAAATTTATTGGACTAAAATTTTACAGCCAAATTGCAATGCATCTCTTGGCAACAAGCTGAAGTTGGAAAGCACTTATATTTTTTGCTCACCTATTTTTACTTGTTTTACGGAAATGCTATTTCGACGCGACCCACTTAACGAAAAATTCCCATAACTGAAGACTAAATATTAAGTCCAAAGGTTTTTTTTGTACACAATGTTGTATTTATATAAAATGTATATAAGATAATGATAAAATGTGCACACACAAATCCTCATACCTCCTCAATCAAATTGTAATCTATTCACCAATTAATCAGAACTCTTTCCTTTATCAATTTGTAATTCTACATTGACAAGAAATTGTTAATTTGCGCATTTTTCTGTAAGTTCATTTCACCTTTATAAGATTCGGTGCTTATTTTTCTCAATGTGTGTTTTTAATTTGTAATGTAACAAGCATTAAAACTCTAAGTATAAATCTTCGCGATTATTGCTTCCTACCGGTTTATGTATTTGTGTTACGTTGGCGTGTGCTCCTTATTACTAGAATTATACAATTTAATACTAGTTCAGATTTCTTCTTTTGTTAAATGTGATATTCTTTTTATCTATCATTAGATTATTTAAACTAAACGGAATTGAGGAAAACAAAGTAACCCAGGAACCTATAGCGATACAATCGCTAGATGTATAACACGTCTTTGTAGCTCGATAAAGATAGATATATAACGTAACTTCTATTTACAACTGTTTGGTGAAGTTCCACTACGGCGCATATTTCTGCCGTTAATTAGTAGTGTACAGACACTTATGACTTCAATGTAACATGACGCCTGTGTGTCAGAGTGGCGGGTAGATTTGAAACGTCTAGTGCACCGTATTTAAGAAAAGCTTTTTATTACTTTAAAATAGAATTTTAATTATTTATTTCAAATTACAAAAAACGCATTTAGTACAAATTCAAAATTTATAATTTATAACATATATATTATATTCTGAAAAGGATTAAATTTAGTCGTTGTCACCTTTTAGTGTTATTAAAACTGTTGACCATATATTAATATTATATCCAATATCTCGTTCTTTACCAAATAAGCAAAATTTAATACATACATTGCTCAAGTTAAATTGTAGTTCTGTAGTTTATTAAAAGTACTCACATCGGCAGTAAGTTTAAGTAACATAAATTATAACTAATTGCCACCACCTGCCAGCAAAATTCTTTAGGACTTATTTCAATTTCTTTTTGGTAACATAATTTAAATAAAATGTCAAACTGGTCCAAAATTATGACAACACAAAGCCGCACAGTTCAAGGAGTCCATTTCAAAAGATTAGATGACCTGCAGCTATAAAGGTGGAAGGATTCTCAGATTCAAACGTGCATGCTGTCATGTGATTTCAAAAGTTGGCCCAAACCGCACTTGCCTTCTACTCTATACTCTCATCCTGGTATAAAACCAGAAATCTCATACGGAATGACCACGTTGGTAAAGTGGGATAGGGCCTCGCAATATAATTTAGATACAATCTTCCTACAAAATTTTAGCTTCATCTTTCCCAAATTACACAGCCTCAGTGGAGAACCTTTTAATTGAGATCACACTTAAATGTGTTAAAGTAGTTTTAGCTGTCGTTTACTGTCTTCCAAATGCAGACTATTTCACTGGCTGAGTTAGTATAAGAATATTTGAGTTCACAGCATGACATTTTTTTATCATTGGAGATTTTAACACTACTCTTCTTTCATAAAAATCGCTACGAACCCTTAAACTCTCCTCTTTGGTAACCTGTCTGGTGAAGATACTTGGCTTGACTTGATCCTGTCATGTTATCACTATGTCGTTTTCACAGTTTCACACTTTAGTACTATGGGAGATTTTAAAACTTAAACGACTTCATATGGTTGACTCAAGTTCTTCAATGTTCCACTTCAAGCTCAGAATCATAACCTCTCTGGTAAGGATAATGGGCTTGATTTGTTCAGGTCATCTTTGTCATAGCGATCTTTCGCAGAATCAGGTAGAGTAAAATGGGGAACTGTGTTCGAAAAGGAAAATATCCACTGCAAGATTGGCACTTTGAACTCGTCAATAAAAATTTGTACGCCATCCATGCTCCCATCGGAATGGTTAAATTAAGACGTCCACGAGCGTCCTGGTTAATCGAAGGCATTCGCATTGCCATTATGTGCAGAAATCGTAATTTGCACTGAAGAAAATTGGTTTGCCTACAAATTAGCACGAGTCGATTAATCAGATGATAAGCAATGCTAAGCGCCGTTATTTCCAGGACAATATAATATCTTGTCCTACCGATATTTGAAAGTTTCTTGGAACTTTAGGTATCGATATGTCGCAAACGTCAAACCTGAACCTTAATAATTGAGATGATTTAAATCACCATTTTTCTACCACTTCTACTTAAGATCATCAAACGATACAGTGACACTATTTCCTATTTAAGTGGGTTTACGCGACCTTACATTGAATTGCTTCAATTTTACAGTTAGTTCCGATGATATCAAAATAGCTATCCTATCCATAGAATCTGATGTAGTTGGATGTGACAAATTGGCCAACGAATGGTTGTTCCTATCCTAAATTTCCTTCTTCTGACGCTTATCCAAGTTAATAATTTTTAAGCTCAAGATCATGTTCCTGGCGTAATGCTCTTAATCTTCCACTTCCTAAATGCTCCAACCATGAACTTCTCATAAATTATCGATCTATCTCTATTTTGCCCTTCCTACATAAGGTACTAGAGTTCTGTGTTTATAAACAAATTTATGGCTTCATATTCAGTAACAAACTGATTAAGTCCATTCAGGTCATTACATTTAGTAATTAGGCCTGGACATAGTACCACTAATATCCCTTTTTAAAATGTCTGGCAATATAAAGGTGGGCACTGATAGCACCATGGTCATAGTTCTGGTGCTTATTAACTATACTAATATCAGACAATATCAGCCTCCAATATCAGTCACCAGTCCTCACTCATTTAATGATTTAGAAGGAATTAGGGAACTTTTTTTTCTTTATGCCCCTATTTGTTCCCCAAATTTTTATCCTTTTTGCTTAACGGCCCACCGACGACTTTGGGAGCAAACTCCCACCAAAAGGGTATGGTTGGTAAAACAATAAGGACTCGGCTTAATAAAAAGGTTGGGCCCCCATCAAAGTGCCAACAAATTTCAGTCCTCACAATGGAACCAAGGTGGATCTTGCTGCCCCATGTTAATTTTATTGAAATCCTTCCATTTAGACTTAACTTAAAAACTGGTCTCGATAAATGAACACTAAATTAAAAAAAATAGTACCGATTTCTAAAACGGTGAAAGTTGATTAAACGATGCCTTTATAGATTAAAAGTTTATGCCCACTCCACACGCTTGTATCTCTGATTTTCCTATTATCGATTATTAGATGTTCTATTTCGATTGAATACAGATCCCTCAATTTTGGACCAAACAACCATTCGATCCGTTTTTCTTCGAAATTTGGCATGTTTCCCAAAATTAAGTGGTTCCCCTTTTGCCAGAGCCTCCTACGAACCATAACCACTCGTTATAAATTATATAATCATTTATTACCCCATTCTGTGTATCTTCCCATTTTTAATAGTCATGTGATTATAAAATTTTTCGTTCACCGCTGCCTCCAAAACCCTATTTACCGTTCTGACATCACCCTTTTTTATTCCATTTTCCTCTAATAGGGTGCTTACCCTCGAAATCAAGATGGCGGGAAGTATAATGACTTAAGCGCAAAGTATATACTAAATATGTTAAATTTTATTATTATATATACAAATGTAGAGTTTTTTAAATACGTTTTTAGTTATATATTTAAATCAAAAGTTTAAAATTCTAATACGCGTATATTTGCATCTCCCTACTTTTAACTCTACATCACTCCAAATTTGACTGGCAGAAAATACCATCAAATTAAGTCCGCACCAGTACAACTTGTGTATAAAGTTTTAATAAATAAATAAAAATAAAAACAACGCTAACACGAAGTTGTTTCCATTCAAACACACTAGATTTGAGGGGCCTGGTCCCAAAATCTGGTATTAATAAATATTGGCTTAGATAACAAAAAAAGACAACAAACACTAGGACCAGTAATATAAAAATCGCTCCGAACTGAGTGCGTCTTTCATTTGGAAGTAGGTCAAAAATACTCATAGTAGTTTAAGTTCGATGCATTTATTCGAAGCCAATTTAATTTGCAGTATTCGATTATAAAATTTGTTTTATAATCCGAATACTCATATCTACATTTCAAAGCTTAAAGTTCTGAAACGCTAATTAAAATCACGTACTAGTTTGAACTTCCATTTTTTCTTCCACTTTAAACGCGTAACAACGTGCCCTCTGCCCGACTGTTCCACGATTTCTGCCACCGTCTTTTAAATCTCTGATATCGACAGATTACCTGCAATAAAATAGAAATAATCTACTAATCTCAAAATTACTAAAAAAATGGGACCACGTGACAGCTATACTACCCACCATTTAAAAATGAATGCAGCGGAGCAAAGCAACAAAGTAACATATATAAAAAAAAACATGATCTCCGAATTGAGTGCCTTTTTCTTTTGGGAAATCAGGGACCATGTGACAAGTATAACGTTTCGAACAAAGAAAGCAATATCAGACCCGTCTACGGAGATCGAATTATAACATACACAAAAAGTTAAATAGGCTCTGAATTGAATACCTAAACAGTTGTACTTTAGTATTAAAAAAATAAATGATACAGATTTTTTCTACCATACATTTTATTTCATTGTTTACGGATTTTAATTGTGTTTGCTGTGTTAGATCTAAAAACCACGTATTAAAATGTGTATTTACTAATTGTAAATCTTATTAACAATTTTATTTACAATTACCATTAATGATTACCATTTAGTCAAAGAAAGACATGAAAGATATAGAAGTCATTATTTCGGCGTTATTTGAGTTTTCAATTTTTTAATTACGAGTGAAATTATAACAAAAATTGACAGACTTTGAAACCAAAGTTTCGATTACTTGTCTAAAATCTGCGTTATCTTTTAGTTCTATTTTAATATTTTTTTAAAAGCTTAAAGTTACTTACGTGACCATAGTATTTCGTAAATTACTATTTGGGTCGTAGTTACTCGTCTTCGCTTAACGAATATTTAAGTCCCGAGGCAAGCGGTGCGTAGTAAGCTAAACAGTACAGATTACAATCCAGTAGTTTGTCTGATTTTTTTTTTATTATTTTCAATGTAGCCTAATATTCAATGTATGAAAAGTTACTATTCGAAGCAGCCTTGAATTTCAGATTAAAACGAACGAACGAAATACATCACAATCAAAAAATACTCCTAAAAAGCTATAAAGAATATAACTACTTTATATTAAGTAAGTAAAGTAAGTATACAATTAAAGGTATATATATATAGGGCTGATAACAGTAGTAATATAGAAACGAACTACATGAAAATTTAAAACGAGTGAAGTTATAGGTAAAGCACAATTTAATAAATTATTTTGTTATTTATCCCTTACCAAAATTATAATTTTCTCATAAACATTTTATGTTCAGGTAATAAACTGCGCTGCACGAGGCTGCAGCGGTTATAATTATTCGTTATTAATAAATAAATTCAATCTGTTCCCAATCGGCACGATTCGAGTACAATTTTATATTTTCAAAAATTATCGCCATGAAAAAAGATTGATACTTTCTCTCTTTTCAGTACATAAATAGAAATAATAATAACATTTTAAATAAAATTAATTTGTAATGTGACAAATGTGTTAAATGTCGTTTGTAACATGTTAAATATTTTGGATAACAAGTTTTATTTGTAACAATAAAGTTAATATAAGACAATTTATAATTTTTTTCTTTGTCTAAATGCCGCTACGAGTCATGGCGCGCTAGTGACGTCACTCTTATATTAATAAGTCATTATGCCATTACTAAACATACAGATTTATAATGTATATATAAGTTTTTTTTTCGCTAGGCTCTTACAATGGAGCGCCTGCAGTGTTTAACCGCAGACCCTATTTCTGCCGAAAATCAGCCGTTGGTTCTGGTTGCAAGTACTGCCTTTTGCTTCGTGCGCGGTATGTGTGACTGCAAAAGTTCGTGGGCACAGTCCTTGTGGTCTGCGTGAAAGTGATGGCCTGCAAGGAATCGCGGAAAGAGACAGTGATGCCTACAGCAGCCTTGGCTATCCGAAGAAGTTATGCCGCAAGGACACCGAAGAGTGGCTTACGCTAGCAACCTTCCCCCTTGACACTGAGCCTCGGGATGGCTGACAAGAGGGTGTCCGCTGCCCAGATAATGGCGCAAGAGGGGGTGCCATGCTGGAGCAAACAGACGTTAGCCAAAGTGTCCTATCGCACCCGGAGAAATGAGGCCCCCAAGGGCCAGGTGGTGCTGCGGCCGTCGAAGACTGTCAATACTACCCAAACCCAAATAGGATGCGGTGAAACACTTCTATGAGTGGTTGAGAGATAACAGTATTCAAGTACATTCTATAGCTTGATTGATATTGCTTGTTAATTTTTGTGCCCCTTGCTTTATTGTGCCCAACTTCCCCATATGGAATGTCTCGTTAACAACCTTTCAGTCTCTCTCAACAAATCCCCTGTGGCTACTCTGTGAGTGATATGTGTTTAGGAGCATCGAGCAAAATTTTTGCCGTTCGTGCTGATTTCGCAGCTGTTAACCATCAAATCGTCGAGATGTTGTTTCTTTTTCTGAACCTATTAAATTTTTAGAATTATTTTGGTAAAAATAAGATAAGGTCGCTGTTCACATCAGCTCCTCTTTTGTTTCTGACATCTAGCAGTGAGTCTCCATTTTAAGTATCCATAAGTAGAAAACATATTTTTTTTAATTAAAGCTGTATTAGGTAATAATACCGCTGTAACCTTCATTTTAAAGTTCTTGTTAGGTAGTTTGCTATTTATGCTTGTGAACTTGGACAAATGCGTTATAACTAAAAGTTACTTGGGACTAAATAGGGGACCGTACTTCATAGTTTATTGCATGCTTCTAACTTTAACTACGTTGATATAGATGCCAAAATTTAACACAATAATATAATTACTATGAATAACTATTTTACCAATTGATATTATTTTATTATTTTAAAGTATAAAATTGCTCATGCGAATGCCTATTGCTACGGAAGCTTAATAAATAATAAAAGGGCTTAAGCCTTAGAAAATCGTAGGTGGTTTGTCTAAATTGTTTCCTTGTTAGATAGGACAACAAAGGCTAATCACCGGATTGCCTATAAAATAAGATGATCCATGCGTGGGACAGTAATAAGCTTTGCTTTTATAATAAAATATTTTATGACTCAAAAGCCGCAAAAATTGTCAGTAATGAGAGACGTTGGGCAGCCTTTATCTCGAACAAAAACTTCTCCCACAACAATAAATTAAGTTACAGGTAGGTGAGCAGCTGCTGACCTGCTTTAATTGAGAAAAGGAACAGACATGATTGACTTATCTTACAAATTGTAGGTCATTTATTACCAAGAGTCAAGTGCCACCTCCTTTTGTGCGAAACAATGAGAGAATGTAAGATGGACTGTAAATGTTTTTTCTCTTTCATAGAATAGACTCAGAGGTCTTTAGTTATTATAAAATAATGCAAAGGTTAAGAACATTTACTATCTAGTAAATATTCTATCTAAACTATCCCTAAATGTATTAATTCATATGAATAACACATTAGATTTATCCGTGTGAGTGAATAAATTATAAAAGTATAAAATATAAATTATGAACAGTACAATTAATGAAATTATGTAGATTACATTTAAAAATATTGAAAGTTGAAGGTCCTTTTCCAGTACTAAATGGACAAATACGAGAATTATGAAACACTAACACGTTTAAAATTATAATCAGAATTTTTATATTACGTATATCAATTGTACGATGGAAATAAATGTAATCCATTCACTTATTACATTTTAAAAGTAATGTTCTAGCAAATGCATTATGCTAACAGAACAGATGACTACGTCATACATTATTCAAACAGTTCACGAGACACTGCAATATTTAACGTAGAAACTTTGCTATTTTCAAAGAAATGTAAAATGAAATGTTAGTAATATCTTAACGTCTGAAAGAAAAAATAATAAGTAATTAAACACAAGTAATTTCATAGTTACTAACGTAATAAATATGTCATAAAAGAGTATTTAGGACTTCGTTAATTAATTTCAAATAGCTCAACATTTGAATAAATTAATAACCGTGTAGTCCCCGTTACAGGAGACCTCTGGAGGATACCACTCGGTGCCTATTTCTGCGCAACAGTAGTGTGAAAAACTGCTGTGTTCGGTGTCTAGCCAGCTATTTAGTGAAACGAGACTTAACACCTATGGTAGCAGCCGTTGGTGATACCACTGGTATTGCTATTTATGGGCTACGTGACCACTTCCATCATGGTGGCCATGAATAGCTCGTCTACTGCGTATGCCATAAAATAATAATAATGAATTAATAAAATTCCCCAAATCTAAATCTAGTCAATAAAAAAGTTAATGTTTTGTGTTTAAATATAATATATTTAAAGTCAGCCATTGTACTTATTTGTGCATACGATTTTAATAAAAAAATTTTGGTGCCATGATAGACATCGGTCTATGGAAGTCGATATAATAATTGATGAATTTTAAAATACCTAAAAGTCATAAATAGTCATCTTAGTTTTATGTCCTCTTCAGCAATTTAAAAAATATAATTTAAAGAATTTAGTTTATTAATTTTAAAAACAACTTTAAATTTTTCAGTCATATAATAACTTATTTAACAAAATGAAATAATTAACCAATACCGTACTAAAAATTGTTTAATAAATTCACGTTCAGATATTGTTATTCAAAAAGTAATAAAAAAAATCGACAGATACTAGTTTCGAAGGTACACCATCTGAATTTGATATCTTAGTATGCAACGTTTTCATTTAGTATAAAGCTTATACATGCCAACAAGAGTTTCAATTCAAAATTCAATACACGAAAAATGGAATAAAAACAATAAAAACTGAAATAATTACCATTGAAATAAGAGATAAAATTTATATGGCGATTGTCTCTGTTAAACATAAAACAGTAAGAAATTGGGAAGTTGGAAGTACACTGCTAGATATAGGCCTTCTCTACTGCACGCCTTCTCTATTAAGTGAAGCGAACACCACCGCGATGGTCCAAGGGTTGCTAGGTGGACCGACGTTTTACATGCTCATCCTTCGCACGGATCATCTTACTTTTTAGACAATTGGGTGATCGGCCCAAATTGTCCCAATTCTCAGTGGGGTTAAAATGAGAAGTGCGGTACGGAGCTATTGCAGTTCGCTCTGAGCAGCCGCCTGGAACGGACTTTACATTTTATTTTGCTTGCTCCAATAGGGGGCCGTTAGGTACATACCTAGCACTCCAAACAGGTAGGGACGGCTAGGATTAACTTACACGCCAGAGAGCATAAGTTAGAATCTAGATGAAACCCCCGCGGGAAAGGCGATCTTCAATTTCAAGTCAATATAAAATCTTTCCGGGACTTGCATAGAATCGTCATACAAAACCAGCACCGAAGCATATTGTCACAAATGCTAAAACTTTAGACATATTGAAATTTCCTACTGACCTAGAGCTGCATCTACGCCTAAGTCCTTCAGTATTACTCGCCAGCGATTTCAATTGCAAACACTGCGACGAAAAAACAATCGTAATGGCGTAATATTAAAGTTTCGAGGAGGGACCCAACATGAAAATAATAGCCCCATCCATTTGATAGTCTAGGGTCACCTAGCACCGGTGTGGGGTTGTCAGATCTCCAATACGGCGCGTTCCCAGGTGAGTCTCTGCTCCGTTAGAGGGTGGAGATGTGGCGAGGAACAGTTGCTCCTAGAGGTGTGCCTGACGTGGCGGGCCTCAGACTCTCGCTCCTGGTCCCCCTCTTTGTTAAGAGGGAACACGGGATGTGGTCAGTCTACCTTGCAGTGCTTCAGAGCCTCGCTGCCGTGATGTATGAAAGAGCAAAGGTATGAATGTGTGTGAGGGAAAGGGCAAAGGGAAAGAGCGTGATGTATGAATAGAAGTCCCCGAGAGGGACGGTGTGATTCGTTCGGTGTATTGCACTGGCTTTGCCGAACACCGGGCGATCTCGGCCTGATCTGGGTGTCGTGGGTGTCGTGGATCACGTCTCTCGGCCTGCGGCAGAGCTGAGGTGAATGCCTTCATTGGCCGGACCACGAGAGACAAACTCTCTAAAAAAGCGTTGATCTCGGCGTAGTGGTACGTGGGTCGGGTGCTCCAGTAGCAGAGTGGAACGATACACCAGCCATTAGGCGGCTCACCCTGGGAACTTCCCGCCTCCCAGGTGTATATAGGGTTACCGTGCTACACGGTTCCTGGCCCGGTGGATATCACTTTAGGAAGTTACTCGGGAATTGTTATGGAAAACAATCAACATAAACCTAATCAGGAGGAAAACGTTAACGAATAACATTGATCTGAGAACGCGTATTAACGATAGGATTTGGAAAGCGAACCCAAACTGAAATTTTCAAAAACGCAGGCGTGGACAGCGGCCCAAGGAGTCTCGTTGAGGAAAACAGCCGCCAGAAGGTACCTGCGCTGCAGCGATTAATCGGGGAAACCCGTGTCAATTGTTGCCGCAATGAGCGCGGCGTCTCAACGCAAAACTGCGCAGGTCCGAACGGTGACATGGGGCTCGGCAGGTGCTGTCGGACGCGATCACGGTGGTCAAACCAGAGTGCCCAAAAGAGCGCGGCGTTCGTAAACGCACGCCGGAAAACTGCGGAGGTCACCTGAAACGGGGATTAAGGGCATCTTGGCCGCTAGGATCTTACAGCCCGATACGCAGGGTAAGCACAGAGGCAGAGGTTCACTGGAGGTGCCGTGGAAAAGAACGACGCTCAAAGCCTGTGGGTTCCCCAGATGGAGGGACGCACGGATCTGGAGCAGTTCTTTCGGTCATCGTCGCATGGTCCTTAGACCCTCGAGCCGGGTGACGACATCTGGGACGCTGGTTGCCGGATGCTCGAGCTCCGCTCGGATAACGGAAGGCCCCACGTTTGCGGACTGTAAAGGCCTCGCTGCGCTGCTTCCCGTGCCGACGCCCGCTGCCCCAGCGGAACTGGAAGCGCAAAGTTCCTTCGGAGCGATAGCGTACCAGACATGTGAGATGCCTAACTTTCCCAAAGGAGACAAAGGAGAACGTAGCGCGAAGAGGCTCAGCCAGGTCCAAACCACGCCAGTAGCGGAACAGCCCACGCCAGTTGTAAGTCGGACTGGTCCAGGAGCCTAGCTAGGCTGCTGCAGATTTGCCGACGTCCGTCCCCCTGCCCTTGCGTGCGCCAACAGCGGTGAGCGCCAAAACCTTGGAGGAGTCAAAACAAAAGCGCCGCTGACCAAGCGACGTGAGATACCAGGCCCTTGAAAGCACTTTTCCCAAAGGAAGTGCCAAAGGAAAGAAGGTGAAAGGAAGAAGGACCTTAAGCCAGGCACGTGGTGCCAGAAATCAACGAGGCCCGTGAGGATGACTCCGTCGCGCTAGCTGAAAGTCAATTCAGGAGCTTGCCATAGGGCCGGCAGCAGACGCGAGAGAAGAGGCACGTATTCTGGCCTCTTCAGGATACAAAGAAAGGTTGAAAGCGAGGGTGATGGCACGTGCGTCCGGTTCCGCCATGCGGCCACTGGGCCAGAATCCAGGTTCCGGGGCCGCTCGGCGGAGAGAAGGCCGCAACAATTGGCAGAAAAGCTTGCCAATGAGTGGTTGACCCAGAAGTGAGCTACAATATCGGCTGAAAGGTGCCGGCACGCTTCGCATTGGGCCTGGATAATTCCGTTGAAAAGACGGAGGTGGTGGAGGCAGTAGCGAAAAAAGGCTGCTGCCCGGCCACCTCCGTAAAAGTAGGAGAAATCCGCATCCAGTTGGTCCAGTAGTAGTGAGCTGCCCTATAGCAGCCACCAAAAAAGTTAATGACGGTTGGCGCCTCATTATCGGGTGGTGCTCGGTGCAGGTCAAACTGCTTGCGACGCGACCGATAAGCTGCTTCTGGTGCCTAGAAATAGGGCACATAGCGGAGCAAAGTCGTACGGGTGTAGACCGCAGCAGTGCCTGCTACCGTAACGGCCAACTGGGCCACCAGAGCAGAGACTGCGAGGCCACGCCGCACTGCATCCTGTGCGACGCGGCAAACAAACCGGCTGCACAAGTAGGGAGTGGCTGCACCAGGAACCCGGACAGGAGGCGGTGGAATAGGATGGCCAGGGGCTTGCGAGCCAGATACCCAAGCCTTGCGCTTAGTAAAGGGGACTCAAATGGCCATCGCAAAATTGGCCACGCGAGGATCCTGCAGACAATCGAACTGCGTCCGAGCTCACGGATCGTGTTCGCAGCATGGAAATGCATCGGTCGATTCAGGTGCAGTGTGGGAAGCGGTCACACTCAACCCGAATAGATGGCGAGGTCAGTCCGACGACTGGGCTGCAGGTGTCCAGGCTGCGCGCCTTCTCGATGAGGAGGATGAAATGGCCATAAAGTCAGCCGTGCTTGTTGGAGTATTGACAAATTGTAACCACGCTTCGATCTCCGACAGTGTCTCTCGAGCTGCGCAGGGTCAGACCATGGCACGTGTCGGAACCGTACAGGTTCCCCCTGGCATCGGTCAGGGGTCCAACACTCAGCATCACGGTTGGTTCCCTGCGGCACGCCGGGCGCATCAGGGACGTGAAGATGGTCAGGTTCGTCGGCGCTCTGTTGAAATATGGTTCGAATTCAGCGTACTTTTCTTGCACAGATTGGACCGACTTGAGCTACGTTGCCGCTGAGGTCACTGATCGTCTGCGAATAAGGCTGCAAGTGGTCGGGGGATCGTCGAGCCCTGTCGGATCATCGTTACATCCGATACAGGGTCTCCGCCCTCCTAGATACCCATATGGCCCTGGCCTGCCCGAGGGACAACGGCCCCAGGTGGCGCCTGAAAGCCTGGACCAGAGCTGCTGAAGGAAGCGGCAATAGTGCAGTCGTGGGTTTCTGGCGGCCCAGATCAGGTGATCGTGGACGCTCGAAATGTCGGGCAATACTCGACTCCTCCATAACGGTCTGGCGTGACTGGTGCGTGATGCCGAATATTCCCGCGATGCGAGAGTCACGTCGTTGCGATGGCTGCAAATGACACGGATGAGGTCGCCAGTCCGGACGCCGAGAGCCGTGCTCGCATTTCGCGCACAGTTGGCTCTCAAAGTGAGGAACGCACCGGCGGTCCCGATGGCAAGTTCGTTGGACGGCGCTGACGGTGTCCTGGGGAGACCCTGAGCCCAAGTGAGGGCGATGTTTCGTCTGTCTGGCCCAGCCACTACACAGAGGTGAGCGGCGACTCGCCGTCATTGGTGCGGCGTTCGCCGGACTTTCCCCCGCCGAGAGGCGACACGTGTGACGATGGTGCAAACTTGGAGAATTCGGTCGGCCGCGTCGTCCAGACGCGCCAGGTACGCCCAATCTGGTGAGTGGCAAGGCTTCCAAATGGTCGTTCGACCGTCCCGCTGGGTCGATGGCATGTCCTGGACGCGGTGGCGTGTCCCAGTGAGGGTTCTGGGCTCCGAGATGCAGGCGTGTTTTACCTGCCCTGCTCCTGCATAAAGGCGCTCATACCACGGGTGAGACAGCCTCCGTCATTCAAAAGTGATTGAGGCTACCGTCGCATCGACGTGCTCCATTTCCGGCCTGAGTGGCCCGGTTGTTGTCGAGTGGGTAAACGTTTGAGAGAATCGTGTGCCGATCGTCTCTGACTGGGATTGCGTAATCGTGGTGGTCGCCTGGGACTTAGAACGAAAATCTCGACTCACTCATTCGCGGCGCGGTTAGGTAACGCAGGATCGCTCGGGTCCGAGAAGAGGTTGGGGCGCAGAGTCGAATGTACGCTTTCCCCCGCACTGGAGTCGGAGCTGCGGCTGAGTACCCAGTGCCGACCGTCAAACAGTTGAGCTACGCCCGTTCTTAAAAGGTGGCTGAAGAGGACACGGTTCCTAACATTCCGCGCGACGCGGTACTCTCGGATACTGCTGTTTCGGGAGTACCTGTGCCACGTGGCTGGTGGACCACAGAGAGTGCACTACTGTGGCCGTATGTGCCGAGGAGACGGCCCAACACGGCTGGAAGAGTGCCCAGGCTGGGTCGAGCAACGCCGAGAGCTGCGTAGTGTCGTGGGCGACCTTCGCTTCCTGCCATAGTGCGCAGGATGTGAAGAGCGAAAGGTCGTGGCGCGCAGTCCTTGCTTTTGCGAGGACGTGATGTCCCGAAGGAAGCCGCGGAAAGAGACAGGGAAGCCTACAGCGCCCTGGCTATCCGTAGAAGAAGCCAGGGCGCCGAAGAGTAGCATACGCGCGCAACCTTCCGACTTGGCCCTGGGCGGCCGGCAAGAAGTGCCCGCCGCCCAAAGAAGGGCTCAAGAGGAGCGCCACGCGGTTTGTTCCGGCACGGCGCTAAAGCGACGGTCCGGGTGTCCCAAACACCCGGAGATCAAGGCCAGCGGCGAGGGCCACGTCGCGCTGGGACTGTGATCAGCGCCCGCGCCCTGGAAACATGAGAAAGGAACAACCGTTGGTTTTTAGGTAGCCACTAACCAGCCGTCCATCTGTCGGGCCCCCTATTCCTCTGCCCTACCTGGCGGCGGGAATCCGTAAGCTGGATTTTTTCAACGGAAAAAAACAAAGAAACAAACAAAAAAAAGGGTCACCTAGCACCTTAGATCTATTTGTTATAAAGGGACTCACACTCATGTCGTGTCGATGTAGACTCTCCACATGTTACTTCATGGCAAAACCTAACGGAAAAATTGGCACAAACCTATCACCTTGCCTTCTAGCGCACGCAACTCATTTCCGCCGTTACTCGGTTCTAACCGTGGCTTATGAGCCTGCGATGTTTTTTTAAAAAAAAAACAAATGCTTCCCGGATAGACCAGAGTTAGACTAGAGTTACAATGCACGCTTTTCGGAGTGTGTATGCGAGAAAGCGTGCCGACATCGTTTACTTAACCGCGAAATCGACCGTAAAACCAAATCCGGACTTAGATCCCACTGTACTGGGGCCGTCCTATTCGAAAATTCTTTGATATAACAGCTACGCAAAACAGCCGTACGAGGGTGGCACTGAAAATTTTGGGAATCAAAAAGTGACACAACATTACTATTTAAAAATGTATTTATTGCTTTTTGAAGTAATCTCGGCGCATTTTGGCACATTTTTTCATACGATGGAACCAATCATTGAAGCAACCAATCCATTCGGACGTTTCGGTCTCCATAATGGCTATGTTCAAGGCGTCCACAGCTTCTTCAGGTGATGAAAATGTCTGACAATGCAATTTATTCTTTATTTTAGGGAAAGTATAGAAATCATTAGGGCTCAGGTCACGGCTATACAGGGGATGGTCTAACTCTTTTATTCTGTACGTGGTGTGAGAACTCGCATTCTCGTGATGGAGGATGATGAGGCGGTTGTATTTCTCTTTACGGAGTTCAGAAACGACCTGTGGCAAACATATGCTAGCATACCAATCTGCATTAACCGTTCTTTGTCCCTCTAGAGGAATATTTGCAATATGGCTGATTTTGGACACCATTTTTTTTTTTGCAACACTCCGATAACGAACAATTTTTGTTGGCTTTAACTCATTTTCGAACACCTAAACTCGTGACTGGTTTTTTGTTTCGGGTTTGATTTTGTATACAGCATTTGAGGTTCCTGCGTGGAATCTTTCAACAGTCTGACGCACCAAGTAACGCACCGCTTTTGCTCTTTACAGAAGAATGCGGTATCCATCGGAAAACACTTTTTACACCTAATTGTTATTGCAAGACTATTTGTACTAGACTCATGCCAATGTTTAAAGTTGCATGAATTTCGCAGTATGTCACATTTCGATCTTCCTCAATCAGCTTACGCGCAGCATCGAAATTTTCTTGTGTGACTGCAGTTTTTGAACAACCTTGAAGGGGATCATCACTGAGCTTGACACGTCCACGTTGACATTCAGCAAACCAGCGATAAATTGTGGTTTTGGATGGGGCTTCATCACCAAATGCAGAAATCATCCAGTCAACTATTTTTGAGTTAAACCACTTCGAAAGTCACAATAAGTCATCGCTCTTGAATTTTCTTAAGTCAATTTCATTTTCTTGACGACTCAAATAGTTTAACAAGACCTTGTGAAAAAACCGAGAATCTTTTTAAAATAAATAAATGGTATTCGATTTTCAAAACCAAGGAGTTTACAATTCAATAGATTTTAATAAGACAGGAATAGTGGAAATATTTCATTCCTGATATTTTTAGTCAGGCCTCGTATGATGGTAAGCGTAGTTATCTGTCACGCCGACCCAGACGTCTCTACTAGAAAACGTCTCTTGTGAAATATAATTTTAGACTTGGACGAAAAAGGGGGCTTAAGAATTCCTGATCCACCGGGTGTCTAATGATCCCATTCATTTGCTATATTAGTAGTAACCATTTAGTCTGAATTTTAAGTGAGTTTTGGGACAAAAGTTAAGCAAGTTTGAAAATCAGTTTGTGGGAATTTGTAACTGATTCTGATTCAACTACTTTCAGGTTTGCACTGTTCGAAAAATCACGTTACATATATTATGAAACATTTAAAATGACTACCATTTATATTACCATATGGATACCGTTTCATTTAATCGCACATAGTTGTAATTTCTTAATTATTGAAGGCTAGTGCTAGTGGAAGCCCAAGTAAAATCATTTATAGAATCTCTATATTATATCGATGAAAACTGCATTTTATACATTTTTAAAATGAATATCTGCAAACATCAGAGATTTAAAATGTGCTGCGGAAATCGAAGAGCAGTATCGCGAATAAGGCATGTTATTATTTCATTTTATTGCATGGCTGAATCTTAAAATATAGATTTAAATAATGTAATAAGAAATATTACATATTTGACATATATACAAAAATTTTTTTTTCCAATAAAATATAATAGTAAGTTAGGAAGTTAGTTCTAGTCAAAATCAAGAATTATGTCATATAAATTAATTACTCATTTTAATAGTTACTAAATAAAATTATATCATTCACGGTTCCTCATTGTTCTTTATAGACAAAAACTGCATCTCACAGCATTTTTTATATACTTATATTTTAGAACGTATTAAGTATATATGTTACCAATAAAAGAGCTAAGAACTGTAGAATATCACATGAAATCTAGTGTCAATCAAATAAATACTACAAATTGTGTACAATATTATATTACGTTTAGGTTGTTTTAAACTTAGTATGGTTACTTAGATTCACTGCCTCCATAGCCTAGTGGTAAGGGCGTCTGATTTAGAAACCGGAGGTCGTGGGCTTAAATCCTGCAGGGACTAAACAAATTTTCATTGTTGTTTCCTAGTTGGTTAGGGCGATTTGGGCCGATTACTCAATTGTCTTAAAAATAAGATGATCCATGCGGCGGATGAGCATGTAAAAAGTCGGTCCACCCACCAACCCGTATTGGACCAGCGTGGAGGGATATCGTCCAAAAACCCCCTAAATGGGGAAGGTGTCCAGCAGTGGACTAATACAAGGCTGATGATGATATTGCTTAAACACTTATTATATATTAATTACTTCATTAATAATAGTATTTTACATTCCAGCAAATAAAACAAAGTAGAAGGAAATAACTTAAATTTGCAAACCATTTGATGAAACTATTTTTGAAGCATGTTTTTAAAAATAATAGCATTGATAAATAGGTATATTACATAGCATTTTCATATTCAGGGAAAAAGCAATTAAGTAACATTAAAAGGATGTAATGGAAAAAGTTAAAGTTATTAATAACTTTCATCGCTCTCGTTTCTTTCAAGTATCGCGATCTGACTGATTATTATATTCTTCGAGGAAATCATTGAAGAATAGTGAACGTAGAAAAGTTTTTGCTTATTGTACTTCCCTGAGAACGCTGGCCTCTTTTCTTTTTATGACTTTTCTTGTGAAAATAAACGAGTAACTAGAACATAAGTTATGTGTTTGAAATTATTTATTTTGCTTACTACATTCTAATGTTTTTATAAACATTATGTACGACAGATCCCTTATACAGTATATACCTTTATTTTGCAGCTTATCTATTGATTACGCCTAATTTAAACCTGTTATTTTATGTAATAGTAATTTACTCCTGTTTTATAAAAAGGCAATTTTGTATCAAATGCCTCATAAATCTGAAAATTTACCTTACTTTCTAAACATTATTCAATAATAACAATGAACAGGCAAACAACACGTCGTAAAAACAGATGTAACGGAGATAAAGTTTCGAAGTCAAATAGATTTACAATGCGGTGAATTTTCTGGCATTTGAATATACGACTTTAATTAGCGACTGCGCTGTTGCGATTCGAAGTTGAAGTACACGGTACAAGTAAAAGTTTTAATTAAAACTATGATTATTTTAATAATTAATTGATATTACACTTAAATTATAATAATATTCAAAACGAGGAAAGCACGCAATGTTTTTTAAAATTTAAGAATAGTTGTTCTGATAATTTTTGATTTGTAACTCTACATTCAGTATTTCTATTTAATTGGAAGTATCATATTGAAAAGTAATTAAATTACCAAGCCTTCCCTTTAGACAGTTTTTTGATTTAGGAACCAACACGTTTTCGACATATCGGAATATGGCTGAATGGATGTCTATAGACTACTAAAGTCTATAGTCATAGATATAGTGAAGATAGACTATAGCAATTAGAATACATTTTCGTTCGTGTATCTTAGTACATATAATGTTGGAATAATTGTGTTTCATATTTAATTTATAAATTTTTGCCTTATCGTATATACCAATGTATTTTGGTTCCACTTTCAGAAGCGCGCAAATAAACTCTTAAGGACATAATTTCCTACAAGCTAAAATTACAATACGCAGACAAACGTACAAGTATATTTCGAAGTCGATACTTCCATATTAAATTTTAAATAAGCCTAAGCCATTAAAATTATCGTTATTGTGATACTCGTTTATTGGTCCTTGGTATAAATGTAGATAGTGCCTTAAATTACATTTTTGTATTACCTCAGCATTACATATACCAACTAAAATTAAGATTATTTTATGGCAATATAGAAATATCTGTTGCATACAAATGCTAAATCTTAATTATCTTTATAGCCAATTTGGAAAAGTAAATCTTTATTTCAATAAGTAATGTATGCCGAGTTACCATAATTTCGCGTGTTGGTTTAAAAAGGCAACTCAATTCTGCTCGGTAGTCGCAGTAATTACAGCTGCCATTAGGTCAGAGAAGGAGTCACGCAAATGGTTATTACCTCCAGCTTAAAACATGCAATGTAAGGTCTTTATCAAAGTTTCCGCAGCATGTTAAAATAAAAGCATTATTCACAGGTTAAACATAGTAATCAAACATAGCAAACAAAATAATTTTTTTACAGGGAAATTGCACTGATTTCAAAATCAAGTATTAGAACTGTTTGACATCCACGTTATATATGTGTGTGACGTGATGTTTCGGCTGTCTTCGTAAATTAGTATACTTGAAACTTTAATGATATTTATGTTCCACATTAAATAGGCATTGTAACATTCATGAGACGTGCATTACGCTGAAGTGTAAACATAATTTTCAAAAGTTTTGATAAGGTCAAGCATCATATTAGACTGGCATTAAACCTACATTCTGTTTTATTAACCAATGTCACGTTTTAAACTTTTTTTGTACTAGTCATAATTTGCAACCGCGTTATAGTAGTATAGGCTAAAATAATGTTTCCTACATTAATTTCTTTAAGGTTTTTTTTTCCTATGCGATTAGAAGATAACTTTTTGTCCTTGTTTTTTTTTTGGTTTTTTTAATGTTTTTTATCATGTTTATCAATTTTTACTTACATATTATTTTATTATAAAATATTTATGTTTAAAGAATATGTGTCAATATTATTTCGATATCTTCCTTGTGGCCAATATTTTACAGGGTGAAACGAAGGAGGCACATAAAAGAAATGAGTTTGGTTTTACGGCCCACGTAGCTGATAAACACGATATCTATCCTATTAAAACTTTTATCATTTCAGTCTAGAGAGGCCTATTACATAGTAAGCGCAAGGTATTCTAGTAGACATTAGTGTTAAGGAAAGAAAGTTATATCAAACAATATTTTCAATCTTTAATAATTTCTTCAATAATGGTAAATATGTTAAATATTTTTTTCGCTAAGTAAAACACTTTTCGGTTAATTTGAATAATACATGTGATAATAATGAACACGAAGAGAACGGTATTGGTTAATTTAAATGCTCTTGTATATACCCAAGTTTAGTATTAATGTACTGAGCACTATTCCTTTAGTGTAACGTAAAAAAAAATTGTAAAATATGACCGACTGTAAGCCACATTTTATTTATACATATTGTGTTCAACAAGTTAAACTTTTTACATGCTCATCCGACGCATGAGTTTATACATTCTGCACTGCTAAAAAAAATGCAACCTGCATGATGAGGGAAGCCTTTGCACAGCAGTAGTAACTACTATCATTCATTCATTTATTTAGCAAAAGTACATTTTAAATTTGAGCTTTTAGCAAGCTTACACAAAATACACACATATTGTGTATACTTTTGTATCGAGCTATGATAATGTTATATGCGTTTAGTCGGCGTATCAATTTAAATTTTAATATACAGAAGTTCTAAAAAAATATAATGTAAAATATACTCAAGAAACAAACATAAAAATAGCAATAAGCTTCTAAATGCTTAATTTCAACTTGAAAGAATTGATAAATTTTCAGTTTCTGATCGGAGGAGAAATATTATTCTAGTATTTTGTAATAGTGAGAACTACCTGGAAAAGCTGCTGTGCAAAACTTTTGATAAGCATGCCATAAGGCAGTGCGCCTTAACGGAAGCCTGAGAGAATTTCAGCTTATCAAACAAATAGTTTTGGTCTCCAGTTTTAATTACTTAAAAGAGCAATGAAGCTTTCTTTAAGAGGTCATGTTCTTAAGGTCCTGAAAATTTTAAAAAGTAACAATATGAGTGCCGAGGGACAGAAAAACAGGAGCGTGCCATAGCATTCTGTGTCTTTTTCATAATTATCGTTGTGTATTTACCATACATTGCATCTGCATAGGATAATTTAGATAAAATAAGTGTTTCACGTTACCATGTGCATGTCCACTATCAGATACTCACGTATTTTATATAAAGTTATAAGTCTAGGTTTAGGTAAGCTTCATGCCCCTTGAAAATAAATCTAATATTACGGGGTCCTAACACCCGTTCCAAAGAGCCACCATTGCGGGATATTAAAAAATAGTCAGTTGTATTTAATTATATTTCACCACCCACATCACCGTCTGCAAGAATTATTGCAACTTTTTCCGGATGTGCAATCGTGGCAGCAAACATGATAAAAAATTGGGTTGATGGGGCGCGTTATTAGTGATAACCATCATTTTTTGCAATTTAATGGCACATTTGAGTATTGTTAACTGAATCCTACTGGTTATCTTTGTTCCTTTTCAGTTGTTAATTAACTTAAGTACCAGATACTGTTTTTTTAGTTATTATGTTATCTATAAATTTCATTATTAAAATAAATGTTTGTTCAATAAGTGTTTAAAAATAATACCGTTCAAAAAATGTCATTATTAAACAGATTATTAGCATTAAATCTTTTTAAAAAACTAAACTTGAATATGCGTACAATCTTAAAATCGGCATCTGCAACACTCTCGTATCTCTCGCTTTGACTAAACTTATTACAAGATTATACACTAATAATCTTGTAATAAGTTTAGTCACAGCCAAAATTATTAATTCAATTCAAGCTCTATTAAGCACTTATGAACGTCAACACAAATTCACAAATTTACAAACTCAGACCCGTCGAGAGAAGAACCGGTACAAAACTAGGCGATCTCTATTTTTTTATTAATAATAGCATTTACAACATTTGACCAATACATCATTTTTATAATTACCAGAGTTATTTTATAATTTTTCATTTGAACAACTGTTCACTTATGTATGTCAAGAAAATACAAATAGAAGCAGTTTAAAAACAACTTTTCACATTTACTACACACTTTTGCTAATTGTACACGAAGGAGCAGTTTTCATTTAACTTAATCACCGCTGAAAATCGACATTACTGTGAAACTTGCTAAGGTTAAATTATCTTATGGCTTTATGTGGTTTGGAATTACTTTACTCATAAAATACTGTCCTGTGTTGCTATTATGGTTAAATTTATGTCACAACATGTATAAAACATATTCACTTTCGCTGTCTGTTGCTTTTGCTTGTCTTGTTGCCATGTATGCTTCAATCTATGTACGCCACAGATTTTGAACCATTTCTTTTATTATATAGAGCGATTCAAGTAGGTTTTATGTATAATACTTGAATAATATTGAAGAGAAACTCTGATAAATCACATTGTAATGTGATGTCGTAGTTGCGTCCCCGCATTATGTATTAGCATTTGCGCATAAATTGCAATCACTGTTTAAACCCCAAAAGATAAATTAAAATAATGTACTACAGTATAACACAACTTAAAAAAGTTATAAAAAATTTGAGACGGTGTATGTATAACTATATCAACTAAGGTTAACGCACAATAATCATTTTATATTCTTTACATTTTTACACAGGAACCCACAGCTTCTTTACGAAATGATTTTAAGCAATAGGGCTTTAACTCTTAATCAATTAAGTACCTTAAAAACATTTTCTATGTAATATGTATAAATATCACTTATAAATGTTGGTCTTAAAAATTAAAAGTGCGTTTTATATATTGATTTGGATATAAATTTTCTGTTATGAAAGTTAAGGAAAAAAAATTCTTTTATAACGCGAACCTAATCATATCCGTAATTTCAAAGGCATTGAACGACATCAACTTAAATTATTATTAAATAAAATTGAAGTGTTGTACACAAAAACCTTATACAGAAAAATAGCCCTTTTTTAATAATTTATCTACATCATCAGCCTTTGTTAGTCTGCTTGTCATTATATATTCCGTTAAATTTACAATTACAAAACATAATTTGAAAATAATATGAATTCGAGTAATTCTATTCTCTTGTATTCGATTTACCTGAAGCATATTAAGATTCAGCCTGTAGTAGGGTGGTGTGAAACCGGAGGTCGGGTTCGAATCCTGCGGGGACGCAAATTTCCATTGTTGTTTCTAGTTGGTTAGGCATTGGCCATCACCAATTGTCTGAAAAGTAAGATGATCCCGCGTCGGATGGGCATGTAAATGGTCCACCCACCAACCCGCATTGACCAGCGTGGTGGGATACGGTCCAAACCCTAATGGATAGGGTGATTAGAGGCCCATGTCCGGCAGTGGACAAAAACAGGCTGATGATGATGATGATGATGAAGCATATTGATTTTATGTCATCTGTCAGAACCTATCACTACGCTAATCAAATGCGGGTTGTTGGATGGACTGACTTTAAGCCCATCCGACGCATATCATCCTTAAGAACAATGGTCATCGGGCCAAATTGTCCAAACCAACTACGAAACAACTTAAAAATAGTTGACTCGTCGCAAACCCACGATCTCCGGATTCTAAAGCACAAGCCCATTCCCCTAGGCTACTAAACTACATTACACTAAAAATAATTAAGTGCCTGTCTGTTGTGAGTAATCTAATGAATACCTATTTTGTCGGGACATTCACTGGAATGAATGGTTTGATATAACTAGAAAAAACGGAGAATACATTTTTCTTAGCAAAAAACTCACGGAATCACTTTTTTATTGGATAGAAACCGAATTGACTGAAGATATTGAGAGAAATCGCGAACAATTGACCAGTTATAGAATAATCTGACACTAATTATACGAATTATTGCAGTGTTTGGTTTTCAATATTTATGTATTTTCTTATATGTATTTTCTTAATTTTATTTGTATTTTCTTAAAAAATATTTGTTTTGCATTGTTATAACGTCCACGTTAGTAAGTTAGACGTTATTTGCTTTAAAAATTGAAGGAAATGGAGATGCCATTTTCTTTACCTAAAACTATAAAACTTTAATGCTGGCTTTTCAATAATTGTGATCAGTAAAAAGTGTCCAGTTTTGTTTACTTTCTGATTCGGCGTTATGCATTTTCAGCTGGACTTTTATTATCCCATTCTGCATGTATATTACATGTTGTAACTACTCGTCTTTGATAAATGAATCATATATAAGTTATTTAGTTATACAAATAATATCTATACTTCTATTTAAATGGACTAGTATCTTGCCTAGTAAATCATATTAAGCACTTTGAGAACAGTTTTTAGACAATGACGATATTTCTAAATTAATTTAATAAACCAAAAGTGCTTATGAACAAACATTGATTTATACCAAGAATGGTTTGGGCAGCTATAGCTATTAAAAATTATAGATATAAACAAATTTTAATACACAGCATGGTTCGTCTTTACTACCTGCGTGGGATCCAATAATTTCTAAAATTAAGCCCAGTGATATAAAAACACTTTGAATAGAAAAATGTGTTAATTTTTAAAATAAAACCCTAATGGTTATTCAAAACACATTTAAACGCGGACATATCAACAAAGTTCACCCGTATTCATGGATGTTAGGAAGTGTCCCAAAAGGTCGAAAATAAAATATAAATTATGAACCTATTGATAAATATTTTATTTTTAGACCAGTGCAGCAGGAAATAACGCCTATAATGAATAGCAAACATCTAAATATGTTCTGCTGTATATCTAAATATGTAAAGTATACATTCGGCGATCCATTTAATATTACGTCACGTTAAAGCTGAACAAACAGTATTGCTGTTATATTCATAGTCTAAAGAACTTAACCCAGATTAATTCTAAATGGTCCGATCTCATCCTTGAACATCGAACAAACTAGAAACATAATTTATTAATTTATCATTTCAACATAAATTTATATTATTATTTCCTATTAATTTTTCGATAGAGGTAAAACTCTGTGACTTTCTAATAATTTTTTTTCAGTACAAGTAAACTTGTATTTCAAATTATGGAACAATAAATCGGGCACAATAACAGATTGTCTTTCTCAAAGCTTTGCAATCAAACTCGTTACTCAATTTTGGCATTACATCGATTTATGAATTATATTTTTTTTATTGTATGTATCTATTTTTCATTTGCCATCGATATTTGTTTTGATGTGCAATGAAAATTGCTTAATTTTTACAAATTTAAGTAATTTTTGTTTCAAAACATGGCATGGTAAATAGCTATTGTACTTAGTTCAATAGTAGTAAACGTCTGTATTGTTTTGTGAAAACTCATATTTCACTTTAATCACAATCATCCCTTAACTTGCCCACCTTACCATATAAGCACCTTAAGTAGATTTAACAATGCTCTGATTTACGACCTCTCTGTTCTATTGTTTACCTACTGGAGGCGGCGACATTTCTGAGCAGTTCGCAAACCCAAACTCCGACCCAGATAAATCATTTGCATATTATATAGCTTTACAACCAATGTAATTTAGGATAAACATAATCCGTTTTTGTTTTATGATTTGGTCTGTAACCAAGGGTTGAAAATTATGTATGTGCTTTAAAGTAGCTGCTACTGAGTAGGACGATTGGGCCATACTGCCAAAAGTAATCAGAAAGCAAAGGCAACACAAAGTTGTTTAACGTCGGGATTCGAAATAACGGCTTGTAATGTAAGACACAATATCACTAGGTTCGTAGAGAGAAGCAAATTTACATTTTATGCTTAACACACACAAATTTAGTTTAAATATATTGAAAATTACAATGAGGTATATTTTTTTAAAGTTAGGAAATATAGAGTAAGCTCTTAAATAAAATATAAATATAATATTTTTTTTTATTAATGGCAATATAAGGTATCCTAGAAAGCATTTCAATAAAACGTCTACCTTAAAAATGCGGAGGCAAAACATATGTCTGCCTTTTTTGCAAATTATGGCTTTGAAGATTATTAAAAAAATATTTGTAGACCAAAACTGCAATTAACAGCGTGTGATATGATAACTTTAATATCTTAGAAATAATGAGAAATTTAATCCACAGCGGTGGACCGACCGTAACGAAGATTACGTCACCATTGACGCAAAACTTATTATGGAACACTGCTTTGTTTGCATTTATTACATTTATTGTTAAAATTTACTTCTAATTCAAAAAATTAGGGTGGCAACATCTATAATTCAATATTCTTGTGGGATCTTAAAGGAGTTACGCATTGGACTGACGATTTTCTTTTTGGATTTTTGTATTACTTTGCCTACCTAACCATAAGCTTTAAATAAAAAAGTTAAAAATAGATTTACTTGCATTATGCGTTGTTTGGAAAAATTACAAGCTCAAAGAAAATATGAGGAATTGACTTAAAATAAATTTCTTACGTCAAGCATTATTTCCGCAATGCGCATTATACTATTAAACAAATTTTGGCATTTTTCTTCTCAAATATCATTTAACAAATTTTTTCATCCAACTTATATACTTTAAGAGTTTACTATCATAATGTTCCTAGTCGTTAACTAAGCAACACTAACTGATATGTTTTGAGATTTTGTTAAAAGTACATGTTTAATGCAGGTTATAAAGCAGTAAATAACACATTCATAATAAGTAATTGATCAATAGTAAATTTTAATTTTAAGCATAACTATAAGTTATTCTGTAGAATCCTTGCACAGGAAACAGCCCCGAGTCAAAAGTATATAAATACATACAAAACTATGGTATATTTTTATTAAAACCAATTTGGACCAAATACCTGCAATATTAAATACATAAAAATGTGCAGCCATTTATCACAAATAGACTAAAAAGGTCAAATATTTTCCAAAGACACGTATTTTTATAAGATTACAATGAATTAAATTTTCGTATGTATTGTATAAAGGGTACGAGAAATTTGAATACAGATATATGCCTATAGTGAGGGAAATATAAATTAAATTGAACGTGAATAATGTATTAATTATGTCGCCTCTAACACGT
Organism: Lamproptera curius; assembly: GCA_029286875.1. Taxonomy (NCBI): domain Eukaryota; kingdom Metazoa; phylum Arthropoda; class Insecta; order Lepidoptera; family Papilionidae; genus Lamproptera; species Lamproptera curius. The sequence continues at coordinate 321,052 of JAGSMT010000157.1, forward strand.
TTAATTGTACATACATTACGTATATGGTTAAATGCTCAAATTTTGTAATAATTTAGTTTCGTTTTGACAGAAATTACACAATATGCAAGTAGCTGAAGTACAAAACAATGTACCAAATATATAAATAACAATATAAGTATAATAACAAAAAATATTTACACTCTAAACGTTTGCAATAAAAATAACCTTGACACTTTGCAATTTATATTCTCTAAACGTTTCTGAAAAGTTAATGGTATAAATTATGGAATACCATGAAAATAGCTCTGCGGCATAAGTTTGGTATGCATCCAAACAGATGAAATGTAGTCTTGTCGCCCCATTGGGAATTAATGGACCAATTCCAAGAATTTCATCTTCCAGTGAGCGCGTACCATATTTTATTTCACGGACAGGATCTAATTTACCCTCCATTGTATGTCACAATCAATTTAAGACGCTCAAAAACATTTCTGGGAAAGAAAAAAGGCGTAATCTTGAATGGAAGACAACTAAAATATAGAAAAAAATCTAATAAAACATGTCATCAACTTATTATTACTATTTACAACTAACTTTTAGTAATATTATAACAAAAATAAAGTATGTTACAAAAAAGAAGCATTTAAAAAAATGTAATTAGTCAAGTACGACGCTAATTAAATAAGTACAGCATCATTTATTGTGACCAAATTATATCTTATGTTAATTAAATTTGCAATTAATTGCGTAAATTGAATATGTTACAAGTAACAATAAATTGAAGTTAAATTAGAAGACGGGTCAGGACGGTGTGTCGTCGTTTAAAATAACACAATAAAATTAACGGAATCCGGCTTATTAATTTATATGTATGAGTCAAAAATATCCAAACTATAAGAAAACAACAACCTGGCATTAAGTTATTCGCTCGAAGGTTTCAAACCGCTATTCGGTTCGAAACTTATGTCTATATCCTACGTTCTTTAATAGAAGAGCCGACACTAATATGTTACAGTTATATGTTATAGGAGCACATAGATCTAGTCTTCTTAAATTCCTGAAAATTTAATTTATACTTTTTCTCAAAAACAATATATATCTCACTAAATATATATCATCATCAGCCTGTAATTGTCCACTGCTGGACATAGGCCTCCCCTAACACACCCCTATCAATTAGGGGGTTTAAGTATATATAAAATATATTTTTTTGTCAAAGTATAACATTTGGCAATCGGAAAGGAAACATATTTTAATTACGAAAAATTATGACAAATTCAAGGTTTTCAAGAAGTGCGTAATGCAGAGTTTTTAAGACTAATTTATCCCGCGGGCTGTAATCTTTGTTCTTTTGCTAACGAATGTCTGGCATCTATCCAACTCTAAATTGTGATGTAACTACTTTGGCTGACCAACTAGTTCTTTGATGACGTCAGTAAATTTAAGCTTTTTTTAGTTTTAGCGTTGTATATTATATAAATTAATACACTAGTCTTACTACTGCAGTCAGAACCAGAAATAACTCATATTTACTTATAATTCCATTGATCAATATTTAGATCTTTATTTTAATATTGAGCAACCATTAGAAATAAAGTCGGTTAGAAAAAGAAAAATATATTTATGTTAATAAAATATGGTAATGTAAAATGTATTTATGATATTTATTTATATGAATAAAGATTAACAATAAATTGCCTTAAATGTGCGTTTAACATATCTCATTGCATATGTTTCTTAACATTGAATTAAAATGCTTATTGTATACTTTTTTTACACAGAGGTGATGAAACTCCATTTCAGTAAACCTTAAATCAGTAAATTCTTTAAGGTTTAGCCAGCCTCTGAAATTTGATTGGACAATGTTGTGATTTTTGACATCGTAGTTTTCGTATTTGTAAAAATCTATTACATATACGTATAAAAAATATTAGAAAAATTTATCTTCTGGTCAAGCAATATTAAACATTTTAAATAATAATACTACATTTTTAGGTATTAAATTTTATATTGTTACTGATTATTGCTTAAACCCCGTTACCAGCTTCCTTTGTCAGCTTTTGTTATCAATAAACAAAGAACCTGCATTTCATTGTACGATTTACTCATCCATAGAATTTTAAACCGTTTATTTTGCTTACACTTTTTTTGTCAAAAAATTTTTGAATTATATCTTCTAAAAATATAAAAGTATTTTTTAATATAGCATTAAAGGTTATTCATAGCATAATAAACAATAGAAGCCAAGGTTAGAATAAGGATTTATAACCTGTTGGGTGTAATACTAAGTACTCTTTAGAATAAATTATTAATTATATTATTAAGTATGGCTTATATTTTCTTTCTCATATTGGAAATTTGACTTAAACTTTTAACAATATAAAAATTAATTTATACTAAATATAAAATACCAAAGTGTCTTTTTTATTCTGGATTTGAGTGATGTACTTTATTGTTTACTAATATATTTAACATTATAAAGTTATCTGTATGGCAATATGACAAATTTTGTAAAATTAAAACTTATAGCTGCCCAAAAATCAAATATTGATAGTTAGAATTTCTGCATTCTACATCAAAAACACATTCAAGGATTATGTTAACACGCGTCAATTTTAGAAGTTGAACATAATTTGTAAACAAGTAAGGTTCGGGGACTTCCGTCGCATGTCGATCGAAGTTGAGTGTCTGTGTTCTGCCATCACGTCGTGTGCAAGCCAGTAATATCGCCACGTAGCGTTTCAGTCGTCGCGTAACGCTGTAGCAGCCGCTCGTACCACTCGTAGAGGCCGCTCGTAGCTAGCAGCGTAAATATACGAAATTATATCTCATATTATGTTATACGTTTATTTATTGTTTATTTACTCAATATCTTACAATTAAAGTTTATTTCGTGGTGCCTGAAATAAGATGTAAAATACATCACTTTGCAATAAGGTAAGCATTCGATTATTTAAGTTGTGTTCGTGTAGGTTTACTATTTTTTTTTTCTTTTGTTTTTTCGTAGGTTGAAAACGATAAGCTTAGATTAAAACATAAGTAAAACAATGGATGTTTTAAATTATAGAGGTGTATTTTTTCCTTTTAATGAAATTTTAAGACAAAATTATTGTCAATTAAACATTCTATAAATTACTTAAATTTTATAATATTTTTGAATTTTTGTGTATGAAAATTATTTAATTAAAAATGTTTTGTGGTAAATATACCACAAAACATTTTTTTATAATTTGATTAGTTTAATTAGTCACACAAAATAAATTAGTTTATATAAAACAAAAATTATAGTAGATAAAGTAAATTTTAATAGTTAATTAACTAAATTTTTTTTGTAGTAAAATTTTTAGCTTTATATTTATAAGAAAAATTTACATTCGAGTTTTGTTTTACTGTGATGATCAAATTTGTTACTTTAAAATATTAGCAATGACATGTGCGATATTTAAAAAAAATTACAGATTTCTTAACTTGATTTTTTTTAAACGAAAGAAATATTTGATGTCGATAACTTTTTGAATTTTTGTAATGATACCTGAATATTTAAATGTTTAAAAAATTTTGTTAATAAACTCTTAACTCGTGATTTGAGTTTGAGTTTTTAGTAACGTAATATCTATTTATTTACAGAGTTTAACAACACCAATCAATATTGCTATTATTAAAATAAGCGAAAAAAAATTGTGATACTTAATCAATGGATCGCAATACAGTTTACGGTCTATTAGTAGTGTTATTTTTAAACCGGATTGGAGCAACGATACAATTCTGTCCAGGTTTTAAAAACTGTCACTGTGGTGGGACGTTAAATTTTAAAGTTGATTGTGTCATAAATGGTGAGTTTTATGCTGTTTTCACATTTTCTTTAGCAATATAAATACGATTACTTTTGCACACCAAATAGATTATCTTTTAAGAAAATTAAAATACTTAACAATAAAATGAAATACAAAAAAAGCCTTCGTAGTTTAGAAGTATTGGCCCTTGCTTTATAAACCGGAGGGCGTGGATTTGACGCGGGGAAAGAACTTTTGTTATCGTAGTTTTATGGTTGGTTAGGACAAATTGGGCCGATTACCCAATTGTCTCAAAAGTAATATAATCCATGCGTAGATGGGCAGAATACAAAATTCGGTCCATCCACAAACCCGCATTTGACCAGCGCGGTGGGAAACGGTCTACCCTAATGAAGAAAGAATGCATTAGGCCTCCCTGTGTCCAGCAGTGAACTAACACAGTCCGATGATGATGATGAGCAATACAAAAAGAAATCAATTAATTAGAAAATAAAGTAATAAAATCAAACAGAAGGAAAAGTTTTCATCATTGCAATCGAATTTTATTAGCAACTTAATAAAAATATTATAGTCACTGAGTTTAAATATTTTATATTTCTTTGTTTTACGCGCAAAATTTTGATGCTGGATTGTGTTTAAAATAAATTTGTTTTATTTTCAGGACACTCAGTGCATATTGACATTTTGCCAGGAGTATACGTCAATATTATTTGTGAAAACATAACAAGCTTAGATTACGATGACTTCCCAAATAGGAGCAATCATTTGCAGAACTTTAAATCAGTCAGTTTCAAAAATTGTCCGATTCCATCAACGTCTTTTAAAAACTTGTTTTATTCCCTAGGAATTAACAAAACAATGACTCTTATATTTCAAAACAATGGAAATATTTCATTTAATTTTGAAAGAAAACATTTTATGGGTTTAGATTTAACAAAACTATTAATATCTGTAAACTGTGACAGATTTTTACCAAATAACTTATTCATGGATTTAAGTAATTTAAGATGGTTAAATATACGAATAAATCGGTTACTATTACCAAAATGTTATTGGAGCCTTTAAGAAAATTGGATACTTTGGAAATTAGTCACAATCAAATGACAAATATATCAAGCAATGTATTCGAACACTTGACATATCTAAGGAAACTTTCTTTGTGGCAAAGTAATGTTTCTTATGTGTCTCAAAACCTATTTAGTGGAATGCAATCGTTGGAAGAGTTAGATATAAGTTCTACCTCTTTGCTGAAAGTTCCACAAGAAATTTTTTACCCGCTTAAAAATCTTAAAAAGGTTACCCTGTTTTCTAATAGATTTTCTACGGTACCGCAAGGTTTATTTTCGAGAAGTAAATTACTCAACACGATTATCATTCTTAACAACGACGTTAAGTTGACTAATCTTCCTAAACGGTTTTTGGCGAATTTGCCATATCTCAAAAAGTACATATACAGCGATGTGGAATTGAGAATATTTCCTACGATGTATTTCTTAACTCATCTTTTATAACGAACGTTTCTCTGGCATATAATGCTTTAAGCTATTTACCAGATTCAGTTTTTAATAATCAAATTAACTTATTGGAACTTGATCTCAGTTTTAACAATATAAGTACTTTAGGAACAATACTTTTCTCATCGTTAGTAAAACTGGAAGTTTTAAATTTATGCGATAATAGCATTACAGAAATATACGGGTAAGAATTCAGTTTACTCTTTTATGCAATTATTTTGAGCGTGTTATGATTGAAACATAGGCAAGTTGGAATATGTGAAAGGAATATAACAAAATAATTAGATACTTTTTTTCTATTTTTTGGTTATGGTGTTCAGAAACAACTTATATTGATTTCTTTTATTTACGCGATTATTATACATATCAAATCCACTAATTTACGGACTTTTCGCGTTAGATATAATACTTGCAAAATAAAATCGGAACAATCGATGTTCTTTTGCAAGTATTTTTGGTTCATCAAATCTAATATAATGATTGGGCCTGTCTTGAATATAGTCGCAAATTGTTGATGTTAAGCACCGACGCCATAAAAAAACTGCAGACATGCGCTAAATGTGCCGCATGATACTGAACATAAGATCTTTACGTTATATATATTTAAAATAATGTTCGTAAAAAATTAAATTAAAAAAATCTTATACTTCGTACGCGATTCGATCATAGCACGCTGTTAGTCAAGTCTAGTTTGAGTATAGGGAATTTATTATTTTTCTTTTCAGAGCAACATTTTCTCCATTGCTAAGCTTAAAGTATCTAAATATTGAAAGAAACAAACTTAAAATGATTTCATCTTATTTACTCGAAAATAATAAACAAAAACTTTCAATAACACTTGCCTTTAATGAATTGACTTTTGAAAATAAATTTGTTGTTAACAATTCATGGATGATTAATATGAATTCACCATTTGTACATACTTATAACTTGAAGATGCTCAATTTGAGTCATAATAAAATCAACACGGCTTTTGTTGATTGGTGGATAAACGGACACGAAAAAATTGATTTAAGTAATAATTTTATAAATAAACTATGGGTACGTATATACCTAAGACAAAGGATAATAATAATATGTATATGACGATATATATAAAGCAAATGATTAAAAACATGTGTTCAAATTGTTATTTGCATTTTTTCAGCCTAATAAAGACGACGAGGCTTCTCAAAGTTATAAGACAGCAATAACCGCACCATCAAAGGAAATTTGGATTGGGCAAAACAATTTGTTTAAAGATTGCAATAACTTGTGGTTTCTTGATTTCCTTCAGACGAGATGGAAAACTAAGGTACCTTTTTAGATTTATTTTAATTAGGCTAATTTATAAAATGCCTTTATTTTTTAATTACTACAAATAGTACGACATTGAATTTTAATTTCAAGCAATATGTTCCGGTAAATAATCTTAACTTAAATAAAAACATGACTTTTGATAGTAATTAACAACATTTGTATACCTTTATTTGTACCCCTATAATTTAAGTTTCCTCAAATAAATTTTTGATGTTTATTTCAGATCATTGACATTGAATATACGCAAGTTTCGACATGGTCTTCTAGAATAGTTTGTTACGCAGCATTTTATACAATTATATTTGTCACAGCGTTATTTCTTATCATTATGTTAATAACAATTGCTGTTTACGTTTTATACAAAAATGAAATTAACTACCTTTTGAAGAACCTTTGTTCAAGAGTTTTTATTTCTTCTATGGAATTTCAAAGAAATAAAGAAATTCAAATAGCACTAAAATATTCTACAGCAGATGAAGAATTTGTACTAAAAGAAATTTTACCAGGCTTACAAATTTGTAAAGATGTTAAAATTCTTATGAAACCTGTGAGTTTAGTTACTAAGAAAACATTTTTTGATAAGAAAAAACGCGAAAACCATGTTAATATTACACTTGTTGTATTTTCACCTAATTATTTAATGACAACTTATAGTCACGTGAATATAAAAAAAATCCGAGGAGAGATGTTGAAAGCAAAAAATACAATTTACATTTTTGTCAATACTGCATCTGATAATTCTATTTATGCTTTTCTAAAAGAACAACGTGATACCCAAGTGTCTTTGTTGTGGAGGGAGATAAATTTCTGGAATAGAATCTATGACATTCTGTCAAATAGAACTGGAACTCAAAAAGGATCTTCCAAAATTAAAGGAAACGGTTGCAAGAGTGGTGAGATAAAAAACCTTAGATGTAAGTTTTCTCAACGACCATCATTGATAAAGTTATCAGATTGGCCTCATATTGACACGTTCGAGAAGATTACTCATAGTCAAGTGTAATGTTTTAATATTTTTAATTTATTGAGGCAAAGACTGAAGTTTTCTCGCAATTCTTATTGGAAGCATAATACTTGGTATATGATTACAATGCACAGTTTTTTCGAACACAATTTGAATGTTGCTCTAGTTATTATGTATAATGTAGGTTTTGCAGTACTTATTTCATAAAAGTTGTAATCTATTTATCCTTCTGAAAATATAGATCTTTGCTGTAATACAACCATTAGAGTTTTTTTTGTTTTATCCTCCCTTTTAGTACAATAGTTAGTAAATTGCTATAGATTAAATTCAAGTGAAGTTTTTGTTGAAATTATGTACAAAATTAAAAAAAAATATATTTACCAAAGCCTAAAGTTATTAAGTTTGTTTAGCAGTTTTTCTGAATAATAAAATAATTTTATAAGAATTTTAAATATTGAAATATGGTATTAAAAATTTTAAAAATAGAAAATTTTTCTCTGAGGAATCCTGACAAAATTATTGAAAAATTTTAATTTATGAAGTGATTTTAGTTTTAAATTACGATTGATTTACTAATTACAAATTACTATGAAAAGATATTATTGATTTCTTATTTAAAACAGATATATAATAACAGGAACAAAAAAGTTAAATTAAAAATAATGACATTATCAGACAAATACAAATGAAAATTTAACAAAAAAAATGCCCGACTTCAAACAGTACATAACCATTTAGCGCAAAGTGATAACAACGTGCCCCGCCTTGCAACTGCTCCGCGACTTTCTGCCAGCGTGTTTTATAACTATGATATCTTTTGAGGTTTATTTAATCAAAATGTCGTATGTGAAATGTTTTATGCACAAAAAATTTAGAATTGTTTAAATGTATTTAAACAATTCTTAATGTAACTTTTATGTAACCTGCCTTAAATGAGCTTTGAATATGTATAATTTTTTATATTTTTTAGTTTACATTAAAATGGTTATTGTGAGTTATTGCAAAACAAAGATATGTGCTATCACGGGCTTAATAATAATATAATATAATTTTGTTTGTCCTTGACGGTTTCGGAAGCGTTTGGAATTTAATCGCACGAGGTTGTGATTCTTGTCACTGAAATTTTCTTAATTTCTCTAATTTCTGTTGAACTACTTATTACAACATCATTAATAAAATTAGACCAAATGACAGCAACATTCTCAAATATAACGCAGCATATGACGCTACATGACTCCTTGCCGCTCCGTGATATAAGATGTCATCACATCACACAAATGTTCGAATACAGTAGTGTTTTCAAGCTATTGCTTTTTGACAGAAACTGACACTATTACTCCTACGAAAATTAACTACCTACTTTTTTTTATGGCATAAGCAGCAGATCAGCCGTCGGGCCACCTGATGGGATGGGGTCACCGACGCCCATAGACATTGGCAATACCAGTGGTATCGCCAACGCGCTGACCGTGAGACATATGGTGTTAAGTCTCGTTTACCCAGTAAATACGCTGGCTACGGTACCCTTCAAACCGGAACACAGCAGTGTTTTCACGCTACTGCTTCGCGGCAGAAATAGGCACCGCGGTGGTACCAACCCAGATGGTTTCCTGTAAAAAGAGAACCTACCACCGGTTACTTAAAAACTGATATCAATAGATAACCTAATGACAACTCTTCATAACAATATAACTCTCTAATCTTACTTGTCCTTTACACTGAGTAGGTATAACTTTACCTTTAGGCAGCAAATAAGACAGACAACAGCAAAAAATGCAGTATTTTGTTATTAGTCTGTACTAATTTCTTGGTAATGTTAGTTTTAAAAATGTTTCTAAAAGACTTCTACTACAGGGAAACTCTCCTATTAATTTTTACAGCTTAATTTTCATGAATCTGTGATTTGTTCTTAGATATTATTTGGATTTAAGACTTTTACTCAAAAATATATCGATTTACTGTAACCTTGTAATTAAAAAAGTTACCCACGTTGGTTTAGTTGTACCAGATTTAGAAAAATGCTAACTTTTTTTAGATTAATATAACTAAAGACGAACATTTCTGTCATAAAGTAAATACGTCAGTTTTTCTATCGAATGTATCAGACACTCTTATCATAAATTATTTTACTACACGCACTACACCATAATTCAAATAGTAACTATAATAGCAAACAGTATCCGAAAAGGTAGAGACTTAGGAAAATATGAAAAACAGTGTGTGTATCGAGCGTAAAGTTAAATTCAATTTTTATAATTTTAAAATAACTCAATACTTCTCTAGGTAATAATCGATTTATATTTAATCCAAAAATAGCATCAATTATATAGAATATAATTAAACATTATTTAAAAAACTAATTCGTAGTTCATAGGTGTAAGACATATTTATGTGGCACACTCATTCATTTACAAATTGTAAATCTATTGAGCGTACATTAAGCTCACACAAAATACATAAAGTAACTTTTCTGAACAATTTAACGTAAATCACTGTGTGTATTATCATTTCGGGCTCAGGATCATGCAGCACTTTCATGTTCAATGGTGTTGAAACCAAGATAAAGTTTCCATTTAGTCGTTCAAAATGTATATGTTATACATTAAAACATAATAGAATATGAAATGAAACAAAATGTAAGCATTGGTGTTAGTTAAATTCCGTCAAAATTTTAATAAAGCGGTAATTATAATAAAAAAATCTTTTTATTTCATTATTGCTTTAATTGATAAAGTAAACAATTAAAAATATTCCATGATGTGTTTTATTGCAAATGTACAAAATCTTGACCCAAGACTTTAAATATCTGTATCTGACAATACATACCATTATAACAAAGCAGTAATTGCTTTATCTACGGTGCCCCTAAAACGAGTATATGAATCTTCCACTTTTTAGTTAATTCCTTTTGGTATTGTGTTCTTTTTATTACCTACGCAGGCAGACGAGCAGTTGGGCCACCTGATGGGAAGAGGTCACCGACGCCCATGGACATCGGCAATATCACCTACGTGCTGCCTACCGTGAGACATAGGGTGTTAAGTCTCGTTTACCCAGTAAATACGCTGGCTACGGTGCCCTTCAAATCGGAACGCAGTAGTGTTTTCAACTACTGCTTTGCGGTAGAAATAGGCACCGCGGTGGTACCCACCCAGACGGTCTCCTGTAACAGGGACCTACCACCGGTATGTCACCGAAAATTACAACTTTGTGGCAATTATTTATATATTTAAGAAATGTTTACGATACTACAGTTTATAAAAAAAAGAATTAGAATACATAGCATGTAAAAGGTATATGTCGAACAAGTATGGAATTATAATTATTACTTTTTATCATTCACAAAAACGTAACGACTCGCTTGAGAACCATGTTAAATTATCAACCATCAACATATTGTCTAAAATATACAATTAACGAGTGGTAAAGATAAACATCTAAGACGTTATAACATTTTTAAGTCACGGAGTCAAACTGAGTGTAGACTTTAGGTGAAATGGTGGAAGTTGGCAAGACGAAAAAAACAATGCTTGATTTTAGAGTCGGTGGTTACAAATTTTTAAGGTTATATGTTTTACGCTTCCGTACATGGTTTTTATGTAATATTTTGTAAATTCTTTAAACATGCTGTAAAAAAGGACAATTTTTAACGGAACAAGTAAGTAAAACACTTTTTACTCTTTTAAGTACAAATATATCGTATGTGTCAATGCAATTTATCACAACTAATTACTCTACACAATAAATTCAAAATAAAACGAAAATGTTTAGGTATAATGTTACACATAATTTTTAATATATCTACTAATTAAAAATATGGATACGATACTTCAACTGAAACTGTTATAAAATATGGGTAAAAAGTTTTCAGAAGCCAACATTAAGAGCTACTTCAGTCACGTACTCACCCTAACATGTCGCAGAAATTAAGTGAGAATCATTAAATTTGAGCACTTACCGCGGCGACATTTAAGTGCGGCAAATTAATGAAGCCTTTATTTGATTTTCAACGTCTATATTTTAACACCATCAGAAAGTATTATTTAAAAAACACGTAATATAATTTATAGAAAAAAAATATAATTGCTAAAATGTTTTATGAAAGAAAAAAAATACATGTACTTCGTTAATAACCGTAAAAGATAAACATTATTACGCCTTGGCCTTTGTCTAAAAAAACGCTTCTATGGTTTATAATTTATCCATCCAAATATGTGCTTTAATTTCCTAACACACTATGCTTTAGAAATTATAAGACGTTTATTAAGCTTTTTCATTCATACCCGCCTTGTGAAACTATCAAGACAAGTTTCACACAAGACATCGTTTAACAACATAAGCCGTGATTAGCGCTGAGGGGATAGCCCAGCACGCGCTGGAGGAGCGCTCTGGAGCTGCAAAGTATCGTGGGGCACGACCTTGCGCTCCCCACTGTAGTGTGCAGCATGTTGATAGACATAGGGTGGCGTTCTTGTATTTTGCGTGAGAGTGATGGCTCTAAAGACAGCCTGTGTTACTTCTCTCCCAGCGTCAACGAGTAATAAACGTGGGCTAAAATATAAGAGAAGAGGTAATAAATAATAGCTAGAGCTCTAGATGGAATTAAATATTCAGTAATTTCTTAATCGAGGCGAAGTTTCGTCTCTTTGGCCAGCCCTCGATTCAGTATGCTAACGAGCATAGCAAAGTGAGGGCCTAAGTGAGGAGGTCTCTCTTGGGAGGGCTGACCACCATGTAATATCCAATGCCTACGATATACACCGCCGTGGTAGAACCGGTCGTCCTCTACTCAGCGAGCGCCTGGGCCCCGGCAACGAAGAAGGTCCAGGTGCGGAGGCGCCTCAATATGGTGCAACGCGGCTTCGTGCAGAAGATATTAAGGAGAGAAGTATTAGGGCATACAGGACGGTCTCCTAAACTCGGCCCTATTGCTCGCTGGGATTCTTCCCTTGGACCTTAGGGTCCAGGAAGCGGCCACTCTTTACGAGGTAAAGAGAGGCCGTTCCCAGCGAGTGATCGGTGACCGGGGGCTTGAGAGTCCTGTGCCCTATATCAAGCTGCCACATCCGGCGGAACAGGTAGGGCCGGAGTTCGTCTGTCTGGAGGGCGGTGCGGACGTCTCCCAAGATACTTCCGTCCTTAAGATCTTCACGGACGAAAGTAAAATTGAAGGTAAAGTCGGTGCGGCATTGTCCACTTGGGACGGTGCCGCAGAAATTAAAGTTGGGAGACTTGCACCGTCTACCAGGCGGAACTACTGGCTCTCCGTAGGGCCGTCGAGTGGCACTTCAACATCCTGCACGAAGCTGCAAATATACAGTGACTCAAGGTCCGCCCAAGAGACACTGAGTAGGAGTGATCCCACACCGCTGGCCGTAGAGGCAAGAGAGAAATCGCCAAACTGGTAAATCAGGGCGACTCTCTTGACCTCTACTGGATTAAGGACATGCGGTGTGGAGGATAACGAAAGGGCGGACCTTCTCGCGAAGGAGGCTGCCCTGCGCATAAAGAGACGGCCGGACTACGAAGAGTGTCCGGTTTCATTCGTCAAAAGGATTCTCCGACAGGAGTCCATTGACGAGTGGAACCGGCGCTATATATCAGAGCCAACAGCCTCGACCACCAAGCTCTTCTTCCCCAATGCGGTCGACGCGTACCGTGCGGTAAGGCGACTGGGGCTCAGTCCAACGCTGGTGCAGGCATTGACAGGGCACGGGGGTTTTGCGGAGTATCTCCACTGTTTCAAGTGCCGGACAACCCGGCATGCGAAGAATAGTAGATTAATAATAAGGTCATATATAATAAGTATATATGTATTCTATATTAAGTAGCAATAAGTAGTATTAAGTAGCAATAGGCTGATGTAAGTAGTAAATAAGTAGAATAAGATAAGTATAGGCATAAAATAAAAATGTAAAATTTAAATAGGACATAATGTATAGAAATTAAGGCCTGCACTATGCAGATACCAGCGTCTGTAACCTGGAAACTTAAAATAAAGAAATAAAACTAGATTTAAGTTTAAAGTATGTATCTACATCTAACTATAAGATTAATAAATGTAAATAAAACTAAGCGTTCATGCATAAAATATAAATAAAAAAGAGAAAAATAAATAAAGATAAAACCAAACAATACACATAAAAGAACATAAATGTACAAAAGAACAAGTACAAAAAGAGCGGAAAAGGACCCTGATCCCATATGTCAGGGGAAAACACGATAAAAAAAAAAAAAATGCCTATGTTTTGCACGGGCCTTGTTACTATTTTGTGCATTTATAATAATATAGTTTGGTTTTCCAGTGGACCAAAATACCTACTGAATTATACAAGACACAATTTACACTCCCTTTATTATTAAGAAAATAAGGTGAAGAATAAGAAAGTACAGGTAAGCAAACAGAAGCTCTATTATTTGGAATGAAAGAGGGTGATTGTGTTATCAATTGTGCGTCATGCTTTAACGTTCATCATGAGCCTGTTTTAGTCCACTGCTGGACATAGGCCTTCCTAATACACCCCTATCCAGGGGTTTGGACCGTATCCCACCACGCTGGTCCAATGCGGGTTGGTGGGTGGACTGACTTTTACATGCCCATCCGATGCATGGATCATCTTACTTTTCAGACAATTGGGTGATCAGCCCAAATTGCCCTAACCAACTAGGAAACAACAATGAAAATTTGTTGAGTTCCCGCAGGATTCGAACCCACAACCCCGGTTTCTAAAGCACACGCCCATACCACTAGGCTACGGAGGCAGTTGCTTTAACGTTACCTAAACTATATTTATCATAACTAAACACGTTTGTTAAAACATTTTAATCATTCATATATAATTTAGGAAAAATATATTTTTATTAGGATGTTAGTCATATCTGGATATTAAAGTTAAAAGAAATTATGACCTTTGCTCCATTTTAATAGGCAACCTATTAAAGTTTTATTGCGTAATTTTAGAAAAATTTTCGTACAAACTTGATCGGACAAAGTATTTTAGATTTTCCAACTGCAATAAGAGTCATCCTATTAAATAATTCTATCCTTTTTGCTTTCCTCTTCCGCTTTGTCGCTGTAAAAAGTGGAACTACTTATTTAGTACTGTTTATTGCAAGCCGGTTATAGCATTCTCACACTTTAATTTATATTTAAATTAAAATAGGAGCCTAACAAAAGCGTGGCGTTGTGTTAGTCTCCTATTTATACTTTGCGAACTCGTGGTTTCGAATACAAATCCTGCAGGGAAACATTTTTGTATTGCAGTTAATGATAATCAAGAACATGTTACCGGAAATGACTGAAAATACACTGACATCTAATCCATGTTTCATTTAATCCTATAGATTGCAAGTCCCTACGTAAAGACACAGAAGTTAAACTAACTCAAAATATAAACAATGTCTGTTGTCCATGGAGACTTACAAAATACACGTCTCGGAATCGCTAAACACATATTCAGTTAAACTAACTAGAACTTTATTTTGTGAAATTTTGCTAGGTCCAAATTTGCTCAAAGCCGATACAACTTAGCTAATAAGCCGTGTCGGATTTGAACAAAAAAATTCAGGTCAGCTTTGAACAAAAAATGTCCTGTCACGTAGTATGAAGGGGATGTATGTATTACAAAACAATATGTATTGTACAATTTACCCTGCCATGTGGGACCCCTACAAGAATACGGTAATTCGATCTTCCTAATGGCCACGGCTACCATTCGCCCCGCACGTGACTGGTGATATAAGTAGTCGTTAAGCCGTGCATATTTGTTGAATGTAGGAGGGAAAAGCCACAATAAATATAACAAACGTTTTTAAATTTATAGACGAAAGGATTATATTTTTTTGTCGCTGCTATTTTACAATTCAAAGGGGCGTATTAGTTTATTTTTTTCACTCTTACTTATAAAATTATATGTTTAAAGTATAATTTTTTACAAATATGTAGTTGCTCTTAAGTTCTGGTACAGATCTTTTAGAATATTTTATACTCTCTTCTTTCACATGTTTGAAACTCGTGTATTATTTATAAATATAGTGGACTTTAGAGAGTTACTATGGCAACTTCGTTAAAATTCACATCCAAGGACAACCATTAACAAATTAAATTTTTATTACACAATAAACTACAAGTTTAACACCAACGGTTAATAAAATGAATACTAAAGAAAAAAATACAATTTATAAAAGAAACAAAGAACTCTGCTGTTCAGGTATTGAATGTCACAAATTTGATGCTTTGAGAGAGGTGGGGTGAGTCTACGGCTACAGTTGATTTGTGTTGCTATGGTTTCCTACTTGTTTGTGTAGAACATCGTACATAAGATGGTACGGTAAACCTAAGTTCTGTACAGTAGCTATGAAATCTAAACTGATATCACAAAGACAAAAAAAATATTGTATGTTACTGTGACATATTTATTGATGACGTTGTGATGTAGCTCAGGCTCATTGTGAAAGCTGCATGTTTTAACGTTGCTCTACAAATTTATAAAATACTAACTGTTACCCGCGACCGCGTGTAATTAAAGAAAATTCCCAGAGGATTATTAAAATACACTGTATAGTATAATATAAATGAGGTGTTTTATTTGTAAGTTTCGTAGCATTAGCGTCGACGATGATAAATTTAAGCAATAAAAATTATATGTGTAAATGTGTGCGAATCCCGACGTGATTCAGACGATTGCCATATAAACTTTCATCCCCTATTTGAACCCTTTCGACCACTTATATCGCAAAAATTAATACCTTATGTTCTTTCTTAAAGTCATACATATTCTTAGTATGTACCAAATGACATCAAAATCGGTTTAATGGTTTAAACAGTTAAGATGGACAGACAGGCAGACAGACGGACAGAGTTACTTTCGCATTTATAACTTTAGTATGGATATTACAATTGAGGTGTTTTATTGTATGTGTCTATCATTAGACACAAAGTTTTATGACTTTTGCTGTGACGATGACGAATTTACATATTGACTTTTATCTCTATTTTAACCTCCAGTTCATCCTCGTACACTTCGAAACTACAAATTGCTTAAAAAAAATTATTGACATGATTTTCCAAAAACATTATTTGATTGCGAAGTAAATTAAAAAAAAGAAATATTATCGTAAAGCCGCATATCCAATTCATTTGGATAGGTGCTCAAACACCACTTAGCGTTTGCACACAGCATACGTATGGTTTTAAAGTGAACAAGTAAGCGGAGCCATTATTTGATGATCTGACTTTTTTTAATTTTAATGAAAGTCTACTTAATATACTCAGCAATTTGTACTTTTTTAATTATTTTTTGTTTTTCTGATAAGAAATATCAATAACGCCACAACATTATTCTTCCATACATTACTCACTCCTTTATACATTAAAGTGTGCGCAATACAAAATAAGTATTATATTGAAAAGTTAATACAAAATAGAAAATTAAAAGAAGTGATCTAGTAACAGTTTTTCGCTATAACAATTAATAGACTATTTATAAATGATAACAAATTTGTTTGTTTTATTAGTTGTTATAGGTACATGTAAAGGGTTAAGAAAGTTAATAGAAACGATGCTATTCTATTGAATCGTTCAATGCCTACTTTGGAAATGATTTACGGGCCTCGGTGAGTCACGTTTAAAGAGAAGATATTGAACGGCCACTTTAATAAGCAGATTTCTTTTGATATCTGATATTAGTATTCATTAACTAATATTCGCTTGTCCAATCATTGGATCATCATTATCATCATCAGCTTGTGTTAGTCCGCTGCTGGTGATAGGCGTCCCCTAATGCACGCCTATTCCATTAGGGGGTTTTTGGACCGCACCCCTCAATGCTGGTCCAACTGGGGTTGGTGGGTGGACCGTCTTTTTACATACCTATATGACGCATGGATCATCTTATTTTACAGACAATTGGGTAATCGGCCTAAATTGTCCTAAACAACCATAAAACAACGAACACAAAGCCGTTTCCCCGTGGGAGTCGAAACCACGACCTCCAGTTTAACAGTATTGCAAGGCCACGGAGGCGGTTAGATGAAACAATTGGATATGGTGGTTGGAAGTTAGTGAGGTGAGGTGGCACAGTGGCAACGGTACCACCAACCAATGAAAAACATAAATTTACATAGCGACTATAAACTGACGACATTTCGCGAGTACTTTGAAAAGTTTATTCCCACACATCTTGCGAATACATCTGAATACACACACCCGGTATTTACATACACCCGCGTTTAGAGGCGGTTCTCACCGCCCCTAGCAACCGATTAAAGATCTTCGGCATCCCGGTCCACAAACCGATCGTCGAGGTTCCTTAGGAGACACTCAATAATTCCTAACTCACATACCTTCTGTACACGTGGCCTTCAATTTAGCGAAAAGTGTGTTAGATGAAAAATACAAAGACATGGGTGTAGCAGCGTAATATCAAGCATATTTTGAATAAATAAACGATATTTTGACTATATTAATAACTCAATAGATATCAGAGATTATAAATGTGGTAGAAGACATTACGAGGCAAATTCCTACAGATAGCAAGTAACACTGCTTACATTGCTTAAAATAGTTATACGCTTTTTAAAGCCGGTTTTATTTTTTGTTCAAATTTCATTTGTTTTTTGGAATAGACTCCGACACTATTGAACCGATTAGAAATATTCTTTCACTACTAGATAGTTATATTGACCCTGAGTAACATAAGGAAAATATATTCCAAAAATCTAAAAATAACATTGGCGTAGCCTTGGACGGAATGATAGTACATGCTTTATTGATGTTTAACCACAACAGTTCTTGCTGCGAATACCGGAAATGCTTGCTGTGAGAAGATTTCTATATACTTGACAAATTTATTATTCACTATGTATATTGTTAAGTTTTTCACTTATATAAGCTGTATTAGCATTAAGTCTTTGTTGAACAGAGTAACAACCACGTATCTTCATTGTTCTTTTTTTATTATTACAAACTCTCGTGTTGGTATTATCAGTAAGATTGACTATTCTCCTTTTGATTTAATATTTATGTACAATGTCATGAAATATTATATTGATGTATCGCAATGGATTAAACCTCCGCTCGGAGCATAGTTATGCGGTACATATTTAATATCTAACATTCCAAGTTATTGATACAAAAGAGTAGCCCAGTAAATTTCCTAACACCTCAGGATCAATAAATAAGTCAGCTGAATAACTATTTTAGAATATTTTAACTGTATTAAGTTATGAGGTTAAGACTTAACCAGAACAAAAAGAATTTCATCACTAGTTATCAGAGCATTAAGCACGTCACGGTATATATTTAAAAAAAAAAATTTGATAAATCTTTTCGAGGTGATTATTTTTTAAGGCAACATGGTAATGAAAATATGGTAACACGCTCGTTTCTATGTATCAAGTACCCGAATCAAGTAAGTAATAAGGGATACCATCATGACATTGAAACATTACTTTGGTTAAGGTACTTAAGTTAAAATAATGAGTGGGTAATAATGAGCATTACAAAGTAGCACAATTTAGTATCGGGGCATGTTGGGTATGTACGAAAACCTCGACCATGTAACTAAAATATGTAACATATTTTAGGCAGTTTAGTTATAACTAATTTACAGAACTCATGACGCAAAAGAAGATTAACATATATACACTATTTGATTATAATGTAGGTATGACCTACTTTTTATTAAAATTATGATTCGGAAATAGACGCCCACTTGATCAGTCTTCATTTAATGGGTCTAATGATTCATGTATATATATATTTCATGGGCCTAATGATTCATGTATATATCTATCTCTAGCAACTTCTGCAATAGCAATGCAAAATAACTTTATTTTAAAACAGTAGTCTGCGTACGCAATAAACAGTACTCTTTCTTAGTTCTATTTTATGTAAAAAATGTGCTTGATGCCATATTTTTAATAAATTTCAATTTGTTTTGTTAACTTTTAATTGTTGCAGTCATAATAAAATTGTTACTTTATTTTTATGAAATAATGAATAAATTTAACTTTTATTCTTCACATCATATACTTTTGAAAAACGATTATCTTTAAATATCTTTTAATTTTTACATATTATAGAAGTAGAGATGGTATTATAATTACTTTATTGATAACTTTTTAAGTAATAATTTCACTAGAGATTTTTATTCAACTTTGTTATTAGATTTATTAAAAATATTAAAACTCCTAAAATCAATTTAATACAGAATGGCCGGCTAAACACCGGCTCCAAGGGGCTCATTTTCAGGGGAAATGGGCGCGCAGGCCTCCTTTCTACGCTCTGGTCTTTTTTTAGTGAAAGTAAAGGAAATCGACGGGTGCCTCACAAGCATAACGTTTTTCATAACATTTTAAACAAGTGTCACGTTGCAGATACAGATAAAGAGAGTCTTTATACTGAAATTGACTCGACTCAAATGGTTCTTTTCTGGTTCAGTACCAAAGCAAAAACTTAAAAGAATAATGACTACTAGAATGTTAATAGTTTCGATGTAGTTTTAAATTTTTACGGAACAGTACGATATTGATAGGGATGACACGTTTGCGCTCTTGCTGCTGAAAAAATACACTAAGAAAGTTTTTACGCATTTTCGGGAGCAGCCTCTGGTACAATAAAATAATCTGTTTTCTGTTTAAAAGTCGCGCCTTTTATTCCAAAACATTAGTGTTTTTTTTTGTTTCAATATAGGCGACGCTGTAGCTCTAATCACTATGAATATTAACTTAATGTAGTCTCTGCTTGCTGCACTAGTCTTCTGGTACATCAAGCAGATTGTTGCGTTATTCGCTAAAGTTGTTACGGCCGGCCTTTATGTTTCATGCTAGAATCCTAAACTAAAACTCGATAAATTAAATATTTTACCAACTTTAGTTATGATACCATTTATATACACTAAACACAACTACTTAAATGTTTTATGTAAGTTTTTCTAAACGTTAGTTAATACCGAAGTATGTTATCTGCTGTGACAAATACTTTCCCACTACACTTAATAGACTATTCTCTAGTACAATACCAACTTTACAAATGATAAACGAGATTTCACTATCAAAAGACATTCGTTATTTTACGATTGCCGCAGTTAATATTAGTGTTACTTTAAAAATGTGTTCTCGTTGTTTTCATTGTTTTTAATGTCAGTTATTTACAGAGCTTTGATTTACGCAGTGAAACTTTTAGCTTCGGGCCGTAAAAATCGAGTAAAAACATAAAGTATCACACTATTACGAATAAAGAATAGAAGATTACTTACGCCATAGTAAAATACTCATGTAATAAATAAAAACATTGCAAAAAGCCAGCCGAGTTCCATGTTTAAGTCATTATATTTCTTGCAGCAACTTTCAACTATATTACACTAAAGTTTAGTAACGCACATACATTTTGTCAGTTAAATATATAAGTGAGAAGTTAATGACTGTTAAGAGATGTTTTTCGTTTTTATATCCTTTTGAAGAATACACCCATGAACAAGCAAGCATACATTAAGCATTTAGTGATAATAGGATCCCCTTTTCTTTTGCCACTGTATGCTTAGCATTTTAGTTTAAATATATAAAATGAAAAAAAAAATGGTCCAGGATTATAATATGCAAATTACTATTCCTTGATAAACCGACCTTATTTCATAGTTAAAATGAATAGATTAGGCAGTAAAAAGAGTCCTAGCTACAAATGCAAATTATTAACTTACAAAGGAAGTAATAAAGCTCTTGAAGTATACTTCTTGTTCATAACACTCTTAGGAAAAGTTTCAGCTGCTACTTTAGGATTTGCTGTAAAAAAGGGTCGCACACTTTCTTTTTGTTCCATTTAGTGGAGAGTAGAAACGCTATGATAGTTTTATGTTATGGAGGTTTGTTTGTGTAATACTTGACTTATAAAAGGTTAATCATAAAAAAATGGATTCTTATAGAAGATTTTTAATTTTGCCTTCAAGTTATAAAACAACAACAACGAAAAAACCAAAAAAATATCTCTAAACAAAATAACGAAACATTTCATAGCTTTCAGCAGTTAATCAATAACGGTTTTGTTGAAAAGCATAATTTTAATTTAGTTTGCTTTATCGTCATTATAATCAGCCTCTATTAGGGGTTGTTTGGACCATATCCCAACATGCTGGTCCAATGCGGGTTGGTGGATGGACCAACTTTTTACATACCCATCCGACGTATGAATCATCTTACTTTTTAGACAAGGGTGTAATCGGCCCAAATTGTCCTTACCAATCAGAAAACAACGATTTTGGTAAGTGTCTTACTTATATCTATTTGTCTTTATACAAAAATATCCCTATAGAAACCAGAGCACTGTATATGTTCAATTTATATTATTAAATTTCATTTTAAGTTTGCTAGTGCATTGTTATATGTCACTTCCTTGTCGTTCTGGATGGTATACTAAATAAGAACACTGACAACAATCACTGAGGTATAGAATGTGGCATAACCATAATCCATGAGGATTTGGATTACTAAAGCTACATACGCGCAGACGTGCAGGCCTAATTGAACGACCTACGTGGAGAGACAGCGAAGCAGGACTCAAGATAAACATCCCGAAGACCCCGAAAATGAGGTGCAGAGCCACAAGTACTTTCCTTTTGGCCATCAGCACAGAAGAAGTGGAAAGCGTCCATATGCTGCGAGTCGGAAACAAGAGAAACTGAAGACAACATCACTTCTAGGACTGCCAAACCTTGTGCAACCTTTGTGAAACTGCGGCCTATTTGGCAGTCACGGAAACTGATACGGAGAGTCAAACTCAAAATATTTCGGGCCAACGATAAGATTGTCCTTCTGTATGGGTGCGAGGCTTATAAGGTAACCAAGAAGCTGGAGCTGCTGGAAAATGTCCCACCAGCTCCAAATCTTTGTCAACCAATATCTTAGGACAATTCTTTGAATTTACTGATACGACAAATCTCCAATGACCAACTCTGTGACCGTAGCCGTGAAAGCCCGATTGGCCAGCAGATCAAACGCTGGAAATGGAGCTGGATATGCCACACTTTCCGAAGAGACTCCTCTAAGGAAAGTGCAAAGGTGGTCCTACGAAACAAACCGGGCGTCGGATAATTGCTGACGAAGTGAAGGTTATCGGAAAGACTTGGAGCGAAATAAAACCAGAAGCTCAAGACAGAACGGGATGGAGATGCACGGTGGTCGTCCTCTGCCCCAGCAGGGGACATAAACTATTAGTGAAGCAAAACATGACATAAAGAGATTTCATGTGGCTAATTTACAGCTTACAAAGATTCCTAACCTTTGCGGCCGGCACTAAGCCAATCAGTGATAATTATTTCTACATCCTTAAAAAAATTGGACATGAAAAATGTATAGATCACTTTTTTCCTCACACATTCATATATATTTTTAACATAACTGTACGGTAAATAATTTGATTTATCAAAAATTATTTATAATTATTTGTAAATGACTTGCATATGTTATAATACATAATTTTTAGGTTAATTAAACAGCCGAATAATATGTATTAACGCCTTACTATAATCCTTCTTCATAGAAGTAACTATTAAACTATGACATAGAAAAAAAATTGTAAAATAAATCTCAAAACGAGCAGTATACCATTAATTTTATATCTTACTTTGCTAAAGCACCAGATTTAGTTAAAAATCATAGTTTGAGTGAAAAGCAATGCAAAATATACACAGTAAATACAAAAAAAAACATTTTAAAGTTTTTAGCAACAATAACAAATAAAGGATTTATAAATGAAAGCCTCATTGCACTCAAAAAGGTTTAAGCATAAAACAGAAAAGAGAAAAGCTGTAATTTTCTATTATGTCAACCATTTTGGTTCAATGCTTATTTTACGCGCAATTAAAAAAGTAAGGCATATCGCTATATTAAAATCTTTTTATCTTAGTGGCATATTTAAAATTTAAATTATTAAGTTTATTTTACATTTCTGAATGATCTTAGTATTTTTAGTACCAATTAAAAAGAAAGTTTGCACGAAATAATCTATAATAACGTAGTTCTTTAATAAATTGTTCAACAGTTTTTATTTAAATACCGCCTCCTTGCTTTTTATTAAATATCCAAAGAACTTAAGCTTAAATTACGGCCCCAAAAATAGTTTGTCGATAAAAAAATATCTTTAAAGTACAAATTTTGCTGCAGATTTTTAGATTCTAAATTATTTTAAGATTAAATATTAATAGAAAATTAATAATAATAGAGCACATTTGAATTACTTTTTTACACAACAAGTTATAGATAGTTTTATTAATTTTAGGTTCTACTAGCTGTTACCCGCTGTTTTCTTGTTTCAAATTATATTCCATTCTGCCGTAACGTTAAGATATATATATATTTTATATTACAATATGTACTGCCAAAATTTTGACGCGTTCTCTTTTAAAATAATTGTCAGGAAAATTTTCATGAACGAAAGTAAAATGTTATAATGATTAATGCACCTTGAATTGTTAGGTCATCAAAATATAGAAATGCTGTGAATTCCTAGTTACTAAAAACTAATTTTACAATAATACAATACAGCAACAATACAGAAAACGAAAACACCTTAGAAATGACACACCGACGGTTCTGAACAAGTATATTAAGCTTTAAGAGAAACACAATTAATTATACAAAGCCTATACTCGGCAATTGATTAAAAACTTGTTTTTTAACCCTTAGATTGATCATAATACTTAGTTATTATCTAATTCTATCTCATTAATATATATTTTACTCTATTAATAACTTTTCTGACTGATTATTACATATAAATGCCATTTAATAGTAGATATAATCATTTCTTCTATAAAGTATGACGTTGGTTATTTGAAACTAAACTATTTGATCGAACCACTGTGTTTGCGACAGTTCCAACAGCTTTAATGTTGACCAGAATGGTCCACTTCAACTAGAGAAACATGATAATAAACTATGATTTTTCTGCATAAGTACTAACGTTATTAATCAATATGTGGAAATAAAATATTTAATTCGTTACATAATTAACTATAGACTTTCTCAACACGCTTACATATATCGTCACCGAATGGTAATGTATCAAGTATCAATGAAAACAGGACTAATGAGAGAACAATAAAACCTAGATTTTTGATCAATATTACTTATTAAATCAGCAATATTAGAGATAAAACTATATTTAATTTTGACAAATTTAACTTATAAGACACTAGCAAGTCACAATGATACAGATCCTAATGTTGTTGGTACATGATATAAGTCATATATAATCTTAGTCTTTAATGAGATTAAAATCTTAATTTATTAGATATGCTTATTGTACACATACTATGTAAGTCATAAATCAAACTTTATTCATATATATCTGAGTCATAACACAATTTTATTTTAATCCAATTTGTAAGTCTATCTAAAACACGATTCACAGTGTAAAATTAGACTAAGTCCTTTTTAAATATAAGACTTGTAGCTAATTAAAAGATCTTAAGTGATCAAATCCAAAATTTATTGCAAATACAATTATGATCATGACTATTCTATTAGAATAGTTTATTATTTTATCAATAATTTTAAATTATCTAACAACGAAATATTAACAGGAACGATAAACAAAAAAAATTTAGACTAAGTCGCTTTTTCAAAATAAAGACTTTAGGCTAAGTAAAAAGATTTAAAGTTGCGTCAAATCCAAAAATTTATTGCAAAATACAAATTTTTATGCAATTTTCATCTTTTAGATGTTATATTTGTATAAGTAATTTCATAAAGGAACTTACGAACGAAATATGTATAACAGTTACCAAATAAACAAACTAATACTGTGCAAATATTAATTTATAATATTTCCTCATCTTCCCTTCCCTCGTTACGCGGCACTCACAGGGCACTCATCATTTGTTACGCCAATAAACAACATCAACATATCATCAAAATATATTTCATGTATTCCCAGCGCATAATAATATTAGACCAATGAAAAATATTTTAGTCTTACCCCTAACCTATT
This sequence comes from Lamproptera curius, assembly GCA_029286875.1. NCBI lineage: Eukaryota > Metazoa > Arthropoda > Insecta > Lepidoptera > Papilionidae > Lamproptera > Lamproptera curius. The sequence goes on from JAGSMT010000157.1 coordinate 346,570, forward strand.
TATGTTTTCTTTCATTGAACAGAAACTATTATAGTCTCTAATGTGAAATTTAAGCTTAAGATTATGTAATTATTTATTTTATTTACGCGATTATTATACATATCAAATCCACAGATTAACAGATTTTTCGTGTTAGTTATATATATTTTTCCCGATGTCTCTCTCCAGCATTCAAGATTACGGGTAGTTTGACGGGAATAAATTTGTGTAACTACCGCAAAAAAATCATAAATTAGCGGATTTGTTAAGATTATGTTGTAATTATACCGGTTACCAACAAAGAACTTTAACTAATATCACACACAAGGAAGTATTTTTTGTATGCGATATTAGTTCATTTTGTGGATACAAAAAATATATGTTGAAGAACAAAGTGGCTTTGAGAGACTGCAACAAAAAAGAGCAGCCAAATAAACATAATTGAACAGAAGCAAGCCGAACAGCAGAAAAAGAAAATGTTGTCTGTGATAATGAAGACGATGAACACCATACATACATACATCATCAGCTTGTGATAGTCCACTGCTGGACATAGGCCTCCGCTAATACACCCCTTTCCGTTAGGGGGTTTGGAACCGTGTCCCACCACGCTGGTCAAATACGGGTTGGTGGGCGGACCGACTTTTTACATACCCATTAGACGCTTAGGTCATCTTATTTTTTAAGAAAATTGGGTGATCGGCCCAAATTGCCCTAATCAACCAGGAAACAACAATGAAATTCCGTTGAGTCCCCGCAGGATTCGAACCCTTGAGCTCCAGTTTCTAAAGCACACGCTAATACCACTAGGCTACGGAGGCAGTCATCATGAACACCATCTCTCAGCAGTTTTGAGGCAGTATATGAAAACAGGAACAGATAACACAACAGATCTTTTGCAAAAGCACTCCTAGAAGTGTTCACAACAACCAAAAGAATGACGACAAAAGTCGAAAAGGTGCTGGTCAAGCCGCTTAATCTTCAGAACACGAGGACCTTCAAGACCCTCTAATAAATACGCTTCTCGATTTCAAGACCATGACAGTAGCGACAATAGAGGACAATGCGAAGACCTGTAAGACATTCTACAGGCTTTCCTTCGAAACAATTGAAGCTGCTGGAAATGAGACTTGATAAATCAGAAAGTGCCATATACGATAACAACACTTTCCATATCTTAGTGGGAGAGGGCAAGGAAAACGAGACAACAATGACCGTGCGCACGTCAACAAAGCACCAACAACTGCACATCAGTGTGCAACACGCCGTCGTGCTATCAGCTGCACATACTACGCAGACAGTCCACGCCAATAAACTAAAGGCGTTAGCGGCGACCGTAACGGATATTAACTACTTAACGGTTAAAATTGGTAAAATAGTTATTGTGTAAGGAACTACCTAGGTAGTTTGTGTGTGTATTTTGATTGAAAATTCTAACTAGTCAGAAAAAAACAGAAACGAGTCATAAGAAAAAAATTAATTACAAATTTAAATAATATATGCACAACCTAGAATAAGTGGTCCTGTAGCTTTAAGTTAAACATTGTAAACTCTATAATAAATATAGCAATCGCAATAAAAACAATTATAATTCAAAAAGGCATGGACGATCGACGACAATGGTCTGTAGAAAGAAGTTTATTGTCTACTCGAAAGTACTCGAAGCTAACATCGAATATTAAACGTTACATTAAGTTAAACAAGTCCACCTTCCTAATTGATGAATCCAACTCGGATAGACTGTGTTCGGGAAGCTACGTCATTTCCTCTCGTCAATTCTTTTATTAGTAATTTCTAATCTCTGAAGACTAATATCTTTTCCCACTGTGTGTTGCCAGTAACGACCTACGATATTGTGACATGGTTTTTCACTGCTGGCCAAATGTGGAAGCTCCAAGGCGTTCAGCAAGTTATAGAAATAAAAGATGGCCATTGCTCGTAACGGAGAGGGATTCAGACGGACAGAGGCGTCGAAGTCGACCTCGTTAGAAATGGAGAGATAGTTAAAAAAAACTAGCAGACGCTGGTACAAAGCAGAGATGAGCGGAGAAATGAAGGAGACCCTTGCTCAACTGTGGGATACAATAGATTAAAAAAAATGTTAATTTATGTGTTCAAATATTGTCTGTATAAAAGTGAATAATTCAGGCACAGGAATTTACAAATATTATGAACTTTTAAATGAGGCTATAAATTAATAAAGATTTTAATACTTCGGTTCTAACTTTATTAAATTTATCGCTGGAAAAATTATAGGAGCTAACATCGAGGACCACTTCAGTTCTCTAACATGACGGTAAAATTAAGTGTTTAATTAATTCAGCTTTTAACTTGGGCAGTGGCAGAGTGCGTTAAATTAAAAAATAAATATATATATTACATAGGTAGCGCTGCAATAATAAAAATCTTTTAACTTGAGTCACTGTTAAAATCAAAAATATCTTGTATGCCGCATTGGTGTATATCTAGCACTTGAGGATAACCCACAAAAACATTTTAATCCTTATTGAATAAAAACTATTTTTACAAATTTTATACTGCCAGTTTAATGATAGAATAAGTTAATTTTCATAGGAGTACGGACTGAAAAAATATTTTTTTTATAACAATTCAGATCTGGAAATCCCTCTTCAGCACTGGCACACGCATGACATCTCAGTCTTCCCCGTGACCACGGCTGCTGGGAAGCGTTCCAAACGTCGGGCATTAAAAATGTAAAATACACGCGATATATTCCGTAAAAAGTCTTTTATTCAATAATGTGTAGTATTCGCGTAAACAAAAGTTTCAATTATTTTATCTTTCATATTTTACATGCTACTACTTTCATATACTACATGGCTCTTTACGATATGTAATTTAAATAAGTATTTTCGATTTTCAAAGATTTGAGATCACTACATCTTCATCATCATCACTACATAGTATAAAACAAAGTTGTATCGAATGTTTTAAACAGTATTATACTGTTTTTCGTTTAATTATACTTTTTAAAGTTTAACAAAAATTCAATACACATAATAATGTTTCCAGCATCAAAATGCAAACAACACATTATTATTATGTGTTTTAATTAGAAGCTCACTCAAATTCGTTTTTATTTAAACAAAAGGAATCATAAAGTAAGTATTTAAAATAAATAAAATACTGTTAATTTTTCTAAAATACTGTGAATATATACTTTATAGACCTGAATATACTTTATTTGTATGATATACGTTGCTTGAAAAGTGGGCAGCCCTGTATGTGATGCTGTTTTTATCCTTTACATTTTACGGGGAAATTGCTTATTTACGAAGTGATTTTAGGCAATACAGCATTAATTAATATCCAGGATTATATTTAGTGCTAAATTAAAACTAAATATAATCAATATCCATGTAAAAAAGTACAATAATTCAAATAACAAATAAATATTTACAGTTTCATATAAGACAAAATATCTATTATTAAATAAAAAATAAAAAGAAAATGAAAAGCTGCTAACTTTTATTTTATTAAGTTAAAAAACATAAAATTATTAAAAACTTCTGAACGAATTACACATCATCTGGTTGTGTTCTATGCAAAGTTTGTACTATGGAAAGTAAATGACTGATAAATATATATAACATTTTTGGTGCAAATCGACCCAAACCCTTTGTAGTATTTGTCAGAGTCATTAACTACAACGGTAAATGGGTCGTCTTCGGTCGACGGATCTCGGGTTGACTACGAGTGGACGCCGCGTTGAGGAGGTGCAGAGTGGCTCTAATGAGCGTTGATCTTGAAGCGAAAAAATTTTTTGTTCTACACAGATGTTTAAGAAATTTAACAAATTAAAAAAAAAATATGAATATTCATATCAAATCCACTAAATTACGGATTTTTCGCGTTACTTAAATATATTTATTCCCGACGTTTCGGATTCTTTTCAGCATCCATGATCACGGACAGTCTGCCCGCGAAAAATCCGTCAATTAGTGGATTTGATATGTATTATAATTGCGTAAATACACATCACATCACATCACATCATCAGCCTTTGTTAGTCCACTGCTGGACATAGGCCTCCCTCTAATACACACCCTATCCATTAGGGGTTTGGACCGTACCCCACCACGCTGGTCCAATGCGGGTTGGTGGGTGGACCGACTTTTTACACGCCCATCCGACGCATGGACCATCTTACTGTTCAGGTAATTGGGTGATCGGCCCAAATTACTTTAACTAACTAGGAAACAACAATGAAAATTTGTTGCATCCCCGCAGGATTTGAATCATGACCTCCGGTTTCTAAAGCACACGCCCATACCACTAGGCTATGGAGGCAGTTGCGTAAATAAAAGAAATAATTATATGAATATTCATTTAAGATTGACTAAGGTCAATATGTATATCATACAAACTTTTATCATTGTAGTAAATTAAAAATCCTAATTTAATTCAAAGAAAAAGCATAAGAAGATTTTTTTGTTGATAAAAAAAATTAAATACTTTATATTTGTTTATGTCGTTCGAGAAAATAAATTTTATTATAACAAGAGGGCACTAATCATTTACTGCCTCCGTAGCCTAGTGGTAATGTGCTTTAGAAACTGGAGGTCGTGTGCGTCCTGCGGGGACTCTACAAATTTTCACTGTTGTTTCCTAGTTGGTCAGGGCAATGTGGGCCGATCACCCAATTGTCTGAAGAGTAAGATGATCCATGCGCACCAACCTGCATTAGACCAAAGTGGTGGGATACGGTCCAATGTGGACAAACACAGGCTGATGATGTAAAAGTCTTTATTATTCAGGTTGGTAATTAGACACTACTCGAGGTTTCTCTTGTGGGCATATTCTGCAAGCAGCGTCGAATTTATATGCTGATGTTTTGTTTATATTTATGTAGCTCCAAACTTAACTCTCTCATGTCTTTCGCTTTTAATAAGAGATTGCTGGATTTATACACAAATATTAATAAAACGCGATCAAATTTTGACAAATTGCACTGTATTTTATACTTGTATTTTGAGTGATTTCTCATTCACTCCCCGAACACGATTTAAAAAATATGTCTCTACGCCATGATTAAATGTGTTTGTATAAGGTGCTTTGGCCTTGCCTTAAATAGCGTATAGGTTTTGTGTTTGCTAGTATAAAATATAATTACAAATATTCAATATGATAATACAAAGGTTATGTGCAATCATAAATAGGTAGTACTGTAATTCTAGGTTACCGAGGGCAGGCGCAAATTTATTATCATTGAAATTGTTTCTGCTAACAAGAAAAATAGGCTTATTCTACTTCATTTCACTTTTGCTGTTAGTTGATTACATAAAGCGATATAAATTTAAACCGATAAAAGGTCAAGTTAAGGCAAATATTTCGTTTCTTCAACATCTTAAAAGTTAATGATTTTATGTAGATAGGATTTGTCTAAACTTATATACGTAATTTTAACGTTTTAAAAGAGTTCTCGCTATGAAATTTAAATAACTTTTTGACAAAGGAAGTGACAAAGCAAGCTCGTAGACTATCCTTGGGCAATTCTTTGTTTGTAACGCTCTCAGGGAAAGTTGAAGGAAATACTATACACTGCGCAAGGAAATGCATCGCACGTTTTCTTTGTTCCGTTTCGTGCAAGGAGTAGGTGTTATTAAAGTCTCAACTATTCATACTTCTAAAGTAAGAGCATTTTTCTTATCAAAATGTCAGTCCCTATTTCACACTTAAAATGTATCGTGTAACAAATTTATATATTTAAATTATGCTTCGTAGATATCCCTTCCTATAAATAACTAGCTATTTCCCGCGTCTTCGTCCATGTGGTAAAAGGAAATAAAAAAACTATTAGATTTTTTTAAGCCAAGAACTACACTGCGAAATCATTGCTACATTTCAAATGTTTAATATCTTTAAATGTATTCATTTAATCTAAATGTCATGTTTGACACGTTTCATGCACATCGAATGATATTTTTAAATGCATTAACTTTTATATAAACTTACACTACATTACCTTAAATGACCATTGCATATACATATTAACACAATATTTCACAATGTTTTATATTAAAATGGTTGTGGTAATTTGGGTGCCGTCATTTTTTATTTTCTTTGGTTGCCTTGTTGCTCGCTCCTAGAGCTCCAATTTTCTTTATTATTTTTTTTTAATGTTAGATATAAGGTTCCCATTGGTCTCATTTTTTAAAAATTTTGAGATAAGCAGTTTAATAGATTTTTGAGTATTAAAAAAAATTACGGCACCAAAAATCATAACCTCGTGCAATAAAAATACGCGCTTAACAAGCGCTGCAAAAGCCGTAAAAAATAATCATAAAATATGTTCTACATAATTGTACTACTTGGATTGGTCTACAATAAAATCAGTAACAGAATATGTTTTAAGAATAACGCACAATAAGCATTTTATGAGTATAGGCGAAGATCGGAAGCGGTGGCGTGCATTAGGGGAGGCCTATGTCCAGTTGTGGACTGACACAGGCTGATGATGATGATGAACATTTTAATGTTATTCTTTCTATAAAATTGCAATCAGGCACATTCAATGCTTATTTAAGACAATACAGTTTAAGTTCACATAGAACTTGTTGCTTAAAAAAGTATTTTGATGAAATGACTGCCTTGAAAGTTATTAGTTAAAATTCGGTGACAGAAAACTTAACGCAATTTCGTACGGAGAGCACGTTGTTACCTGCTTATATTGCGTAAAACGGTTATACGCGTTTAAAAGTCGGTCATATTTTACTGTTAAAATATCACTTGTGTTATTATATTTCTAAATATGAGGTGTGCAATGAAACAAAACGTTAGCATATTACCTTTCAAATTACGGTAAAATAAAGTAATGATAATTAAGAGAAACCAACTTCGTGTCTAAGGTTAACTGCGTAGCAGCTTTTACATATTTTATACCGCTTCCATAATCGTGCTATTAAGAGGTTATTCATTACTAAAAGGAAAGGTATATGTCGATGCCACGTCAATCATTTAGCTTTATAGAGTCCTAAAGTTTTCTAAATTAACTTAGGGAGTAATGCTCCTTAAGTTTAAAAAATATGAAAGATATTCCTTAATATTTTTCATGCAAAACTTAAAGCCACACCGGACGTTTTATTAAAACGTCCCTACTATGTAAATTTTAAGTACATATTGTATTTTATAGTACAGTTTAAAATATTATTTTTACAAATTATTTTGCTTTACCCGTTCAATAATTGTTTTATGATTTAACTGTTTAGAAACACTGTTTATCTTCTCACCAGCATCTTCTAACAGAAAACTAAACTAAATGCCTAAACTATTTCACTCTTGTGTTCACATATTAGAGGGTGGTATACTGTAAGCTCTTGTTTCAAAGCATACACTTTAACAAAGCCCCTGCAAAAGTTATCGAACAAGAAACGGGTACGTTCTTTGAGACATTTTCAAGGCAAAAAGTCTACTATGTTAACTAAGCACACGTTGTTCATACATAATTTATATTTTTGTTATAATCGAATATGAACATATCGATATTTTACACATAAAACTTTTAAAAATGAAATGCTTTATTTTATTCTACAGTAATATTACTCTGAGTACTGTAGAGAAAAATAAAGCAAAACTAGGAGGCCTATATCCAGCAGTGGACTAACACAGGCTGATGATAAATGTTAAATATATTATATAATAAAACAAAAATAAACCTTAATCATGATAAAAATACACTCGAAAAACTACTGCATTTCATTAATGCCATGTGGCGTAATAGAACACAAACCAATTTCCAATCTTTATTGGTGGATAAATTTATCGAGCGACATGCAATAATTAAGTTGGAAAGGTAGTATCAGTAGTAATTAACTTGGAACTTGGGCGTCTAGATAATAATGTAGAAAAGTAATAGAAAACAATTTTTTCCGTGAATATGATGATTTAGATAAGTCAGCGCTATTTCATGTTTTGCTTCTCAAGGTATTATTAATTAAGGGCGTATTTTTATATGTTAGTTTAAACAAAATTTTAACCATCTACAACAAATAGGAGTATAAGTTTTTAAACTCGACTGCTTTTAACATGATGATAAAAATTTCTTCATTTTTGGTGTCCATGTAAGCTATCCCACGTGAAATGAGCCCGGTTTTAAGGAGTAACTTATTGACTTGGACTGATGGTCGCATTTTCATTGTGTCTACTACAAGTTAGCTACGACAAGTGCCGTCTGTGATGCGAAATGGCCTAGATTTGGTGTGCCTTACATGCAACAGTCTTGATGATCCTTCGGTTATTAGATGCCTCTCGGTGACTGAGCGATTTCTTGATAAATGATCGGCGTCTGTATGAGGGCGAAGTATGATACTGAGACAGTCCACCAGTTGTGGCTACTGTCGGGTCAATTTCAGCAGTTGATGTGAGCACATTCCTCCTTCTTTCTTTATGTATGCTACGATTGTTTTGTTAATAACTAGTTACTGTAGAAATTTGCATGTGTAATGCTTCGGCTGATATGGCAGATATTACAGCAAACATTTCCTTTAGATTCCAATGCCATCTTCTCTGACGTTGGTCCTAACGGCAGCTTACCCTGATGTTGTTTACAAGAGCCCCCCATTGAATATCCGACGCGTCGGTGACGACGTGGTTCGTGTGCACTATCTGGGGATGACTAGCAGACTTTTGACTGATGTGGCTCTTTTATCGAGAGATGACAATAGGAATGTTTTAAGTCTAGTTTTACCATGCAATCTCTGTGTTATTGAAAATTAGGCACTTTGTGGTGATGGATGAAGTAAAAACTCTTAGGCGTCGTATTATAATTTAATACGTTGAGATTCAAATTCACTTGATAGAGGAGAGATGAAGGACGGGTTCTAAAACTTTTAACCGAATAAAATTTTGAAATTCTATATAAGTTAGATTTTTTTCTAAAACATCTACGTCTGGAAAACTAATGAAAATGCATGTGGCATGGTGTTCGTATGACATAAGGGTACGATTAAAGCCGCTTTAGTTAAAATATTATTTGCTTGTCTCACTAATTGCTGTGACAAGGGGTCAATCCTTTTATGTAATTCTTTCGAAATGGAACGTTTGTGGTGCTTTTTCGGTAATCCTTCTCGATCGAACGAGTACAGCGATGAACTGTCCTGACACTTTTATCCACAGGCGCGATAACTTCTTATTTTCTCAATTTTTTAAGGAGAAAAATAATACAAAGTAAATTATATACTAAGTGATGTGTACAAATCACTTTCAAATTATAGACTTTCCGTAGTGAGCCTTTTTGGTTCGAAAAAAAGAAGCAACAATGATAAAGACGGTAGCTTGTGATTGGTAAGAAGCCAAGTTGTTGCCGGTCATGATGGAGACCGCAATAGGCGCGTTTAGAAAACTGAAGAAGTGACTTTTAGCGACCAGGCGAGGTTGAGAAAATCATGTACTCTTTCATAATGGAGTTTGGGATGTCAAACGTAACGCATATAGTATATTTTGTCAGGTTTCCTTGATTATGAAACTTTTTCTAACTTTCATTAACAAGATATAAATCTAGCTTAGCAGTCCTGATTTCGTATATTTTTATTAGTGAAATTTTGATAACTAGTTTTTTTTACCAACATCGCAAATAGAAGGTCCTAAATTAGGAAATCATGATTTGATATTATGTTCATTCATATACATTGATAATCGATTGTCAAAGACATACTTTATTATGTTGGAGTCGTAAAGTAAACCACAATGCTGAAACGTTATCGGACAAAAGTGGTCTCATAATGCAACATGCGCACTAAAGTGCTAATTAAATAAGAGAGGCAAATAGTAAATTTGTCTCCCTTATTTTATAAGTACTTTAACCTTATTGAAGTAACTTCTTGTATGTTAATTTAATGCTACAATCGGAATATTCTAGATATTCAATAATTTTATTGCACATTTTCGAAATATTTTGTGTTTAATACTATATATTTATTGATTAGAGAGCAAAGACGACATGATTATTTTTAATAACGGAGAACTTTTTTTTTTATTTAAATATATTGTAAGTATTTACGTATTTGATTGAATTGATATTGTAGCTTAGCAACTTGGGACTTAATTTTATTATTTGTATTAATCTTAAAACTAAGAATTTCTTACAAGTGAGAGATGTAAATATTTTAATTGTCGTTCCATAAACATAAACTTTTTATAGGACTTATTTAAAAGTAAACATAATGTACATGTATATTTGCATTTTAACAGCAATCTCTAAAAGTAGTTTACTAACAGTAACAAATTTTATATTTTAAACTTACAAGTGTATAAACGTGTTTTTATTTTTTTCTAGGTTATCTACTATTTTTATAAAGCTTGCTCTCTTCATCTGCTCCTGGTATAAATGTTGGGAAACTAGACCTTAAAAATCACTTTTTTTACTTTAAAAGATTGAAAGACAGGCAAATTGTAGCTAGAAGACTTTATAGCTTGCAATTTAAAAACTTAAAATTTATAACAAACTTTTTTTCATCACCATCATCATCAGCCTGTGTTGGTCCACTGCTAGACATAGGCCTTCCTAATGCAAGCCTTCTCCATTAGGCAGTTTTTAGTATAAGGTTTTTACTTTTTTTATAAGTAGTAAATAATCCATGTATAAAGATGTTCTTTACATAACTGTAATATCTGACTATAATAAAAAAATGGATTTTAGTTTCAACATTTTTAAATTGCATGTAATAATTTGTAAGTCACAGGATACCATCATCCCCTGTCATAAAGTAAATATTACGAACAAAGCATAATTAGCTACGTGAAACTAAGAGACGTTTGCTAATTAAAGGATTAGGTTATTAACAAGTTTACCTTGAATTAACTCTTCCATTTAAATGAAATTAAATGTTGCTGCTTAGATTTGCCTAGGTATCAGATATTTTTTTAAATGTATAGTAGTATTTTCTAGGCAGAACAATGTTCATTATTAATTTTTAATTCTTTGTATAAAATTCTGGATTGAGCGGTAATAACAATGTTTTATAATCTTATCAATATGCTTCAAGTTTTCATGCACTTCCGTCAATTTATTATTACAATGAATCGTCTAAATCACTGGACTGTAGAAGTTTGCGAAGAAAATATAAATAAAAAAAACTCTATTTTTAAAGTATTCTCTTTAATAATAGATTTGTAAGCCAAACTCTAATAAAGTAAATTAAAATTTTAGGACAAAGAATATTTACGTTTATATTTTTACTTTCTTAAGTGAAAACAATCGTACTAAACACTAGTACACTATTAAGCAAAACAGATATACAATAATTAATGTAACACTAACTTGCATTTATATGATTTAATTTTGTTAATTTACGATATATAATTTTTTCACGTTTTTTTTTATACTTTATCCAAGCTAAATGTAATAATAATCTTAATGTAAGTTTCTACAGTCGCTTTCTACAGCTTTTGCTTAAAAATGAATTTTCGTGGTGAATTCAAAGTTTACTGTTATAATATTCTGCAGGAAACAATTTGTAACACTAGGTGAGCCTGGTCGTGGCAGTTTATGGACGCATAAATGATTGAACGTTATATTACAAAGACACGACTTTGTAAAATATACGGCAAAACTAACATAGTCGATACACTGATTAAGGTTTGTATAAGATTTTTTTTATTATCTTATATTTTAGTTTTAATAAAGAATTTTAGATGTCTTAAATATTCGTTTTGAATTAAAAAATATTCACTGTCAGAGGGAAAATATTAAAATGCTAAATTATATTCAAATTTTAAAACTATACATAACGATATATTTATAAACTGTAGAATGAAACGAAAAAACATGTCGAAGAGTTGATGTTATGGTTTTTTATGACCGACTTCCCAAAAGAAGTACTCATTGTATTCGCTGTGATTTGGTCCAATTTTTTTTATAATTTTGTTATAAGCACTTTGATTGATACTTAAGAAATAAAAACAATTACAGCACCTAAAACACAACCTCGTAGGATTCAAAATTATAATATTTTGTATACTCAATTAGAGAAAAAAAACCAATATGTTATATTACAGCGCACTTATTGCTAATAATTTAATAATTATTCAAAAAGTCTCCATTTATTAACATGAATGAAAATATAATTTATTGTTTTTTATATAAAAACTCAATTCAATGTTACATTTTACATTAAAAAACGATGATCAACTATGATTAATTTGAGTTGGGCTTAGCTGAAGCCGACTCGAGTTAAATTCTCTCATGCTCGACTTAGAAGGCATACATTTCACATTCGTACTTGATTAACAGAAAAATACTATTATTTTATTATATTTATATTGAAATAATAAACTTTTTTATTCTCGTTCAGATCTCGTATGTGAATGATGATGAGATGGATAAATGTATGTTTAGGGAATACATATCCAAAGGCATCGCAGCGTTAGAAATATGTAGGTTTAAGTATAAACAGTTGGTGCCATCGTATTAACTGTCAAGCCGTTATATTCTTAATAATAATTTGTCTATTAATTATGTCGATGTCTGCTGGTTGCAGTTTGTAGTATTGATAAATTAAGGATATCAATGTGTCCTAATTCAATCACATTGTGGTATTTAAAATACCGCCTCCCATCGTGCATCGTGAATAGGATTAGTGGGCCGAGATCCGCTCGGCTTTATTAATATAGTTTTACTAAAGCCCCCTGATAGCAATCAAAGGATCGAACTAAATTATTTATTTTGTTTACCCGAATACTATACATTATTAAATAAAATGACTTTACGGATTTTATCGCGTTTATTTTATATTTTAAAATTCCCGACGTTTCGAACACTTTACAGCGGCCGTGGTCACGGGGTAGACTGAGATATCATGCGTCCTGTTGCCAGTGCTGAAGCGGGGTTTGCAAATCTTAATTTTAAGTAATGATTTTGAGTCTGTACTCCTACCTATGTAAAATTTACTGGTTTCATCATTACAGCCAGCAGTGGTATTATGCTTCGACTGCGTCACAGACCGTGTGAAGGAAGCCACAGTGGAGCGTTAGCTAGAGTAGAAAAGAAGAGGTAATAAATTATCGCTACAGCTAATAAGCTATACTCATACTGTTATGAAATAAATTTTTCTAATCTAATCAAAGTTTTAACCCAATTAGTCAGCGTTTGATAAGGTATGTTAACGCGTAACTAGACGGACAAAGCCAAAGCCTATTTTTGTAGGACCTGATACCGCGGTTTTTAAGAAAACAAAACACACGCCTTAATATTTTTAATTGCCAACTTACTGAGAAAATTTATTTTTACGCCATTAATACTCTGTCTTTTTTACGGTTTTCTTCGGTTATCCATAACCCAAAATAAATTAAAACTTCCGGCTCGTCAGATAACATTTTTATTTGTGGATAACACTGCTGACAGCATGAATGAATTTATAGGAAAACAAAGAAAACTGTTGTTCCGGAATTGAATGTTACAAAATCGATGCTTTGAAAGAGGTGGGGTGAGTCTACGGCTACAGGTAATTTGTGTTGCTATGGTGTCCTACTTATTCGTGTAGAACGTTTGATGGTACGGGTACACCTTAGTTCAGTACGGCAGTAATGTAATTATGTATATATAATAATATCAAAAATATAAAAAAATAGGATTATACGTTACTATGACATATATATTTGCGAAAACATCATAATGTGGCTCATACTCATTTGGAAAGCATCATGTTTTGACGTTACTTTATAAATTAATGAAATATTACGTATCACTTTTGGCTCAGGTAAATTTTATTTACTTTATAGTATAGAAAATATATATTGCCCTTAGTACATAATATCAACACCAAACCAAAAAAAAAACTGAAACTTATGATCTTTAAAAATTCGGATAAAATCGTAAAGACAGTCCAAAAACTTTCCTCGTCCGAGAATTTTTCTTTTTTCTTAAATTAATCGTTTCACAAAGCATGCGTATTTCATATTTTTCATCACTTTTTTGCTTCATAAAATCGATAAGCTTCCGACATATCGAATACACTTATTTAGAATTACTCAAACACATTTTGCTTTTACATTAAAAAGTTTTATAATAGTGTATTTAACAGAATATGCAAGCAGGCCCGTGTAACTTTATCAATGCAAATTACGTAAAGTATTAATATCGATCATGCAATTTTAAACCAAATTTAATTCTAATTTGTAATATATATCATAAAATGATGATTCCCAGGTTGGTTATGAAAATAATTTTAAAAATAAGCATAGTGCTCAAGATAAAAGCGACACTGTTTCTCTCAAAAAAAAAAACTGGAAATACAGTCCGCTGTTATTGTTGTCAGGGTGACAATAAATGTTTTGGCTGCCAACTACACATTGCGTGACTGCGTATACTTATGAGTCACGAAAATTTATTGAATTCGGTAATTGAATAATTGGAATTTTTACGGATTTTATCTTGTTTACTTCACATTTTGAATTCCCGACGTTGCGAACACTTTCCAGCGGTTGGTAGACACTTTATTTTTTTATTATTATTCAATAATCTGTAGTATTCGCGTAAGACAAATAATTAATTATGAATTCTGAGAAGTGGATATTTGATGATATGCGTGTTCTCACGCTTCTAGAAATGTAAAAAAAATTAAACGACTAGAATTAAAAGAATAGAACGAGTTGAGTACACCTGCAACAGCTTGACTATCGGAGTTTATTTATACAAATCAATGGAGTGTCTGTTTGCAGCATCAAAATAACCGTTTTGAATTGATAACATTGTGCTATATAATTTAACTAAACGATGTTCTTTTTTTCATTTTTGTCTGTCTGTTTGTTCTGGCTAATCTCTGGAATAGCTGGCTCGTTTTCAAGGGACTTTCACTGAAAGATAGCTATAGTAGTAGTGTACTAGGTGTAAGAGGGAACTTAGGCAAATTTTTTTTTTAAAAACAAAATGTATTTTTCATATATTACACTGACGAAGTCGCGGGCAACAGTTGAAATGTAAATAAATTCATTAAATATTTTTCAATAAGTGTTAAACTTGACTATTTTATTTATATCTTTGTTTAAGCGTTCTGCTGCTCGAAAGCTTATTTTATTTACGCGAATGCTATGTCAATAAATATAAATTTACGAATTTTATCGCTTTATCGATTCCAGTATTATGCTACGTTCGTGTTAAGGTACAGACTAGGATGTCAAGTGTCTTGTTAACGATGAAAATCTGGATAGCCGGATCTAAAATATAATATTGATATTAAAATGCGACCCATAGCTTTTTTAACAAAATGTTACGTTTGGATTTAATTGCCTTTATTGTAATTTGGATATTTATAATTTCAATATCCTCACGAATCTACTTTACAAGTATTTGGTGTTATTTAACTAGAATTCGGGCTTAATGTAATCGGAAGGTTTGGATGGTTGGAATGTCGAGGTCGGGCAGGTATATATTTCTTCAGGCGAGTATTAATTGGTCGCTTTGTTAATATTGCAAGTTTTGGATGATGCTTGCTTTAAGTATAATCTAATCTTATATCAATACTTTTTTTACTAAAGTTAATATCAGGCTTTTTTTTTAATACCGCAACAAAATTGACATACCATGTTTTCTTCAAAAATATCAATGAACACTCGAAAACTCGAATTATTTTGTTTATAATCTGGTATTTTTTATATTTGTAGTTTTCATTTTGTATTCTTTGACTATAAAGCTCATATAATCTTTGCACGCTTTTATCAATTCCCACTGTTGCCCATTCACTTAACACTGCAGAACCTTTAGATTTAACCGTTCAAAAGTAAATATAGCATTAAATTCTTTCGTTATTTAAGTGAATAATGTACTCAAAAGTACATGTGGATTTTCATCGTAAATTAAATAAGTAACTTTTTGTAAAATATTACTCCTGAACTTCTTAATACTCTTTCTATACATAGGATGCATGACATCTCAGTCTACCCCCTGAACACGGCCGCTGGAAAGTGTTCGAAACGTCGGGAATTCAAAATATAAATAAACGTGATAAAATCCGTAAAAAGTACTCAATAATGTAAAGTAAAGTATTCAATAATGTATTCGCGTAAGCAAAATAATTGAACGGATTAAAATCCGTTGACTGCCTCCGTAGCCCAGTGGTATAGGCGTGTGGCTTAGAAACCGGAGGTCGTGGTTCGAATCCTGCGGGGTCTCAACAAATTTTCATTGTTGTTTCCTAGTCGGTTAGGCAATTTGCCGATCACCCAATTGTCTGAAAAGTAAGATGATCCATGCGTCGGATGGGCATGTAAAAGTCGGTCCACCCACCAACCAGCATTGGACCAGCGTGGTGGATACGGTCCAAAAACCTCTAATGGATAGGGTGTATTAGGGAGGCCTATGTCCAGCAGTGGACTATTACAGGCTGATGATGTTGTTGTTGTTGTATTAAAATCCGTAAAGTCTTTTACCAAATTATGTGTAGTATTCGCGTAAACAAAAGAAAGTGTTATTATAATTGTGACCCACTTTGTTCATATATTTATTTTACCACCGCTAAAGTTTTGACCTAATTAAAAAATCGTTCAACTATCCATAATTTTAACGATGTTCATATTAATTCCGTAAAAAACTTTTTAGGGTGGTTTAAGGATGAAGAACGGTAAACAAATAATGGTTAAATTATTTTAACTGTTTCTATTTAAAGAAAGGATGTTTGCCCTCATGTACATAACGTGTTGCAAACTTTTATGCAGGCATATTTTAGAAAAAAAAAATCGTTTTCAATACTAATATAATAAAGAGAGAAAAAATTATGGTTTTAAATAGACTCCAAAACTACTGAACCGATAAGAAATATTATTTCACTACTAAAGTAATATTGTCCTTGAGCAAAAGCTAAGCTGTACTCTTGCTAAGTTTATTATCCATATCCTAGAATCGTGTTGGAATATCATCCACATTTTTCCTTTTCATTCTAAACAACTCCGGTTTAATATCGCAGGATAGACTTTAAGATCTTTTATTTACTTTTTATGTACAGTGTAAAATATGACAGTTAATAAACACAAGGGTCAAACCTCCGTTCGGAATAAAGGCGTATAGCTACATTTTTTATTTCACTACACTGCCTTCCGTTTTGCGCCATATTTGAATATCTTCCTCTGTGGTATTATTTGTATGCCTCAGGATCAATAAAAGTCGGTGAATGATGATTTAAGTATATTTTAAGTTTTAGGGACTTAGCGATATACATTGTCACTCTTAAAAAGTATCAACAAAGTAAATAAATTATTAAAATAAATAGAATGAAAGACAAAAAATATACACAAAGTATTACGCAAATATACGTAAAAACTTACAATAGTCCACAAACGAATACAAGAGGACTCACAGCCCGGAATATTATTCTCTGTTATGCAACTACGTACTCAGACACCACTCGAGGTTTGCGTTATGTGGATAAACCACAATCCGCGTCCGTTTTGTCATAATAATGTCACGATATACAGGTTTCTCTAAACTGTAATAATATTTTTTGCTCCTTATACAAAACTTGTTAAATAAAACTATATGACAGATTGGATTGTGCTATGTATTTTCAATTGTATACGAAAAACAATTTACAGACTAAAAATAAGAGTTTTAATGTTTAAAAAATTTATTTACTATGTAAGTATTTTTAAGGCAACAAAAAATATGGTCATTCGCTGATTCTTTGTATTAAAACCCGTTTGGAATAAGTATAACCATTATGGTATTGACTTACGATTTGGGTGGATCACCTAAATGTCTGAAAACTAAGATAATCCATACTTCAGTTGGACAGAATCCAGCAGTGGATTAACACAGGCTCATGATGGGCCCAATCGCTCTGAATTAGGGAAGTCAGTCAAAAAGAGAGCATTTTTATGGATTTGCTGTGAATCACTTCAACAAAGTAATTCAATTCAAACACTATTCAATATTATATTTTACAATATTTTAAATAAATATGATATGAAAGTTTCTTTGTAACAACGTTAATGTGCAAACGTCCAAGGGCTCCAGAAGAGTTGGCTCCTATGGTCTCAGTGGCAGGAGAAAGCTGCGCGCGTAGGCCACCTTTCTACGCCCTGATCTTCTTATGTAGTATTACGTAATAGTTACCACCCTACAATCAAAATCTTTAGTACAACTTACTATATTCAGATACAGATTAAAAAGAGTTTTTTTGTAATAGAAGTTGGCTCGGCTCAGTTGATTTGTTTCTAGTTCAGTATTAAAGCAATGATCTAAATGAAAAGGGACCACCAGAATGTTGAAAGTGACTTCTTGGTTACAGTGTCATTTTATTCATAAAAGCTTTTTTCAATATTGCCCCTTATAAATAACCGAAGAAGTTTTTACGTTTTTAAGGAGGCATTTCTCATATATACAATTTACTGTCTTTTACTCTCTAATTAATAGTAGCACCACAGCACTTAGTTTTCTGCAAAGCAATATATATAATTAACAATATAATATTAAATTAGAACAAAATTTTATTTTTGTGATTAATTGAAGGTATTAATGAAAAAAGAACTAAAAATTCTTAGCGCAACAAGCAGATTCTAGCGCCAAACGCTACATTTATTGCAGCCAAGCCTAAAATTAAATTAATTTTAGATTTAACCAACATTAGTTATGGATATATGGTATATGCACTCAAAAAACAATTACTCTATCGTTTTAAGTACGTTTTTAAACGTTAGTTAATTCTAAAGTGTTCTCTGCTGTACCAAATGCTTACCCACTACACTTGATGAACTATTGTTTGGTACACTACCTACTTTACATATGATAAACGAGATTTCGCAATGAAAACACACTCTGTTAGCTTATGCATTGCTTGATTTTTTTGCTTGTTATTTTACGATTACCTCAGTAAATATTATGTCTGCACTTGAAACATGTAAAAGTAAGTAATAAATAACTCAAGGGTTGATTTTTTTGGTTTAACAATCTACTTTTTGAGTTATGATTAAGGAACTTCAAGCGTCGATCTGATAAAATGGAGCAAAAAAAAGTATCTAACTATTATGTATATAATTTATGCCATAGTAAAATACCCATGTATTGTAAAAAATTATCAAAAATATTATAAAAAAGGCATTTAGAAACAAAAAAAAACTTTCCTTGAAATATCTACCTCAAAGTGCTTCAAATTGTTCCATGTTTAGGTTATATTTCTTCCAGCAACATACCTGTAATATATTAGGATAGCCTAATGTTTAGTAACGCCGTATATTTTGTGCGTTTTATGTATTAGTAAGAAGTTATTGACTATAACAAGTGATTTTTTTACAAGAAATTTGACCGACTTTACACAGTGGTTACATTTTCCGCTATATAAGCGGGTAAGTACGCACTCTGTGCACAAAACTGTTCCGAGATTTCTCACATTTTAAATCGCTGATATCTTTCAAGCTCACAGAATCAAGAATTTTTAAATACATACAGCGGAGCAACGAGGTAACATAAATTAAAAAAAATAAATGTACGCTCCTAATTGAAAACCTCCTTCTTTTGGGAAGTCGGTCAAATTATTTTTCAGGTCTTTTCCTACTTTTCAGTATAAGGTTAAAGGGAATATAAAGGAACTATTTTTTTCGTATCGTCGCTTAAGGGCGTGTATCCTTAAGACAAGATGGTGAATGAACAAAGTATTTAGTAATAGATTGATTCCGCTATTTATGTACTGCTGGATTTGAACCCACCCCCTCCGGTTTATAAAGCAAGGGCTTAAACCACTATAACACGGTGGTGGCGGTAGACTGGATAGGCGGTAGAAAATTAACTGAAGATAAGGGAGCAATATCCGCTTGTAGCTACTGTTTTAATTTTTGACCTACATCGCAAACGAAGAAGGTGCTCAAATTGGCGCATTATTCTATGTGGTTGTTCCGCGGCTAGTTATCTGTTTGTTGTTGTTTTTGAGATAATTAAGAAATTAAAATCACATGATATTTCAAATATACTTTTATTTTATCTATCTATTTATAGTGGACATATAAGGAAAGCTTTTTTTATTTACTGACCGGGAAGAGAACTGTTTGGGTAATGTAACTTTTTTACTTGTAGTTACTAAAATTTTGCGTAGAACATATGATTCATTGTGAAAACCCACGCAAAACGACAAAGGGGAGTGACAACAGTTTTCAACGTTAGCGTTAATTACTTAACCGTATAATGCCTGGTGAACAAAATTTTTATCAAGGATTCTTTCCGTTTTTGGTTAGATTTGTTATTTTACATGATAAGTAATATCATATTTTTTGTGATAATATAATAATACGGTGTGGGCTGGATGAGAATAGCCGAAGATCGGAAGCGGTGGCGTGCATTAGGGGAGGCTTATGTCCAGCAGTGGACTGACACAGGCTGATGGTGATGATGAAGTAAAATATAGGTGGAGGAAGCATATGTAACCAATGTAGTGAATGACAGCTCCAGATCGTGGTTCTCTGATGTAATAGTACTTATTGTTAATAAAAATTTTATAAAGGAGTCATAAACACTTGCCTCCGTAGCCTAGTGGTATGGGCGTGTGCTTTAGAAACTTTAGGATCGAATCCTGCGGGGACTCGACAAGTTTTCATTGTTGTTTCCTAGTTGGTTAGGGCAATTTGGGCTGATTACCCAATTGTCTGAAAATTAAAGAAAATGATCCATGCGTCAAAAAATGTTTCATATTGTACTATTTGGTTATGTTGTGTATGGACGGTCACCTAATAAAGACAACACATATTTTATTTTTAAATACAATATTATTTGAGAAAATATTATTATTTGGTACTTGCATACATTTTCATGGGATATATTATTTAAATAAAAAAACTGAAATATCTTTATCAATATATATATATAGATATGGACAAATATTTAAAAGTAAATCTAAAATTGCAGTAAAAAAAAACATTTTTATATTCTTCATTCCTGAAACGTCAGCTTTAGTTAAAAAAACTTTACTAAGTAAACAAGAGTAAAACTTACTATATTTTAAAACCAATGCAAAATATACATTAGTAATAGAAAAAAGAATTCCCTTAAAATTGTTAGCATAATCAGGAAAATAAAGGATTTACGAAAGAAAGCTTCAATGTTATGTCCATAAAAGGGTTCAGCAAAAAAAAATAAAGTTGTAATTTTCTATTACGTCTAGTCTTTTGGTTCAATGCTTACTTCACGCGCGATTAACAAGGAAATATTATAATATTTTTATCTTAGCTATACTTTACTATAAAAAGAGCTTTTAATCATCTAATTAATTTCATTTTTCAAATTGATGTTAGTTAATCCCATGCAGTATTTATTTCTATACCACCTCATTGCTTTTCATTAAATATTATCAAGAACTTAAGCTTAAATTATGGTACCAAAAATAGTTTTCAATCAAAAGATATATTTGGTGTAAAAATATTTAAATTTGAAGTTGTTTTTAGGTAAAACATAAATAAAAAACACATTTTTCTAAAAGAATTTAGGCTCTATCAAGCCCTTGTGAAAGGCAAAACTACATACAGCTAGTTTTTGCTTGGTTGTTTAGTTTCTTAATTTACGTATGAAGAAAACAAATAGCTGAACTTCAGTTTTTGACAGTCTATAAATAAGACTCTCCACTGTAACTCAAAAAAATCTCAGAAATACGTATACTCATACTTATAACAAATGGTATCAGCGTATCGATTTATTTCTCGCCAAAGTATTGATATCTTCTATATTTAAATATATGACAGACCATTTTGTTTACTAGAAAAACAAAATATGTCACGATATCATCTAACTTTTATAATCTAAGATGCAATATCCTGACAAATTTCTATGTACAATTGTTAGATTATTAAAACAATAAAAAGTAGAAATATATTGATAATCCTGATTGATCATCATCCTTTGCAAAAAAATGTAACAGTACAAGAAAAAAAAACCATCCAAGTGAAATTAAATGTGCACACGGGGTGTTCCGTACAAGTATATGAAGTTTTAAGACAAATTCAATTAATGATACAATTAGTACAGTGCGTTGCTTTATACTTGAAAATTGATTAAGTACTTATTTTATCTGTTTATTTCTTTACACTTTAAGCACTAATTGTACATAGGCGGACTTAATGCCACTAGGCATTTTCTCTCAGGCAACCTTAAGGTGGTACAGAGATAATAAGTGGGAGGTGACAGATAAAATAAAAAGAGAGGTAACGTTAAATATAAATTAAAAAAGAAGTATATAGATATAAAAAATACCTATAAATAAAATATTATACATACAGTACAGTTGTATACAAATATATACATAATAATAAATAATATGATTCATACAAATCACCACCTAAGTATATACATGACGACAGTATTATGTTATAGTTAAGTCTTTTCATAGGTACTCTTTGGTTTCTTTTAAAAGTAATATTACTTTTGGTCATCCTAATTTTTAAGGGGTAGCGCATTCCATAAAAGACTGGATAAAGAATGCATGAAGTCAGAACGGTGAACGGGACATTGAAGTAGACGATTATGTGTCGGTCGAAGATTTATGTTACTGACTTCACTTCATATAGATACGAGAAATAGGAAGATAGTAGGAGGGTGTAGAGAGATTTAGAAAGAGTGGCCGGGGCTCGTAAGGAGCGTCGCTGACGAATGGTAACCACTGAAGTTGGGAACGGTATGCAGAGATGTGATCTGTTTACAAAAATTTAACACGTTAGCTGCGGCACCAATTTTGCATACTTTCCGTTCCTGCGGCACGAGGTATAATCGGCCCGTACCGTGACCAGACGTTAGGCGACACGCGGTCATTAGACCCCACCTCCTTTTACAGACTAAAATCCATTTTCTGGCGCGTAATCAACGATAAATGAGAATTTTGGTCCTTATTGATAGACAGTGAATTGGTGAACCCTAATCCACCGTCGCCCCGGATCTGATGGCTAGTTTAGGAATTATTAGCAAAACAAAATATGGGATCTTATACATCTAAACGCACGAAATAGGGCAAATTTTCGCTGCGATTAGTGATGGGAAAATAATCATCGACGTTTTTAAACTGTCTTAACTACGCAACGACTTGACCGATTTTGATCAATTATATCTCATTAGATCGTTTTAATGGCAAAACCTGGCAAAACAACACAAAGCTATCAAAGAATACATTTTTTTAAATAATCTAAATTGCTTTAAGGCGCCATAAAGAAAAAAAACCGGCCAAGACGAGTCGGACTCCTGCACGAAGCGTTCGTTCTATACCATTAAGAGGCACCTATTACAGACTTATTATTAAAAATAATGGATTATGGTTTATGATAAGGTTTATCTTTCTATTTTGTAATATGAAAATCTTAATGCGGTTCACAGAATAGAAAAAAAAGGCAACTAGAAGTAGAAAAGAAACTGTCCTATTTATTCTGCTTCGGGCTTTAAAAATACAATTATTAGAACTTGATTAACATTAAAAAATCAGTATCAATATACTTTTTTATATAAAAATGTCAATATATATGTTGTAACTTATTTATGAGTGTTTTTCATTGAAACAGGGTACACAATAAGATTTTTTGCACTGAGTGCACTGAGTCAAAATCTTTTGGATTTTTATCAGCTTCACGAGATGTTAAAATGTGCGTAGTTTTGGTAATAACCACAATTTTCTCCTTTTTTCACCCTTTTCGAGAGCAATGGCGTGCGCTTTAGGTGCTGAAAAATAACAAAAATGTAAAGATAACGTAATAAAACGACATTGTTAATTAGGTTAGATCGTGATGAGAATAACAATGATAATGTAGGTATAACTGCATCAAATGAATGTCTTAGTTTTATACTTAAAATGTTGAAAGAGTAGTAGGTAAGGGTAGCTTAAATTCAGAATAATTAAAAGGAAACAATAATAAATAACTTAATAATGACCAAATGTCAAGCTTAGTTTATGAAAGCTTCAACACGTTGACTGTCAAGAATTATATCTAAGTATTACATTACCATGTGTCTCTTCGATTTCCTTTTTATTAAAGATTCTATAGTTTCTCCACAAAGAGTCTTTTTGGTAACTTTTTTCCATCAGTTTGGATTAATTAAACACAATCCAGGCATTAATTAGCGCCGTACCAAATATTAGCTCCATTACAACTTTTTCTCCACCATTTGATTCTCTCTTCAAAGTTGTATAATAAGAAGACATCTGGTCAGAAAAGTCACGCCTTTTTTGTTTGTATTGTACAGCAAAACACATCCCGGTTTTTTATGCATTCTGTCGGTTCCTCTCTTCTTTTCCAGTATCTATCAGGTTATCATCGTGATCTTCGTCACGTAGTCAACATCAAAACATTCCGTTTATACATCCATTTCATTACCTTACGCCCTTTTGTTCATTTTTCCAATAATTTCGCCTTTCGTAATTTGTAAACTAGTAACTTGCTTTGGCAGATATTTCCGTATTTTATTAAGTGTTCCACTATAAAATGTTTTTGTGATAGAAGATCTTCTGCCAGCCCAACGAAGTGTAGTAATTGTCACTATTACGATTCTACCAATTTCTGTCAGATTTGTCATCAATCTTAAACCTACTTTTTTACTGTGTTCTAATTTTTTCTGATTTTTTTCCCTGTATAAACCTCTAACTCAAAGTATAACCTTCGGGAGTGCAAAGTTTATAAAGCTTTACGCCGTACTGTGTGATTTGTTTTTTGTATTAGGAAAACCTAGTCTCAATTATGATACCATACTTATTGGTAATAAAATTAACTTGTCAAACAAAACTTACTCTTGGGTCTTTGTATAGGAAGTATTATATTTTTCTTTCTTTTATTTTGAGAAACTTGTTTACTTTCACGAGTTGTATCACCACCCCAAAGAGGGTTTCATTTAAGAATAACACTTTGTTTAAACTATCACCAAGCAAAAGGCTTTCTAGCAGCTTATTAATTAATTCTATTTTCAAGTGTACCGGTCATACAAGCCAATATTTTTAATTAGGTACTGAATTGTCACTATGACGAAGACATTTTGATATTTTACAAACCTGGTTACTTATTTAAAATGATTGAACTTGAGACATTTTTGGCGATCTATTAAATAGTCTATAAAGGAAAGTACCTACTTTGAATATCATAATACCTAAACTAGTCGTTGAGCCGCTTTTTTTTTTAGTAGCCCGTAGGGATCCCACTGCTGGGCAAGGGCCTCTCCCAAACATTTGGGAGGAATTGCCATAATCGCCACGCTTGGCAGGCGGGTTGGCGATCGCAGTAAGATGTCAAACGGTTCAGAGACGCTGCTGCCCGTCTTCTGTGTTCCTTTATTCCCTTAGTCGCCTTTTACGACACCCACGGGATGAAATGGGTTGGTACTATTCGCCGCCGGCACTATACAACTTTATTTGCGTATCGTTTTTTTCTTGTCATTTCTATTCTATTTTTACCGTGTTTTGATCCAGTACACTCAAAAATAGCTACTGGTGGCTGAGAACTGCCTGTTTATGCAAAACACAATATGTGAGTCATTTTTTCAGAGTCCACTGAGGATGTCCAACCAACCAATCGGCCAACATTGCCAATTGAAAATGTGTTTGGCGATGAGAGTGATGAAGAAATTTTTCCAACAAATAAACGTCAAAACATATTTTCTACTGAACCAAATATAACTTAAAAAAACGTACCTTTAAATGAATTAAGCTACACAAAGAATGTGTTATTGATAAACAGTATGACAATACAAAACAATATACTTTCTTACATAGCCACCCAAGCTCTATAATTATTGCAAATACAAGAACATTACAACACAAAGAAAAACACGTGCTCAGACTGCCACTAAAAAATTCAATTTATCCTGATCAAGTGAAAGAACCAGAAGAAACAGTTAACCTCAGTCCAAACATCCGAAAAACTGTTCAACTCAAAACACAAAAAGAAACAGTGTATCTCAGTCCTAGTACCGGAAAAACTTGTCAAATATTGCAGAATGTTCGCTTGTCCGCTTCTAGTGCTTCAACCTCACCAATAAAAAACAAAATCCTATAGGATCCCCTTTAAAATATTTTCCTAAATATAACTACGAGAAGAGCTGGATCTTTGTCAGAAATCTCACGCTCCAATTTACTCGATTGTAATATCATTTAGTAAAGACAACATTCAACAATTACTTTGTATCTCCGACACAAAAAAGACGAGAGAAAATGTTACATCCGAATGTGTCACAGTGTGCAGAATATTCGAAAATCACCTGAGTTGGATGAATAATAATATGGAAGATGATAATTTTAGTGGTACTGACAATGATTATAGTCCTTCGGAGGAAGAGTGTAGTGATTCGGAAGAGTATGCTTCAATGAAAATTGCGTTCATTCAGATCAGGGTTTATCTCCAGATAGTGAATATGAAGAAGCTCAGAAGATGACATTTTAGTCACGGACGAAACATTACCCGGCACGCAAGCTAAAGATCACGATGAGTGGGAAAATACGAAAGTCCCATAACTTTTAATGAATTCGCTGGAGAATGGACGTTTAATTTATCCCCGTTTGTGGGAGTTACACCTGAAGATATATACAAGATGTTTTGTTACAGATGAGATGATTGATATAATGGTATCTGAAACAAATGCTTACGCTTACAAAGTATATACAAATAAATCAACCAAATATGAAACGTAATTCACATGACAAAATGGAGTGACACAGTTCTCAGGAAATGATAACATTTTTGGCTGTTTTAATGGCAATGGGTTTTGTGTAGTTGTGTTGTCTAATTTAAATTTATACTGGAGCAGAAACAAATTGTATCGAAACGAATTTCTTTCTTCAGTAATGACAAGAGCTAAATGCTAGCATGTCAGTGATGTAAGTAATGAAGACCAAATCTGACGACAAAATATTAGGTACAAAGGTAAAAACAAAGATTAAGGTACGTCAATAATCGTTATTACCAATAATATCTTTGAGGTATAATATACTTAAGTAATAATATCTTACACTTACTTTAGGTACATAGCTACCAAGATAAGAAAAACTAGGTACTTACTGAAGATTTTTACATTAAAACTTACCTGTTTTAACTCTGTTTCTGGGTTTTTAATTAACTTCTTCCGACATTGTTTAGACATGTTCGGCGCCTGTAAAGGACGTGCTCTCCAATCGACGTGATGCACAACACTGGTCGCGGGAAGCTCGCGTTGAGTGCGGTACGACGTCAGGGGATATGGGACTTTAGCCTCGTTCCGCACGCATTAAAATATATTAATTCAGTGCGGCACGAGGCCTAAGACATCCGGTACCAAGGTAGGTACACCACCGAGTCCGTAACCATTAGTGATCTCAAATATATATTTATCTCTCAAATATAGGTATATAGAAATTCACTTTTGCTTTCCGCACCACAGGGAAGTTGCATCAGGGTGATTTAGGCCTCGCTTGCAACTTAACGTGTTAAAACGAGATCGAATGCATTTATTGAGAAGTCGGTCAAGTTTGTTGAAGTGATCTGCATTCGGCCAAAAGCACATATCACCATAGTCGTCAAGCGGAAAAATTTAGGTCTGCACGAGCATGATTTTTATCTGAATGGGCAAAAATTTAAGATTATGGACGATAAAATTAATAAACAGAAAACAGAAGTGGGAAAGAATGCCGCCTTGAGGAACGCCGATTCGATAGTTTAACCAACGCGATGATGATTCATCAACATTAACCGATTGTTGGGACCCTCGAAGATATGAAGGAACCATTCAACAATTCTTCGGAGACCATTAAATGAGAGAGGATTGCAAGAAGGATTTCATGACTGACGGATTGAAGGCGTTAGTGAAATCAAGTAGAATCAAAACTGTAATCATGGTGGATTCTATACCCGACTGTATATCGCCATTCACTTTGAATAGGGCTGTGGTGGTGCTACCTAATTGGTTTAATATTTAATTATTAATTTCTGTTATCGTTGTTTAACAAGTTGAGGCCAATCTCCTAATTGTCTGAAAAGTAAGATGATCCATACGTCGGATTGGCATGTAAAAGTCCGTCAACCCCGCCCACCGACCCGAATCGGATCAGCGTGGTGGAATAAGATCTAAAAATCCCGTAATGGTATTAGCATGCATTAGGTGGCTCAGTCCAGCAAGGGACAATGCGGCTGATGATTATGATGATGATCGCAATTTACATTATATGACCTTTCCGATACCAAAATAGAATTTTTATTTCATGCTGCCGTTACATTACGTAGTCATCAAATTAATTCGCATGTTGGCGTTGGCGACAGTTTGCTCCAACTAAGAGCTTTTATTATTTTCGACCCTAATAGTATTATCAACCTACAGAGAAACATATAAATTATATAAAAGCAAACTAAATAAAATTAAGCTTTTGATTCAGTAATTAATAATTAAATCAGCAATAGTAAGGATACCACTAGGCAAGTCAAAGAACATACCTTAAACTATATAGTGCATATACCAAGCTGATATATAATTACCTGTTGTTTAGTCTACTATAGCTGCGATTCACATATGTAGAGAAAAGTGCAAATATATGTGTATGTGTCATATGTAGATCATGCAATCACAGAACTACGTATAATGAGTTCCATTATTATATGGTCATGATTACATACAAATACTTTTATTAGCTTTTCCTCATAATATTGAATTTATCTAAAACTTCAATATTACACAGACACGAAGCATACAAAGATATTTTAGAATTTAAGTTGCCTTTTAAAATAACGACCTTAGGCTAAACAAATGAAATTTTAACAAAAAAATATGACCGACTTCACACAGTATGATTTTACGAGTTCTCTAATATGTTTTAAGGTATTCATTTAATCAAAATATCGTTTACCACACGTTTGATTTACAAATAATGAAGAATTGTTAAATGCAAAAACTTTTATTTTAACTTAAACTGTAATAAGTTAAATGAGCTATGAATATGCCTTATTGCAATTTTTAAAAATGTTTACATTAAAATGCTTATTGTGGGTTATTCTTAAAACATAAATATATGCTCTATAGGACTATATTATAGACCAATTAAAGAAGTACAAAGATGAAGTACATATTTTAACTATATCTTTTACGGGTTCGCCAGCATTTGCAATTTAATTGAATAAGGTTGTGATTTTTGATGCCTTAATTTTCTTTATTTCTTAAATATAAATGAAACTACTTATTACAAAATTATTCTAGACTAGCTTCCCTCAACCCCCCTTGTGGGTGGAATTTCGTAAAGTCCGTTCTTAGTTGACCCTACTCGAGCGAAGGAAAATTCACAAATTTCAGTTACTACGCTTTATGTTCCAGAGATTTCGTGATTAGTCAATATGGTAGTGAGAATCTCCTTTTTACAAATTATTCTAGATCATAGATAATTCTAACACTCACAATTAGATTCAGTTCATATAACCTTTTAAATTTATTTATGAACCAACAAGAATCACTGAGACTGGTAACATGCTATAGATAATAGTATGATCTGTAAATAAATCAATTATTAAATGTTACTCTGGACCATTGTAGTCAATGTTGCCTCTTTAATGATAAAATATTGAGTAACTTAAAAGTTCCTCAAGAAAAAAATTTGTTCATATTGTATAAAAAGCGTATTGAGAAATTTAGAAGTAATATATTAAATAAAGTTAATTATTTACGTTACGATGAAAATCCACATGTGCTTTTTAGCACATTATTCACTTTAATAAAAAAATTATTTGACTCGATATTTAGTTGTAAAATGGTTAAATCTAAAGGTTCTGCAGCATTATGTGAATGGGCAGCGGTGGAATATTTCAAAAACAGGCAAAAATAATATGAGCTCTATGGTTATAGAACGTATAATTATAACTAAAATATTAAGAAAGTTTATTTAGGCTAAATGTTTAAACCTAAAGAATTAAATTAAAGTTCATCGTATAAAGTAAAAATGACTTGGAATATAATTAATAGTGTAACCGGAAAGGTCGCAACGAGCAACTCTAAAATAACTTTAAATATTGATAACAAAAGAATTGAAGCTGACAGAGATGTTGCTACTTATCTCGAGAGCATTTTTTCACACATTTCTATTTTCATTACCAAGTCACTTTTGTCTTCTCTTACAGTTGCTGAATCACTTTTAAAACATAATGTTATTGAATATATAATGTTTTATTTTACTTATTGCCGAAAACATTATAAGTAGATGTTGACAATTGGATATAACGAAACCGCAGACCTTTGGGGGATTACTGTTAAGGTGATAAATTCGATTATTGATGTAATATCATATTTAATGAATCATTCAAAGAGAGATAAATATGGGCCACAAGGTTCTTTTCCTGAGCTCTTTTCTTTTAATTGATTAAATAATTTATCGATGTTATTAATTAAATCGAAGGGATAGTTTCATTTGCATATTTCACACTTCCTTGATTTTTAAAGTTAGACGACATACGTCATATAAGTCACGATATAACTAATACTTTCCCGAGCGTGCGCACTAGTTTCGTGTTAAACTTGCTACTAAACCAGAAGTAAGATAAATGCCTTAAATTTATGACTACAAATGAAAGACCGAGTAAATGTAAAGTTTTTATAGATGAGGAAGAGTTAGACATAGCCCGCACAATGTAGCTAATTTAAATCATATTTAGCAGGTTACACTTGTCCGTAGATCGGTTCTACTGGGCAATGTAAAAAACTTAGATACTAAAGGTTTTAGTTGGCCTCATGACTGGCTAGTCAGTGGTCATGGCCCTCCACGAGTCCCATACTTGTGACGACTTGTGCAAATTTTGCAGAAAGTGTTTGCATGCTTTTAGCGACCTATGGGTGATATCTTTGCTCAAAGGCTCCAACAAGTTAGAACGATACTGAATAATTACTCTAAATAGAATCAAGAAGTAAACATATTAATCGGTCTTTTCATTAACAGGGAATAATGATTCGAGTAACGATTTATAAGAAAAACGAGGATGCAGTAAGTCTGCTACCTTATCTAAGTTATCAATCTGTTACTAGCCGAAGATTTACCGAATGTGCTCAAAAAACCTGAACCGAGTGAGGCATGGTCGTAAGGCTGTGGGAACTGAACAGTAGTCATCAAAGTCGGCTTCGTAAGTATAGCTATGAGTCAGACATTCATGGCTTACAACAGAACACTGGGACGCTGCCAGAGCAGAGATGAGTGGACAATAGCTAACCTTTGCTCTTTATAGACTAGGATGTAAAAATACTGAAATGGTAAATATGTATTTGTTCAAAATTACTTGGCTCTATAAAAAGAATGTTCTATGGCAGAGAACATTTAAAATCAATAGAACTTTTAATAAGGCTATATATTAAAAGATATTAAGCCTTGTTCAAAACGTTTAAAATTTATTCGTGGAAAAATATAGAGCCTCAATGAGACTTTCAAGTCATCTTCTAAATGGCGTGAAACTAAGTTGTTAACTTAATGCTGAAAACATGTGAATATGTTTGCTTTCAGGTGCGTTAAAATATTAACCGCATATAAAACTCTTTAAATTTAATTCATAACGGTAGATTTTAATAATTACTGAAGTTTAACATATTATACTTTACAAATGCGCTGAATATTAAGAACATATTGTACAAATTATAATATTCAATCTTATATATCTAAAATCTATCTGGAATATTACTATTCTAAAATATAATATGGTCATAATTAAGTTTACTATCACTATAAAGATGAAATGATTGAAATACTTTATATTCCTAAATACTTGTTCAAAATTAGTTAACTAGTGCTTTTTAATAAGTAATAGACTCGATTATATCCAATATTAAACAAGAGTGTATCTAAGTAAAATGTATAAGAAAGACAAGATAAAAAATTGAGAATATTCAGACAAGGCATTACATACCTAACTAAATAAATTAATTAATTGATCTATAAAAAGAAATTGAAATAAACTGTAAACACTATGCTTATGGCTCTTATTTTTTCCAAGCGGAAATCAAACTCGTGTGACTCTTCGGCGTAAGAGTCAGGATAACTCCCCATAACATATTCCCCGTCGTCAAGCGATGTAAAGTACGGATAATGAGCTCCACGAGAGAAAAACCAACAGGTGCTACTCTATCTCATGTCGCTTAGTCAGGGCCGCGTGTACTATTGTGATAATCTTCAGCGACCCGGCGTGAGGTAGGCCCCGTGGAGCCTCTTCCGAACTGCGACGAGCGCGGTTATTGTAGGACACCCGGACCGTTATTTTAAGCCTTGCCGGAGCAAACAGCAAGGCACTTCCTGAGCGGTAGACACCTTTGCCGAGCCCAGGGGCTCAGTGTCAAGAGGACGTGGCTCAGTAGCCACTCTTCGGCTCTGGCCTTCTCCTGCGGACAATAGGGCGCTGTTGTCTCATTGTCTCTTTCTGCGCTTCTTTACGGGCTTATTAAGGTCCTCAGAACGCAAAAACGGCGCCCCACATCCTTTTGCGATCTTGCGCACTCTCAAGATCCTGCGCACAGCACCAGGAAGCAAAGGTTGCTCAACCCAGGCTGGGCTCTCTTCCAGCGCGTGTTGGGCCGTCTCTTCGGCAATACGCCACAGTGTAACATCTCAGGTAGGCTCTCTACCAGCCACGGCACAGGTACCTCCAGTAGCCGTGTCCGGAGATCCTGCGTCGTACGGAATGTTAAGGGAGCGTGTCCTCTTCCAGCCACCGCTTTAATGCGGGCAAGCCTCCAAGTTCGACGCCGGCACTGGGCTGCTCCAGCCGCAGCTCCCATTCCTGTATATGCAAGGGCGCAAATTAGGTTCAAATAACCACTACGCCAACAGGGATGTCTTCGGTTGGTGGGCCGAGGGTTGATAACGAGTTGACGCCGCGTTGAGACGGTGCTGAGTGGGTACAAAGTGGACATAATGAACGTTGACCTTAAAGCGGAAATATTTTTTTTTCTATGGACATGTTCGTTAATTGTATGACATTAATGTAAAATATGTATTCATTTAAAATTGCCTAAAGTCAATATGAGTTCGCGTCATCGTGGTCAGTTCAAAAAGTCGAAAAGACTTAGAATCGAAAAAACTTACGTTGAGCTAAGATATAGTTATAGGTCATAATATCAATAATATTATAAAAACCAATATTAAGGTTCCGTGTCTTAAATAGAATAAAATATAATAGTTAATACTATATTTCTAGGTTACAGACGCCCGGTGTAATTAATTGTTATTGTAGTTCCCTTTGCTAACAAGAAAAAGTGGATTTATTCTACTTTGTTCCACTTTTGCTACAAAGTAAAGTAGTTAATCTACTTTACTTTGTAGTGATTTAAAATGATTAAAAACTTTTGGCTAATGTTTCTTTTCTTCAATTCGTCAAAACTTTTTGGTTATAGATAGGATTCATCTACAAATTTATAAGTTTTAACGTTTTAAAAGAATTTTCACTATAAAATTTAAATAACTTCCTAACAAAGGAAGTGGCAATGCAAGCTTGTACAGTATCCTTGGACATGTAGGTCTGGTACTTCCGAGATGCCTATTTCGTAAACACTTACTGTCTTCTAATTTGATTGACTGCGTAATTAATGGGTAAACGATACATAAAGCTATATAAAAGTTATTAAATATAAGTAATAATGCTTCACCTGTTTAAGAAAGGCAGCGATGAAACATATTTAAAACATATTTAAAAGTAAATTTCATTAACGTTTATGCTACATTAATAAAATTGTTCTATTCAGCTATTAATTTATTTATTTTTCTTTAAAAACAAAATTACTCTTTATCTTAGTGTTCTTGGCAGTGGGAGAGATTTTTTTAAAAAATAATTTAATTTAAAGCTTAAAAAATAAGGTTTTTTAACATTAACATCTCATAAAAGTTTGTAACTACATGTATAAATGTGGTTACAAACTTTTATATCTCATACCGACAATACTTGCCATGAAGGCACATGAGTACTTCCATTTTATCAAAGTTTATTATCAATCAAGTCATCGAATGCAAGGCATCACCATACTCATATAAATTATGATTAAGATTGTACGAAAAAAATTACAAATAAAACACGTAAAAGAGAACATACACTTTATTCTCATTTTAGTCTATTTCTTTAAAAATCGTCTGAGTGAGCATACCATTACGGAGCAGAAATCGTTTTCGTACTTTAATTAAGCCCGTGCTAATTTTTATATTTAGAACAATAATATTCTTAATATCAAAATTAGTTGTTCTTTGCGTTTAATCTTTAAATAAAGTTTTAATCGAACAGCCATTGACAAAGGTTAGGTAAATCTGTCTTAAAACCGAAGAAATTTAATCTCGATTTCTACGATAATTTATGACGTACACCCATGTAGTTTGGGACACACTTTTAAGTTGTTTATTAATTCCTAATTGACATAATTAAAAATTCGATGAACGTCTCTTTAACATTTCAAATAATAATTCTATAATATCGATCTATATATTCTATTATATAGAAGGGTAAAATCTTATAATTTTATTTTAATATTATGTTACTTTTATAACATTATTTCGCGCTTAAAGGTATCGTAATGCAAAATGATATAAACTTGGAATTGCCTATCACGCAATTCCCTTCTTTCATACCAAACAATAGATACCAACAAATATAAACATAATTTCGCGTGCCTGCATTTTCCTGTTTACTCGCTACTTCCTCATCTTATTACCTTAATAAAAAGGAAGGTATAAATGTATTCTAGTTTAACACCGCGGGCAACAAATTATTAGGTCCTAAGCGCCAAAAGTTATATTAGGTTATGGTAATAAAAATGAAACTCAAAACATAAATTTATAATTTTTTTAATAAATTAGATTATCCTTTTTTTTTTAACTTGTAAAAAAATATAGAATTAAATAAGAGAATAAAAGTTGGGAATAGAAAAATATTTAGGGGTGTGCTTTTTTTTTTAAAAATGCAGCTTACGCCCGCTAACATACCGAATCAATGGCTGGTCATGTGGGTCAAACTTCGGCGAGATTCAAACGATTTATGTCATAATATTACCTATGGCTTGAAGAGCTCTAGCGAACATTTTGTACCCCTTCTATTCTAATGTAGCTAACGATTAATCCTCTAAAGCACTTGGCGATAAGTGACTGGGAAGACTACTGAAACGCTCTCATATTTTATTTTTTACTGTGTGTATAATGGATAAAGTGTGTTCGTCTTCTCGACAAGTGCAATAGTTTTGTATTTTCCAACTAATATCTGCGTGTTGTCCTTTAAGTGTGCATTGTTAGGGTGGAGCAACTGACGCTATAATAGTGTTGATGTATTGAACAAAAAGGTGAAATCTAGCTGTAGCGGTGCATGAGGCGCCAATGGTTACTAATGGCTAGAAAAAATCATCATAGGCCCTTGCTTTATAGAAGAAGAAGTCGGCTGGTCCAATAAGCCGTAGAACCGACGACCGCTGGAGTCCGAAAGTTCTAGAGTGGAAATCATAGTGTAGGACGCCCTGCGGCAAGATGGAGTGATGATATTCGCAAAGCGGATTGTTGTAGGCTGGTTGAGAATAGCCGAATATCAGGAGCGTTGCCGTGTACTTGGGGAGGTCTATGTCCACCAGTGGACTATCACGGGCTGATAGTGATGATGATCATGATGAAACATACATTTATACTTCTCATCATTATTCACTCACGAGATCTGAACGAGTGCACCACGGAGCCGGTGCACCCCTTGTAACTAAAGAAAAAGTTTATTGTTTTAATATTATATTATTACAGATTAGTTATATAAAAATTAGTTATTTTAAGAGAATTTATGTTTCATGAATATTCTACAAAATTTTTGATTTATAGTAAATTATCACTATCCAGTTTAAAAATATGCTAAAACATTTATTTCCTTAATAAACGTTGCTATAAAAACACAGGTTGACGTTTAATCTGTGTTTTATAGCACTGTCCGGGCATAAAGAATAATATGTAAAATCATAGATGAATGTTTCAATAGAACATGTCATAAAAGAAAGTAATAAATCTATGGATCTAATATTATATTATTCGTTATAGTAATTATTCGTTCTAATGGTAGTTTTACGTACCAAATGACTCAATTACTTACAAAATGAAGATTAAAGCACTCTTCTCTCTATTATTAATTAGAAGGTGACCTTTGTACCCCACTTTCATTTGTTATAGTCCATTCGAATGCCAAGTTAATTAACAATCTACGTTTTCTATTTTTACGTAATTAATATATGTCCCTTTCGATAAACAACTGGCTACTTTTTGCAACTGAAATGAATGAAGTTGTAACTGTAACAGATTTGTAACTTTTTTCTATGTAAAACGTAACAATGTGTAGGTTTTAATTTTAATAAATATTTCCACGCAAATTTATAAATAGAGACGTTTTGAAAAGTATTTTGTTGATAGCAATAATTAAACTATGTGTGCTACAATTTATTATACACAATAAGTTCAATTTATGTTTTTAAATATTTAATTGTTTATTCATGCTTTTATTTTCAAACAATGTAACATTTATCTTTAAAAAGTTGTAATGTTTATCTTACAAGGGACGTTTTTTGGAACTTTGCTTCTTAGTGCATTTGTGTATAAATGTGTTTTGTGTGTAAGATTTAAATGGGTTGTATACATGGCTCTGTCTGACCATGAAATAGGAATTTTTTTGACATGAGCATGACATGAAAAGTATATAGGTCCTACAATCTTTAGTTGTCTGTTTGAATATATAATATTGAATATTTAATTGAATATATTATATGAATATATAATTGAATAAATAATAATTACGCTTTAACATAACTTCAGAACTTTTAACGATTATTATACTTGGAATCGATCTAAATTAATATTCATGGTGGTTAGTACACCACTAGGGCAATTAATATTGTTTCAAACTAGTTTGCGTCCAATAACTTAGTACTTAACGCGAACAAAACGAAATGCTTACGTTTTACTCTTTGTAATTGTCCGGATTTTCAAAATATTAAATTTGACGATGAGGTCATTCCTTTAGAAAGCTCTACTACATTTCTTGGATTTTCTGTTGATTCCAAGATGCAGTGGGGAGACATATTGACAAACTCCTCAGAAGCTGCTAAGTACGCAATCTTTGCCATACGCAAGATTAGGCAGCTGACTGACGAGGCAGCTGCAAACTAGTTTATTACGCGTACTTTCACAGCCTTATGTCCTATGGATTATTATTATGAGGATCTGCAGCCGGTTTGAACACAATATTTATACTACAGATACAGGCTTTGGGCAATCTACAATCTGGGTTCACGGGAATCTTTACGTAATGTTTTTAATAAAACTGAAATTTTAACATATTATCTACGCGCGTCAAAATATTCACATGTTTCTAAAGATATTAGGCCGCGCAGGAGTCCAATTGAGCCCCTAGAGCTACCCAGTTTTAGACTGACCCGAACCGAAAAATGTTTCATGAATAATGGTATAAAAATGTATAACAAATTAAATGCCTGCCAAATGCAACTGAATCATTCAAGCTTTCGCAAAGTTGTCAAAACAATAACGCTTATAGAAAAAGCCTACTATTCTGTTATAAATTATATTAAGGACTGTGTGAGACGATGTGTGGAAATAGTTTATATTCTGCGCTTGCAAATCCCCTGGTAACTTAAAAAAAATGTGTTAATCAAATTTTGTACATACTAATATTTAAAAAAAAAAGACCGCAGAGTTTCTTGCCGGTTCTTCTCTGGACGGGTCTGAGTTTGTGAACCGGTGGTAAATGGATAACTTTTGATGTTCATAAGTGCTCAGTAGAGCTTTTTTAAATAGACTTTGACTTTGACTAAAGGAAAATTTATGATTGAATTTATCGTGCATGAACTATACACTTTCGGTCACCGGAAACAATAGAGTTAGCTATTTCAACGGAAATAGTTTTCAGTAGGATTTCGAAGATAAACCGAAAGTTTGAACCCTTTTGTGCCTTTAGGGCACAAATAATACTTAGATTTTTATATATATAAGCTTATAGTGCAATAATTTACCGGTTTAATACCGGCAAAATGTATCACAAATTTTTTATATTTACTTATATGTTTATATTATTTATAGAATTCCCTTGATCAGATTATACTAGATCATAATATTAAAATGAACAACCTTAATTTTTCAATCGGTTTTTCTCCTCCTTTCTATACTTTTCCATATTTCTAATGTTTTGTGGAGTTTCCAAATATGAAACTTTAACATCTGAACGTTTTGCTTTGGATAGTAAATATTTTTATATATTTAAGACAATCGTCTAAAAGTCGTAGGCATATAGATAACTTATACCTAATATACTTACATAAACTTCAATATAAGACAATAAACAATCTGTAAAATAACTTAATCTCTATTAATATGTGTTTCCACTAGGTTTCTTTTGCCGTATATTTTACAAAACTTGTCTTTGTAATATAACGTTCGATCATTTATGCGTCCATAAACTGCCACGGCCAAGGTTCACCTAGTGTTACAAATTGTTCCCTGCAGAATATTATACCAGTAAACTTGTAATTTATCTCGAAAAATCATTTTTAAGCTTTTCGATTTTTTTAAAAAAATAATAACAAATCAATAGTACATTAAAAGTGCGTAGTTTGTCCTTAGTTAAATGTCACTTAAGATAGAAAAATATGTGCTACAAGTTATATATATTTATAAAAGTAAATATTTTAAATTTGATATACATGTTTAAACCTCGTACCCTTGCTTTAATCTCTAAGAGAAATCATATAAATCACAATGACTTACCAACAACTTTCTAAACGCACGACCTATTGAAGTTCAGTTCAAGTAATAATTTTTTTATAGTTTGTATTAGTTACTGCCTCCGTAGCCTAGTGGTATGGGCGTGTGCTTTAGAAACCGGAGGTCGTGGGTTCGAATCGCGGGACGCAACAATTTTTCATTGTTGTTTCCCTAGTTGGTTAGGGCAATTGGGCCGATCATCCAATTGTCTGAAAGTAAGATGATCCATGCGTCGGATGGGCTAAAAAGTCGGTCCACCCACCAACCCGCATTGGACCAGCGTGGTGGGACATGGTCCAAACCCTAATGGATAGGGGTGTATTAGGGGAGGCCTATGTCCAGCAGTGGACTTAAACAGGCTGATGATGTATGTATGTATGTTGTATTAGTTTTATAAATGATTTCTACTTTTTACTTTCTTTTTACGATATTTGTTATATTTTATGGATTTTTTACAAATAATAATAACCATACCATTACTATTCGCAATATAGGCCAATAGCACCGCGCTTTTTTCCCCAACACTGTTTTTCGTCATATTCAATAATGTTTATTTTATTACAATGCATTTTAAGACACTTTTTTGACTAAAATTAATAACTATGAAATGCAATGTTTCGCACATGAACTAATACTGTAGTGTATAAAATTTGTTTAGAAATTGCCGCACTGTATTTTTTAACTATCTTCATATTAACAATGTTATAGTAAATTATTTTTGGCAACAAGATCAATACAGGATACAACGAAGGTACAATTTAAATGATTTTATTTTTATATAATACTTAAATTTTAAGCACTACTAGAATAGAATCAGTGGTCAACATAAGTTATAGGATTGGGTTAATTTTTTGCGTGCTGCAAAGTTTTGCGACTCTTCGTCACCGGTTACTATTATAACTTGTGTACGTTTATTTCAGAGTGCATAAACGATCTGAGACAAAAAATATTTGACGGCTAATCTACGGAATAGCAGCCTGGCGGATAATGCGTGACACAATACGCTAATACTATAAAATGGCATTTGCGTCTAATGTAACGAAGCTATTTTATAAAATATAAAATAACTTCAAGCGAGCTTGCTTTAAAACACATTATTAATTGACAGAGAATTTGCTGACATAAGTAATATTTCTTTACAGGTTCCAGCAGAGAACAGACTAGAATGTGTATGTAGTCTCTCCTATAAAAGGGGGCCAAAAGGCTAATAAGAACAAGAGTAAAAAAACACATGATTTTCAACGTGGCCCTCGAAAAACCCTGCAATTTGTGACGACTCTTAGATATGACCAATTAATATATTAGATTTCGTAAACATTAAATTTTAGCAAAAGTACCACAATTCGTGATTGATAATGATATGATTCGTGAAGCCTATGTAGTAAGGATCCCAATATAAAATGAACCTAAGCCCTTTTACCTAAAATTTTATTTAAATAGTTTGTCAATAACTGCCTCCGTAGCCTAATGGTATAGGCGTTTGCTTTAGAAACCAGAGGTCTTGGGTTCGAATTCTGCGGGGACTCAGCAAATTTTCATTGTTGTTTCCTAGTTGGTTAGGCCAATTTGGGCCAATCACCCAATTGTCTGAAAAGTAAGATGATCCATGCGTCGGATGGGCATGTAACAAGTCGGTCCACCCAGCAACCCGTATTGGACCAGCGTGGCAGCGTAATGAATAGGGTGTATTAGGGGAGGCCTATGTCCAGCAGTGGACTATAAAAGGCTGATGATGATGATGATGATGAGTTTGTCATTTAATTACAATTAATTTTTTACAAAGGTATGATGAAAAAAAAACAAGCCCTTGCGTAATAATAGAATAATACTAAAAATTTTAAGAACAGAAAATTTGTGAGGTACTTTACAACAATAATCCCAGTGTGAATTTTATGCAATTTACGACCGTTTCATTCATTGCAGTATCAATCCATTGCATGATCCATTTGGGAGAACTATGAACATATATCTCAGTTAATTAATGTTCGTGGTACGCCATTGTAAACACCTGAACGTTTAACTGATCTTATTAATGGCTCTGTAATGTAAACATACCTAATTGTTACCGGACACATACCTAATTGTTGATATTAAATTTCCTTTACAAATATTTTTTTATAAAAACTAATTCAATTTGTAAAAAATATATTAAGTTCCCATTATCCTAGAATAAAGAAAATTAGCAATATAATTAAAAGAGGTCTTAGAAATTAAAGAAAGTCGCTGTAAATATATAAATGTAACGCTAATTAAGATCCAATTTCGTTCCCCTAAAAGTAAAGACGCTCATATAATCGCCTAGCATAATTGGCACAAACATTAAAGGTAACACCAATTTAAAGAAGGTTTCGAACATTGAATAAGTTCAATTTACACGATTACGTAATTAAATATAATTAGCACATTTTCCTCTTTATTAGTACCAAAGATGTAATTTATGTCTACTACCTCGGAAGTTAAAAGATATTTAAATTTCGTTGGCAATCGAGTCAAGATGACGTAATAAGCTG
Organism: Lamproptera curius; assembly: GCA_029286875.1. Taxonomy (NCBI): domain Eukaryota; kingdom Metazoa; phylum Arthropoda; class Insecta; order Lepidoptera; family Papilionidae; genus Lamproptera; species Lamproptera curius. The sequence goes on from JAGSMT010000157.1 coordinate 387,704, forward strand.
GTGCTTGTTTTAAAAAATAGAAGGTTCAAACTTAAGCAGATACTTTTGTTTTAAATGTCAATATCATCATCATCAGCCTGCGCTAGACCTCAGCTGAACATAGGCCTCCCCTAATGAACGCCTTCTCCATTACGGAGTTTTTAGTCCGGATCCCACCACGCTGGCCCAATGCGAGTTAGCAGGTTGACAATTCATTGAGTCCCCGCGGCATTCGCTAAAGCACACGCTCATACCACATGGCTACGAAGGCAGTAATTAAGTAGTTATTGTTTTGTAAATTTTTCCCCTTTACTTCTACTCCCTATCTTGTCATTTGAATATGATTTTTTTTTAATTAAACCGTCATTTCTATCGGTTTGCGATTAATAGTTATTTTAAATATTTTAATGAATAACGCAACGTTTTTTATAAATATAAGGGAAACTTGAAGAAGCTGCTATGTCGATTTAGTGTTTTGTAAATTAACGTTGCTATTCGAAAGTTCTCAATTACACTCGGTCCGTAATAATTTTCCAACTGCCATTCTACAAAGTTAGTCTGAGCTTCCAGTTAATTTATTGCTAAATTTTAAATAACAGTGTACATAAATTTCGTTCATAATTTATGAATGTTTAACTGAATGGGTTGTATTTAAAAATTATAAGTTTATATTTCTTTAATACCTATCAATTGACCAAAATATGCTGTTGACTAAAAACTGTTATAAACTGCCACAATTTTTCTAGTTTTATTTACGACGTACACACTTTATATAACATAAGTTGATTTATTTTCAAATTAGAAAGGTTTTTACGACTCCTTCGATTGCTGCGGCCACGTTTTAAATAGACAAATGTTGTAAACCTTTAACGCACGGAGAAAAACTTTTAATTACTTTAAATTTATTTGGAATATACCTAGTTGTATTTCTTTAATATATTTTATAACTGTAGGTTACTTAAGACACAAATAAACGATTGCTGTTTTGTACTTCTTGTCACAAGATAAATTTAATAAGCATAGCTATATAAAATACTAGCAGACCCTGCCACGCCTTGCTGCGGCTAGGATTTACTTATTTTACATAAAAAAACTAATTTGAGGGCTTAAGATAAACGGAAATATTATATTATAATATTGGATAAATGTCATTTGTAAAAACAGTGACCTCGATGATGCTACCGTTACACCTGAATACAATGAAAAAATCGATTGGATTGATATTTAAAGACGACAGATTGAAGACGATTAATCAATATATTTGTTCTGTTGATATCGTGCAAAATTCTATACAAATGAGTTAGTTTTAAAAATTATTATTGTATTTTTAACTCTTAGTTTTCTATTAAAAATGTTATATTTTTTATGGATACGGAGCACTACCACCAAAAACATAATTTTAACGTTTTAGTTAAAATTATGTTTTTGGTGGTTATTAAAAAACCGAGAAGTAAATAATTATTTCTATTGCTTGCGCGAATATTATACATTATTAAATAAAATTACTTTACGGATTTTATCGCGTTTATTTTACATATTGAATTCCCGACGTTTCGATAACTTTGTAGCGGCCGTGGTCACGGGGTAGACTAGTAAAGTTGATTACATTCTTCGTCAAGCGTAAAACAACTATCGTATGAAATAATAAATAACGAATATTTACTGTACCTACAATCGTATCCGCCATTGAATATATCATCAAAATATTTCCTTTATATAGGATACAACATCACATTTATTTAATTTTGCTTTGTAAAATCCTACAATTTACAATTTTACACGCATGTTTGGAAGCTATTTTATTCATTACTTTTTTTTTAATTTAATGGCCTGGTATAAAATACCGGCGTTATGAAGTTGCATTTTTTGTTTTTAACGATAGATAATAATTATAATAAAATAAAATGACCAAAACTAATTAATTTTAAGCAATTACTTTTTATTTTCCCAATTTTCCTATTATCAACGAAAAGTTTATACTATAAAACAGCGCCATCAAATAATAATAGAAAAATAAATCGCTATAAAACAATATTGCGACTATAAATTAAGATGTGGGCTATTCTATCTTTCAAGTTGGATTAAACTGCACGTTGTGTGCAACTATATTTTTATATCGGTTAAGTAGTTCGGTAAGTAGGAGTCCATCGCAGACAAACATTATGACACGTGATTTATGTGTATTAAGATTGTTCTAATCCTTTTGCAATTGTATAGTTAACGTTTCCAATGCTATAACACAATACCATGATTCTATACCAAGTAATTATGAATATTTTCAAATATATTTCAAACTAGCGTTGGACTCAATATGTAATTAAATCCAGCACATTTTAACAATCATTTTCATTGGAAACGAAATCATTCAGTTTAATCACAATTTATATTCATAGCTGTTTGGACAAGCCTAAAGAAAATTTATTATTGATATTATCGGCATGAACGATAACGCATTTCATCACCGGGATGAATAGATTTAGAATTTCCAACGATAACAGTATTTAATAAGTTAGAGACTTAAACTGCTTGTTTACTCAGTCATTGATATTTTTGCACAAGTTTAAAAAAGTGTTACAATTATATTTTTTATGATTTTATTTAATAACATAAAATAAATGATTTTACAATTTTAGTTACTGATTAAAAAAAACACATGAGCAAAAGAAACTAGGAAATAACAAGAAAAAAATTTCAAGATTAATAGCACATAAAAATAACTTATTTCACTTGGTCAATCACCTTTTCCATTATCCCCTTTAAGACCAAAATCCCATTATACATTTTTTTGGATAGTAAACACTACGACATTAGTTTTTACTCAGCTCTTTCAAAATTTAAAATTAAATAGACGCTTGATTCTAGCGTAACCATGAATAGAGGCCTCAAGTGATGTCTGAGTACTGACTGAAATAACATAACATAACATTGAGGAATATGCATGCACCTAGCCCACTTCTATTCATTCGTTCAGTCAGTATTGAGGTTTGTTTTATAATGGTAATTTCAAAATATAAAAATATTATACAAATATTATGCGAGTACTACACATTAACTAATAAAAGAACTTTATAGAGCTCAGTTAAATATTAAACTATATTTTAACTTTTAACCTTTTCTTACGGTGGGACACGGCCATTGTTCAAAATATATATTTAGACATATGTAAGAAAGTTATATTAACACTTTTTAAATATTCTTGCTAGTCGAAATCCTTGAGTTCTAACTAGCATAAACTTAAAAATAAAGCGAAAATTTAAAAGTAAATGAAGACGTCCCAATAACAAATCGGTACATCATAAGTAATTTTTTTAATGAGGATGTACTAAAAATATGGCGCGGTTCTTAATGATGTATAAAGATTCTAAATTTATTTCACATCTAAGACAGAAAAATTAATACCTTTAATATATATCATAAAGGTATATTCAAAATAGGCTATATTATACTTCTACGTTCTAAGGACATTAAGAGTACAAATTTTTAATTGTCGTACTTAAAGAGTAGTTTTTCAGGCTTCTTTACACGGTAACATTACAACTGCATTTTGCTACTTACCTATGGTACTCGTCAACTAAAGATTAAATATTCATAAAATTAATATTTAATCTTTAGTCATATGAATCTATCATATGCAAATCCACTTTTAGGTGGACGTTATATAGCGTGCTTCAGTGTATGTGACGAGACAAAGAAACTATTTGCCTAATAATGATCTGACCAACCCTTAAGAATATATTGTACTATAGATCCGCTCGCTTTCCTGCAACTTTTTCATCTCGTTTCCATAGTAACTATTTAAACTACGCTGTTCATTAAAGCAATTTTAAAATATTGAATTTAAATATATAAATGTTAGTTTTATCGGCTTATTTTTATAATACAAAATAGAAGAGTAATGTACAACAAAAAGTAAATTAAAATGAGGTGTTAACATAAAATCCTATTTCCAGGTAAAACCTCTGTTAATTATTAATCCTTGTAAATATTGCAATTAATAATTTGTTATAGAATTAATAAGTAAATGTTAAATGAGATAACTTTTTTTTGTTATAACTAATTATTATTGGATAAGTAGATTAAGAAATTGAAACACAATGCGCAATTGTTCGTAATTTTAAATATTTCTGAATTAGCAAGAGATCTAAAGTAGACAGTTCTTGAAAAGCTCTTAGTCTAATTGGGTTCATTGAAGTAACATCTTGGAGACTGCGACATGGTTTGATTTTTAAGAAGTATTTTTGCACTTCCTTTTCAGTTAGTTTTTAAGAAACTCCTAACGTGTAAAATAGTATTTTTATTTGACTTTAAAGTTATGACATTTAATCGACTGCATTATTTTATGTACACATACATGTATGTGTATTATAATTTTCTTATAATAAAAAATAAATAAGATTAGAATCAATATCAAGTTTGTTTTTGAAAGCTGTTATTTGTATTTCGGCTCCATCTTAATTTAAGAAAAATACTGCGAATGTTGATAGTAATTTATCGCTGTACATTTAAAAGTAAATAAATGTACAGCGATTCATTTTAAAATATGATGCAATGGATGCGTCATTTTATATAATATTTGGCTGAGATAAATTTTATATCTAGCTAACCAGTTAGCATAGTTAAAATATATTTACAAACTACTTAGCAATTAATTTTTTTTTGCATACAAATTATACACAATATAATATAAGAGAATTGGCAGTAAAATGAATATTAAACAGTTTTGCAAGGACCGGAAACGATTTTCAAATTAAAACTTATTACTTACAACGATAATAAAACCTATTATTAATTTTTAAGACGCTTGGCCTCTGATTTGCGAAGGACTAGCTACAACATGTAGGAATATGTGATATGCACAGGCGATTTAAGAAAAAGCATATTAATGGCTTAAGTAATACACTATTTCAAGGTAGAGGAAATCCTTTTGCAGTTATTTTGATCACTATCCTCCATCCAGAAACCAGGTGCACGAAAGGATTTAGTCGCCATTTTAAAGAGAAAAAATACCACTTTCCTTTAATAATTCGCACTCAAAAATATTGATACCTTTATTGACCATTACATTCTTAATCGGGAGAATCGAGCAAATCTCAGCCTACATTTTCCTGTTTACGACTAAAGACCAGAGAGCGGTGATTTATATGCCACAATGTGAATAAACCATGACGCATTTATAACCTTTATTATCTCGATTGAAAATATGTAAGAGAAAGTGTAATAAATCTCTGGTTTTAATATAATAGTTATAGTAATTTAAAACCACCTTTTAAATAATATTTATTTTTTTAAATTGTACCATGTAATCAAATGTACCGCATTAAACGATGCAATTATTTAGAAAATGAAGATTAAAATACTCTTCCCTCTATAATTTATTACAAGTGTACCTTTGTACCCTACTTCCATTTGTTATAGCGTAGTCGAAAGTCAAGTTAGTTAACAATCTCCATTTTTTATTTTAACGTAACCAATATATGTCGCTTTCGGTAAAAACTGGCTACGACTAGCAATTTTATTTCATTTCCATTCGTTTTCGCATTAATTGAATGATTCTGTAGTTAAGTAATAGAAAAATATATATATGTCACATATATTATGTGTGAACATATATGTGTGAACTCGCGTATGAGATAATTTAACTCGAGCCGGCTTGACTTAAGCCCAACTCGATTTAACCCTGTTGGCCATCACTATGTAATCTCCTCAATATTAAACAGTTACTCAGTTCCTTTCTTTTTCAACACAATTGATGTAAACTACCTTTTAAAATATTAAATTGATCATTCATGCTTTTATTTTAAAATATTCTAAAATTTTATTTAAAAAAATTCAATTTTATCATCGTGCGAAGTATTTTTAATATTTTTGGAAGTTTGCTCTTTGGTGTAAGCTTTGAGCGGGTGGTACACATGGTCAGACAGAGGAACATATGGCCTAGATAGTGATCTCATAAGGAAATATCCTTACTTAAGGAGCATTATAAAGTAAAGAAATAGGTTCAAAGTCCTTAGTTTCAATTTTATTATGATTATATAATAATTTCGCTTTAACATAACTTCAGAATTTTAACGATTATTATACTTCGAATTGATCTAAGTTAATATTCATGGTGGTTAGTAGAGCAGTAAAGGAAAATTTATGAATGAATTAAAATTAAAGGAAAATTTATGAATGAATTTTATCGTGGATGAACTATAAAAATTCGGTCTCCGGAAACAATAGATTTAGCTATTACAACGGAAATAGTTTTCAGTAGAATTTCGAAGATAAACCGAAACTTTGAACCCTTATGTGCCTTTAAGGCTCAAATAATACTTAGATTTTTATATATATAAGCTTATAGTGCCATCATTACCCGCTTTCGCAAAATGTATCAAAAAGCTTTTATATTTAATAATCAGTTTATATTATTTATAGAATTCCTTGATCAGATTTTTTAGATCATAATATTAAAAATGAACAACCTTAATTTTTCAATCTGTTTTTCCTTCTTTATATAGTTGTTCAATTTCTAATGTTTTGTGGACTTTCCAAATTATGAAAACTTTAGCATCTGAACGTTTTGTTTTGATAGTAAATATTTTAAAATAAAATATATATTTAAGAAGTGTCTAAAAGTCGTAGGCATATAAAAACTTATATCCTAATATACTTAGTAATCTTTAAAATAAGACAATAAACAATCTGTAAAATAACTTAATCTCTATTAATATGTGTTTCCACTTGGTTTCTTTTGCCGTAAATTTTACAAAACTTGTCTTTGTAATATAACGTTCAATCATTTATGCGTCCATAAACTGCCACGACCAGGCTCACCTAGTGTTACAAATTTTTCCCTGCAGAATATTATACCAGTAAACTTAAAATTTACCTGGAAAAATCATTTTTAAGCTTTTCGACTGCAGTAAGTTACATTTAGATATTGGATATTGCTTTAAAATACGCGGAAAAATAAATAACCGTATATTTATAAAATTATATCATATAATGCATTTATATGATTTAATTTTAAAACGAATATATAAAAGTAAGGGTTACCTTAAAATTTAAACAGTGTTTTATTTAGAATACTACTAGTGCTTACTACAATTGTTTTTACTTGAGAAAGTAAATCATAAAAGTAAAATCTTTGTTTTCAAAATTTTGAATTTTTTTTGAGTGTGAATCTGGATCACTAACTTATCTTTTATGAGAATACACTTTAAAGAGTTTGTTTAGTCATATTTTCTTCGCAAACATCTCCATTCCTAATTATTGAGACGATTCTGATAAGAAATTGACAAGCGTGAAGACACTTGGAGCATTCATACGATTTTATAAAAATGTTAGTAACGCTTAATCTAAAATTTTTAAACAGAAAATTGAAGTTTATAAGGAGCGTTATATAACGAACAAATTACCGCTATAAATTAAAAAAAAATATGTTGTATCTCGGCAAGTCGGCAGTACCGTTTAATTTCGTGTAAATGGAAGAGTTAATTCAAGGTAAACTTCTTAATAACCTGATCCTTTAATTAGAAAACATCTATTAAGTATCACGTAACTAAGTATGCTTTGTTCTCTACATTTCCTTTGTTTTGTGTGAAGGATGATGGTATCCTCTCACTGAATAAATATTACATACAACATAAAAAAATTAACCTAAATTTCGATGGTTAGATTTTCTAAAATATTATGAATCACAACAAATGTTACAGTTACAAAAATAACTTTTTAATGGATTATACAATTTACAAAGAAGTTGTTGTAAATTTTATAAGGTTTTTTATTGCAGATTATAACGTATTTAAGCTGCAATTTTTCTGTCATTCAAGTAAAAAGTAAAAAAGAGCAATTTTTGAAGTGAAGTTACTTAACACTCATAACACGTACTATGGAAATTTCCTGCTTCATTATTACACTTCATATAATAAAAATACGGTCTAAAATAGAAATGGTACATGTAAATATAACACATACAAAAATGCGCCCTTAATTACTAATACCCTGAGGGGTAAAATACATGAAGTAGCGCTTACGTACCTAAATTTCTAATGACAAAGAATCTGTTGTTTCTACATTATTATCTAGATTATTGAGCACAAGTTAATTACCAACTCACCTTTTCTATTTCAACTAATTACGTCAGTCGATTTCTGATAAATGTAACGAATAAAGATTGGAAATTGGTTTGTGTTCGCTTTTGGACGTTGCAGTAAAGTACATGTGATAATTAAATAATCCTTTATGATTAAAGAATTTGTTATGAATATTTTTTGGCCTACTCAAACATATGTGTTTGTTTCTTTTTATAATTTATGTCTCGCAGCATTTTTATCATACATCACACAGTGAGCATCTAGCCTCGGATCGAGCGGGCTTGTCCGGTCGATCCTCCCTGCTACCTGCGCCGTCCGCTTGGCCCACCCGTGGCCACGCCTCCCCGACGCCGTCAGGGCAAGAAGCAAGAAGACTGTGTTCCCGTGCCGTGCAGTGACGTACAGTGCCAGTGTGTGCCGGTAAAGTGTCGACAGCGTTAGCGTACGCGCCGAGCGCAAAAGCTGCAGCCGTCCGGTCTGGTGAGTCGTCCGATTTTGCCTATTCATCTCAATTTTCCTTTGCAGCGTCCGCAGTCCTTCTGTTGAGATGTAGGGACCTTTAAGATTTAGTTTTCAATTAGCCACGTCACATCGTGATTTTTAATTAAATTACACGCAACCACCACAGTGGTTGTTATTAGAGTCAATTTAACGTCGCTTGCTGCACTCAGGCAGCAGCGTATTCACCAGCGCCCAAAGCGCCAGAGTTTTCTAATATCGTCAGGCTTACACTCCCGCTCACTGGGGCGGGAGGGTAGGTTCATCACAAACCTCCGCCTCACGGGGGTGCTTGCAATGACTGTATTATAAATACAACTCATTAAAACCAAGATAGAAAATGGATTCAGTCACCCAGGACCAGGGCCCTGACTTCGAGGACCTAAAGAATCGTCCGCCGGCGGACACGGTACGTAAGCATCCGCGAGGCCCCTCACCGCAAGGCCAAACACTATAAGCGCACACACATGCTCAACGCGAGCAACCACACCCGGTCGGAAAAGTGTCCAACCATCCATTCGGACACCCTATCCCCGCTCACATCACCCAATAACTCCGACCGAAATGGAGCTGGATCAATCCGTCCGGTCACCGAGGACGAAGACGCAGTGAGGGTTCCTGCCGTAGTTCGCGCAAAAGAAGCGCAAGAGCAGGGCCCCCTGCTACATCACCAACCCCGCACCCAAGGCGCCAAAGGCGTCGGCGAAGTGCTATCGCCCTAGGCCATCAACATCGGCCACAGAGCCAAAAGCCGCCCTCACGGCAACCCATTCAGGCGCCTCACGGCCAACAACATCGGCCTTCATCACAGAACCACTTGCTGTTCACAGCAAACACCATCTTCACAGCAATTTAGTAGAGCGATTTATGTCGAGTTGTACGATCTACACCACAATGCGAATAAGTCGCATCACATTCCACGCGCCACACAAATGGTTCCCAAAAAACATTTTGGTATAGGATATTAAATTTGGAAAAAATATTCTCAATTTTAATATTTTTATATAAAAAACATTTTAACAATATATATTATAAATATAATAATAAAGGGTTAATGTGAGTAAAATCAAATATTAGTGTTTAAATTTATAAAACACCATGAGTTTCGGTTTGTTTTTTGGGAAACGAAGCCACGCCGAACTTTCGGTTTTGGTTTGGCCGGAAAACCATTTCGGTCGGACTCAAAAAAATGTTGTTTTAGTCGTGCATTCTTTATAATCAAACTTTATCTTTGGGTTGGGCTTTTCAATAAAAAAATATAAATTAAAGACAATTATCTTAACTTAAAATTCAATGATATGGTATTTTACATTTCGTAAAAAACTTATCGTGCGTATATTAAAACAATATGGTTTGATAAAACGTAAAATTTTAAAATTGGGTCTAAAGTATCTGTGATATTTTGATAGCACAAAATATGTTAAAGTTCCTAAAATTGATGGATAAAAATCAGTATACTTCTTTTGTTGTACTTCTGTATTTTTAAAATAAATTACCTCTGATAATTAATCATGGGTTTATACTCTGTGATAAAATCCCTAATTGGCATCTTCTACCATTACTATATTAAATTATGATTAAGCTTTTTCTTTTTTGGTCGACAATTAAATGTTTCAAAACTTTTCTTAACGAAACCGTTTTTGTACAAAAACTTAATCAGGGGCCCCTTGTTAATTGTCCTTTGGGCAAAGTTTTAAATTCCCTGAAATGGACACGTAATTGAAATAGTTTAACATTTATTTTAGTTTCGTTTGAGCCTGGTGAAAAGATGCAGTGTTTCTAAATAGTTATTCGAAAAAACAGTTTTTAAACGGGTAAAATAAAATAATATCTAAAAATTATTTTACTTAAAAATTAAAATTTTTCTGAAAATATATACACTTATTTATTTTTAATTTAAATAAATTTTCTTACTAGTTTAAAATTAATATTATTCAACGTTTTTGCTTTTTAAGATAATTTAAAACTTCACCACTCTATGTAACTAAATGAATGACGTGGTATCGATGTTTTACTTTCGGTTATGAATTACCTTTTAATAGCATGGTAGTAGAAGCGATATAAAAATAGATGAAGGGGAGTTCGGGTTCTAACACGAATAAGTTGATTTATAAGTTTAAAAAAATAAATGGTGTAACTTTCCGTAGCCTAGTGTTTGGGCATGTCTTTAAAACCGGGGTCGTGGGTTCAATCCTGGGGGACAAACAAATTTTTCATTTTGTTTTTCCTGTTGGTTAGTCAATTGGGGATCACCCAATTGTAAAAATAAAATGATCCATGCGTCGGGTGGGCATGTAAAATCGGCCCCACCAACCCCCATTGGACCAGCGTGGTGGGATACGGTACCCCTTGGATAAAGGGGTGTTTGGAAACCTATGTCAGATGGACAACAAAAGGCTGTTAATTACGTTATGTGAAACAAAACATTTAATTTTAAAGTCTAATAAATATTACTTTTCCTTTAAAATTTGTATTATAATTAAGACGTTTATTAACAAAATAACATAAGCACAAATGTCATCTAAAAGCTAGATGAGTTTTAAACGCCAATAAGGCGCCGTTTTGTCAACTGTCACAATAAACATTAGGCAAAATTATGGGTTCCATAGTTAGTTCTTTTAAATAATAAATATTTTTTACTTAAAAACATTAAGTAACATGGAAGTGTCTTGGTATATTTTTAACAGTATTTTCAGGTAAAAACCCTAATTTTACAAAAATGTTGTTAACAAACAATCCACAATAATGAAAAAAAAAAAATAAATTTGTTTTTAAAGTTTTTTTAATTGATTGATTAAACAAATTAATTTTGTCAAAATATATTTAATTTTAAAATTTATAGTTCACCTTTCAAATAACATTTTTCTAAATAAAAATTCTGAATTAAGATAAAGTTTTTATTTTTCCATCCTTTTTTTAGACAAAATCAACCTATTAACTATTAAAAAACTTACTATTAAACAATATTTATTATTGTGTAAGAAATCCTTGAAACGACGACCGAAGTATGGTTTTGATAATAACATTAGATCCGGCCTTGTTAGTTGACCAGCAATTAAGTAATTAATAAAACCCTCAATAAAAAACTTTAAGTATAAAGTTTCCGACCAAAAATCCGTACTATAATTAAGATAGAACAACCCTTAAATTTATCCACTGAAACTTATTGTTAATGGGTAAACTAAACAAAAGGCTAAGCGCACTCATTTTTTCCCTTCTGGATCATTTTCTGGAGTCTAAAACTCTCTTTCCTAGCATTTTGTCGGATATGCTTATAATGATTTACTCTGCTCCTATATAAGGAAAATGTAAATGTTTCAGTGTAAAGCTTCATACTATTATTTGGATTTGCCAACTCAATGTAGTACTAAATGCTGTAAATAGGTAGATACTCTTCTTATGTTATGCCACACATGCCGACAATAGTATTTTGTCCTTGTTAAAGAAACGTTTATCGATATTTATTTAAGGGCTGAATATTTGCCATAATGTGGTTAATTGATAAACAAGTTAAAATGCTTCTTTGGGAAAAAATCCCGTAGATTAAATTACTTGGTTAAAGTCAACTTTAAGTTTTATCTAAAACGGCATTTTAAAAATTAAAAAATAATTTAAATCAAAAGTTATTTTCTTATAACTTTTAAAATTTAAAATCAAAAGTATTTTTTCAAACTCATTGGATTTAAAATTGATATGGCCTCTCTGGTAAAAAGCAATCGTACCAGGTTAATTTTTAAAAGTGTCAATAAAAATTATATTTTTAAAAAAAAATTTTAAAAAATCTTTAAAAATCTTATTTAATATTTTATTTTAAAATTTAAAATTTATTTAAAACCCCGTTTAAAATTTCATCTATTTTTAAACCGTCTTCCTTTTTAAAGGCTTACTAAAAAAACATCAGCCAATATTAAATTTGGTTCAAGGGGCTAAAGTTTTAAATTATAAAAAGCAAAAACGTTAAAATATTAATTGACTACTTTTGAAAAAATTTTTTTAATTTAAAATTCATTTGTAAAAATACTATATTTTTAGAAAATATTAAGTTATAATTTGTAAAAATAATATATTTTTAGATATTATTTTACTTTACCCGTTTAAAACTGTTTTACGATATAACTATTTAGAAACACTGTCTATCTTTTCACCAGTATCTTCAAACTGAAACTAAACTAAATGTCTAAACTATTTCATTCTTGTGTGTACATTTTAGAAGGTAATTTACTGTAAACTTTAGTTTCAAAGGGTACACTTTAACAAGGCCCCTGATTAAGTTTTTGTACAATAAACGGTTACGTTACATGGTACGTTTTTTGAAACATTTAACTTTGTCAACCAATCATATGTTGTTCATTCAAACTTAAAATTTTCGTATACCTAGCTATAAATATATCAATATTCTTACCAAAAAAGTATTTGGCAAAAGCTTAAGGCAAATAATCTCAATATAGTAGTACAGTGGTAGCAAGATGCCTAGTAATAGCGGGATTTTCATCACAGAGTGCATAGAACCCTATGCACTCAATTATCAGAGGTAACTTATTGTGCTAAAAATACAGAAGTACAACAAAAGAAGCGTACTGCACTTTGTCCATCAATACTTTAGGCATTACTTTAACATATTTTGCTGTTATCAAAATATCACAGCATACTTCAGTACTTATTTTAAGTAAAAATTTACCGTTTCCCCTATCAAATTATTATGGTTTTCAATATATAGGCACGATAAGTTTTATCAGGAAATATGTATAATACCATTATCATTGAATTTATAGTTAAGATAATTGTCTTTTAATTTTTACGTCTTTTTCATTGGAAAATGTTTCCACATACCGCAGAGATAAAGTTTGGATTATAAGGAACTCGCACAGACTAATACAACTACGTTTTTTTTAGAGTCCGACCGAAACTGGTTTTCCGGCCTAAACCAAAACCGAAAGTTCAGCCGTGGCTTCAGTTTCCGGCCGAAAACGAAACCGAAACTCACGTGGTCAGTTTTATAAATTCTTAAAACACTAATATTTGGTGCATTTTACTCACTATTAACTCTTATTATTATAATTTATAATATATATTAGGTTAAAATAGTTTTTTTTTATATAAAAAAATATTAAAATATGTGAATATTTTTTTCATATTTAATATCTTATACCAAAATGTGTTTCATTTATATTTTAATAAATAACTAATTGTTACTGTGCCATTAAATATTAAGTATTGGCAATTTAAGATTTGACTTATATAGGAATCATAAATAGTAGGAAATAGAAATATGATAACTTTATTATTTACTTTTCTACATAGTCTAGCGTTTTACCAAGCCTTCCATTCCATTAACACTAGTACCCGTTTTCTTTTTTCAAACGACATAGTGCAAAGGATTAGCTTGTTAAAGAGGCAGTGGGCAGGTCATATAGTCAGAGGCTGCATTATATTGACGTGTAATAGTGGTTCATCACTTCAGGTAATTAATCTACATTATCCCCTTCAAGTCTTAAAATATTGTCTTTGCCAGCCGATGTCACGGCAGGTCCTCCAGGGTCGGCAATGATGGCTGTTACCATTGCGAATATTGCTGTTTTGTGTCCGATCAAAAAGATTAACCCTTGTTTCGTTCACTGTTACGAAACGAGGCAATAAGCTTTCAGTATCTTCTTAAAATTTGTCCAACAATATCTTTAAAGGATTATAATTTTCACAATTAAAATTTATAACTTTTACTTATATATATATAAATATAGTTACTATTCAAGACTATATATTTATATATATATATAGTCTATACATGCCCAAAGACACCGTGATCAAATTAAACATTTATTACTTAATATTAAACACCCACGTATACAACAATAGGTATTGGAAAACAAAAAAATAATTTATAAATGTAACAACGAACATTGTTGTTCAGGAATTAAATGATACAAAATCGATGGTTTGAGAGAGGTGGGGTGAGTCTACGGCTACAGTTAATTCGTGTTGCTATGGTTTCCTACTTGTTCGTGTAGAGCGTAAGATGGTACGGTACACCTAAGTTCAGTACGACATGATACGATATATCAAAAACACAAAAAATAAGATTTATGTTACTGTGACATATTAATTGGCGAAGAATTATGTTTAGGCTGAGGCTCATTGTGAAAGTTTCATGTTTCGACGTTACTTTACAAATATATTACATGTTACTTATTGTCAGGTAAATTTTATTTTCAGTTACAATTTAACATAAAAAATATGTATAACACTTAATTATTCATTAAATATTATCGCACACAACAAAAAATTATCTGAAATTTATGATCTTTAAAAAAATCAATCTAATATAAATCGTTTCATAAAGCATGTGTATTTCGTTTTCATTACTTTTTTACGTCAAATAAAAATTATTATGCTTTCGACATATCGAATACACTTCTTAAGAATTACCCGAACTCATATTACTTTTACATTAATATGTTTTGTGATTGTATATTTAAACGAAAATTATAGCAAGAAAAATACGTTAATATCATTTATGCAGTTTTTATAATAGAATTTAATTCCAATTAGATATATATATATATATATATATATATATATATATATATATATATATATATATATATACACATATATGAGATAAAGTAACACTGTTTCTCTCATAAAAAAAGTGAGAATGCTTTGTCTGTCATCCACTTTGAATAACCAAAATTTATTAAATTAGATAATATGGATATATGATGGGACTCTTGCGCTCTCGCTTCTACAAATATAAAAAATTAAAGCTAAAAAGGATTGGGTACACCTGCAATAGCTTGTCAGCCGGTGTTTTTATGCAAATAAATTTAATTTGGAAAATAACGAATTATCCAATAATAGTTACAAATTTTCATTAATAATTGCATTCTATCACTCAAATAGATATATTGTTTACGAATGCCTCACATAATTAAATGGAGGGAAATTTCCGAATTTCATCGCTTTTATTTACATTTTAAACAATTTTTTAACTTACGACGCGACGACGACGACTCGAGTATTATGCAACGGTCGTGTTCGCGGGACAGATTAAGGTGTCAAGCGTCTTGTCGCTAATGAGAATCGGGGTAGCCGCACCTATAAAATAACTTTAAATAAAAATTGTTCTATTTTTTGTTCGACCGCTAACTGCTGCGTGTTTTTTACAAATTTGATTATCTCGTATTCCAGTCATGTAACGCTGCGGTCTAATTTTAAATACTTTTTGGGTTCACAAAGAAGAGATAACCTTTAGCCAGCGTATTTACTAGATAAAATGAGATGTATATTCCTTGTCTCAGTACGCAGCGCATTGGTGATACGCGCAATTTCCATCAGGTGGGCCGAGGGCATTAAAAAGGTTGTATGTTTTATCAGGTGAGTTCTTAATGCTCGCTTTGTTAATTTTATTTAAAAGAGACTGCAATAGCCTAGCCATAATGCAACATAATTGGTAAAGCCTTTTCTCAAGAATATCTATAAGTCGATCGCAAATTTTTTTACATAGGTCTTTGCCAAGTTGTATCTTTGTATTTTTTTTGTATTGATTTGTATAAAATAATATTTTTATAGAGATCTAAGTATCTTAATCCTACAATTTACTAGTAAGAAAAATTACTAGTAAGAAAAAACGAAGATGATTGGATCAATGTCTCCCATAAATTCTAACATAAACTGATCAAGTGATCCAATTTAGTTTAAAAAGTTTCTAAACTAAATTGGATCAATTGATTAAAATATATCATTTTTTTGTTTATTATAATAGGTGGTATTTATCGATATTTAACATCAAATGATTTATTACCTTATTATCGTGAAAATAAGTTTCTTTATTCGTCAGTAAATTTTCGTAAATAAAATATTTATATTTTCAATTTTTAGTTATGGATACTCACAAAATATGTATTTTCAAAAAAAGAAAAATTATCGCAAAGCCGCGTGCATACCCAACATTTCCACTTCATTCGGGCAGGTGCTCAGACACCACTCAGCGTTTGCACACAGCATTCGTATGTTTTTATAGTGAACAAGTAAGCAGAACCATAATTTTATTATCTTACTTTTTCTAATTTATAATGAAAAGTCTGCATAATACTTTCAGCATTTTTTTTGATTATTTTGTGTTCCTGAAAAGAAATATCAATAACACCGCAACTTTATGATATCATACATTACTGACTCCTATCTACAAAATACACTCATTTATTCATTAAAATGTGCATAAATATGTGCGTTGTACAAAATATGTATTATATTAAAACTTCAATATAACATTTTTATAGTAAATAAAAAAATGTAGTGTTACGGTTTTTCGCAAGAATAATAAATATACTATTTATTAATTAATACATCTATGTTTATCATTTATTTTAGGTACATGTAAAGGGTTAAGCAAGTGAATAGAAACGATGCTATTTAATTCCGCCAAATCATTTCGTTCAATCCTTACCTTGCAAATAATTAACGAGCTTCGGCGAAAATATTGAACGGGAATGACTTTATATCAATTTAATTTCTAAAATAATCTTTAAAATATATGTTTGCATGATTATTTAATATTAGTATTTTTGAAGTATTCTTTAACTAATATTCGCTAATTCAATAATTAGATCATCATCATCATCAGCCTGTGTTAGTCCACTGCTGGAGATAGGTCTCCCCTAATACACGCTTTCTCCATTTGAGGGTTTTTGAACCGTATCCCACCTCGCTAGTCCAATGCGGGTTTGGTGGGTGGTCCAACGCATGGATCATCTTATTTCTGAGATAATTGGATGATTGGCTCAAATTTTCCTGACAAAACAACGACATACCAACATAACGTTGTTTCCTCGCGGGATTTGAACCCACGTCCTCCGATTTATAAAGCAAGGGCCAATACCGCTAGGCCACGGAGGTGGGTGGACGGTATAATTGGATATTTGATATTAGTACAAGAAGGCTTTTATAGTGTAAGGTTAGATGGACTTATCACTGAATTAATTTGTGTTGTTTTTACTTAAATTTTTACCTGTTTTTACCTACAAATGGATATTGGAGACTAATATTAAGTTAAAAATGTAATAGCACAAATTTGTACTATAGTTCCACTAAAATATATTTTATATCAACGATATCGACGTTCGAATGTAAGCGCCCTGCTAAACTGCAATACAGGAGCATACCTGCCACTGAAAGTAGTTTTTTTTATTGAGTTGTTTATATTGACTTCTATAATTTATTAAAAAGTATTTTACCGAAAGATACTAAATATATCTTCACTTAAAAGTCATTCGTGTCTCACTTAAATTGTATCGTACTAAAATTACTGGCAGTCGTTTGTAGTCAAATATTATTATAAGTTACCCATTTTTATAATCCTATTTAATAGATTTTCTGCCCAATTTCCTCAGATTGCTTAAACACTTTTAAAAGTTGGTTTTATAAGGTCTGGGAAAGTACCACCGCGAAATTTATCTCTGCCGCTATACCATAGCGTACAAACACTGCCGTCTTTCAGTCTGTAGGGCACTGTAGCCAGCGTATTTATTTGGTAAAAGACATATTACGTTACATGGTGGCAAATAGATTTGTGGCCTTTTGCGCTGCAATTCTTATACGTGGGGAATACACTTATCAACTTGTTACTTTTCTCGTCACTTTTGCAACAGATCTATTAAAATAATAATTGTAACCCACTCACTTATTTTATTAAAGACGAATAACAAGAACCTCGATTTTTTAATTTGAACCGCACAGAAATCCGGAGTCCTCAAGGCCAAAAGATTCAATGGAGCCGCTCGCGTCAGCAAATTGTAAAAAGATTACCCGACCATAGGGGTTGCCACTGTCCCTCAAACCACTGCGGCAAAAATTTTAAGGGAACCGACCAGGTGGTTCCCACAATTATGGACACTAACTTTTGATTCAGAGATTAAAATCGAGATGGTAGAAATCACGAGGCAATTTCCTACAGATAGCATTACCTGCTATATTGCTAAAAATATATGTACGCTGTTTGAAGAGTGTCTTATTTTTTGTTAAAATTTAACTTGTTGTTTTAAATAGATTCCGACACTACCGATTTGAAATATTAAAATATATTCCCAAAATATAAAAATAGCATGGGCAGATCCTTTGACGGGCTGATAGTAGATGCTTCATTGATACGTAACCGGTTCACAATAGCAACAGTTATTGCTGTGAATACCGGAAAAGCCGGCTGTGAGCAAATTTTTTGCTATATAGTCGACAATTATTGTTTATAAATACATATTAATTAATTCACCATATACAACGTGGTGTTTCGTTTAGTACAACATAAACGCCAACAACAGTTTCACTTCAAAACATAGCATACGAAAAATTAAATAAAAATAATAAAAACTGATAAAATTACAAGCGTTTACAAACGTTATTTCTTGCACAATTGTCAGCGAAAATATTGACTGAAATTTGGGACAAAATTTGTACTTTTAGGTTTGTATTATGTAAAAATGCTTAATTAAAGTTTTAATAACATCAATCAGGAACTTTTATTGGAAAGAATAATAAGTATTTGTATGATAGACTGCCATAGGCATTCTGATTTAATATTAATGCACAATATCATGAAATATTATATTGATGTATCGCAAAGGATTAAACCTCCGCTCGAAGTATGAACGTATAGCAACATTTTTATTTCACTAAATTGTCTGTCGGTTTATACGGTACTCATTTATAATGTGACATATTCTAAGTTATTTATACTAGGAGCTAAGTTATTTATACTACTACTAAGTAGCTAACTCGGAAAATTTCCCAACACCTAACGATCAATAAATAAGTCAGCTGAATAACGATTTTAGAATATTTGAACTCTATTAAGTTATAAGGTTGAGACTTAACTATAACAAAAAGAATTCCATCACTAGGTAGTCATCAGAGCGACAAGTACCTCTTTGCACTTTTGAATATGTCGTCGTTGTTGTTTTTTACGTAGCAATGTAAATTGAAAATAATTAATTAAAGTTTTCAGGTGCTTAGCGATTTTCAGTGTCATTTTTATTGTCATTTTATTTTCCATTTTATTTTCTTTTTTTTCGCAGGCAGAAGCGCAGTCGGGCCAACTGATGAAAAATTGTCACCGACGCCCATAGACATTGGCTATACTGGTATTACCAACGTGCTGCCTACCGCGAGACATAGGATGTTAAGTCTCGTTTACCCGGTAAACGCTGGCTACGGTGCCCTTCAAACCGAAACGCAATAGTGTTTTCACACTACTGCTTTGCGGTAGAAATAGGCACTGCGGTGGTACCCAGCCAGACGGTCCCTTGTCTATAATGGGGACCTACCACCGGTAAATGTCACTCTTAAAAAGGATCAACAAAGTAAAAAAACTTTTACAACCATTATTTATGATTATTACGATTTAAATAAATAGAATGAATAATAGAAAACATACATTATCTTAATTATGTTTGTGTAAAAACCTACAATATTTTACAAACATGTACAAGTAGTCTCACAGACCAGCATATTATTCTCTGTTATGCAGCTACTACGTACTCAGACACTACTTCAGGTTTCTGGTGTGCGGGTAAGCCCGAATTCACGTCCGCTGTCCGTCTTATATAAATGATTTTTCTCTAATTTGAATAAAGATCCATTTGAAAAAAGTATTATATCGTTAAAAATAGGTATATTGACACAAAAGTATTCTTTAAAAAAAATACTGAAAAATAAACGGTAGCTGATTGATGGACCTTCTTCTTCAAGATGTTCACTTTAAAACAAGTGAAATTTTAACAAAAAATATGACCGATTTCAAACGGCGTATTATTATTTTGCGCAATATAAGCTAGTGGATAATAAGACGTGCTCTCTGTACGGAATTGGCTTGCGATTTCTGCAACCGCATCTTAAATCACATATATCTTTTAAGTTATTAATTTAATCTAAGATCATCTATGACACGTTTTTATATACATAGAATGAAGTATTTGTAATGCATTAACTTTATGTCAACTTACTCTATATTACTTTAAATAAGGTTTGAATATTGCAATTTATTTTCCTAAACTTTATTACAGACCATTAAAAAAGTATGATTATGTAGAACATAGTTTAAGTCTATTTTTTATAGGTTCTTTTTCACCGTTTACATTTTTATCGCACGAGGTTGTGATTTTTGAATCTGGAGTTTTTTTTAATTTCTTCAATGTCTGTTAAACTACTTATCACGAAATTATTTTTAAAAAATGGGATGAAATGACAGCTATCATTTAAAATAAGAATGAAAAAAATCAGTATACTGGAAGCGAGCAACATATTTAAAAAAAAACATACGCTTTTAATTAGCCTCCTTCTTTTTGGTTGGGTTGGTTGAAGAACATCCTTCTTTTAGGAAGTCGGTCTAAAATACAGAAAAAATAGGAGATACCGTGCAGTTGATTACTACACTACACGTCAGTGTCTAGTGTCCTATTTTCAATAGAAATGCAAAATAGTTTTATGCTGTAGTAGTGTAGCTGCAGTCTACGCAACGTTCGTACGCAACGAAAAGCATTAAACGCAACATAAAGATCATTTTTAATTATATTAATTAAGTAACGGAATCAATTCTTTTATTACTTTTTTATTAAATTTTTAAGGAAGAATTTCAGAAAAGATTTTGATGAAATGATTTTATTGTTAGAATTATTAAAAATAATAAAAAAATCAATCTGCACTTTTTGTTGTTAATAGTGTTAATATTGAAATCTGTGTCTGCCTGTAATTTGCAAGTATATACCTAATTTTACCATGTTCTATAGTTATTTTTATTGATTTTGATGTATATGTGTTGCCTAATAAATAAATTAAAAAGTATTAAATACATAAACGCCAACTAGGCCAACGGATAATCATTAATATTCTTGGTAAGTGTATTTAACGCTCAGTGTCTGTGGTTTATTCTCATCTTGTATCTAGATAAAACTAATTTGTATCTTAAATTAAATTTAGAATAGTAAAAAGAATTACCAACAGCGTATGCTATACTAACAACAACTTAAGATATATAGTTATCGCTTTCGCTAGACTCCGTTTTAAATCACAGTTACCTATAATTTTAAACAAAAAAAGGAGTTTTCATGAATATGCTATTTTCATTACATTATAAAATTTTTGAAATATATTTCTTACAAAATTTTGAGTGTTTAGGATATATGAGTTCATTCGTGACAACAGTGCTGCGCAAACGTCAAAGTGGCTCAAGAGGAGCTGACTTTCATGGACTCAGTGTCAGGGGAAATTTATGCGTATCATTCGCCACCTTTCTACGCGTTGATCTTCTCTTAATGTTAGTAGGGGGAATGGACGGGTGTCCTATGAACAAAAATTAAACTTGGCTTGGCTCAGTTCGATTGTTCCTGGTTCTGACCTAAAAGAAAAATTATAACCAGAATGATTTAATAAAAGACTTTACGGATTATATCGCGTTTAAATTGGTTTACAATTTTCGCGTCGTTTCAGACACTTTACAGGATCCATTGTCACGGGGAGACTTAAACAAATTAAAAGCGATAAAATCTGTAAAGTATCTTATTAAATTATATGTAGTATTCTCGTACACACAAAAAAGGGCTACCAGAGTGTTGATGGTTAACGTTAATTATAACTATAGTCTATTATCTGCTGTGCTAAATGCTTACCCCCTGCACTTGATGGACTATTGTCTCGTACTATGCCTACTTTACACATGATAAACGAGATTGCACAATGAAAACTCACTATTAGCTTCAGTACTGCTGTCACTTTACAATTGTAAAATGTGTAAGGATAAGTAATAAATAACTCAAGATTTGCCTTTTCTTGTAGTTGTTGTATTATTTTTCTCTCTTCATTATTATTTATCTGTGTAAAAATGGAGTAAAAACAAGAAGTACACTCGAGATCAAATTCAGAGGAACCCTAAAAAAAAGTTCAATATTTCCTGTAGTTCTAATCCTTGTCCCTATTAAATCCGGATTAAAAAACGAATGTTGGAAGATTTTTATTTTCGAATTTAATTTGTTTTTTTTTTCTCTTAATTATTGCATCTTTTCATACTAGGAAAAAAATTCTAACATTGAATTTGACTTTACATTTAGGTAGCATTGAGTAGCTCGAGTCAACTTTACTCGCAATCACTGCAACTAGAATGACGACGCTTGGAGTCAAGTTCTTTACTTAGAAGACTCCAGACTTTGCCTGAAGCCTAAAGATAGAAGGGTTAAAGTATGGAGACGCCCTGGAGAGATGTATGCGCATTATAGCATTATTGAAAAAGAGGCTTATGGTAGAGGTTCTGTTATGGTATGGGGAAGTACTTGTATGGGGGCTCGAATGGAACTCCGCGCGCGCGTCATAGAGAATGGGTCACTGACAGAGGCACGCTAGATAACTGAGGTACTGGAACAACTTGTAATGCCATTTTCCCCAAAAAAACTATCCTTGATAATAGCCGAGGATCGGAAGTGGTGCCGTGCATTAGAGGAAGCTTATGTCTAGCAGTGGACTGACGCAGGCTGATGATGATGATGACGATGATGATCCTCGAAATATTTCACTCAGAGTGTATCAACTGGTTCCATGTTTAAGTCATTATATTTCTTCCAGCAACATACCTTAACTATATTACACTAAAGTTCAATAACATTTTGTGTGTTAAATGTATACGTAAGCAATTAATGACTGTTAATAAATGTTATTTGTTCGTATAATCTTTTGAAGGACACTTAAAATTTTAGTTTTATATATATAAAATATAAAATTATCCGAAATAACAATATGTAAACTACTATTCCTCAATAAACCGACTTTATCTTATATTTTTAATGTATGTATTAGTCAGTGAAAAGAGTCCTTGCTATAAATTCAAATTATTAACTTACAAAGAAAGTAATAAAGCTCTTGAAGTATACTTCTTGTTTATAACGCTCTTAGGAAAAGTTTTAGACACTACTTTGAGAATCGCTGCGATAAAGGGTCGTACACTTTCTCTTTGTTTCATATAGTGGAGAGTAGAGGCGCTATTATAGTTTTATGTTTAGGAGTTTTGTTTGTGAATTTTGTTATGCATAAAAAATTTATTGTTATGGAAATTTTTATTATTTTGCATTATCATATCTAAATAAAATAATGAAATATTCCGTTCATCGCATTGACTTTATTCACAAATCAGAATGGCTAAAAATAATTTATATAATAAGGTGGTTTGTAAATAGAATAAATAAATAAATTATAAAATTAATACCAAATAATTATAAATTATTAAAATACAGTTCTCGTTACATCTATCTTATGAAATAAAGACTTCTATGATATTGTGCAATATCTAAAACAAACTCATAAAATTTTATATTATTAAGGTTCATAAATTATACTTGTTGCTTATTTTATTGCAATACATCTTCGAGTACTATGTAAGACTTAAAATAAAAATTATATAACGTATGGCGGCAGGAATCAGAAAGTAGTCTTACCGTTGGTAGGTCCCCTTTTTAAAGGAGACCGTCTGGGTGGGTACCACCGCGATGCCTATTTCTGCCGCGATACAGTAGTGTAAAAACACTGCTGTGTTCCGGTTTGAAGGGCACCGTAGCCAGCGTATTTACTGAGTAAACTAGACTTCCCTTAACACCCTGTCTCACGGTAGGCAGCGTGTTGGCGATACCACTGGTATTGCCAATATCTACGGGCGTCGTGACCACTTCCCATCAGGTGGCCCGACTGCTCGTCTGCCTACGTATGCAATAAAAAAAAGCAGTGTAATTAAAAAGCGTGTTTTCACTGACGTTGCTACCACCATTTCAATTTTACAAGATGGGTCAAATAACGTTCTAAAAATGATTTTTGTGGAATATGTAGACCACATTAGAACTTGACTTGACTTACCAAGAATTTATATGTATTTACCAATATTTTTTTACAGCGCCCATGTTAAGTTTGGTATATATTTTTCAACATAGAGCAGCTTACAAAGTTATTTAAAAGGTGCATTAAAGATTCCGAACTAAATCTTTGAAAATTATATGCTCCGATTTTTATTCAAAATAAAATTATAAACTTGCAGTACACAATATATATAAAATATCTAATAAAAAAATGTATTTAAAGAAGAAGACAAGCAAAGTCCAGGCGTAAGTCATAAGTATAAAGTATACGTAGTTGCTCCATCGTTAGTTATCTGCTTTGACATTTATATAAGATTTTTTTGGAGTGTTCGTAATGTGGTTTCCATTTAAAAATTTAAATTTAAATTTAAATGAATTATACTGATAACCTTGTACGATAAAAAATTAAAAAACGCTACATAAAACGATGCGTTTACAACAAGTTATCGTTAGATCTACAGTTTAGTCAGTGTTTAAAAACATTGTACTGTAACCACTTCAACATAAACGAGGTTAAAATACAATAAGGCATCGTTAAATTTTATTTTAACAAACACAGGTTGTTAAAATAAAAACTAACAATTTTAAAAGTCATAGCCTAATGGGCCTGATTTTTAAAATTGTTAGTTCATTTAATTATAGTCTTCTTAAAACATAAAAATAAAAAGAATAGAAGAATATATCATCATCGTCATAATCATCATCAGCCAGTGTCAGTCCACTAACAGTGGACTGACACTCCCCTAATGCACGCCGTCTAAAGTTTCCTTCTACCGTGACTAAACTTTCGTTATTTCAAAAATATTAACATTGTGAATCTTTGTCAGGATGCAAGAATTATTAAAATATCGTTGAGGGCGGCTGAAACAGTTGATAAGAAGGTCGAATTACTCAACAATGCTATCACTACACTTTATGATAGTTATGCTCCGATCAAAAAAGTAAAGATAAGACACCATTCTAAACCCTGGTTGACGATAGGTATACGGGCAGCTATAAGACGTCGGGACCATGCCTTCCGAAATTTAAGCGCAATTGCTCTGATGACAATTGGACACTTTAAACATTGGCTAGAAACCGGTGTAATCTGATGGTGCACAACGCTAAACAGCGTTACATTCTTGATAATATATCTTCATCGTCTCCTTTCGATATCTGGAAGTTCCTTGGAACTGTAGGTTTTAGAATTGGCAAGTCACATTTATCAAACCTACCATCTTCAATTTCTCTAAATGATTTAAATCATGATTTTGTCCCATCTTCCTCTATAGATCCTTAGAGTATTTTAAACGCTTCTTCCTATTTAAATGGTTTCAGGCTCCCTAAATTCGATTTCTTTAATTTAAAACGAGTGACTCTTTTTGTTCAAGTCACAGCACCATTACCGCTCTTTTTAAAGTGGCTACCAATTCGACAACGTCGATCATCAAGGTCACTTACCACTCTTTTTTCCCTTCTTCTTTCATCTTCTTTTCCGCCGTATTTGTGGTCTTACGCCCAATATCTCACTACTGAGATAGCTAGTCTTAGAAATCTTCGTTCAACGAAGAACCTCCTTTTGTGTCCCGTACATCGTACTGACTTCATTCATAAATCTTTTCCTATCTTTTCTTAACGCCGATCCAACTCGATCGATTATATACGCTTACAATGTCCCTTCATGTCCTTCAAGAATCTCTCGCCGCGTTTTTAAAAAGGCATTTGGCTTAAGCATGGTCGCCTCGACCATGCTCTGCTCTGAATGCTCTGCTCTGATTGGTCGTTTTGATTGGATGAAATTTAAGACGTATATAAAGTATTCATTACTTATTACATTAAAATTTCTTAGCTTCAACAAAAACAAGAAAGATATTCAGGTTAAATTAAGTTACAAATAAGTAATCAAAAATTTAAACAAAAAGCATTGTGTATAATTCAAACAAATAACAATCTACTTGACTTTCCAAATACCTCCGACATTCCATAGGTAATTAAATTATAACAATGAAAGTTAAATTTAAAAAAAAAAATAATTTTTGCATTTAAAATTAATAACTTTAACACAAATTAAATAATGATTTTAGAACTAATAACATTAAAAAACATTTAAATATTATGCATTATGCAAACAATCAACAACTTGACTACTAGTTTTGACTCCTTCGACATATATATATAAAAAAGTTTTACGCAGGTATATATAAAAATCTGTCGCTGGTGGCGTTATACTGGCACGAATTGCAAAAATATTTGGGCTAGTAAAAATATAATGGATTATAATTTTATTATTGCGTGGTGATTGTAATTTGAGATAATAATTATCATCATCAGCCTGTGTTAATCAATTACTGGACATAGGCCTGATAATAGGTCCCCTAATGCATGCTTTTTCCATTAGACGGTATTTGGATCGTATCCAGCGCTGCTCCAATGCGGGATCGACTTTTTAAACGCCCATCCGACGCATGGATCATCTTACTTTTCAGAAAATTGGGTGATAGGCCCTACAGTCTAAAACAGTCTAACCAACGAGAAAATAATGATAACACACATTTGATTCCCCGAGATTCAGTCTCTCCAGTTTATATTAATTTAAAGCAAGGGCTCAATACTACTAGGTCACAGATATCAAGTCTACCATCTTCTTACACAAAGTTACAATACGTACAGGAGCGTGCTGTAGCTGTAAATTCTACATGTAATTTTAAATGAAATAATTAATCAACTATAGATTTTGTTAATAACATTTATTTGAAATCATAATAATTTCTATTGTTTACGCAAATATTATACATTGTTAAATAAAATGACTTTACGGATTTTATCGCCTTAATTATACATTTTAAATTCCTGACGTTTCGAACACTTTCCAGCGGCCGTGGTTACTGGGTGAGACTAAGATGTCATGCGACCATATTTTTCGTTTTGTGGAACGCATCCATAAGTTTGTAGTGGTGTTTGAAAGTGGCGTGTCGGAAACAAGAGAAACCGAAAACGACATCACTTCATGGATTTCCAGAGCACGTGCAACCTTTTGCGCAACTGCGGCCCATTCGGCAGTCACAAAACTGACACGGAGAGTCAAACTCAAATATTTTGGTCAAAAGTGATGACCGTGATGCTTTATGGATGCAAAACGTTTAAGGTTATTAAGATCACTTCTTACTAGCTCCAAGTTTTGTCTACCAATGTCCTAGGAGAATTCTTTGAATTTACTGGCCAATAAAATCACCAACTCTGGGAGCGTTGTATAATGCCCAATCGACCAGCAGATCATACGCTGGAAATGGAGCTGGATGTGCGCATTCTCTGACGATACTCCAGCCTCATCCCGAGGCAAGCCCTAGACTGGAACCCCAAGGAAAGCGCAAACGTGGTCGTCCGAAACAATCCTGGCGTCGGACAATTGCTGACTAAGCGAAGGCCATCGGAAAGACTTGGAGCGAAATAAAACTAGAAGCTCAAGACAGAATGTATTGGCGATGCACTTTGGACGCCATAGGACTAAAAGTCAAGTCAGACATAACACGATAAACAGAATACATGTGGCTAATTTACGAGCTTAACCTATGCGCCGGCAACAAGTCAATCGGTAAAATTATTTATGCTTCCTAAATAAATTAATCATGAAATTTATAGATCACTTTTTCCCTACTCATTTGCACATTTTTCTTAACATTACTATATGGTAAATAATTTATTTTTAAAACCCTTATAATTATTTGTATATGACCTATATGTATATTTCACGTCAAGCGGCTAAACAAAAATATGGGTTCGTAAGTTTTGTGTATACTCTGGTCAGTTATAATAATAATAATAATAACAATAATAATAATTTATTTGTCTCATCACATTAACACAATAAAATTAGGTATTACATTATTTACATTAAGCATAATGTGGAAGACTGATGCCTAAACTAAGCAATGCCTGTATTTTAGGCCACCAGGTCCCACCTCCCGGAAAGACAAGTACATAATTACTAAAAGTGTTGCTAAATGGGTGAAAATATTTGTAAACAGTTACCATTAACATAAACATAAATTGTTTGAAATTACACAACAACTGGGCGAGTACAAAATTTAAGTATGTGCGTTTGCTGGTGGCTGCCTGCATATCAGTTGTGTGTGTGTGTGTGTGTGTGTGTGTGTGTGTGTGTGTGTGTGTGTGTGTGTGTGTGTGTGTGTGTGTGTGTGTGTGTGTGTGTGTGTGTGTGTGTGTGTGTATGTATGCATGTTTATCTCAGTGTATTGAGAAGATCTTCAGTAGTTTTATAATCTAAGCTTGTTAACCATTGTGTAACAGTTTTTTTGGTTTTAAAGCTAGAAAGTGGATAAATGTTGAGCTTCTGGTTAATTTTATTGTAAAGAAATCCTCCAATATAGCTGTAGAATCTACGAGAAAAATGAGATGAGTTTCTTTGGTACGAAGTACAAATGCGACAAGTTCGTTTATTTTGTTGAGAACTATTTGGATTATACTCTACTTGATTGTGTTTTTTAAGGACTGTGTACAATACGAAGAGCTGTCTTACCGTAAGAACATTTGTTTTTTTATACAGATCCTTAGTAGGATATGTATATGGAAGAAAGTTCATAACCTTTAACAACAACCGTTGAGTTCGTTCAAGTACAATTAACAATGACTTGTTCGCTCCACCCCAGGAAGTTATACAATAGATAAGTAGTGACTGGCAGAGCGAAAAGTAAACTAGTTTCATGGTATTTGAATCAGCTACGGTTCGAAGTGTCCTAAAAATGTACGTTAATTTACGTAGTCTCGCAGAAAGAGTTTCTATGTGTTTACTAAATGTGAGGTTGCTGTCTAATATGATACCTAGGTACTTGACATCTTTTACTTGCTGCAATGGAACGCATGGACACAAGGAATTACAGCTAAAATTGCAAGAATGAGCCGTAATGTCGTGATGAAAAGTTTGTGTTGAGTTGCTTCTTTTGGAGAATAGAATATATTTGGTTTTGCCTGTATTTAGAGTAAGTGCATTTTCATGAAGCCATTTGGTAATTCTATTAAGTCCAATTTGTGCTTGGTCCTTCAATTCATCCCAAGTATTGCCTGTAAATATAAGGGCTGTATCGTCAGCGAAAGAAATAATTTTACCATTACTGAGTTCCATATTACACAGGTCATTAATGTAAATAAGAAATAAGGTCGGGCCTAATATGCTTCCCTGCGGCACACCGCAGCGTATATTGGCCTCCTCACTCATATAAGGTCCTATTTTTACAGATTGAGTCCTGTCAGTTAAATATTCATGAAAAAGTTTTAGTTGAAAAGAAAAAGCTGCATTAATATGGGGATAGAAACGGTGACAAAAGCCTTGGCTAAATCTAGAAATATTCCTAAACACTTTATCTTATTTTCCAAGATAGAGATAACAGAATCTGATAGTTCATGTACGGCGTGAGCCGTTGATTTCCCAGGGCGGAATCCAAATTGGTTTGGTGAAAGGATATCATATTTGATTAAGTAATTTGATAACCTTTTGTACATTATACGTTCTAGGATTTTTGAGAAAGCAGGCAATACAGAAATAGGCCTATAATTCGATATTAGACTTTTGTCACCACCCTTGTAGATAGGATGGATAATTGATTTTTGGAAAATAGAGGGAAAGATGCCATTTTCAAAATATAGGTAAACGGGGGATAAAATTTTCTTGTATCGCTTAATAAAGTGAGTAGAAATTCCATCGCAGCCAACTGCTGTATCGCTTTTGAGGTTATGAATTATGGTTTCAATTTCGTCCTCATCTGTTGGTAATAAAACAAACGAGTTAACTACATTCGACCTATAGTAATTCGAATTTACAGTTGAATCTAAAGAACTTTTATCTGCGAGTTGTTTGCCAATATGTACAAAATATTTATTCACTTCATTAACAGCGTCTTTTGGGTTAGGAAATTGAGTTAATATTTGATTTGGCATATTTTGATTGTTGCTTCTGTTTGTGACTTTATTTATTACTTCCCAAAGTTTCTTACTATTTTTACCTGCTTTTTTTATTTCTTCGCGTTCATACTCTTTCTTAATTTTTTTTAATAAACTGTTACAAAAATTACGATATCTCGTGAAAGTTAATTTTAAGAAGTTAAGTTATACTTCTAGTAGACGTGGATGTGTATACTGATTTTTTTCGTGAGATGCTTTGTTGTTGTGTAAGCTCTTAAAATTAACTAGCCTGAGTACATGCATTTTTGGATGCTTATTATTAAGTTGACTGAAGAATGGTTTTGAACATTTAAATCGTCTTGACATAACTGAAACATCCTATGATCCAAATTTACTAACGTTTCATTAATTAAATATATGTCAGACTATATATTCATTGACACTAAACACGTTACCACCTCCAGTCGTAAAAGACATTTAAAACCCTGGATCACTCCTATTTTTTAATTCCATTTTAATTAAAAAACTAGAACAGACTGGGATACTGCGCTATAACTTTAGACCTTTTCTTTCAAATAATCATCGAAAACAGAAAATTAAAATGCTAATTACTTAAGCTCTGAATGTGACGTTGTGTATAGTGTTCCTCAAGGCAGTGTGTTGGGCCGACTTTTTAATGTTTTAATGTACATAAATAAACTTTGCAAACTAAAATTATGGAGCAGTAAAATTTTTGCATTCGCCGATGATACCGCTTTAGTATTTTATGGGAAAACTTGGGAAGAAGTATAATCAACTGATAAAGAGAATTTAATTCAGTCATAAGATGTTTTTTTTTTTTTTTTAAATAAAACGAACACTACAGACACTTGGTCCGTACTCTTTTTGCATTTATTTATTTGTTTATGAATTACAAAAAATTTCTTAGGTTATGAATATTATTGTATTATTGATTGAATATTGTTGTTTTCCTACAATTATTAGGTAATTATAAATTATTTCATACAGGTATTATAAAGATACATAGTATATTTTATTTATTTATGTATTTTTATATATATATTTTTAAAATATTATTATTATTATTTTTTAATTATTTTTATTGTTTTTTTATTATTATTATGTTATTTTTTATTATTTTTTTTTTTAAAGTTGTTTTGTAGTTGTTTGTCATAAGATGGTTCAGAAATATCCTCTTGACATTAAACGTAGAAAAACGAAATATATACCACTTTCAATTCGAAAAGACCAATTAAATGATATACGGGCTCACAAATGTGGTAGAGAAAAGATCAAAGCGCAGAAATATAATTGCTTGTGTTCTACCGTTCAAAAAGTGGAAGTAGTAAAGTGTTTAGGAGTACACTTTAATTCGCATTGCCATTTTAATGTTCTAACAAGCAGTGTACGGAAACTTGTATGGGTCTTTAAAAGATTAGCAAGCTTCTGAAGACATTTTACTTTTCACTTGTCAATCAATAATCAATTACTGTATTTCTGCTTGAGGACGCGCACCTGAATCTACTGCTGCTCAGAGAAGGGCTCAGGAGGAGGTGCCATGCTGTTTGCTCCGGCAACTAAAGCGAAGGAACAAGGATAAGCCCGAAGGTCGAGCACAGAGATCATTACTTTATGATAAAGAAACCTTTATTATACCCTACTGATCTACTTTACGCGGACTGTCAACTGCTCTCAGTGCGCAAGGTTTTATTTTGCACTGCATATTTAGGTATCACAGCTACCTAAAGTTTTACCAAAAATCTATAAAACGAAAAGAAGATCTAAGAATATCTGCTCTTACTTATTGATTATTCTTAAATAACCTACATCATCATACAAACTCACAAGCACCTAGTTTAAACAATTACATTCACAAACAACAACTCTAACACAATCTATTTTATTTAGTAATTCTTAAATTTTATAACATTGGCATTTAACTATTATCAATTAACATTAATATATTATATAACTTCTAAGGAGCTAGCTAATCCATTGTTCTGTACCCTGTAAGACAGGTTACTAACCTAGTGTAGGGTTAATTGTTATTGAATTATTTGTATTTGTTTTGAATATTATGTATATGTTTCTTTTATTGATATTAGTGCCGTTCTTTTGGTTCAAAATAAAATATTATTATTTATCATCATCAGCCTTTGTTAGTCCACTGCTGGACATAAGCCTCCCCTAATGCACGTTTTCTCTATTAGGTGTTTTTGGACCGTATCCTACCACAATGGCTGGTCCAATGCGTTTTGGTGGGTGTACCGACTTTTACATGCCCATCCAAAGCATGGAGTATCTTACTTTGCATCACAATTGGATGATCGAGCCCAAATTGCCCAAACAAAAGGAAACAACAATGTAAATATTTGTCCCCTCAGGATTTGAACCCACGACCTCGGTTTTAAAGGACATGCCCCAACTACTAGCCTACAAAGGCAGTCTATTATTAGTAAAATTAATTAATTGTCGTACAAAAAAAATTACAAAGATGTCTTATGTGAAAAGATATCTGATGTGAAAATGTGCATTTATTTAAATTTGAAATAGTTTTCAGATAAATTATGTTTTTTTTAGAATTTAGGCTTTATAGAGGTTGGGTAAAAAACTTTGACGGACAAACAACACCTCAGTCTACCCGTGACCATGGATCCTGTAAAATGACTGAAACGTCGCGAAAATTGTAAACCAAATTAAAAGCGACACATTCCTTAAAGCCTTTTATTAAATCATCTGTATAAATCCCTTGTGAGAGGCAAAACTGCACACTGCTAGTTTTTTTCCTTTGTCGAATAATTCTTATCGTCTAATCTTGCGTATGAATAAAACAAATTGCTCAACTTATTTTTTGACAGTCTATCAATAAGAGTCCTTCACAGTAACTCCAAATCAATAGAATCTTTCTGAAATACGTATACTCATAGTAACCACGATTATTATTTATCCTGATATAAAAAGACCGCGGCGACCTTGATAGGCTAATTTAAGTTATTAACTGAAAAGCAAAAAAGTTTGTCTGTTTCAAATTTAAATTTTTTAAACATCATATATATTTAATTGTTTGTACAAAATATATTTAATTATTCGATTTTAATAAGTAGTTATCAGCTTATAGCTTTATTTAGAGAGCAAAATATTGACATTCCTATTTCAAAATATGACTTGTTTCCCTTAACAAAATATGTCATGATA
Organism: Lamproptera curius; assembly: GCA_029286875.1. Lineage (NCBI taxonomy): Eukaryota > Metazoa > Arthropoda > Insecta > Lepidoptera > Papilionidae > Lamproptera > Lamproptera curius. Next base: position 421,224 of record JAGSMT010000157.1, read on the forward strand.
TTGCATCTAATCATACAATTAGAACAATATGTTGCTTATACTCACCAATTAATTAAGCCCTTTGTTTAACCAAGTTTATTATTTAATTGCAACAATATTCCTTACATTGATGACATACTTTCTAATACCAAAAAATATTCTTTTACGTTATTGCTGTCGTTTCGTTGGTCACTGAAAGTTTAATCAAATTAATGAACGTTTTGTAGACATTCAGACTTAAAAAATAGCATCTTGAAATCTCCACTTCTAAAATACAATGCCGTTATATTATCATTGTCTTTTCAATTTAAGGTATAGACGTTTATTTATTTGTACGTAACTAAACTATTTCGATCGGACGCACCTGGTGTTGTCGACAGTTTTCCCCAACTATAAGCTTTTATTATTTTCGACCCGAATAATATCAAACAATAGGGCAACATTACGATGCATGACAGTCTGGAAATAAAACCAAGATTGATGCAAGCAGTATTTTATATTTATGTCAGCAATAGCTAGAAAAAAAACTGCATAATTGAATCATTTTAATTTTTTTGTATTGTATCATTGATTGATGAATTCGAGTTTTTTTTATATGATACAGCAACTTATAAATTTATTATTAAACACTAGTAAATCAAAGAGCATACGGTACAAATTATAGTGTATATCCTAAATAGGTATTTAATTAGCTGCTGTATAGTCTACTTAAACTACGATTCACATATGTGATGAATATTGCACATTTATACATGTATATTGTACGATCATACAATCACAGAACTACGTTTTATGAGTTCCGTTATTATATGGTCATAATGTTTTATTATAGACAAATACACGTCTTGGCCTTTTCCCATAGTATTTAAATTAACCAAAACTACATTGTTCAACGGACACGTAGTATTCAAAAACATTTAATGACTTAAGTCGTCTTTTCAAAAAAACCACCTCAGGCTAGTAAAAAGATCTTTAGTTGTGTCAAATTCAAACGTCAATCGCAAAATACAAAATATGCGATTTACATTATAAACGATACATAATTTGACGAAGTAACGCGCGAACGAAATATGTATCAGTCATCAAAACAAACAAATAGAATGCAAATAATAATTAGTTTATCTTTCCTTATCTGCCCTTCCCTCGTTACGCGGCACTCACAGAGCATGACGCATTATTTGTTACTCCAGTAATCATCAAAATGTACTTCATATATTCTCAGCCCATAATAACATTAGACATCCCAGAATAATAACATTTAGCTTACCCCCAACCTACTCATGTTTATTTTATAAAACAGAAAATAAACTTCTTTTGATTATATAATTAACAATACTAAATAACATGATAAATAATACAATTTTTACGGGTTTTATATCGTTTAATTTTACTATACAATTATTTAAAATTACACCCGACGTCTTGTAATCCGTAAATTTTTTGTTATCATGTATAGTATTCGCATAAGCAAAAGGAAATCTCATATAAACTAATATGGCATACAACTAAACTATTTATTGCATGCGATATTAGTTATTTTTGTTAGGATAAAAAAAAGCATGACTCGGGGATCGAGGTAATCTAAGTATAACTCGTATATATGTTAAGAATAACTTGGCCCCTAATTTTAATGTACATCTAAAAACATACTGAATATATTATTTGAAAATCAACAAAACTAGTCGTCACAATTTTTCCAAATTGAAACGGACATGATAATCTTTAATTTAATCGAAAATTTATCTAATTTTGGTAGTGCTCTACTTCAAGAAAGGTAATAAAAGCCTCTTGAAGAACTATAGACTGATTTCGAGTTATATCGAGGTGGCTAAATGTTCATACACCAAAGCGACGATGTCTGTCCAAGTGTAATTGAGTAGTACGAAGCCTATGTAATTGCGGACGGATATTAGACAGACTGACTGATTTTATTTAACTCATCACCGTTACATTGGAAGGTGCTTTCATACTTTTGGATTGGAAAGCAAAAGTTATAAGCATAAATGGCAAATACATCATCCACCTTCGATTTATCGATCACTTAGTTATCTTGGCGAAGTCGCTGGAGGACCTAAACGTAATGCTGACCTCAACAGTATCTCTAAACACGAAATGCTGACCTCAACAGTATCTCTAAACACGAGGGCCTTAACAGGGACTTGGAAATACAAAAGTTACACAAAATACTGTCATGCCTATAGTTGTGGATTTTTATAAATGCTCTTCTGAAGCCGAGCCTCGTAACTTAAATGCTTACAACAAAAACTGGCAGATGCTGGCACAGAGCAGAGATGCGTGGAAAAACGAAGAGGAGACCTTAGCCCAACTGTGAGTCACAATAGATAAAAAAATTGTATAAAATATGCAAACATTGTATGCGTGCAAATTTTGTCTCTATATAAAAGTAAATGATTCAGGCAGAGGAATTTAGAAATAATATGAACTTTAAATGCTTCGGTTCATCATCAACATCATTCTCATCAGCCTGTGATAGTCCACTGCTGGACATAGGCCTCCCCTAATACACCCATATCCATCAAGGGTTTGGACCGTATCTCCACGTTGGTCCAATGGAAGGTTAATGGGTGAACCGACTTTTACTTGCCCTTTGGACGCATGTGTCATCTTACTTTTAAGACTATTGGGTGATCGGCCCAAATTGCACTTACCAACTAGGAAACAACAACGAATATTTGTTCAGTCCCACTTTGTACACTACCACCACCACTAAGCTACGGAGGCAGTTGGCTTCGGTTCAAACTTTATAAATATATCGGTGGAAAAATTATGGAAGCTAACATCAAGTTCCCACCAAGGCCACTTCAGTTCCCTAATATGGCGGTAAAATTAGGTGTTTAATTAATTAAACTTGCCGTTTAATTTTAGCTTTTAACTCGGGTGGCGTTAGGGTGCGTTAAACTAATTAACGCATTTAAGCAGTAAATTCAAAAAAGTATTTTAATAACATCTATTAAATGTTCCCAATGGATATGTGAATTTGAAGTTTAACATATAATTATTAGGTAGCGCTGCAATATTAAGAACATTAGAACTTCAGTCACACTTAAAATCAAAAATATCTTACTTTAATATTTAAAACAATATGTACACATTTTTTTCTTAGTTATGTTAGTAATTAGTTTACAGCAGCGATAGAGACAAAACGCTTGCAAACAATTTTAATTTCCAAATACGATCTTCGAAAATTGTTTATATTGGTTTATAAAAAGTCCTACCGGAATAGGCTTTGATTGTACCTCCTTACATAATTCTTTCGATACTGTTTGTGGTAAAGTAAATATACACTACAAGTAACTATTTGTATACATGCAAGCTTTTTGCGTTTTTAAAACCAACCTTTTAATAATAATAACTTATTGAATAAATAAATCAAAAAATTAAGAAAATATCTTTGCAAAAATTACAAAAACACATTTAAACATAAAAATTCTAGGGTTTCATACAAGGCAGGGTAACTAACCACTTTTATTTTTGCTGTTGGACAAAATCAACCTTACGGATTCCCTGCCGTTACTGTGAGGTGGCAGCATGGATCTCTGGGTACGGCAGGTACATCCACTAAAATACCAACGGTTCTCATGTCGCTGTAGCCGGGGCCGCGGGTACAATTGATTGTCTTCGGCGACCCTGGCGCTACGTGGTCCTCGCGGGTGTTCTAGACGCGACGATTCGGGTGTGATGGGACACCCGGAACGTCGCTTTAGTTGCCGTACCGGAGCAAACAGTAACACCACTTCCTAAGCCCATCTCTGAGCGGTGGACACCCTCTTGCTGGCCGCCCAGAGGCCCTGTGTCAGGGGTGAAGGTGGTGCGCGTGCGCCACTCTTTGGCGCCCAAGCCGTCTTCTGTGGATGGCCAGGGTACTGTTGATCCCCTTGTCTCTTTCCGCGGCTTCCTTCTGGGCCATCAAGTCCTCGCAGAACACAAGAACGGTGCCCCACAACTTTTCGCTCTCTAAAATTCTACACTAGGAATTCAAAGGTTGTGCCCACACGACACTAACCAACTCTCGGCGTTGCTCAACCCAGGCTAGGTACTCCTCCAGCGCATGCGCTGGGCAGTCTCCTCCGCACATACGCCACAGTGGTGCCACTTCTCCGGGTCACTAACCATTTTTTTTTCGTTGGAAAAATCCAGCTTTCGGATTCCCCGTCGGAGATGTGGGGCCCAAAAAACCAACGGTGCTCCTTTCTCGTGTCATTGAGCTCTCAGCAGCGAGAGCGCCCGCACGTAGCTTACGCTGTCCGCCCGAGAGCCCAATACGCGCTTCCGCCCGACCCCCGTGACCCCCGCGAACCGCGTTTCGTAGTGTGCGTCGCTGCCGTTGTGCGTGTGTACAACAGGTGTGTGACGTCGCGCGTAAACGCGATCGCGTCATCGATTACTACCAGGGTTCGAATTGCGTAATCATAACAAAACTTTTTGGGTTTTGTTATTGTTTCGCATATCGGATCGCGAGTTTAAATCGATTTATTTTACACGAGTGGCTTATCTGCGCGTGTATTAATAAGTTTCGATGGTTATTGAGCGAGATACGTTTTAACACCCGTAGTTTGTGAACGCAACTTTCGTTGCGATTATTATTGCTCAGCGTTTCGTGAATTTTCGGGCCGACCGAATTAATTAATTTATTAATTAATTCCGTGAAACCATATAACATGGTTCTTGCCACTTTGGCCCGCACGACAGAGGGCAAAAAGATTTATGACAATACCAACATATGTGGGATAGGTAGGCTTCACTTGGAAGCACCCCGATCCAATGGCCTGCCCGAGCAGTGCCATAATTGCCAATTGTACGGGCATTCGGCACGAAACTGCTATGCTCGTCCTAGGTACGTCAAGTGCCTGGGCGATCATGGGACAGTGGTCTGCCCGCGCCCAAAGGACAAGACCGCTTTTGCGGCTTTTGAACCAACAGCATGTGTGCTGTGTCAGTCCCCTGGTCATACGGCCAACTATCTAGGGTGCCCCAAGGCACCACAAAGAAAATCGGTGCAGAAAGCACCAGTCAGCTTGTAGTGAAAGCGTTGGACAAAGTCTGGCATAAAGGACTTATATACAAGTTATGTAAGTTCGGCATGCCGACCCATCTCGTACTCATAATACAAGACTTTCTCGGGAATCGAACATTCCGCTACAGAGTGGATGGCCTGCTCTCCACGTACAGGTGTTCCCCAAAGCTCTGTGCTCGGTCCAGTACTGTACACTCTGTAAACGTGCGACCTACCCGTCTTTAATGAACATGTGCGTCTTGCTCTATTCGCAGACGACACATGCATATTTGCCTCTCATCTCTGTCCTCATAAAATCCATCGAACTCCTAGCCAAAATTAATTTGCTAGATGAACCAGTACCCTGGGTCACCCAAACTAAGTACCTTGGTGTCACATTAGATTCCAAACTCTCTTTTAGTCCTCATATCAGACGAGTGAAAAACAATGCAGCCTTTGTTCTCTCATGTCTGACCCACTTAATCAATTCAAAAAGTAAGATGTCACTTCGCAACAAAGTGACAATCTACAAAACGTTCATACGTCCCATACTAACTTACGCCTGCCCTGTCTTCCTACAGGCAGAGGAAAATAAAATCAAACGCTTGCAGGCGATCCAGAACCGGTTCATGCGCAAAGCCACGGGAGCTCCCTGGTTTGTTAGAAATATTGACCTCCACCTAGATCTCTAATTACCGTCAATAGCTCTATTTTATAAAAAGTTTACCCAAAGATATTTTGACACGGCTTCCGAATACCCCAACCCGCTTATAGTTCAAACTGTGGACTATAAACCTCTCGAACATTATAGAAATAATTACACCATGCAAAGACCGCGCCATGCTTTGACCGAACCAGACGACGTCATCACCATCGCGCAAGAGAAGCGTCGTCTGCTACTCACTAACACACACACCTCAGACACAGCCCGCTCTCAACGACGGTTACAGCGGGATCGCAATTCGTACAGTAGATATCGGCACGTTCCAGGCCCATTCTCTACTATCAATGATAGAAGCGCTGTTGGGGTTTCTTCCGCCACTTCTTCTCCCACCGATAACGCTTTCTTAAGTGGTAGTAGATAGTAGCTTATATTGGTTAGGGATTATAGGGCCAATGCTGCAGCTGAACGAGCCGAGGTTCGGCCCAACTGGGCGCCCTCGTTGCAGTCTGCAAACGCGGAAACGTAAGTGACGGCCAGCCGAGGTTCCCTCTCTCGAGGGGCCCTTGGTGTTAAGTCACAAAATGAGGTTCAGGCTATGCACACACGGTGTAAGGTGCCACCTCCATTCCCTTTTTCCCTCCATTTATATTTGTCTATGCTATAGCTTAAAAGAAATATTATTATAACCATACATAAAAAAACAAGATATTAGTTAGGCCACAATCAAAGTCTTTATTATTCTTAGACACTAGATACTACTCGAGGTTTCTCTGGTGAGCGTATTTCGCAAGCAGTATTTCTTGCTTTTAAAAACAAACAGCTGAATGTATATACAAATGTATGTAAACGGATTAAATTTCGACAAACCGGACCGTGTTTTATGCTTGTACATTGAGTGATTTCCATCCACTCCACACACCACACCACAATATACACACACCACAATTCAGAAAATATGTCTATACTCCGTGATCAAATGTACTTCTCTTAAAAATTGTTTCGATGTAGTTTTCTTCAACATGTGGCGCGTTTGTATTCAACCTAAAATAAAACTATCTTCAAAGGCAGGTGAGTGATTAGATAGAGTGTTCATTTAAAAAGTTATTTTGATGAATCTCGAGATATAAATGCGAGCTTTGCACAAAATAGATATTGGAATGTGTTATTTGCTTTAAATTTAAGCAATTATTGAAGGTGCTAAGGACGTGCGTTCAGCAAAAGATTTTTTTTTGCATAATATATTTTAGATACAGTATTTATTTGATAACACAAGGATTTCAGCATTTTATTTTATTTATATTAATTTTCTACAGTGAGTAAAAATGACTCATGGGTAGACGTTTATAATTCTGGTGTTTTTACATGAATCACCAGCTCTGTAAAAAGTATTTTTATTTCCCAAGAATATATATATATTAATTAAATAAAATGAATAAATATTTTTATTTGTGATCGAAGCTCATAATTTTTTTTCCAGATGAGGCATTTTAAAATTTTAAAAAATAACCGATAATAAAAACCTTTTGTAAAAGCAATTCAATAAATTTAGGATCTATATAAAAGTCAAGGAAATATAAAAAAGCAATAGGTAAAAACATTGATATTTTCTTTTCATTTTAAGTTATTAAAGAAATGGGGCTCTTTGGGCTAAATTTCTATACCAGCGTATAAAGATTAAAGATTTCGAACTATAAAAAACAAGTTTTGAAATATATTAACATTTCAAGACTTGTTTTTTATTGTATATGACACTGCTATATACTGCGCAAGGGAAAATGCATCGCACTTTTTGTCTTTTATTTCGTTTCGTGCAAGGAATAGGTGTTATTAAAGTCCCAACTTTTCGTACTTCTAAGGCAAGATCATTTTTCCTACCAAGATCATTTATCCTACCATTATGTCTATCCCTATTTCACACTTAAATGCATCGTATAACAAATGTATATTTAAGATGAGGTGGATCCCTCTTACAAAGGATCGTGTAGCATAGCATCGCGGAGGTACCAGACGTAACTCCACGTTGCCTATTTCGTAAACACTACTCTCTTCCGCTACACGCGTAAATACTGGGTTAAGGAGACATAAAGCATAAGTTATAAAGCGTCATTTGTTCAAGATAGGCAGCGACGGAAAGTATTTAAAAAATAAATTTCATTTATGCTACGTAAATAAAATTGTATAATTTAGCTATAACATGCATTTTTTTATTAAAAATTAAGATACACTTTTTAGTGTTGTTGGCAGCGCAAGAGATTTCTTTAATCAATAAACCAATTTTTAATTTAAAAAATTAGGTTTTTTTTACATTAAGACCTTTCAAAAAAATATTTATATGCCATATTCGATTTTCTATTATAACAAAAACATATTTATGAAATAAAAAGTTGTGCCTGTGTTAGTCCACTGCTGGACGTGACCTACCTTAATGCACGCCTTCATTAAGATTTTGAGGGTTTTTCTTCATTAGGGGGTTTTGGACTGTATCTCATGCTCGTCCAATGCGGGTTGGTGAGTGGACTGACATTTTACGTGCCCATCCGACTAATGGATCATCTTATTTTGCAAACAATTGCACCTAATTGGGATCGGCCTGAATTGTTCCAACCAAACAGAAAACAACGATAACACAAAGTTGTTTCCCAGCGGGATTCAAACCCACGACCTCCGGTCTCTAAAGCTAGGGCCAATACCACTAGGCAACGGAGGCGATTAAAAAAAAAGATTACCACAAAGTATTATTTAAACATTTAGTTACAAACTTTTATATCTCATACGGACTAAACTTGTCATGGAGATACGAGTACTTCCATATTATAAAAACTCATGTATATTTTATCTCTCTGTACCATAGACTGCGAAGTAACTTCGTGATAATACATATAACAAAATACATAATGCTATTAAGTGAGTTTTAGACTTCAGAAAATCATCCAGGAAATATTGTAAACAAATAATTGTGCGCTTAGCATTTAAGTTTATCTATTTAATATGGTTTGTATAAATTTATAAGAGCTTTTTTTTATTTAAATTATAATACGTCATCTATAAGTACTTTTAAAACTAACAATGACAAATATAACTACTTGTCAACTCTCACTGGAAAACATTATATTTCGTAGTTTCTAGTTTAATTTCGGTAGTAATTAATAAAGCCCTTACTTTATTAATTACTTAATTGCTGGTCAACTAACATGGCCGCCTGGTATAAGTACAGGTCGAATGAATAAATAAAAATATCTTATACTGTCTCTTTTCAAACTTTTAATGTGTCGATATAAAGACACCATAAGTTTTACTAAAAAACATGTAATTATCTTCACAATATTTCATTTGAATAGTTTACACAATTTTTTTTATATTAAACCCCTTTTTCATTGGAAAATGTTTCTACATGCCGCGGAGATAAAGTTTAGATTATTTTGAACTCGCACCGACTAAAACAACTAGTATTTTTTTGGCATTGCACCAAGAAGAAAGGGACATTGATTAGGTATACCTTAAGTGTTTAAATCGCGCTTTTTTTCACGACCGAAATTTATATGCATTCACTTGTGGAATTCTATGATATATAGATAAACAAAAATATATAAAGAGATAAACATATTCAATCAGTTTTAACCAGCGTTTTCATATTATTAAAACAAGATTATGTGTATCAAAAATAAAAAAATTGCCTGTTATATTTTGTATTAGAATACGTGCTAGGCTCCATCTATGGAAAAATTATATTATCAAAATAGGTTTAAAAGAACCGGAAAAGTAAGTAATGTACGTTAAAGTGTAACTTATCTGTATACCTTTTTTTTTTGATAGTTGGTTACAAGGTTGGTTTCAATACTAGTTTTTTTCTATTTACACGTCTTCAATTAAATAGAACATTTTTTTAAGCTTTGACACACACATTTGTGTGGCAAATAATTGTTTTTATCTAGCATAAGAGGCTTCTAGCAGATTTGTTTATATAATTTTAAATGTGATGGCGCTGATATTACAACCAAGGATGTCGTCGAGTTTGTAGCATTAAAATAAGCAATAGGCATGAAATTGAGCTACCACGGCCACTATTTTTCTGAAATGTCGCAATGTATATATAGTATTATATTTATCCATAGGATATATGCTATAATATTTAAGTCATAATTTGTTGTTCTTAATTCATAAAGTTGTAATAAATTTTATTAAACAATAAAAACTGCAATTCACATAAAACTTTCTCGCCAAAAGTCACTTAAAACATAAAATTTTCCTTTTATTTTACAGCTCAGTACACTTTAATTCAATCGGTCAATCGGCCTGTTAAGGAAATGAATATTCCCTTCGTGTTTCAAACATTTGTTCTTTATTGGGACTAATTTCATAAAACCATAAATTTAAAAAACTTATGGCCATGTTGACACATTATGGACTTAAACTCTTATTTTTCTACTAGGAAAAGTTTTTTTCCAAAATGATTTCTGTTATAGAGGCCCATACCATAGCGAAATATTAATTATCTGCTGATATATGAATTAAGAGCCCTTCTGTGGATGGCATATATGACATTTTAAACTAGAAAATTCCTTAGAATAGTGGCTTTCATACACTAGTCGGTATTCTTTAATTTTATTTCAGTCACATCCCTCTTTTGTTAGATCTTTAACATCTTCTTTCCAATCGTTTAACTCGATTCCATTCCATTCCATTGTCCAGAGCTTTGCAAAATCAGTCAACATGTTTTTGGTAGATTTGTCCACTTAGGTGATACTACTTAGCGGTGGTAGGTCCCCTGTTTACAGGAGACCGTCTGGGTGGGTACCACCGCGGTGCCTATTTCTGCCGCGAAACAGTAGTGTGAAAACACTACTGTGTTCCGGTTTGAAGGGCAGCGTATTTACTGGGTAAACGAGACTCAACACCCTATGTCTCACGGTAGGCAGCGCGTTGACGATACCACTGGTATTGCCAATGTCTATGGGTGTTGGTGACCACTTTCCATCAGGTGGCCCGACTGCTCGTCTGCCTGCGTAAGCCATAAAAAAAAAGAAAAAAAATACTAGTTTTGTTTAAAACGGGCTGCATGTTAACTATAGAATGAGCTTAAGAGAACGTTATATATAAAAGGAAAGAAGCAATTTTAATAAGTATTTCGCAGCATGCTTAAGCAGAACAAAAATAAAATCATAACAAATCCTTTAATTATAAAAGTTTTGTTAATTATCACATTTACTATACTGGAATGTGGCAAACGAGAAAACTAACCAATTTCCAATCTTTATTGGTTACATTTATCGAAGTCGACACGCAGTAATTAAGTTGAAATAAAAAGTAGATTGGTAATTTACTTTGTGCTCGGACGACTAGATACAAATGTAGAAACAACAGATTCTTTGTTGGTGTGGATATTTAGAAAAGTAAGCGCTATTCTGTTTCCCCCTCGGGGTCTTATTAATTATAGACGTTTTTTCGTATGTTAGTTTTAATTATAATCTATTTTAGACCGCTTTTTTAAAATTTGAAGTTTAATATCTGTTAACTATTAACTGTGAATCAAAAAATGTATATAGTCAGTAGTAAGGTCCTATTGAAAAATTTAAAAAGAAAAATGTATTTTTTAATTTAATTTAAAAATTCATTTTTCATAAATTTCAAAAAATACAAATATTTATTGGTCCCACGATAACATCACAATTCTGTTGTTTTATAAGTAAAAAAAGAAGATTTATTTATCTTTAAAATTTAATTAAAAAGAAATTGAAACCTGGGTTTTAATTTCTTTTAATGCAATTTAGTTTTTCTTTTTTATTTATTTACAAGAGCGGAATCATACAAAAATCAAACCCAAAGAAACTATTGTTTATTTTGTAAGTTTTCTTTGGCTATGAAATACTGTAATTAATAAAATATTAAGTTAGTTTAACTATTGAGTATTATTTTATTTTTATAGTGAACTTTAATAATTAGTTTAGTTTTATTATCTCCTATTTATTATATCCTCCGTGGTAGGTCCCTGTTTACAGGAGACCGTCTGGGTGGGTACCACCATGGTGCCTATTTCTGCCGCGAAGCGTAGTGTGAAAACACTGCTGTGTTCCGGTTTGAAGGGCGCTGTAGCCAGCGTATTTACTGGGTAAACGAGACTTAACAGCCTATGTCCACGGTAGGCAGCGCGTTGGCGATACCACTGGTATTGCCAATGTCTATGGGCGTCGGTGACGCTTTCCATCAGGTGGCCTGACTGCTCGTCTGCCTGCGTACAAAAAAAAAAAAATATATTAATGTCTGGTTTTGAGCGGTAATAACAATGTTTTATAATTGTATAAAGATGCTTAAGGTGTCCGTGCACTTTAGTCAATTTCTCATTAATCAAAATTCTTACTATTTAAAAAATATATATTAATACCTCCGGAGATAAAAGTGAAGAAAATATAAGTAAACCTACAACCCAAACTTTCCTTTTAAAGTTTATCCTGATAATTGATTGATTAGTAAGCTAAACTCACTAAATCTCAAATAAAGTATTTTATATTTCCAATGCAAACACATTGTAAGATATGATAAGGTCATATCTATACGCGAACTTTAACGATAACGCCAACTTTAATAGGCAATGATGAACTCATTTTTTCATCTTCATCTCAATTTTATTAACTAGAAATAAAAGGTGTTTTTGTGTGTGCAATAAAACATGTATAAATTTGGGTAAATATGTGATCTTCATTATCATCATTAATCATCATCTGCCTGAGTTAGTCTACTGCTGGATATAGGTCTACGCTAATGCCTTCTCCATCCTCCTTTCAAGGGTTTTGGACCGTATCCCACCACACGGGTCCAATGCGGGTTGGTGGGTGGACCGACTTTATGCATGCCCATCCGACGCATGGATCATCTTACTTTTCAGACAAATGGGCAATGAACATGAGTTTATACCGAAAAATGGATATTGGAGACAAATTGTAAGTGCTAAATAGCTAAAATTTGCACTGTAGTTTCACTATAATATCTTTTCCATATACGATATTGACTTGCGAATGTTAGTACCATGCTAAATTGTAATAGAGGGTAACACCTGGCGCTGTAAATTGTTTTGAATGAAAATCGGGTACTTTATATCATGGAAATACGCTTAATATTTCTCATTTAATAGCTATTGGAGTCTTACTTGAATTTTATCTTACTAAAATTACTTGCAAATTCTTCCTTGGTCAAATATTTTTTAGATAACTTACTCATTTCCTTAATCCCATTTTTAATATGAATATTTTCTGCCATTTCATTAGATTACTTATACACTTTAAAGGCAATAGGTTTTTGGGACCGTCGGGGGATCGGGGGACCGTCTGGGGAATACCACTACGGAGTTTTTCCCGCCAAGCAATACAGCATACAGATACTTGGTTAAAAGGATGATTACCTGTTGAACGATATCTTATAGGGCGGCAAAGAGTTTTGTGGCGTCTTACGCTGTGTGCGGAGCATATCACTTACAATGTAGTGAACGTCCTGCTCTTATTTTCCCTTTTGCAACAGACCTAGCAATATAACAATTGTAACCCACTTTGATCACACGTTTTTAATTTAACCGCCGCCAAATTTTAAAACTATCCATCCTATAGTTCTGTAAAACCCGTAAGCTGATTCGGATTAAGTGTGAAGAACAAATGACGCAAATTGTATTGCTGCAGTAATAAGGGCAAATTTAATTATATATTTTCTTTTTAGAGAAATGAAAGAGGGTCAACGTCGTGTCCCTCTCGTACATAATAATTGTCGCGTATACTGTACTAATAAATATAATGTATTAATATTATAAAAGGAAAATATTGGTTCATTATTAAATAGACCCCAAAACTACTAAACTGATTTGAAAAGGTTCTTTCTTTGCTAGAATATTGTATTATCCTTGAGTTACATAAGGAAAATCTGTTTCAAAAATTTAGAAATGACATAGGCATAGCCTTGGATGGACCGATAGCAGATACATTATTAATGTGTGACCCCAATAGTCCTTGCTGCGAATGCCGGAAAAGTTTCCTGTTAGCAGATTTTTGCTACATACACGGCAATTATAGTAATATTTTAGATAATTGATTATATATTTTTAAGGTTTTCATACATTCAAACTGTATTATTGTAACGTTTTATTAAGATTCATCAAGTAGTTTTTGCGTGAAAGTGTAACAAACATACAACCTTAGATTTTTCTTTTTCATTCAAACAAACTCTCCTGATTACGTACGATGTCATAAAATATTATTTTGATATACCGCAAGATGTTAACCCTCCATTGGGAACATAGACATATAGCAACATTTTTATTAAACTACACTGCCTTCCGATTTTTCGCTACATATTTTATATCTGACATGCGCTAAGTTATTTATATCAGATTTTCCGGGTTAGTTAGTAACCCGGAAAAATTCCTACCAGCTCAGGATGTATAAATAAATGACGATGTTAAAATATTCTAACATTAGCAAGTTGTGAGGTTAAAACTTATCAAGAACAAAAAAAATCGATGTCTCGGCAGGCATCAGTGCGTGAAGCACGTCAAGTATTTCTTTGCGTTTTTGAATTAGTCATCGTTGTCGTCTTCTACTTGATAATTTAAATGAAACATAATTCAAGCAAATGTTCATGCACCTATCTAGGTACATACAGTGTCACTCATTCATGTTTACTTCGATTTAAATAAATAGAGTGAAAGATATAAGCTATACACAATTTTATTTTCGTCTTTCTAAAAACCTACAATATTCCACAAACCAATACAAGTGGACTCACAGTCCAGAGTATTCTTCTCTGTTATGCAACTATGTACTCAGACACTACTCAAAGTCTCTCTTGTGTGGATTTTATTGTATAGAAAAATTGTTTTATTATTTTTTCGAAGTAAATATGGTAAGGCGCTGGTTTTTCGTATTAAAACCTGGAGGAAGTTAGTAATAAGCGTTACCATCATAACATTGATATATTAATTCAGGTTCAGTTACTCAACTTTAAATTATAAATGAGTAATAATAATCATAACAAAGCAGCACGATTTATTATCGGTGCATGACAGGTATATTTCAAACTATCGACCCACTTAACTCAAATTTGTTTAACATATTTTAGTCAAATTAGTTATAACTTATTTACGGAACGTATATCATTTATTTATTTATTTATTTATTTTATTTTTCGGAAAACATACAGTGATAAATTCGTATTTACTAATTTAGACAATATTTTCTACACCATTTAAATGTTTTCGCATATAAAAACTATACAGCAGCTAGAATGCTAGAAGCGTACAATGGTTTATTATAAAACAAAGAAGGAAAAAAAGAAATCATTTATCTTAACACTAAGCTAAGAGACCACATGAAACCAGTTCTTTGACAAAACGTTCTAAGTGTATCTAAAGGTGAGTTAAACAAATCAATCTCGGGCGAATCATTCAGTTCGTTGATGAATTTTGCAGATCTTATGAAAAATGAATTCTTTCTATAATTTGTTGTGCAACGAGGAAGATGCAAGTAAGTCTGTTGTCTGGAAGACCTTATCGGTACCCTAAGATTTATATGGGAAAGTAGATCAGGAGAATCAATTTTATTTTGGGCTAATTTAACAATTAGACAAATATCAGATATTTTTCGTCTTATGAATAATGGAAGCAGATGATGTCTCCTACATGCTGTTACATAATCGTCAGATTTTTTACATTTGTATTGTAAATGTTTTATAAACCTACGTTGTATAGACTCTCAGCCTATTAATATAAAACATCATGAGGATTCCAAATTTGAACAATACTGAGAATACTACAACATAAGAGCAATAGAGGATCTTTATTAATTTAATGTCTGTTAAATTGGGAGCTAGATCTCAAAATGAATCCTAAGACTATTAGCTTTTTTCGCCCATAATCAATGTGTTTCTATAGGTTAGTTTTGAATCATGAATGATACCTAAGTCAGTACCTCATTCAATTTTGCTAGTTGTTGACCTTTGAGCCTATAAATGAATTCTATCACATTAATTTTGGGGTAAAAGTTATTGAGTGACATTTTGTTACGTTAAGATCAGTTTATTAATTCGGCAATATTCATCTAATCTTTCTAGATCTTGTTGTAGAAGATGACAGTCATGCATATTATAAATTTGTTTGTAGATTTTCTATCATCTGCATATCAGTAGAAATTTCTGAGTTTTGGAAACAAAGTTTAATATCATTGATAAATAAATTAAATAGCAAGGGTCCTAATATGGACCCTAGAGGTACCTCAGAGGGTATGTAGTTCCATGCAGAATAGTAACCATTAAGTACTACAGCTTGAGATCTATTCTCAATATACGATGTGAACCATCTAAACAAGTCACCATGGATACCGGCATTAAAAGTTTCTGTAGGAGTATTTTATGGTCTATTTTATCAAATGCCTTACTATAGTCTGTAAAATTGCATCAACTTGTCCACCAGGATCCATGCATGAAGAATGTAAAGTCTGAAAAAATTAGTAAATTGGATGTTGTTGAGCGATTTCTAAGAAACCCATGTTGTTCTGGGATGAAAGAACGACTAGACAGTTAAATTTCCGTGTACACCAGCCTCAAATATTTTGGCAAAAATACATAATTTAGATATTGGTCTGTAATTTTTACATCACTTTTGGATCCACTTTGTATATAGGGCTTATAAAAGCAGACTTCCAAATTTAGAACGATTCCTTCCTTTATTGAGCGTGAGAATAATATGGTCAAGGGTCTTGTCAAAACATCAGCACACCTTGTTATAAATAAAGGCGATATTTATCTGGTCCTGCTCCTTTTCGAGATCCAGTGTCTTAAGAAGTTTAGATATTCTTCCGCTTTCAATTCAATGTCACTTATAGAATTTATTGAGTAAAGGGTATCAGAATTATTTGTCACGCGTTGGCAATATGGAGTACTAGGAGTAGTGGATGAGAGGAATGTTTTCTGAAAAATATTTTGCGAAGAGACAGCAAACTTCTTCCCTGAATTAGCAGAGTGTCCTTCGTATGAGAGTGAAGAAGGAAAAGCATTATAGCCCATTTTATTAGATTTGATAAATGTCCAAAAAGCAACATGTAAGTGAGTCATACTTTCTATTAAAATTTTATTTTAATAAAAATGATTTATTTTAATAGAAATGGACTCCCGCTTGATCGGTTTTCGTTTAATAAGACTAAAGATTCACGTGTTGAAAATGTTGTGTTACTGAAAATAAATAAAAAAATATATGACTCAAAAGTAATGTAATGTTAGTCAGAGATATAAATCTTGGAGAAAAAGGTATATTATAACAGTAGTTGATTAATATACCTTTTTCTCCAAGATTTGCACTTTAAAAAAGTACAGCAACAAAAGAAGATACTGGCCCTGGATTACTACACCACACATCGGTGTCTAATGTCCTCTTTTCCCAATAGAAATGCAAAATAGTTTTATTTATAGCTATAGTCTGCGTACGCAACAAAAAGTACCATAATAAAGTTGTTCATATCATAACATCTTAAAACGATTATAGTTAAATTATCTCATTTGTAAGAAAATGAAGGAAATAAATGAATGAAATTGATTAAGAGCGATCAATTTCTAAGAAAATAATCGCTCTTAATTATTATCATATTATAGTAAATCGTGTATTTCTATTGTAACCCAGATCCTATTTTGACTACGTTTTCATTAACTTCTTAATCAAGAATTTCACAAGAGATTTCGATGACACTTTTTTATTTAAAATATTAAAATTACTATAAACTATTCAAACCATATACGCCGGCTTAGTCAACGAATAAACATTAATAATCTTAGTAAGTGGATGTAACGTTAAGTGTCTGTGGTTAATTCTCATTTTGTATCTAGATAAAATAAATTGGATGACGTTATTAATTTATGATCCACACTACTATTATTACTGCATAAGAAATTCTATCTGTACTTATTAGTACATACTTAAGATAGATTCCAAGAATGGACATAGGCTATTAATTTTTGAAAGCTATGAAAGTTTCCCCCTGAACAGATTCTCGCTTTGGGGCTCAGTACCTGCGGCCTGCCCAGCCGCGCATAAGCTAAGAGGAACCTGGCCGGCCTGTGGTGCAAGGCCGGCCGTGGAGGAGGCTGGTCCAAGCGGACTGGGCTAAGATAAACAAAATGTTGAAATCATCGTAGAAAACCAACCCCGCCACTCAAGATATATAATAATTTATGAAATGTTAAATGCATGCAACCGAAAGATGGGCAAGAGGGAGCCAGACGGACAGCGGCGTCAAAGTCGGCCTAGTAATAGGTGGTGAAACGACTTGACTGCTCACAATAAAAAATGGGATACGCAAGCACAGAGCAGAGATGAGTATAAAAATTAAAGGGAAACTTTGGCTAAAGGTAGGACACAATAGATAAAGAAAAATTTCATGTATGTGTTCAAATTTTGTCTTTTTAAACGTAAATGATTAAGGCAGACTAATTTACAAATATTAATATTAACTTTTAAATGATGCTATAATTTAAATAACGATATTTAATACTTCGGCTAAAACTTAATTAAATTTATCGGAGGAATTATTATGGAAGCTAACAACGAGAACCACTTCACTTCTCTAACATGACGGTAAAATTATGTGTTTAATTAATTAAACTTGCCGTTTAATTCTAGCTTTTAACTTGGATGACAATAGGGTGCGTTAAATTAACAAATTTTATTTTCTTTGCCGAACATTTACACAATAAATTCAAAAGCGTATTTTAATAATGTCTAAAAATGTTCGCAATGTCGATTTTGAATTTTAAATTTAACATATATATTTATATGTAGCACTACAATATTAAGAATATAATAAGTTGAGTCTAAGATATTTAAAAAATGTAAACAGAAATATATGACTTAATTATATTTATATAACAGTAATATAGTCAGAAGTTTTTACGAGAGACAGACATATTTTTTGCGTTTTCATTAGATTGGCTGTCTAAATCCCACCAGATAAATCAAAGTAATGTACAACGTTATGTTACGCCCTTAAAAGGTCAACAAATAGGTCTGCGATGGTGTATATCAATTACGTGAGGATAACGTACAAAAGCATTTAAATCCTTTATATTTTACGGGAAAAAAGCAATTTATATAGTGCTTTTTAGCAATATAGCATTAATTCTTATCCAATTAAGTATCTTGAACACATTGTTTATTTGATAAAGGTCAATATGGCTCATTTCGGCACGAAATTTAAATAAGTATTTCTGACTATGTCACTATCACTACATAACTATCATCACTTCATAGTATACAAGTGAAATTTTAACAAAAAATATGGCAGACTTAAAACAGCAATAACTATTCTACGTAATATAAGAAGGTAACAACGCGCTCTTTGTACGAGATTGGCTCGTGATTTCTGCCACCGCATTTTAAATCTCTGATATCTTTTAAGGTATTAATTTAATCAAAATGTTGTCAGTCATCATCATCATCATCATTGGCATGTGCTAGTCCACTGCTGAACATGGGCCTGTAATGGCGCAACGCCTTTTCTACCAGGAGGTTTTTGGACCGTATCCATGCTGGACAGTGCGGGTTGGTGGTTGGGCCGACTTATGCCCGATACCGACTTGTCTATCCGCCGGAAAGGTCATCTGACAATTAGGTGATCGGCCCAAATTGTCCCGACCAACCAGAAAACAACGATAACAGAAAATGTTTGTCCGCGGGATTCGAACCCACGATTTCCGGTATAAAGCAAGGTCCAATACCGCTAGAATACGGAGGTGGCTATTCTTAATAAACAAGTAAAAAGAAAATTAGTAAAAATACAAAACGTAACTTAGCATGATATAAAAAAATAATAATATTTCTGGAAGAATTGATAAAATCATTTGTTATCTGCGTATATCCTTTGGCGTTACAGTCGCCGTCGAAGTCACCAACCACTACTCCAAGAGGGTCGTCATCGGTCGATGGACTGCGGGTTGACAACGAGTGGATGACGCATTTAGGCGGTGCCAAGTTATTTTTACGCGATCAAATATTTTATATTTCTTTACCAGATATTATTATAACCCTAAACTAAAACAAGAGAGCACTAAGGGAAGCGTATTAGTCTTTATTTAACTTGGTACTCAGACACCACTCGAGGTTTCTCTTATGAGCGTATTCCGGAAGCAGCGTTGAATTTATATGCTGATGTTATATATACATGTGACTTAAAACTCTCCCCTTACTCTCGCTTTTAGAAAGAAATACCTGAATTTATAAATACACAAATATTTGTGAAAAGTGATCAAATTGGAACGTGTTTAATATCAGTACGTCTAATAAATTCTCATCCACTCTACGGCCACAATAACAAAAATACGTCTCTACACCGTGATCAAATGTACTTCTCTACTCAATCAATTGTTTTAATATAGTTTTCAACGAAATGAGTTGCATTTGTGTTAAAAAAATACAACATTATCCTAAACACACAAGTAAGTGATTAGTAAATAGTGTATTATTATGAATCTCAAAATATACATGCGCGCTTTGTACAGAATCGATAAAGCTCCAATCATTTATTATTATTTTCATTCATAGCACTATGGACTTAAATATCTTTTCAGCAAAAGATTTATTTCAGTACACATTAGTAAAACAGTGTTCACTTAATAATATAAGGATATCCGCATAATGTTTCATATTTTGTTTCTTCAGTCAGTGAGTCAGTGAAAATGATTGCAGATATTCATAACTCCGGCGTTTTTACGTAATGTACCAGATCTTAAAATAATAATTCGAATTAAATTAATATAAAAAATATTTTTGGCCATTGTTTCATTTCTATAAAGCCTTAGAACTTTTTCGATTTTAGATCATCTATGTATAATTATACGAATTCTTGCTATAAAATGCAAAAACTTTCTAACAAAGGAAGTGACAAAGCAAGCTCTTAGAGAATCCTTGGGCAATTCTTTGTTTGTAACGCTCTCAGGGAAAGTTGAAGACACTACTATATACAACGCGCAACGGGAAATGCATCGCACATTTTCTCTTTTGTTCCGTTTTATATAAGGAGTACGTGTTATTAAAGTCTCAACTTTTCATACTTCTAAAGCAAGAACAATTTTCCTATCATTATGTCAGTCTTTATATCACACTTAAAATGCATCGTATAACAAATGTATTTTTAAGATGAGATTCTTTTACAAGGAACCGTAAGGGTACCTCCGCGGTACTTATTTCTACCGGTTGAAGGTAGTTTGAAAATATAACTGTCTTACGGTTTGAAGGGCACTGTTGCTAGCATAATTACTGCATAGTAAACGAAACAGGGCGGTGACCGGGTTTTTGGTGTCAAGCACTGTTTTTCTTATAGGCATCACTTACCACCAAATAAACGTCATCATCTCATCATTGCTTTAACCAATAAATGTTATTGGTTAAAGCGATATGTGATGACGTATTTATTATTATTTCATAGTTGTTCCTAGTTATATGTTAAAAATAGCTGTTGTCCGTGACTTTGTCCGCGTTTTTATTATGGTAATACACAACTAAAAATTGATCCATCTTCATTAAAAAAGTAGCCATACTTACTCCCAGTTTTATCTTCTAGAAAAAATCCCGTCAAAATCAAACGAGCCATTTCAGAGATTAGCTAGAACAGACAGACAGACAGACTTTCCATTCATAACGGTTATCCGTCCAGTCGAACTATAAAAGTAAAATCTAAATGTAAGTTTCACTAAAGCATTTCTATATCATATTAAATTTTGATTAAATACAAAATTATTTGTTGAATGAAAACGTTGCCATAATATGAAATAAATACAATAAAGTGTTAATTAGACATACCTATAGTAGCAAACTCTTAAATCCCATATGGATAATACTCGCCATGAAGTTACGAGTACTTTCATTTTATCAAAATTTCAAAGTCATCGAACACATGGCATCACCGAAACAAAAGGTAAAAAAAAAGCGTTTGTCTTTTTGTTTCTATCTTAGTCGGCGAAACATAATCCAAACCAATAATAACATAAGATTTTATCTTCATGCTCCGTAAATTTTGATCTTCCTTTAAAAAAATATTTTACAATATAAATCACAAAAATAACAAAATACTTAGTTAAAATTGTGTGAGTAAGCATACTACACATAATTACTGATCAGAGATTTAATTATCGTTTTCCTAGCTTAATTTAGCCTCTACTCTTTATAATATTTTAGCCTCTACTCTTTATAATTAGTTTAGAATAATAATATTTTAGTAGTAAATTTGTAGTTCTTTGCATTTAATATTTTCATTAAATTTTGATCATACATCGCTGCCTCAGACGAAGATTAGTTGAGTCTTATTTTAACCTGAAGTAATTTAATCCTGATTTCTATGAAAATTTACGATACAAACTCATTCAGTTTGGGACGCACTTTGAGTTAGTTATCAATTCGACTTACTTTATGGAGTTACATTCGTAGTCACTACAAAACTTATCGATTAACGTCCCTTTAATAAGGACCAAATATTATTGTCCTCATGTGGTACTACAATATAAGGACAGAATCTGCCTAATTTACAGCATTTAGCACTACGTTAAGTTGGCACGAATCCAAATAACAGTATGAAGCTTTGCTTTGGAACATGTAAATTTTCTCTCCCTACACTACAGGCTGCGGAGTAACATCATGATAATGCTTATAATAAAATACAAAACGCTAGGAAAGGGAGTTTTAAATTTCAGAAAATGATCCAGAAAGAATTGTAAATAAATAATTGTGCACTTAGCAAAACTTCTGTTTGTAAACGGATACGTACATCTTTTCTATAAATTTCTTAAAGCAATTTTTTACAAAATGGTATAGATACTTTTTGAAAGTATCAATTACAAACATAATTACTTGTCAACCCTTACTGGAGGACATTTTATTGTTTCTAGTTTAGGCACAAGGCCGCGAGGGAGTGTCCCTATGAGATGGACGGATACCGTAAAGGCAGCGGTTGACGCTCCCGTACATGGATGTGCCCGATTTACGAACAGCAGGCAAAGGTGGCGAAAAGTCATGCGGCATTTACTGTCTATTGCCCAAAACGCTGGAGCTTGCTAACCACGACCACTCTGACGAGAGTGTAACGGCTAAGAAGAAGGAGTAGTTTACTTTCGGTAAGGGCTTTTTTAACTACTTGATTGCTGGTCAACTAACAAGGCCACCTGTTCTAAGTACAGGAAAAATGGAATCATCAAAACTGTACTTGGTCGTCGTTACAAGGATCTTTAACACAATAATATACATTTTAAGAAAAGAATTTATTTATAGAATGCTAGTCTTCTTTGTCCTTTAGGAAAAAGTCGGATTGGTGGATGGACTGCCTTTTTATATGCCCATCCGACACATGGATCATCTTACTTATCAGACAATTGAGTGGTCTGCCCAAATTTCCCTAATCAACCTGAAAACAACGATAATGCAAAGTTGTTTCCCGCGGGATTAAACCTCTGGTTTATAAAGCAAGGGCCAATACCTGCTTGACCATGGAGGCGTTGATACCGCGCCTGTCATTTAATTTTATAGAATCCTAAAGTTTTTAAATTAACTCAATAGAGCATAAACTTTAAAAAATAATAAAGTATATTTTTGATTCAAAACTTAAAGCCTAAAAATAATTTTACAATATAGTTTAAAATATTAATTTTACAAATTATTTTGCTTTACCAATTGTTTTATACTATAACTAGTTTGAAACACTATTTATCTATTCACTGGCATCTTGGGACTAAAACCTTAAGCCTAAATTATTTCACTCCTGTCTATATGGGTATATTAGAACGCGATGTACTATAAGCTTTTCCTTCAAAGCGCACACTTTAACAAAGGCCCTGAAAAAGTTATTGTTCAAGAAACGGGTACGTTCTTTGAAACATTATTCAGGTCGAAGACAAAAAGTCCTCTTTGTAGACTAAACACAGGTTGTTTATAATTATTTTATATTTTTTGTTGTAATCAACTATGAACATATCGATATTTTACACAAATAACTTTCTATAAAGAATTGATTTATTTTTTGCTACAGTAATATTTTTGTGTTTACCGTAGAAAAATTTAATAGGTGGTAGGTTTTTACATGAGACCGTCTAAGGCGGTACGAGCGTTATGCTTATTTCTGCCGTCAAGCAGTAGTGTGAAAAACTACTGTGTTCCGGTTTGTAGGACACCAGCGTATTCACTTGGTAAACGAGACGCAACATCCTATATCTCACGTAGGCAGCAAATTGGTGATACCCATGCAGTTGCCGATGTCAATGGGCGTCAATGACCACTTTTCATCAGGTGACCCGACTGCTCGCCTGCTCGGCAATAAAAAAAGCAAAACTAGTTTTTTAAATTAGTTTTATACAATTTCAAATAATTGGAACACCCACAATAATAATTTGCGTGTTATCTGAAACTATATGATTTTAAATGGCACAGGAGAATACAGATTTATTTTTATTATTTTTAATGTGATAGGCTTGGAGTTATAACCCAGAAAGTTATCGAGCTTTTAGCATTAAAATAATCAAATGGCCTTGATAGCTCAATGAAATTGTTTTTTTTTATTGTTTTTAAAATATGTCATTATACCTACCCATAACATATATACTCTCTATATGAGTTATACTTTTATAATAAATTCATCATGTAGTTCTTAATTTTATAAAGTTGTGATAAATTTTCGTTGACCTATGATTTACATTCTGAGTTAATTTAAAAACTTTTGCGCAATTCAACCTAAAAACTTTTGCGCTAAAAGTCACTATACGCAGTCTACTTTAATGCAATCGGTCTAAAAGCCTGTTAAGAATATGAGAATCCCCTTAGTGTTTCAAATAATTGTCTTTATTAGGACTATCGTCATAAAACCTTATTATTAAAAAAAATACGTCGCTGTTGACCTATTATAACAAATAAAATGTTTTTTCTTAGATGCTTGCTGTGGCCGCCATCACACTATTGTCTGTTGATATATATTAAATTGGCCCTCTTGTAGATGGTATAATTCGTTTCAAAAATGGCTGCCGCACATTGGGCGTTCTTCTTCCAGATTTTATTTTTGTCACATCTATCTTTTATGTTATATCTTAAAAATTTTAGTTCCACCAAGATTTGCGCTGTGCGTTTGCAATCGTTACATTGTGCAGTGCTTCACTTAACACCCCTATGATTTCTCCGGGTTTTTCCAAACAAAATTAGTTAAAATCGGTTCACATATTAGAAGCAGATTAGAGCGTACATAAACGAAGGAGGAACATAATCATCATTATCTCATTCATTTCATCATCAGCCTTTGTTAGTCCACTGCTGGACATAGGTCCTCCACTCCACCCCTATCCATTAGGGTTTGGACCGTATCCCACCACGCTGGTCCAATGCGGGTTGGTGGTGGACGACTTTTACATGCCCATCCGACGCATGGATCATCTTACTTTTCAGACAATTGGGTGATCGGCCCAAATTGCCCTAACCTAACTAGGAAACAACAATCAAAATTTGTTGCGTCCCCTGCAGGATTCTGAACCCATGACCTCCGGTTTCTAAAGCACACGCCCATACCACTAGGCTACGGAGGCAGGAGGAGTCACATTAGCTGCTGATATTTACCCGACAGTTGCCACAAAAACATCTTCTCTTTAAACATATAAAGCAACAGAATTGTTGTTTGTTATCATTGGTCCAATGATTATAGAATATTTGTTTTTTTGGAATTGCAGTCGTGTAACCGCGCACTATGCAAATCTGATAATACCACAGAATTTTTTTTAAGTTTTTACTAGGTGTTGCCCGCGTCTTAGTAGTATTCATATGCCTATTTTATCCTATTATACATATGCTATCGCGGACTTTTTTATAGATTTATAATAGAAGAATATTTCCACCATTTATTGTTTTATTGTATCTCATAGAGTTTAGGCGCTAGGTTTGCAGGTAGACATACAGACGCGGCCGGGGACTTTGTTTTATAATATGTATAGATTAACATGACATTTAATTTCACATACTTACCGTATGTCAAATTAAAGAAAAACTTCATTTTCTTTTTTCATTTTTTCATAGTACCTTACTACTGACTAAATACATTACGTGATTCGAAGTTAACAGTAAATACATATTATATAAAAAACTAAAATAGACTAGAATTAAAACTTGCAAACAAAAATACGCCATTAATTAATAATACCCTGTGAGATAAAACACATGAAAAAGCGCTTACTTATTGAAATAACTATATTAATTTTTTTTTCTGCATAATTATCTAATCGCCCGAGCACAAAGTTAATGACCAATCTACTTTTTTCTATCGTACTCAATTACTGCATGTCGATTTCTATGTACCAAAAAAGATTGGAAATTAGTTTGTGTGTTATTTTGCCACATGGAAACTACTTATATAATGCAGTTGTTACTTGAATGTGTTATTATGATAAATAAACAATTATTTCATTGTTTTTTTTATGACATGTTTTACACCTAGTATCACGTAGGTATCTGTATGGCTCTTTTATAAATAGATTTTGAACTTAATCATTCAATTTGTTGAGTTGGATTTGTGAATAATAAGAGGGGAGAAAAGCGTATAAAATAAAGTAGAGGGTTTAGGCAATTTCGATCAATTTCGGGTAGAAGATGATGTTTGCTTTTGTGGTTTTTTCACCCTACCAATCAGGGGGTTTTCAGACCATATCTTACCACGCTGGTCAAATGCGGGTTGGTAAGTGGTTTACCAGCGCCTCATCTGTTATTCCACAGGATGCGCCACGTGCAGGTAAGGTTGACTAGGGTTCCGGAGTTGTTCCTCCCGAACAGGTTCTCGCTTTGTCGTAGCGGTGGGGCTCAGTACCTGCGGGCTGCCCAGCCGCGAGGAATCCTGTAGTGCAAGGCCAGCCGTGGAGGAGGCTGCTCCAAGTGGGCTGAACAAGCCCGATTTGGATGCGCCTAGGAGGGTGCACGGGACGGGTTGCAGGAGGTAGGTGTGCCGCCCTTCCTGTCCTTCGCAACCATGGTGGAGTCGCGGGCGAAGAGGAGTGTCATACTCCGTAGGCCGCTCTCCCTATCCTCCGCGACTTAGCGGAATCGCACCGCTCATGCGGTGTGGAGGGGCCGTGGGAGCAGAGGACATTCATAGTGTCGTCGATCTCTCCTCCTTCTGCGGCCAAAATGGTGCTAGCGATGGAGCCCAACACCGAGGCCACCGCCTTTTGTATCAGACTCGGGAGAATATCTTACCTAACTACAGAGGCAGAGACGAAGGGCGCGTTAATTTCGAGGCGCCCAGAGGGGGCAGATGGCCGTAGGGCCAAGATGCGGCTGCTTTGGCGGCCAGCGCTGGTTGGGTCGCAGAAGACTGTGAAAAAAAAAAGGGTTCCGAAGATGTCGTTTGGACCCCTTACACAAATTTGTTACAAATAGTGCAAAATTGTTACAAACTATTTGATGTCGTTATGTAAACATTATATGATGGCTTTATGGTTTAAATTTCAGTTCTAATTTTCTGCTTATTTTTATAAAGCTTGTTCTTTTGATCTGCTCAATGTGTTTAGTATATTAAGAAATTTTACTCCAAGATTCACTTCTTTTACTTTAATAGAAAACATGACACATTTACCTAAAATACATTACAGTTCGCAATAGAAACACTAAACATCTAAAACAAAAAACTTTTTTTGTAAATTGTAATAAACCATATAAAAAACTGTTTAGTCAGAGGATACTATCATCCCTTAACACAAAATATCTAAAATGTTACGAACAAAGTATAATTAGTTACGTAAAACTTTAGAGATGTTTGCTAATTAAAGGATCATTTTATTAACAAGTTTACTTTGAATTAACTTCCATTTATACGATATTAAACGTTACTGTTTTAATTTAATTTCTATTTTATACAATATTTATTATTAATTTTAAATTTTCAGTACAAAATTCTGGATGTAGCGGTAATAACAATTTTATAATCATATAAATATGCTACAAATGTCCGTTCACTTTCATAAATTTCTTATTAGAATGAATCGTCTTAATTGTGCGACTGCAGAAGTTTGCGATGAAAATATTAGTAAGCAATTTTTTTTAAAGTAGCCTTAATAAAAATAGATTCGTAAGCGAGACTCACTAAATCTCAAATAAAGTATTGTCATGTTTAAATACAAAATGTACTTTAGTTTTTCAAGTAATAACAATCGTAGTAAACACTAGTTCACTTTTAAGCAAAGCAGATATCCAATAATTAATATAACACTTCCATTTATATGATTTAATTATGTAAATTTAAATTAATAAATCCAATATCTAAATGTAACTTTCTACATTCGAGAAGCTTAAAAATATAATTTAAATTTTACTGGTATTATATTCTGCAGGGAACAATTTGTAACACTAGGTGAGCCTGGTCGTGGCAGTTTATGGAAGCATAAATGATCGAACGTTATATTACAAAGAACGTTTTTTGTAAAATATATGGCAAAATTAACCTAGTGGAGACACAGATTAATAGAGGTTTAGTTTTTTTTGGAGATATTGTTTATTATCCTATATTTAAGTTTAAAAAAACATGTTAAGTGTTACTTATCTATATACAGACGAATTTTTGAAGACTGTTTTAAATATTAATTATTAATGTAAAAATATTTACTATCAGAGGTATATTCAGATGTTAAATTAGTAATATTTGAAAACTTCACAAAATATAAGAAATATGGAAATCTGAAGAAATGAGGAGAAAAACATATTAAGGTTGTTTATTTTAATATTATGGTCAAGTGTGATTTGATCAAGGAAATTTTCTACGACGAAATACGATAAATACATAAATAAATATAAGAGTTTTTTAATACATACATACATACTAATATATAAATGTAAGTCAGCTAATAGTATTTATGTAATACTATATAAATCAGATATTTATATCAGTATTATTTGTGTCATTAAAGCACAAAAGGGTTTAAACTTCCGGTTTATCTTTTAAATCCTACTGAAAACTATTTCCGTTGTAATAGCTAAATCTATTGTTTCCGGTGACAGAATTTGTATAGTTCATGCACGATAAATTCAATCATAAATTTTCCTTTAGTGCTGTACTAACCACCACGAAAATTAATTTAGATCGATTCTAAGTATAATAATCGTTAAAAGTTCTGAAGTTATGTTAAAGCGTAATTACTATATATTCAATAGCATTTTATTATTTAAACATTCTAAAAAAACAGAAAAGCTATTTACTTTTTACTTTATAATGCTGATGGCAAAAAGAAAATCCCTTATGAGTTCACTATCTTGGCCATCTGTTCCTCTGTCATACCAACCGCTTAAACCTTTCCCAAAGAGCAATCTTCCAAAAATATAAAAATAAATACTTTGTACGATAATAAAATTGAATCTTTTCATATAAAATGTCACAATATTTTTAAAAAAAAAGCATGAATGATCAATTTAATATTTTAAAAGGTAATTTAGATTAATTGTATCATATAAAAACATTCTGTCGATGCCAACTAAAACAATGCTTGTGCATGCTTTGATTTGTTTCTCGTCAACTATGGTAACTACTTTGACATGAATGCATGCGGATCAGCTCAATAAATAAGACCAACTTTTGAAAACTGCTTTCGATTTGTTTTTAACCTTCGTAAAAATGATCGTGATCTCCCCATCGTGCACAATTGCAGTGGCTACCCATTCTGGGGTAGGGGACCATCTGGGTGGGTACCACCGCGGTGCCTATTTCTACCGGAAAGCATTAGTGTGAAAACACTACTATGTTCCGGTATGAAGGGCACGGTAGCCATGTACCAGAATTGCCAATGTCTATGGGCGTCGGTGAGGTGCCTGCGTAGGCAATAGAAAAAAAAAACAAAACAAAAACCTTTGTTCGACACATAACCGTCTTCTCCAATGTCCTAATCAGTGTTCTGACTTTACGCACTCCTTTTTTATTCAATTAATAATTTTGTAGAATGATCTACCTTCTGATATTTGAATGGCTAAGAACCACTTTGAGGTAAAAAGTAAATTTCGCGAATATCTACTAAAACAAATTTAGGGAAATAACATTTTTTTTTTAATTTTCTCTATTTTATTTTATTCATTAACACGTAAGAGCATATACTATTTATATATTTATTTGTATCGAGTAATATCCTATATATATTTACAAAATTTTATATTTGTGTACAATATTTTATAATTCTATTATACTTATGTGATTAGTCTGGTGTTATTTACATTTTTTTTGTTTTCAATTGTACGCCCACCTTAAATTTTGGTTGACTGGGAGGGATTGCTTTCGGCTTTAAGTCCGCCTTTGTACCCATTTTTCATTTCGTGAGTACATTAAGTTTAAATAAATAAATAATCACGTTGTTACGTTTTACATAGAAAAAAGAAAGGAACTGAGTAACTGTTTAATATTGAGGAGATTACTTAGTGATGGTCAACAGGGGTTAAATCGAGTTGGGCTTAAGTCAAGCCAGCTTGTGTTAAATTATCTTATACTCGAGTTCAAAAGCTATATACATTTTTAGTTCATTGACAAATACACATTTTCAGTTACTAAATTACGAATCATACAACTAATACGAAAACGATTAAAAATAAATAAAATTGCTAGTCATTTTTATTCATCAAAAACCAGTTTTTATCAAAAGCGACATATATTAGTTACGTTAGAATAAAAAATGTAGATTGTTAATTAACTTGGCGTTCGAGTAGGCTATAACAAATGAAAGTAGGGTACAAAGGTCACCTTCTCATAAATTATAGAGGGAAGAAATAATTAATTTTCTTTTTCTTAATAATTAAATCGTTTAATGCGGCACATTTGACTACATAGTACAATTAATAATTTTTTTTAATAATATTAAAAAGTGGGTTTTAATTATTATTACTATTATATTATAGCCAGAGATTTGTTACACTTTTTCTTATATATTTTCAAAAGAGATAATTAAGTATATAAAAGTGAGAAGGCTTATTCACATTGTGGCATATAAATTACCGCCCTCTGATCTTTTGTCGTGAAGAGGAAAATGTGGGCTAAAATTTGCTCAATTCTATTGATTAAGATAGAATGTAAGGGCCAATAAAGGTATCAGAGTTTTGACTTCGAATTAGTAAAGGAAAGTGGTATTTTTTCTCTTTAAAAATAGGACTAGTTCCTTTCGTGCACCTGGTTTCTGGATGGAGGATAGTGATCAAAATAACTGCAAAAGGATTTTCTCTACCTTGTAATAGTGGATTACTTAAGCCATTAACATGCTTTTCTTAAATCGCGTGTGCATATCTCATATTCCTACATGTTTTAGCTAGTCCTTCGCTAATGAGAGGCCAAGCGCCTTAAAAATTAATAATATTTATATTGTAAATCATTTCCGGTCCTTGCAAACGGTTGTGTATTCATTTGACTGCCCATTTTGTTAATGTGTATTATTTTTACGCATATAAATTGTAAATTGCTAAGTAGTTTGTAAATATATTTTAACTATGCTAACTGGTCAGCTAGATATAAAATTTATCTAACCTAAAATATTATATTTACTGACACATCCATTGAATCAAATTCTGAAATGAATCGCTGTACATGTACGGCGATAAATTACTATCAACGTTCACAGTATTTTTAAACGTACATTTTTCTCAAATTTAGATGATGCCGAAATACAAATAACAGCTTTCAAAAACAAACTTGATATTGATTCTAATCTTATTTATTTTTTATAATAAGAAAATTATATTATGCACATATATGTATGTGTACAAAAAAAAATATGCAGTCGATTAAATTTTATAACTTAAAAGTCAAATAATAATATTATTTTACACGTTGGTAGTTTCTTAAAAAAAAAAAAAAAGGAATTGTAAAAATACTTCTTAAAAATCAAACCATGTCGCAGTCTGCAAGATGTTACTTCAATGAACCTAATTAGACTAAGAGCTTTTCAAGAACTGTCTACTTCAGATCTCTTGCTAATTCAGAAAGATTTAAATTACGAACAATTGCGAATGTGTTTCAATGTCTTAATCTACTTATTCAATATTAATTCATAATAAGAAGAAAAGTGATCTCATTTAACATAAGTTATTAACTTCTATAACAAATTATTCAAATAACAATATGTACCAAGATTTAATAATCAAAATCAAGAGGATTTTACCTGAAAATAGTTGTAGTTAAAAACCCTATATATTTGATTTTGTTGTATTATACCTTCATTTTATTAAGAAACAACCGGTTGAAAGCGAACATTAATTATATTAAAATCGCTTTAATGAACAGCATACTTTGAATAGTTATGTAAACAAAACTAAAAACCCCTAGTTGCAGAAAAGCGGGCGGATCTATAATACGATACATTTTAGGTTATCCGATCATATCAGGCAAACAGTTCTTGGTCTCATGTCACGCACATGGAAAGAGCGTTCATAAAGTGCAACTGATAGATTTGCAAGAATCTGTTTTATGAATATTTAATCTTTAGTTGAAAAGTACCATAGGCAAGTAGGAATGGAAGCCTTTTGTAATGCAGTTGTAAAAAGGCTCAAAACGACTTAAGTGATACACATAATGTTAAGTCTTCCTTAGAATGTAAAGTAGATTATAGCCTACCTACTATGTACCGTTATGATATATCTTTAGTCATGTTATCAGCATATCCTCATTAAAAATTACTTGTGATGTACCGATTTGTTCTTAGGACGTCTTCATTTACTTTTCAATTTTCGCTTTATTTTTTGGTTTTTACTAGTTAGGGCTAGGAATTTCTACTCGGAAGAATATTTGAAAAGTTATCTAATCTTGTTTTGATTTAATTTTCTTACAATGTGTCTAAATATTTATTTTGAACAACGGCCGTGTTCCGTCATAAGATCTTCAAAAAGGTTAAAAGTTAAAATATGGTATAATATTTAACTAAACTCTATAAAGTCATTTTATTAGTTAATTTATAGTACTCGTGTAATATTTTTATTTATAATATGTATAATATTTTTAGTTTTTAATATGTTGTAATTACTGAAACAAACCGCAGTACTGACTCAACGAACGAATACAAGTGGGCTAGGTGCATGCATATTCGTCTCTGTTATATCACTCAGTAACTTAGACATCACTTGAGGCCTCTTTTTCATGGTTACGCTATGATCAAGCGTCTATTTAATTTAAATTCTGAAAAAGCTGGTTAAAAAAATGTCATAGTACTTACTATCCAAAAAAATGTATAATAAGATTTTGGTCTTAAAGGGGAGAATCAAAAAAGTGACTGAACAAGAGAAATAATTTATTTATATTCGCTATTAATCTTGAATATGTTTTTTTTTTATCATTTCCTAGTGTCTTCTGCTTCTGCTTAACAAAGTTGTGAAAAAATAATTTATTTTATATTATTAAATAAAATCGAATATAATTGTAACTTTTTTATATACCTGTGTGCTAATTTCTGAGTAAGCAAGCAGTTTTATTTTTTAACCATATTAAAGAATGTTATCGTTGGAAATTCTAAATCAATTCATCCCGGTGATGAAATGCGTTATCGTTCATGCACGATAAAGTCCAATAATAAATTTTCTTTAGCGCTGTCCAAACAGCTATGAATATAAATCCTGATTAAACTGAATGATTTCGTTTCCAATGAAAATGATTGTTAAAAGGTGCTGGATTTAATTACATATTGAGTTTAACGCTAGTTTGAAATATATATAAAAATATTCATAATTACTTATACTCATAATTATAGAATTGGAGACGTTAACTATACACAAAAGGACTACAACAATAATCTATATAATTATGCTAATTACATTTGTCGTGTTACAAGAAGGACAAAACAGCAATCGTTTATTTGTGTCTTGAATAATCGACAATTATAAAATTATTGAAATATAGTTAAAGAAATACAATTAGGTATCTTTAAAATAAATTTAAAGTAATTCAAAAGTTTTTTTTCGTGCGGTTTGCAAAATTTGTCTATTCAAATGTGGCCGCAGCAATCGAAGGAGTCGTAAAAAACTATGTTATTTACAAATTAATCAAAATCATATTCCATGGGGTAATACGTTATAAATAAGACGAGAAAATTGGGCCAATTTATGACAGTTTTTAAACAGCAGTATAGTATATATATATTTTTATCAACTGATAGGTGAAAAATAAACTAATAAAATTTTAAAATAAAACGCATTCGTAAAAACAATCCTCAATTATTAACGAAAATCGTCCAAACGGCTGGTTAAAATTTTGCAATAAATTAACTGGAAGCTCAGACTAAC
Organism: Lamproptera curius; assembly: GCA_029286875.1. Taxonomy (NCBI): domain Eukaryota; kingdom Metazoa; phylum Arthropoda; class Insecta; order Lepidoptera; family Papilionidae; genus Lamproptera; species Lamproptera curius. The sequence continues at coordinate 455,139 of JAGSMT010000157.1, forward strand.
TTTGTAGAATGGCAGTTGGAATATTATTACAAACAGAGTGTAATTGAGAAATTTCAGATAGCAATGTTAATTTACAAAACAATAAATCAACATAGCAGCTTCTTCAAGTTCCCTTGTGTTTTATAAAATCTTTGTCTTCATCATTAAAATATTTAAAATGTATTATGATCGCAAACCGATGGATTGGTTAAATTTAAAAAATATATTAAATGACAAGATAGCAAGTGGAAGTAAAGGGGAATATTTTACTAAACAATAATTACTTAATTAATGCCTCCGCAGCCTAGTGGTTTGGGCGTGTGCTTTAGAAACCGGAGGTTGTGGGTTCGAATGCTGCGGGACTCAATAAATTTTCATTGTTGTTTCTTAGTTGGTTAGGGCAATTTGGGCTCATCTGAAGGGCGTGTAAAAAGTCGGTCCGACTACCAACCAGCATTAGACCAGCGAGGTGGAATACGATCCAAAACCCCCTGATGGTTAGGGGTGTATTGGGGGAGGCCTATATCCAGTGTGTATATTATTGTATGTGTATATTATTATTGCCACAATTTTTTTATAGTTCAGAGTCATTCTACCACAATATATAAATGATTTAAAAAAGTAGGTACTCCATTACGTTTTTGTATACTCTGCATTGATTAATACATATCTTAACATTCGCAATTCCGTACCAGTCATGGGGTTTACTTTCTTATATCATTATCTTATTAGATATTTACTGAGTTAACACATAGGTAAAAGAGTTTAAAGGGGATTGCACCGCTAAGGATGTCAAACAGTAAAAGTTTTCCAAGTTTTAAAAGAGGTAACTATTTTCTATGATAATTAATAAATACAATAAGAACGTAATCAAAAATTATTAAGATTTATTTAAAAACGCTGGCTAAACCATAAAAGGCTAAATAATTGTATTACTAAATTAAACGTCTTGAAGTGATCTCCAAAAATTCTGTAACCCACAGTACACACACTAACACTTAAAAAGTACTTTAGGGCATTTATAAATCTACTTTAGGGCAATACTGTATAAATTCTTGTGTAGGTAAGTAATTTAATAAAAATGCAGTGGCCAAAATTAGGACGAAATGTTGTGAAAAAGGAACACGTTTGTTTACGCTAATATTGCGAACCCAAACTTATTTTTACAAAACAGAATTTTTGACAGATAGACTTAAACTTTTTATAAGAATACTGTATGTTTTTCATTGCTCTTTTCCCAATTTCAATTTCAATGAAAACAGTAAAGAAAGGCAAATCCATTAGTAGTTAGCGCAAAGCAATATATTGTAAGTTTATTTTTAAATAAATCTGTTTAAAATTGTATATAATAAGACATGTGGGTCAATATGCAGTGGCAAAAATGTGGGGAACAATTTTCTCGTGAATGAAGTATATTCTTAAACTCTTAAATTGTAGGGCCAATACGAAAGACATGAACAAATGCTGTTTGACAAAATAAATTAAAATCAGTTATTGATATTTACTGCCTCCTACGCCTAGTGGTGGGGGGCGCGTGCTTTAGAAACTGTAGGTCGTGGGTTTGAAACCTGCGGGGACCTAAGAAATTTTTATTGTTGTTTCCTGTCCTGGTTAGGACAATTTGAGCCGATCCCCCAAGTGTCTAAAAAGTAAGATGATCCGTGCATCGGATGGGCATGTAAAAAGTCTGTCCACCTTCTAACCGGCATTCGACTAGCGTGGTGGGATACGGTCCAAAGACCATGTAATGAAGAAGGCGTGCATTAGGGGAGGCCTATGTGTAACTGTGGTCTGGCACAGGCTGATGATGATGATATTGATATATAAAATAAAACTATCTGCTTAATTTTTAACCCTCTAATTTAAGCTACATATTTCTTTAAATATTTAACATGTTAAAACAAGCGCCAGCTTATTACGTCGTCTTGACTCGAATGCTTACGAAATTTCATGTAACTTCCGAGGTAGTCATAAATTACATATTTGGTACTAATAAAGAGTAAAACCTACTAATCATATTTAATTACGTAATCATTTAACTTGAACTTATTCAATATTCGAAAGCACCTTAAAGTTGGTGTTACCTTTAATGTTTGTGCCAATTATGCTAGGCGATTATATGAGCGCCTTTACTTTCAAGGAAACGTAATTGGATCTTAGTTAGCGTTACATTTAAATATGTATAGCGACTTCCTTTAATTTTCAAGACCTTCTTCCTTTCATTATGTTGCTAATTTTCATAATTCTAGGACAATGGCCATGACATGACAATTAAATATATTTTTTACAAATAGAAATAGTTTTTATAAAAAAAAAATTAGTAAAGGAAATGTATTATCAATATATATTTTCTCATGATGTTTTAGTAAAAACATTCTCTTACTAAAATAATGGATTTTTTAGTATCGTATAACGAAATGCATCTAAAATATGTATATCCGGTAACTATAAGGTATGTTTACATTACTGAGCCATTAATAAGATAAGTTAAACGTTCAGGTGTTTACAATGGCGTACCACGAACATTAATTAACTGAGATATATGTTCATAGTTCTCCCAAATGGATCATTGTGACTGCAATGAATGAAACGGTCATAAATTGCATTAACTTCACATTGGGATTATTATTGTAAAGTACGTCACCAATTTTCTGTGCTTAAATAATTTTTAGTATTATTACGCAGGGGCTTGTTTTTTTTTATAAATACCTTTGTGTTACTATAATACAAAATGTAATTTTAATTAATTGACATTAGCGCTTGTTGTAATATTTTATGTATTAATTTCTCTTTCTACGCCATTTTAAATTGTAATTAAGTAAAAGTAATTAACCAATTGTAATTATTTATCATTATTTTTCTTTAATTGCATACAAAGGCAGGCGAGCACTTTCCATCAGATGGTCCTGATGGAAAGTGCTCACTAACGCCCATTGAAATCGGCAAAACCTATTACTACCGTGAGACATAGAATGTTACGTCTTGTTTGCCCAGTAAATTATATGTCTTAGCAAAATGCTTTTCCTACATATCAATTTTACGCAAGAAAACTTTATAGAGTGCCACGTAAAGATGTTGCGTACCTCCAAAGACTAACTAAAACGTTGGACAGAAGACTTCTCCAATGTGACCCTTGTTAGTGGCAATAAACCCTTTTTTCGTCTTAAGACTATGTAGTTTTTATAACGCTAGGCTTAGGTTCATTTTATATTGGGATCCTTATCACATAGGCTTGACGAATTATTCTGGATACGAATCAAGGTACTTTTGCCAAGATTTTATGTTTATGAAATCTAATATATATAATTGGGCATATCTAAGAGTTGTCACAAACTGCAGAGCTTTGTGAGGGCCACAGTGAAAACCATGTGTTTTTAACTCTTTTTCTTATTGGTATTTTTGTTTTTCCTTTCATAAGAGCGACTTTATACAGATTCTAGTCTGTTCTACACTGGAACCTGTGAAGAAATATTATTTTGTCAGTAAGTTCTCCGTCTATTGGAAATATGTTTTAAAGCAAGCTCGCTCAAAGCTATAAAATAAAAAGATTTTATAAAATAGCTTTGATATGATTTTTGCTATGTGTGACACAAGATGCAAATACCATATTATAGTATTTTCGTCTTGTCTCACGCATCGTCCGCCAGGCTGCCATTCCGTAGATTAGCCGTCAAATGTTTCTGGTCTCAGATCGTTTGTGCACTCTAAAGTAAACATACACAAGTAATGATAGAAACCGGTGACAAAGAGTCAATACTTTACAGCACACAAAAAATTACCCTATAATATAACTTATAATAGTTCCTATTGACCACTGATTCTGTTCGACTTAAAATTTAAGTAATATATAAAAAAAAACATTTAAATTGTACTTTCGTTGTATCTTCTTTTGATCTTGTTGTTAAAAATATTTAACTATAACATTGTTAATATAAACATAGTTAAAAAAATTCAGTGCGGCATATTCTAAACAAATTTTATACACTACGGTATTAGTTCATGTGTGAGACATTCCATTTAAATATTATTAATTTTATGTTAAAAAAGTGTCTTAGAAGGCATTGTAATAAAATAAACATTATAAAGTATGACGAGAAATAGTGTTGGGGATAAAAAAAGCACGGTGCTATTGGCTTATATTGTGAATCGTAATGGTATGGTTATTATAATTTGTAAAAATTCCGAAAAATAAAACAAATATCGTAAAAAGAAAGTATAACAGTAGAAACCATTTACATAACGAATACAATCTATAAAAAAACTATTACTTCAACTGAACTTTAACCTGTCGTGCGTTTAAAAAGGTGTTCGCATAGTCATTCTGATTTATATGATTTCTTTTAGAGATTAAAGCGCTAGGGGTACGAGATTTAAATATGTGTATCAATTTAAAAATATTTACTTTTATAAATATATTTAACTTGTCGTATATATTTTTGTATCTTAATTTTAGTAAGTGACATTTAAGTAAGGTCGAACTACGCACTTTTAATGTACGATTGATTTGTTATTATATTTAATTTTTTTTATTCTTTAATAATATAAGTGAAATTTTATCAAAAAAAAATATGACCGACCGCAAACGGTACAGAATTATTTTACGCAAAACAAGCAGGTAACAAAGTTAAATTGCCCCGTGATTTTGCCCCGCGTTTAAAATCTTTCATATCTTTTAAGATATTCATTTTTATCAAAATATCGTGTATGACATGTTTTATGCTAATTAAATGAAGATTATTTTATATTTACTTTTATGTTAACTGTACACTATATTACCATAAATAAGCTTAAAACATATCTAATTCCAATAAAAAAAATATTACTATGCGTTATTATTAAAACATAGATATATGCGCTCGCAAACTTCATTATAGACCAGTTTAAGCAGTAAAATTACGTAGAACATAATATATTATATTACGTCTTTCTTTGTTTCTACGGTATTGCCAGCGTTTGTAATTTAATCGCCCGTGGTTGTGATTTTTGATGCCGTAATTCTTTTTAATTCTTAAATATCTATTAAACTATTTATCACAAAATAATAAAAAAATGAGATCACTGGGAAGCTAATACTATCATTTGATAAAAGAATGAACAAAATCAAGCAAAAGGAGCAAAGAGGTAACATATACTCGTATATATAAAAAAAAATACAAAACATGCCCTGAATTGAGTACGTCCTTCTTTTGGGAAGTCGGTCAAAATTGGTACACTTACATTATTGAGTAATTACTCAGCTTATGTGGTGAGGCAGCAGGACAATTAAGCATGTTCAGATTATTAGTAAAATTAATGACAAGTCATATATTACCTCGATAATCGTTTTCTTTACATTTTATCGTCAATTATGAATATTTGTAAAAGCAAAGTAAAACAAAAAATGCACTGATTCTAAACCTTCATAAAAGCTCAATAAATTGTTGGAAGAGCACAGAATATAATGTTTGTAAATATGTTATACTTGTTCAGCAATATAATAAAAATTATTTTTTTCATGCCATCTGTGACATTTACTATGCACTACATATAGACTAGGTAATCTTTTTTTGGAAGGCACATTTACATTTATAACTTTAAACTCTAGGTGTCGTTGACGTGCTTGGCGTGGGATATTCAGCTGAAGATATGAAGCTGCTTTGAGTGTTGTGCAAAAGATGGCGCTGGTTTATAAAAGTAATTGTTGCCAAAATACATTTTTATTGACTTTCTGTAAGTTTTTTTTTACTTTAAGATTAGTGTAAAGATATATCAAACAGTTACTATTATGTTTTCATTAAGTTAAATTAAATTCTCTTTTCTAGTCGTTGTCACCAGGTCTTCAAATAAAATTAAAAAGTGTTTTCTTTTTGCTGCAGAAGTGTATATTTTTGTGTTTACCTTCAAACCTCCATAGCATTTAAAAAAATGTAAATGGTATTTAAAGATTTTTTTATATCTGTTTTATAACAGAACATCACAGTTAAATTAGAAAAAAATTTTTTAATTTATATATTTTTTTTTAACTAGAGGTTCGTTGTATTACGCTATAGTATACTTTTGTATTTTTTATCGGAAGCGGTGACGTGCATTAGGGAAGGCCTAAGCCCAACAGTGGACTGACACAGGCTGAAGCTGATACTTTTGTCTTCACCTCTCTTTCTAGGTGAATTTATAAGATAAAATAGAAACTTAAATTAGGTTTTTAAATAAGTTAGTAAATACTTCAACAGCAGATACACAACGGATTAACTTTTAATTTGACACGAAACGGATATCTTTGACTTAACTTATAAAGATTTACAAATATTTATTATTCTTAACTAATAGATAGTAATTAGAATTGATGCACCCATTATTACTTTAGAAATATACGGCGAAGGAGGCAAAGTACAAGGCCATTACCGTCCACGGACATTTACAGAACAAGTGGAGCTATGGTCTGCTAGAGATTTAAGCAGAAATATGTATGATGTAATAGATATTTCTACTTTTTCCTAGAAGGAACAGAAAGTCGATCCATTCTAATTTTTGGTAATGAAGAAACTTAACACTTATATATTATAGTAATAGAGGCAAATAAACAGCTCTCTTTTTGGTATAATTTTTTACCGACTTCCCAAAAAAGGACGCAGTCAATGCAAAGCGTATGTTTTTTTATAGAGCGCTCCGATTTAGTTTATTCTTTTTTAAATTATAGGTATTAGGTTTGTTACTTGGTTCCATTATTTTTGATTTTAAATATTTTAGAAGTAAAATAAAATAATGGCACCAAAAATCACAATCTCGTGCAATTAAATTTCAAACGCAGCCAAAACCATAGTAGATTTAAAAAATGTATTATATATTATTGTACTCCTTAAAATGCTCTGAAGTAAGTCAGCAAGCGCTATTATATATAATTCAAGAATAACCCCAAACTTTTATTTCTATTATTTATTAAATATTAAAAACCTTTTGGCAGATGTACATATTATTATTTTGCCTTAATCTCGAAATTGCCTTGTAACATGGCGAGCTGACATTTTTAAGTACAATGAAAATTATTAATTGATTGTAATCATACTATGGTGCTTTATTTAATGCATGATATCGTACTATTGGCTTTCACATCATGCTTTCATCAATTTGCATTTTAATTTCGAATGGTAATTAGAATCATGATCAGCATTAAGCATTATACATGCTGACTGGTCATTGTAGATCAATAAATATCTGAAAATAATGTGCCCCTAGATTCAAACACATTGTTTAAAATATAAGTTTTTTTTTTTTTAATTTTTAACATAAGTACTCTTATAAATGTAAAGATGACTAACCGGTGCAAATTCGTTCTCATCGCGGTAGAAAGATATTTCCATCGCACACACAATTATATTATGTAATTTGAATAAATATTCGAAATTTTGGTTTAATAACACTAAAATAGTCACAAAAATAAAGTAGCCGAATAACACTATTATCTAAAAAATATTATGGTAAACATTCCCAGTTGTCATAATTAGCCACGACAGTGGTTTTATGTGTAGCCTTAAATATTCCATCATCAAATCCAGTAATTTAATACAGTTCTACTCTGTGTTTTAAAAGTCATATGGCAGTCTAGCAAAGACTCTTATAAACTTTTAAGAAACGAAACGTAACCAGTTACGTGGACGGCGTCGCTTGTTTTAATACTAGTTATTTTTATAACAAGCTACTTTCATCCAGCTAACGTGCATACATAAGTTTCATAAGTATACGGTTACTTTCGTTTCTCAACGATACGGTTACATACGAAACAAAAATCATGGTTTAGTGTTTGATGCCCAATAGTTAAATCAATATATTAAATTTTCTGCATACTTTACTCCGGTTTACAATTATAAAATGTTTTATTGATTTGAACAAAAATATTATTACTGGCGTACTTAAAATTAAATTTTATTGTTACAATGACGATGATTAATATATACTGTTTATTTACACTTTTGTTGTATTTAAACTTTAAAACGATTTTATTATAACGATCTTTCACTCTTATAAACATCATTAGTTACTTTGCTTGTTCAGCTATTTGAATAAAAACCTTTATTTTGTTTTAATTTACTTTTGATTTAAATGAGACATGACATTATTTGTCAACAGGGGTCACAGGAATGTGGTATCTATGTGTATTAGTCATACCTATGAAAACTCAATGCGTCACTCACAGCGAGTGACGTATTTAGTCGGCCCGTCTCTCTCGCTCGGCCCTCGAGCCGAGGCGTCGGCGCACCTGGGCAGCCCTCGATTCAGCATGCTAACGGGTACCAGAAAGTGACGGCCCAAGCCGAGGCTCCCCATCTGGGGGCCCTTGGTGCAGTTAAGTCACTAATGGGGAGACGCGCCTGTCAACGGACCCCCCCATAACCCGGTTATGTTCTAATAGGTTTATTCCACAGAGCACGAGATCCAGCCAAAAAAAAAAAAATATCGCTCGGCCCGTCGGTAGGCAAGATGCGAAAGAAATATAGCGCTTTACGTTCACTCAACTGACGAACGGTGACGACGACGGCCGAGTTCGCCCGAATAACGTGTTTACAAAAATAACTACTTTTAATTTGACACGAAACGGTTATTACGTTTCGTATCGCGTAACCAGTTATTGTAACTGATAGCGTGAAATAACGCTCACGCTGACAAGCAAACCAATGATAACTTTGGATATTGCTAGAAAACTTAAGGAAAAAAAAATTAAAGCAAAAAGTCGTACAGGTACCTGAGGAACAAAGAAAATATATTCGATGCGAATACCTTAAAGGGTTTTCTTTAACTACGTACTTTTTAAATATTTCTGTACAAATTATGATAAATATAAAGTGTGATAGTAATAAATATGCATATAAAAATTACAGTTAAGTAAATATTACTGAAAATATTCGTGAAATAATATGTATTTTGTGAATTTTCAATGGATTTTTGACGTATATTATATATAGACGTGTATTCCTGACCTTCTAGACTTATTGCATTGTCCACAGTCACAAGACGAGCTAAAGTGAAAAGATTTACCGTGTCTTAGCGCCAGTTTCTTCAGTTTTATCATTTACACTTCTTTTTCTGTTAACATTCTTTAGTTTAAAAAAGTACAATTATAATAAGTAAAATAAACCCTCCAGGTCCTACATTACTATTGTAAACTCGTAAAGTATATTCCTTTTTTTAACAACAAGGTATTTTTATAGGTTTATATTTAATTAATCAAATTATCACGAGTAACTTTAATTAGCTTTTTAGAATATCATTCATCATCATCATCATCATCATCATCATCAGCCTGTGTTAGTCCACTGCTGGACATAGGCCTCCCTAATGCACGCCACCGCTTCCGATCTTCGGCTATTCTCATCCAGCCCACACCGGCCACTTTGCGAATGTCGTCAATACATTATCAGAATATCATTACGAGATATAAAGAAATAAGGTCTCATGAGTACGTATTAACACGTACGGATCTTTATATCCACGGCCATTGTTTATCAGTTTCTTACAGTTTTTTTTCTCTAACAAGCTTAGAGAAAAAACTGTATACACAATTTACTAATTATACACAAACAGTGAAACTGTACCAAATTATTTTAATTAAATAATAATATATTACTTAATTTTGTAGATCATCGGTATTCTTCGAGATGTACGTCTGAATACATTGTTATTAGTTTACAAAATAATATAACTGTATATAATTACCATCGGTTTAGTACCTTGTGTTTCCGCTAAATAAAACTGGTAATCCATAGGGAATTAGCATTGCAAAGCAATGTTTGCATACGCTCTGTATTTATGACTGCATTATTGAAGCAAACATGAAAAATGTGCCTAGCTGTTTACTAACACGCAGAATGATGAATTAATCCAAATAAAATTTGGTAAGCACATCGTTTTAACATAGTTAAATCGCATTTAAAAAACTTTAAATTTTTAAAAAATAATATTTTAGGTTCGTGGAATTTTGTCTCGAAAATCTATTTGAATCTGAAAGACATAAGAAATTTCGTTTAAAATGTCCTTCTTAAATTAAAAGGAGTTAGATGAAAAAGTCAAATCACTTTTCGCAATTTTCATTATTATAAGGTTTGTATATATTATTTTTGATAAAATTTAAACTAATTAAATAATAACTTTACACAGATAAAGTCAGAGGTGTAATGATATATTTGTTAGATTTATTTTAAAATATAAATTTTACACAGATTTTGAATTAATTTACGACACTTACTAAAGTAATTAGTAAGTGTCGTAAATTAGTTTTAATATAACAATAAAAAATTTAAAGGTCGCGAAATTCAAGTGTGATTTCGATATGTTTCAAAAGAGTAAAGAAATATCTAAAAATTCAACTATATATTACAGTATGTAACATCAAATTTTATAAAATTAACGCACAGCATCGGTTTTAGCTGTTTAGTTTATTTAAAATAAAATAAGTTGTCTTCACATGTTTTTTAACGCACCTATTCCACGCAAAGATTCTTTCTAGGATTTATAAGTAACCACATCACAATCTGTCTTCAAAATTAAAGTACTCAATTGCAGCGTTTTATTTAAAAAAAATATTTATTAAATAAATGACCTGCGAATTATATAAGAACAGTTTTTAAAGTTTTAGCCTTTCTCACGTTTTGCAAGTCTCGTTTTCTTTTATCTAATTACACCTACTGCTCGATTCTGGTCGTTGAGACAAGCTTCAATATAACTTGGACCATTTCATGTCACATCTTTGTATTACTTCGTTTATATCGTTCCACGGTTAGGTGTACGTTACTTTAAACGGATTTTGTTTTGTTTCACCTGAAAAACTTTTACATAAAGAGATATAAATTATTTATCTTTATTATTAAAAATTTTTCTTTACCTCCTCGTTTCATCGCTTGGCAAATATGCCTTACAGTTATTTTAGTTGTTAATGCTTTGTGTAAATGCTTTAACTAAAAACTAATGTAACAATTGTAAACATTACGACATTAGGGTAAGTAGCTATAATTTTAAATCATATCATAAATAAATAATCAAAATTTAAAAAAATGGTAATACCTCTTCTGTAGCGTAACAAGTAAAATAATCCAGTGCTTGTCATTTAAAAGGTAACCAATGCCTATTTTTGCACAAAAAAGTAGTTTGTACAATAAGTGTATTGTAAAAATTAAAGTATACATTTCAAATTATATCAAGGATATGATATATAACAATAGCAACTATATAAAATTAGCCCAACTGTATTGGTTTAATGATGCTAATGTGTGATTATGTGAATTAAGAGTATGTTTCATGCGTACTGGTTTAATAATTCTTTGTTACCCATTGTTGACCGACTTCCCAAAAGAAGGTGATACTCAATTTAGAAAATATGTATTTTTTTCTTTATATGTGTTGCTCATTGCTCCGCTCTTAGTTCTCCAATTTTGTTCAATCTTTTTTTAAATGACATAAATTAGCAGTAATTTAGTCCCATATTTTATATTTTTGTGATAAGAATATTATATTATATATAGGAAATTAAAAAAATTACTCAAAAATCACACCTTTGTACGATTAAATTGCAAAAGCTTGCTCAACCTTAAGAAATAGACTTAAAATGTGTTTAACATAATTGTACCACCTAAATTGACCTACATCAAAGTCAGCGAACATATATCTATATTTTAAAATTAACTAATAATAATCGTTTTATTTTAAACATTTTTAAAAATTGTAATTAGGCATATTTAAAGCTCATTTAAGATATTACAGATTAACGTCACATAAAAATTATTGCATTGAAAATCTTAATTCTATGTACATAAAAGGTGACATAGACGATATTTTGATCGAGTTAATACCATGAAAGATATCAAGGATTTAAAATGCGGTGGCAAAAATCACAATGCAATGTTGTACAGAGAGCACGTTGTTACCTGCTTATATTGTGTAAAATAGATACACGCTCCAACGCTGTTTGAAGTTGGTGGATTTGTTGGTTAAAATTTCACTTGTGTTCCTTTCATTTGCATCCAAAATATTCTTTATAATGTTAAATGTCTTAAAAATTGCATACTTTTGGAGATAACAAGAGTTAAGTAATTACCATTTCTAAACTATATATTAGATGTTATAGGTCATGATTCTTGTTACAAGATCTCTTAATTATTTGATGTAACCTAGTCAAAATTTATATATAGGAACTTAGGTTTATAACTTGATTCTAGCTTCCTGTTTCAAAAGATATTCAAAATTGTGACTTGGTTAGTATCCCGTCAATTGCGAGCTTGAAAGGGTTAATGGAGCAGGAGCGACTGAAGTAAAATAAAGTTCGAAATTGAGTATTGTGCGGCGCAGAAAGGACCAAAATTTTGCACTGGACTGGTATGGCCTTTTGAGTGGTGTTAGATATGAGTTCGCAGGAAACAAGTTCTGATTTAGTAGTAAATAAAAAAGAAATACCTTTTTTACATCTTTTTAATTTGTAAAGTGATCTTCTTTAATTATAATTTTAGTAAAACGATGAATACTTTTGTCAAATGTAAATACTATACAATAGTTAATAGCCAGTGTTAGCATGTAAAACCAACCGTGAAGACTATCGCACAAGAATTACGTATCCAAAAATATGTCAAAATGATTAGTTATTTAAAACAGTATACCGTTATACACTCTTTACAATTAACTACTGCGAATACATACGTTAAAAGATATCAATATTGCTATTGATTGCTTATAACGTTAAAAAATCTGTAAGTTTGGTGTATTTAACTTCGTAAAGAAACTCTCGTGCTGGTAGTGGATAAAAAAAAGTAAGTAATTTTTTAAAATGCTCATGTATATTTGTTTTGTTTTATGTGAAATTTACAAAATAAGAAAAAAGAAGAAATACAATTTCAAAAGGAAAAAGGTTTCATTTCAAAATGTAAAAAAATGTGTTTTTCATGAATCTTGAAAACGTATGGAGGTAAGGAGTAGGTAAGGTTTCCAAGGTTCTTTAGTATATATAAATACATACATACACACATATATGTATATCTCGCCTATATACTCAATGAATGAAACGATATAACAAAAAGCTTTTCGATTGTATCTTCCTGTACGTTTCTATAAATGACCCAAAATAGAATCTTGATTATTAACTAATTATTTGCTAGCATTTTCCCACCTTGTCTTAACCAGTAACGTATCTTTATAAACCTATAACTTTGAATTAAGCGTATGGTAATTGAAAATGTACATGATAATTTAGAAGATATTAAGTCAAAGGTTTTTTGACTTAATATTATTAAGAAGAAAATGAAGCTTATGATGCTCTTCTCTAAGAATTATATTTGAGCAGCTTTAATAATTTATGTTTGTATACGCATACTTCAATCCGTTACCGTCTATGCTATTTGCAAAAATAGGGACATGTTTATTACTTAAATTATGTGGTTATTTTAGGAATTACATAATTAGCAATACACTCTATATTATTACTCTTTTAGATCTGGCAATATATGTAACAAAATATTTTAAAGCTAATATTTTCTCAGTCTATAGTCAAATTAATACAAGTACAAAGAGTGCCGCCAATCAATTTATCAATTTAGGCGTTATTCCAAAACGAGAGCAATATAGTATTGTATAAATATATTATTATTCGGTGTTTTTTTATTATTTATACTCTAATTAATAAGAAAAGTAGTATTAACATGTTTCATAATACTTGAAGAGTTATAAATTTAAATGAAGTAAATATTATCCTTTTTTATTGAAATTCAGTTCAAAAATACAAATCACCTGAATAAATATCACCTCTCAGGTGAGAGGCTCTAGATTACTTTAACTATTAAACTCGCATTAAAGTTGTTGTATTTATTATGTTTTTCTGGAAAATAATGACCGTTTAAAAAGTAAGTGTATTGTGTTGAATTTGAATAACTTTTAGGGGAAATAAAAGACTTAAATGATTTAACGTAGTTATTTACATATTAATGTTAACACTTGTCTTTACGAGTATTTTGTAAAAAACGCAAAATCTTGTGATAGTCCATTTATTTTACAAAATGAAGAATTCGAGTTATCAAAAAAATAATAACCCAAGATTTTTAGAATTTTAATACCTTATAACTTTAATTTTTAAGGCAAAATTATCGAAGTAGTCAGCTTTGCAGTTCCTAAAGATGTTTTTGATAACATTGTGTTTTTTTTAGAGTTGTAGAGACAATATTCTTTTCTCCATCGAGAAGACTAGAAAATAAATGGGCATCCAAGAATGAACCGTGAATTTACCGTATATTGTTCTCTTCCCATGTGTACCTTATTTTGTTGAGTTATGGGTCGTAAAGATAGAGATAAAAATGAAACAACGAAATTTTATTGAATCTTATCGATATCAACGTATTTACGACAGAAATGCTGACTGATACGTATCTTTTTACATTTTTATGTTTTTTTAATATTTTTGTGATTAGGTTTCTCCTAATTTTTACAATAAAAACAAAAACTTATTTAGAAAACATTATAATCTTGTAGTTCGAAGTTAATTAATAATCAAGTTTTCATTCTACAAGTCTTATATACAAGTTAATCTCCATGTTCTCAACAGATATATATAATTTGGGTATTTGTTAATTTGGATTATGCTTAATTAATACAAAATAATTTGAATTAACTCGAACGTAATTAAAATAATTTAGTGCTCTTTAGTTCTTACTGAAACAAATAATTAAAATGCAGTAAACAGCATTTACTGACAACCATTTTCCATTCGCGATATATGAGTTGCCATTTCCATTGCAACAAATAGGTTGTGTTCATTAAGCGCGTGATATCTTTTTACATCTTTATTCGATACAATACAATGCACAATAATAGCCCGGTTCAGCCAGAGAAGTATGACTAATGCCTGCTGTGAGTGCGCTTAGGTGGGTACAGTAGGTGGGTACAGGAGATGGGTCATTGGTGGTATGCGTTTTTCTCACTATAACCTGCGCATCCAAAGAACAATCACGGGGAAAGAGGATCCAGCAGGGCCTCCCTACAGATGTGTTCCATTCGTTATGATCTTTCTTAATTTTTGGCCAAACGGGCCAAACCTGTTAGTCGGTGCGTATAAGACATAGTTTAACCATGGTCAAACTTCAACGTTAGGTATCCTTATGTTTTACGAAATAAATAAGAGGTTTAAGACACCTAAGACGTGAAAAACTTACGCTTTGGGATAAAAATTCAACAAAATAAACGTCAGTCGTTCACATAAATATTTTATAAACTTGTAAATTATACTGCTTTTTAAAAGCAAGATATTGTTATGCCATACAATTCATAATATTATAGGAATTTTATTTTTATTTTTATTAAAACTTTATGACAAATAAGTACAAGAGGAACTTAATGCCAAAAGGCATTATCTACCAGTCAACCTTTGGGTGGTACAGAGAAAATTCGGAAGGTGCAGATATTTAACAAACAAAGGAAAAATTTAAATAAGCTTTAAGTTTGTGTGTATACATTAAAACCAAATAACTATATATCATTAATAAAATGACGACAGGAATATTAATATATATTCTATACGTTAACTTACTTAAGTTAATACAAATACATAAACATAAATAAATATACATATAGAAATATATACATGTACATATATTGTAAATATAAGTATATACATCTTTTATAAAGTTTAAGAAAAAATACATTCGTTCATACTATGCCTTTGAACTTTATCCGCAAAAAAAAATAATAAAGCAGACATTTTACTCAGCTGACAGTTTTTGAGCAAGTGTTCCCGAACTTTCTTTTTAAAAATGAGGCGACTCTCTGCCATCCTGATCTCGAGAGGTAACGCATTCCACAGAAGAACAGATTGAACAAAGAAAGAGGAGTGCATGACATCCGAGCGATGTGAAGGACAAGAAAGTAGACGGTTATTTGTAGAGCGAAGATTTTTGTCGTTAAGCGAGCAAAGATATTGAAAATGGGAAGTTAAATAAGAAGGAGTGGTAGCAGAACTAAGGAAGAAACAGCGTTGTCAACGTTTCAATGACTGCCTTCATGGCGTATAGGTAACACGACAGTTTGGAACGATATGGTGAAACGTGGTCATATTTACGTAGATTAAAAATGAATCGAATGCAATTATTGAGAAGTCGGTCTAATTTATTGAACTGATCTGCATTCAGGTCGAAATAGCAAACGTCACCATAGTCGATTATAGGAAAAATTAGGGATTGTAGCACATTACCTTGGTCTTGATTGGCAAAAAGTTTTTAAGCCTGTACAAAAGTCGCAAGGCACTCGTTACTTTTTGACTTACTTGTGACATTTGACCATTCCAACTTAGGTTTTCATCAATTACCAAGCCCAAATTTGTGACAGTTTTACTTAGAGGTATAGTGAGTTATTATATAAAATTGGTGGGAGAGAATTAAAATCCACTATACTGACGTTCCTACGACTGCCAACTAATAGAGCTTGACATTTTGATGGATTTACGGTATTCCAAAATCATTAGACCACTTTTTATTTTGTCAAGGTCCTGGTTTATCCGGTTTAATGCTTCAGAGCTTTTCGATGGTAGACTGGCTGTAAAGCTTGAAGGTCATCAGCGTAGAGATGATACGCACACTGAAGCTCTTGAGTGATAAAGTCGATAAAACGGAAAATAACAATGATGCTGCCTTGTGGAACGCCAGCAGTGACATAAAGCCAATCAGATGATGAATCATCAGCATAAACTGCCACTTGCGTCCACGAAGATAAGAGGAGAACCATTCCAATGCACTGTCTGAAATCATCATATGTGAGAGGATAGCAAGAGGATGTCGTGACTGACGGCATTAAACGCGTTTGAGAAATCAATTAGACCATTACTGATACCATATTGTTCTCTATACCTGCTCTAATGTCGCCAGTCACTTTCAGGAGGGCGTAGTGGTACTGTGACCTGGTCGAATCCAGATTGTAACGGATTTATTAAATTGTTACTGTGAACAAATTGAGATAGTTGTTTAAGCACGCAGGACTCAATAACCTTTGACAAAAAGGCAGAATAGAGATAGGTCGATAGTGTGCTCGAAGGAAGGATTGGAACACTTTGGGATAGGTCGGACCAAGGCTTTGCGCCATAAGGAAGGAAACTTAGCATTTTCTAAGGAAAAGTTTATTATGTGATGATGCTATGCAGGAAGGATGTGGTTAGGATAGGAATTACCATGCGCCGGCAGATTTTATCAACGCCAACAGCATTGGATTTTATGGTTATGATTGCTTTGTTGATTTCATCAGTAGTGACTGGAGAAAATAAAAAGAATTTATATGAGGACGCGCCAAACCATTTAAAACCGAAATTGTTTCTCTTGACTGCACATAATTACTGAAGGAATGTTTGAAATGGCAATTCAGGTCATGCGTAAGTGAATTGAACTAGAGGATGGGTTTGTAGAGCGCAATTACCAATACCAAGAGTTCCTAGAAACTTACGTGCCTTACTGAACGTGTCGGCGTTTAGCGTTGCGTATCACCTGATTACACCGATTTCTTGCATGTTTGTATACAGACCAGTTAGCTTCAGAGCGTTGCTTTTTATACTTTTGAAAAGCACGGTCCCTTCGTCTCATCATTAATCTAATGTCCTCAGTAATCCATGGAGCCGGTAAACGCTTGAGCTTAACTTTTTTCATGGGCGCGTGATCATCGTAAAGCTTAGTAACTAAGTCGTTAAAGACACTTACCTTGCCATCAATAGACTCAGCATTAAGTAATGGTGCCCAATCTATCTTCTCCGCATCCTCACAAAGTCGTTGCCAGTCGATTCTCCCAAAGGAACGCATGTACATGAATTTGGGTTGGGGCTTGGGAGGTTTTAGGACGTAGGATAGGAATATAAGATCGTGGAGAGAAACCTCGGAGCGGATGTTGTCCATGCAGGAAACCAAAGGGATTAGATGTAAGGATCAAATCAGCCAAGTGTCTTCACTGAGGGTGTTGTGGTGGGTAGGATGGAGTGGCAGAATGTGAAAACAGCTTGACTTAACTATATTAAGGAGTTTAAGGGGCGAAAAGAGTGAGGTAGTAAAGGTTGGTATTAAAATCGCCCATGATGACTTGGTGAGCATATCTGAACCTATAGATTCAAGAAACAATTCTAAATCGGTGAAATAGTCAGTATTTGGGGACAATATATAACACCTAAGACCATTTTACACTTTTAACAGTTATTTCAATAAAAGAAATTCGGCAGAAGCTGAATATTTTTAAGCGGAGGAAGCTATGACTTTAAACGGAAGGTCGTGTCTAAGATATATAGCGACGCCTCCTCCCTTTTCCAATGCGGTCGTTTCTGAACAAGAACAAAACCAGAAATAGAGTACATAGTAGAGGAAGATGAGGTTTGAGCCAACTCTCATATATCAGAATGACATGGACATTGCAGCTAGAGAAAGCTTCAAGGAGATCGCTAAAATGGCTGGGTACACTTATCGCATTTAAGTGACAAATGTTAAGATTATTAGTAACATTTTCAGAGAAAGTTTCACTTAAAAATACTTTCAGAGAGCCCTCTAATGAAGTAAAACTGTCGTCGTCGCTAGAGCTTGAAGATTCAAAGGCAGAATAGTACAAGTCGTCATCAGATGAGTTTGACATATATGATATAATAATATATATATATATATACAGATAAATATATAAAAATAAGATAAATAAAATATGATTTAAAACTTTAGGTCTCAAAATATCTCTGAACCACCCGCCAGCGGACATTGTAACAATCTTAAGAAAAAAAAACTTAAACAATAAAAAAAACACTGCTAAAATAAGATAAATTTTTCCAATACCAACAACACGAGAAAAAAAAACTAAAAGTAGAAAAACAATTTAAAAATCAAAACTTAAAAATTAATGTATAGTGAAACGGAACGTAATGACAGTCTAACAATCTAGTCTTTACGTCAACTAAGCGTCGAACAACAACATATGTCAAAGAAATACAAAAACAAGATGCACAGTCTTAAGTTGTTAAATATTCTTAGAAAAAAAATATATAAACAAACGGTTATCAATAAAAATAAGTATTTTGTATTAAGTTAGTTTCAGAATAAACTATATAATAAAGCTAAACATTTCTAAGAAATTCCAAAAAGAGAAAAAAAATATCATTTGTATGGGACTTACATGATAATATAATTTATTTTAGAAAATAACAATACGAGATAAAAGAGCTAAGTCCTCATTTAAATTATAATACTCGTGGGTAATTTTGCAGTTTTTCTTTTTCCTATGTTTCGTTATATGTAAACAGCGAAACTGTATCAATACATCTTTTTTAGATAATAATGTATTACCATATTTGCTTGATCATCGGTATTCTTTAAAATGTACATGATGCATATGTTACAGACTAATATTACTGTAAATTAATAACAGAGCGGTTCAGTAATTTACCTTGTGTTTCTGTTAAATGAAACCGGTAATCCACAGGGAACGAACATTGCATAAGGAATGTTTGTTCAAATGGTTCTAATTCACATAATTGTGTTCATGATATTGCATATGCTCTGTTATATGACTGCATAATAATTATAACAAGATTATACCATTTTACACGAAAAGTTGCCTTCTTTTATTAACATTAATAAAGCAAACATGAAAAAAGATTTTTTACAGTGCTGGTTCAGAAATGTACCTTGCTGTTTATTATCACGTAAAATGGTGTACCAATCCAGATAAAATTTGGTAAGCACATACTATTTAACATAGTTAAAGGTCGTTTTAAATCGTATTTAGAAATCTTATACAAAGTTTCGTAGAACTTTGTATCGCAAATCCATTTGAGTCTGAAGGGCATAAAAAGTTTCGTTTAAAATATCATTCCCTAAGGTTAAATAGGAGTCAGATAAAAAAGCACTTTCACAGTTCACCTTGAAATTTTCATAATGATAAAGTTTTTGTATTATTTTTAATAAAATTCTAACTGATCAAATTACTAACTATGCGCAGATAAAATGGGAGACATAATGTAATATTTCATAGATTTTTTTAAAGTAAATTAAAAATAGACGGCAGTTTTGGTAGAGTGTGTCCACCCAGGGGTATTTGAATTTTGTCAACTTTCAAACGTGAAACATTAAAAACTTCCACAGATGTGTTGGATGCTAAGGCTGTGTAGGACCAATAACATTGTAATCAAAGTATTTGTTAAGTGACATATTGGTTTCAGATTTTGTTACAAAACTGCTGCTTTAACAATAAAAATAAAATAATATACCGCTGTAAAAAAGGACTTTCTGCGGATTTTATCGCGTTTATTTTTACATTTTCAAATTCCCGACGTTACGACCACTTTCCAGCGGCCGTGGTCACGGGGTAGTAAAATTAACGCAATAAAATCCGTAAAAAGTATTTTTATTCAATAATGTGTAGTATTCGCGTAAACAAAAGAATTAATTATACCTTTGTAAGTTAAAGATAAATGCATATAATTGTTTTTAAATATTTAAATGTATTATTATATTTTACTACACTTAAACCTCTTTTGTAGAATATCAAATAATATAAATATTCTGATATATGAATAATATACACCTTTATACCATAAAACTGTTCTTTAGCAACATAATAAATTTTATTTATTACAATTAAATGCAATAAAGATCTCTTGCATAAATTAGAAACACAAAATTTTATATTAAATCAGTTAGTAATCAATTAAGTTTGTCATGCCCTTGGTAAATGATTATTTTGAATTTTTCGAACGATATTTTCGCCTTTGGCCATATTTTTATAACATTAAGAACTAGTATGTAAATAAGTCTCCTCGCGTCTGGCTATTGAATGTTATCTTCGGTGGTACAACGGATCTCTTGGTAGCTCATTAAAATGATTATCGGATTTTTAACAAGAAGCGTCTGAACGCATGTTTAAACGGTTATTATAGGCAGTGAAAAGAATTAGATTATTAACCGATGTGGAGACAGCTTGTTTAGTATATTTTAGCTATTTTCATAGTATTATGTCTTATGGCATTCTACTGTGGGGAAATGCGGCAGTTACTAATACGATCTTTGTCCTCCAAAAACGCGCAATTCGTGCAGTCTATACCTGGGCCCTAAAGAATCATTAAGTAAGTTGTTCACTGAAATAAAAATAATAACCGTTAATTCTCAATACATATTTGAAAATTTAATGTATGTGCAAAAAAATAGAGATGATTTCCTAAGACATTGTGATGCACATGACATAGATACAAGGAACAAACATAATTTAATTCTTCCAGCAACTAGACTGCGAAGAATAAGTAAGTCTTTTATGGGACAATACGTTATACGTATACGTTTTTCAACAAAATTCCAGTAAAGGTTCAGAATTTAACTATTAATAAATTTCAAAAGGTAGTCGAGGAACGTTTATGTGTTAAAGGTTATTACGATATTAATTAATTTTTAAATGATAACACAGACTGGTAATGGAATGCTCGCTCCAGGTCTTGTTTCAAAATTGCATAATATGTAATACCGAATTATCAAATTGTTTGTTATTTTAAAAGATGACATAAAAATAGCCCGCTGAGTTTCTTTCGCCGGTTCTTCTCAGGTCTGAGGCGTCCTTTTCCGAACCGTTGGTAGTGTGTTTGACAATCAATAAGCAAGTGTAAACTTCTATATTGAATAAAGATAGTTGAATTTGAATTTGAAATTTGAAAAGTTTTACAATTTTTTTACAACCTTGTGCTCCAAATCGTCATGCAGTAAGTTAAAAATACATAGGCCCAAGAACCAACTTAAAAACTAAAGTTTTAAAATCTTAAAGGTTGCGTAGCTCATGCGTAACTTGGCTATATTTTAAAATCACTTAGAAATACTTTAAAAAACATCAATTCGCTGAAAAGATTTATTTACGAATTTCTTAACCAACACACAGCAGCAGAATTAAGCCGTTTAGTTAATTTAAAAGAGAAAAGTTGATTGTGCATATTTTTCAATGCACCAAAAACACGCAGAGTATCTTTCTAGAGTTAAATTAATAACCCCTAACTGTCTAAATCGGTCTTCAAAATCAAAATACTTAATTATATTTTTTTTATTTAGGAAACACGTTATGTTTAAAATTTTTTTTTTTAAATGTAACCTTACTCATGTTTTGCAATTCCCATTTTCTTTTATCGAACTACACGTACTGCTCGATTCTGGTTGTTGAGACACAAGCTTCAATATAACTTGGACCATTTCACGTCACATCTTTGTATTACTTCGTTAATACCGTTCCTCGGTTAAGTGTACGTTACTTTAAAAGAATTTTGTTTTGCTTCACCTGTAACATTTAAGAAAAAAGAGAAGAAAAGAGATAAGAAATAATTTATCCTGATTATAAAAAATGCTCCTCATTATTGGTTGGCAACCACATTTGTTTTCAGAGGCTAACTTAAATCTATAGTTTACAGAAATATCTCTATATTATTTTCTTTTTTGTTAAATATTGACATATTAAAGGAAGTACCTATAATTATTTGTGTTACGGGATGCAGCCAGCACAACATCGTACCTCTATGAAGCTCATGGGAAAGTCTTATTCATTATTCTTTGACTCATGTGATAACGATGATGGTAACAATTATTTTGCAGATTTAAAAAGTGATTATCAAAAATTATAAAGTTCTTCTGTTCTGTAACGAGAAAAATAGTCCTGTGTTCGTCATTTTAAAAGTGGTGTATGTTTTTTGGCGCAAAGTAACAGAGTACAAATAATTTTAACCTATCTGGAGCTAGTGCAATATCTGCATACCGGAAAACTCAAGTTCAAATTATAATAAGTATGCTAACTACAATAGCAAAAATGCAATGGTTTTATGGTAGATTTATGTAGTTACATAATCACCAATGTCAATGAAAAATATGTTTCACGTACAAACTAATTAATTAATTATCTCTTGCCTTTTGAGTGCCAAAAAAAACATGAACAGAATTTTCTAAAACGTTAAATTATTTGCTTAAAAATTGCGTATTTTTAAATATTTTGATATACATAAGACGTTATAGGTCACGATTCACGATGTTTAAAATTTTAATTAGCATGGCCAATATTATCTACTACTCCACTTTAACCTTTACTTCTTGTATCCATATTTACAAGAAGTAAAGTAGAGTGTCCTATTTTCAAAGATATTCAAAATTGTAACTTGGTTAGTATCCCATACATTGCGGACTTGAAAGGGTTAATGGAGCAGGTGCGACTGAAGCCATATAACGTTCGAAAATTGAGTATTGTTCGGCACAGGAAGGACTAAAATTTTGCACTAGATCGGTATGGCCTTTTGAGTGGTGTCGGATTTATTCACATGGAGCAAATTCTTGGTTTATTAATAAGTAAAAAAATGCTCTGTTTCTCTCTATTTGTGTGTTATGTGTAATGTAGTAAGTTGCTAAGAATAAAAGATTGTATAGTTTTCTATTTGGACAAAGAAATGTTACGCTGAGGTATGCTTTTGATAATGACTCGCTCTATTTTACTATGAAATGCCCAATGTAAATAATATTTTGATTATAAAATATTTGTTAACATTTTCCCCACCTTGTCTTAACCTTAACGTATCTCAATGAACCTATACATTTTAATTAAGCATATTGTAATTGAAAATGTACATGATAATTGAGAGGAAACCTTTGACTTAATATTATAAAGAGAAAATCAGTACAAAGAAGCTTACGATGTTCCTCTTCTAAGGGTAATATTTGAGCAGCGTTAATAATTTATGTTTGGTGTGCATATTTTACTCCATTAACTCCTATGTTATTTGTAAACATATAGAGACATGTTCTTGTTTCTTACCTAAATTATATAACTAAAGAGTTATTTAATTAACAACACACTACAAACTATAATTCTTTTAGAAATGTCACTATATATTATGGTATTAAGAGACATGATAAAATTTATTGCCAGAATTCTCGTTTCTGTGGTACCTAAACATTTATAACTGATTTTTCGAAACCGTAGCATATGTTTCTTTCTTTATATATGATACCTCGGTGCTATTAATTTTTTAAAAGTTTTTTATTTTATAAGGAGTGACTGTCATGCAGTCTCTTTTTTTAATGTTGATTTTTTCTACACTCAAATATATACAACTACAAATGGTGCGACTAACTACAGTTGACGATAAACTTCATTTATCGTCAACTGTAGCCGCACCAGTTATTACATATACAATTTCTTACTTGCAGAACATGAAAAACATAAATTGAATGAAAGCGACTATAAAGAATTTGCTTCTTTTTTAATCAGATAGTGAATAATGCAATTCAGTAAGAGAATACAAAGCAACCCAATATGTCAACGGGTCTAAGGAATTCTCAGGTGAAAGGCTCTAGATTACTTTAATTATTAAGCTCGCATTAAAGTTGTTGTTGTTTATTATCTTCATCTTCTGTGTAGTAATGGCGCTACTGTTTTAAAGATAAGCATATTTATTAATTTAAAATTTTCATAAACTATTTTGTATTATAGGACTTGGAAGGATTGTATCCTGGTTATTAATATTATTACAATGTATTAATAATAATATATGTTAACTCAACGTACTGCATTGTAGAAAAAAGTGATTCAATCCGAAATAGCCCTTTAATTATTGATGTGTAGAATTCACGTAATAAAAAAATAATAATTGGCTAGTGTCAGATTTTTCTTTAAATTTGAGAGTTTTTTTGTTTTGAACTAGAATTTTGAATAAAATAAAACATGTCAGAAAATTTGTTTATCTGTGCCCCAATAAATATTTTATAGCTATACGTATATACATAAAAGACTTAATATGCGTCTATAATAATAATTTTATTCAGGCCTTCAAAAAATATCTAATACTAACGCAATTTCGGTTGTGGTAAATTGTAACTTCTCTTACAGATTTAGATCTTTTTTAACTTAACACTTTCTATATTAGCCCATTTGCAGCGTAAACAATTACGAAACAAAATAAGATGAAATAATTTTAGCTAATATTCATTTTATTTACTATTAAAATTTTAACAATCGTATATTTTTCTCTTTAAAAAAAATCCAATTTAATGTAAAACCAAATGCTGATTTTCTTATTATCGATGTATTCATTCTATTAATTATAGATTTTTTTTAATTTCCTAATTCATCATTATAACATTTTCTCCTGTAAGGTTTACTGTATTTTATTCTTAATACGTAGATATATTCGTCAGTGTTATTGTATATCAATTCAAGACTTCATTACAAAGAACATAGTTTACTTTAACATACTCTCTTAACGTTCAGCTAGCGTTCGCAATTTAATCGCATAACGTTGTGATTTTTGCGGCCGTAATTTTTTATTTATTTAATACCTATGAAGCTATTTATTGTAAAGTCATTAAATAAAATTGGGAGCACATGTACTAACTACCATAAAAAAAGAAAAAACAAAATCGAAGCGCTAGGAGCAAAACAACCAGATAACATACGTATAAAAAATAACGCTTCGAGCTGAGTATTTCCTACTTTATTTAGAAGTCCATCAAGAACTGAAACTTAAGAATAAAATACGTTTTTTATCTTACCACAAATATTTAAAAAAAAAACCCAATAATTTTAACGATCTGAAATTCGTATCAATTAATATTATTATAAAATTAATTTATTATTTTTTAAGCAAACGGTCACTTGCTCAAACAATATTCTTTTCTTCATCGAAAGGACAAGAAAATAAATGGGCATCCAAGAATGAAACGTGGATTTACCGTATATTGTTCTCTTCCCATGTGTACCTTATTTTCTTGAATTATGGGTCGTAAAGATAGAAATAAAAATGAAACAAAGAAGTTTTATTGAATCTTATCGACATCAACATATTTACGACACAAATGCCGACTGTTACGATATTTTAACATTTTTATCTGTGTTTTCAATATTTTAGTGGTAAAACTTCTCATATTTTTACAATAAAAACAAATACTGTTTTAGAAAACACTATAATCAAACAGAAGTAAGTAAATTTATTATCAATATTTTGTTCTATTTTAATAGTTATAGTAAAGAGTATATTTAGTGTATTATATATTTTTCATGCTTTAAACAAATACAATTTAGGATTCTGTTTTTGGATTCTGTTCATTTAATACGAAATGATTTAAATTAACCCTCACGTTATTTATATAATTCAGTGCATTTCCGTTCTTACTCAAACAAACAATTAAAATATAGTAAACAGCATTTACTGACAAGCATTTTCCATTTGCGAAATCTGAGTATAAAAATTCATTGTTTGAAATAGGTTGTGCTCAGCTAAGCGCATGATATCCTTTTACAACTTAATTCGAGTATAAACCCTGAATATATAATTGGTTTAACAATAGTTGTTGGTTGCAAATGATTACGTTGGACATTAGTTAAAGGTCTTTCATACCTTAATAAAATAAAATAAAAGTCTGCCCCATGGCCTCAATTCAGAAACGTTGACGTTTGAAACAAAAATAAACGCAATGAAACCCATTTACTTGATAATGTGTCATATTCACGTAGATAAAATAAATTGTAATATTTTTTAAAAGTCTATGAATAGTACTACATAGAAGTCCAATATAAATTGCATAAGTGAATTTCTACCACCTTTATATGTTTATGTCATACATGGCTTTATTTCACTTTAAATCGCTTATATTGATATTTGATTTTGACTTAGTCTTCGTGATGTTTTATAACGATAAATATATAGATTTTTTTAATTATTTCTTTATCGGGTTACATACCGAATGGTGGCTTAGTAAAGAGAAACATTGCCTTCCCCCCCTTCTTTATATTTCTTTTCGTCTTAGTGATGGTGTATAGTAGCAGCTGGGTGGGTGAAATCTCTCGATGCCAGATTTGGTGCTAGATTTTCATATTCGGTGGGACTGCACCACTAATTTGTTACGGAGGGGCCTAGGCGGAGGGGAAATGCGCACTGGTGTCGTCGATCTGTTTTTTTTCTGCGGGCGAAACAGTGTTAGCGGCGGAGCTTAGTATTGAGGCAACCGATCTGGGCTGGGATTCTTATCTTTGCGTGGGCTGGAATCTCTTGCCTACCATGGCCCCCTAATTACTTCTTTGGAAGAGTCAGTTCCTTATTTATAGGGACTAAGTGGAGCCGAGACGAAAGAGCGAGTTAGTTTCGATGCACCCAGAGGTCGTCATGGCCGTAGTGTCGAGATGGAATGCTTTGGTGGCCAGCGCTTGTGGGATCGCAGAAGACTGCCAAGGCGTACCTGTGACCGCAATCACTAAGGCACCAGATAGGAAAAACGTGGTGGTTTCAGTCGATACGACTCCTTTACACATACATACATATACAGGTTACAGGGTAGGAAAGCGTTGACATTTTCCCTCACCAATAATACCAGGCTTAAGTTACTGACGGCATTAAATGGGTTATAAAACTCTTCTTTACTTGCTTATTGTATTACAATTTATTACTTTACAGTTATATTTAACACACACATAACCTTATCTACTTTTAGAGCAATGTTGTAATAAAATTGGATTCATATAAGTCCTGGTTCTCGCTTCTATTGATAGGTTTATTCAGCGCATTCAACATACATCTGTAGAAATTTGGGATTTGGACATTTCCCTGTCGGTACTAATTGAAACATGTGACTGAGTTATTATCGAGTGTTAGTGGAACGAAAAGGGCTACTAGAGTACGATTTGTCAAGCTTATAATTAAATAATATAATTAATCATATTTAAAAAAAATTGGACTTTATAATATGCGCTGTCTAATATCTGTCTGCGATAAAATAGACCTCTAATGGATAGGGTGAATTAGGGGAGGCCTATGTTCAGCAGTGGGCTATCATAGGATGATGATGATGAATGAATTATAAAAAATATTTATTTAAATATAAATTAATAAGCGCTCCTGAAAACTAATGTCTTGAAATTCCTACACACTAAAAGCCATTCTTAGTTAATTACGCTTAAGACAAATGTGTTTACACGATGCCTGGTAAACCGCATAGATTTCTTGATATGTATTCCGAGTTTAAGATAGGAAATGAATCAAGAATTATAAAACCAGACAATACCCTAGTGTTTAGTTCTTCATTTACTTTTATGTGAGTAAATACGCGCGGACAGAATTGACAATATTTTCATCATCATTATCATCGTCAACCTGTGTCAGTCCACTACTGGACAAAGACCTCCTCTAATCACACCACCGCTTCCGATCTTCGCTATTCCCATCCAGCCCACACCGGCCACTTTGCGAATGTCGTCACTCCATCTTGACTCAGGGCGTCCCACACTACGTTTGCCGAGCCTCGGTCTCCACTCCAGAACTTTCCGACTCCTTCGGTAGTCAGTTCTGCGGCTTATATGACCAGCCCACTGCCACTTCAGTATATTCACTTCACAATATTTTACAATTGTGTAATTAAAAACATTCAATATTTTTAAATTGTGAAAAACTATTATTTTAAGCATTAAACTGTAATTTTTATAAAATTATTTTTCTAATAACATAAATTTAATAAAAATTTTGGACTGTCAGAATGATTGGAAGGAATTATTTATAATGTCACAAGATATACATCCACTGTTTTAAAGATGAAATAGATGTCAAAACAAATGTATAAAGTTAAAAAGTGCAATACAATACTATTGTACAACCATAAAACAAGCATTAAAAGTTATTTTTGTATATAGTAGTATATTTTTGTAAAATAGCGTTATTGGATCATTAAATATATAAATCAGTATGTCAAAATAAAAGTATAGAAGTGTCGTGTAAAACTTATATTAACGCTGGTTTTATCGCAATCACATTTACAATAATCTCATAGACGTTATTGAATAAATAATTTTATAGGTAATTCGTAAACCTTTAATTGTGACGTTAAAATCCGATAAATTACGCAATGTTAAATTATACTATTATTATTTTATAGATATATCTCTGCCGCTTGTAACCTAGTGGTAAGGGGAATCCTGCAGGGGTCTCAATAAATTTTCATTTT
This sequence comes from Lamproptera curius, assembly GCA_029286875.1. Taxonomy (NCBI): domain Eukaryota; kingdom Metazoa; phylum Arthropoda; class Insecta; order Lepidoptera; family Papilionidae; genus Lamproptera; species Lamproptera curius. The sequence goes on from JAGSMT010000157.1 coordinate 484,061, forward strand.
GTTTCCTAGTTGTTTAGGCCAATTATCTAATTGTCTGAAAAAATAAGATAATATGATCCATACGTCGGATGGTCATGTAAAAGTCGCATGCGCACCAACCTGCATTCGACCAGCTCGATGGGATACGGTCCAAAAACCCCCTAATGGAGAAGGCGTACATTAGGAGAGGCCTAAATCCAGCAGTAGGCTAGCACAGGCTGATGATATTATTTTAATAGATACAATACATGTTTTAATATAAAATTTTAACTTTTTAAACTATAATAACAAAGAATTTAACATTCAAAATATACTTACACGCTGGTATGGTTGATATGTCATTGACATTGTTAGTGAAGTTTTGGAGGGTTAAAATAAAGGCTATAAAGGAAATGTTCAATCTAGGTAATATGTGCACTTTTAAGGACACCTTAAAGTATATTTAGTAAGGCTTTCGGTACTTTCTTATCAAGTTATTAGATATCACCAACCTATCATAATACATTAATAAACTACAGGCACTGGTTAACGATATTGATATATTACCTAGAACTTAAACATTATTTTTTAAACTAAGTTTAAATTCAAATTTCATAGTTAAAGAATCATAACAACAAATTACTTAAAATTTTAATTGATGAAATCGTATTGGTATACGTCTCTGTTATGTAGAATATTTATGTAAAGATGTAATTTTCATAAAGTATATGTTCCAAGAGAATAATCGATTTAAGTTTCAATTAACTTAACCACACTTGAAAATAATTCAAGTTCAATTATCTACCTGTAATATCAAGGAAGCAAAGACAAAAATAAGGGCAAATCACTATTTTTCGGCTAACCGATCTCTTGGGAGAGCGGTCGTCCCGAACCTTAATGAACATCGTTAGATATAAAAGTGGATTTGTTACACGCAGAATAATATTACAATATTCTTTTGCGCCCTTCCAACGTTTTATATTTGGTTACATGAAGATTTTAACTACTATAAAAAATATATATATACAAAATAATTGTTATAACGTCTTATATTTGTTCTGTATGTTATTTTAATTATTTTTACGATCGCTCGCAAATTGAGAACCTAATAAATTATAAGACCTAGTAATAATTTCATTGTTATTTCAATTTTTTTTTATATTATATGTAAGCCTTTCTGTATCGCCGGCCTGGATCCACACGACGATCGTTTTGCGAATACTTTTGTCCTTAATGTGTTTTTATAGTGTCTAGTGTCTATGAATTAGATGATACTAAACCATATGAGTAGTGCGTAAGTAATAAAATAATTTCAGCCATAACCAATGCATGAGTTATAATCTGTTGGGGCTCACTAACCTGTTTTTACTAAACTCCTATAGTCCCTTAAAGAGATAATATTTTGTTATTTGTTAAAAAGACAAGAAAATAAGTTTGTATTCAAAAATGAATTGAGGTAGTATAATAAACTACTATTACAAATTTTATAATTTTTATTAATATTTAATAAGGTTTTACTTAATGTAAAGAAAAACTTCATGTGTAATTTAAGATTAAATTCGTTAATGCCAATAAATACCATAAGCTGAAGGCTTTTACGGCTTTTACAAAATGTAAATTGTGAAGTAAATATAAAAATAAGTAATTTCTGTTCGAAAGAAAAATTTTATTGCCAGAAATATATACTACTCTGAAGAATGTGATAAATTTTTACCCTCAAACATTATACGATTTTTTTTAGATCAATTGTCTGTCTATTAAAAAGATAAAAAAACAGGTAACTTAGTTAAGATTAAACAAATTTCCTTAATCGTTACTGTACAAGATGTCACGAATGCCGTACCCGTTATAAACGTATTTCATGCTTCGTTTTTTTTCCTTTGTCTAAATATCAATTTTAAGAAACCCTTCAAACACAACATCAAAGAATCGGCTTAACGAAGCAAAGCCTTTGTTGCCAAGTTCAAAAATAAGAAAAAACTAAATAAATAGCAAATGTATATAATTCTACTGTATGTGTGTATGTTCAATGAGCTCCTTCTAAATGGCTGGACCGATTATATATTTTTATATGCATTTAGCTGGCATCCTAGATATCTTAGGCTATTAAACCAGACCAGCAGATGGCACTGCAGAGATTTTCTTTCACATGTGTAAAGAATTGGTAGCATAAGGTAATAATTATGATTATTTTCGTAACACTTTTGTATATTTTTAGATTTACATAATGTTATGTACCGTTCTTACAAATTTTCCTATTATTAGTATTACCGCAACGCAACAACGTAAATCCTTACCAAACGCTGCTTAAAAGGGCAACGAGTGACAATAAGACGTAAAATTCAATAACTAAGGTTGGCGACCAGACCCGTAATATTGTACGCTGCATTTTTATAAGCAAGATGTTATGTACTGGTAAAAAACTTATACGCTTCTTGCTTAACAAAATACGGTGTTTTTTTTCTACATGCAACAGTGTTATATGTACTGAAATAAGTTTGAATAATATACATGTAATAAAGCGTCTTTACATCCCTAGAGAAATCATTGCAGATTTCTTGACTCTTTTGCACAATTCCGTTCAATATATGAAAATAATTTAGGAACGTGACGTGAAAGGCAATATCATTTTTTACGTGCATTATACCTTACTGTGATGGTCATTAATATTATTGAAAAAATCTTATATTAAACATCATTTTTTTTTACTTTATGAGCCAACCACAACAAAGTCAATAAATGCTGTCAATGCATTATTATTTCTTATAGTTTTAGTTGACCATACAGATGAAGAAATAAAAATCACCCAAAGATTAATGCGGCTTTCTACCCTATTAAAGATAAAATTTAACTGAACTAGGTCCGAAGAAAAAATTATTTCGCGACAAATAGTTGCACACTTTTCGGTTAAATATCGCATGAGGATTGAATACGTGCACTAATAAAAATGGAAAGAATGCATATCATTCTGGCGCTATAAGTGTCTCCGTAGCTTAGTGGTATGGGCGTGTGCTTTAGAAACCGGAGGTCGTGGGTTCGAATCCTGCAGGGACTCAACAAATTTTCATTGTTGTTTCCTAGTTGGTTAGGGCAATTTGGGCCGATCACCCAATTGTCTGAAAAGTAAGATGATCCATGCGTCGGATGGGCATGTAAATAGTCGGTCCACCCACCAACCCGCATTAGACCAGCGTGGTGGGATACGTTTCAAAAACCCCCTAATGGGTAGCGGTGTATTAGGGGAGGCCTATGTCCAGCAGTGGACTATCACAGGCTGATGATGATGATGATGTTGGCTATAAGTGTGAACTTTGTAACTCATAACAACGTTACAAACAATGAGCAAATAGTGGCGTCATACATGTAGCATAATTGAGAAACAATTATTAAAATATCAACTACTGATTGTCAGTCAATGTAAAAATTCATAGTTACATTTTTTAATTAGCCTCCGGAAAGAAAAACGCCAACTTACAAAAATAGTGTTTACAAATTATCAACCTGTACCATCCAGTTACCATTACCGTTTTCAAATTACCAAACCTTCTGATTGAACGTTGCACATGGCCTCGTCCATTTTTAATAACGTTTGAAAATTGCGTAGGTACGATTGCTCCTGGTTCAATCAGTTATAAATGTACGGTAAAGGGAAATAGATTGGCTCTATTAGTTCCGCCGTTAGTGCTAGGTTTCCCTTTGACTTGGCAGTGCATAATTCAAAGGGTTTCGCCTTGATTTCCCCTCGGGGTAAGAGTTAGAAGGAACATAAATAAGTAAGGTGAGATGCTATAGTACACTCGATTCACAAGTATTTTCTTCAACATATCTTTTCCTTTAACAAAGATGTATAAAACTTTTGTTGAATATAACTTATAACTAAATAAATCCTTCCACAATAATTTATTACAAAACACATTACACATTTGCTTTATAATTAATTTTGTTTGAACTTTAAATGGTTTAATGAATGTTATACGCTAAAAAATTATAGCGCATATGTTTCTTGAATAATTTTATTAATGTAATATTTCGTGTATTATTTAATTTTTTGTGATCTGTATACAGTCGTTTAATTCAATTGTAATGAAAAAATATATTTAGATTTATATTTGATATTTACTAAGATAGTAGCATCTGAAGAATACATTTAAATTTTCGTAAAAATGCCTTTCTAAATTATTTTATCTTTTTATTATTACTTTTGCACAACTTTTCAATTTAAGAGGAGTGCACCGGATTCAGATGTCTTTATAGTTGTTCAAATTGTAACATCAGACGTTGGTGGTAGTATATCATGTGTAGAACCACAAAACTTATTACCCGGCACCGTATATGCACCGGCATTCGGTGATATATGGTACGACTTTAGTTCATTCTCGAAAATGGGTAGTATCAAATTTGCTTTTGTTATATACTAAACTTCTATTTCTGAAACGTACACTGTACTTCACAGTCTTACAATTATTTATTAATAAATATTTAGGACTTCATAAATTAAATATGTCACAATTTATCCATTGCTTAAATATCCTGAATATTTTAGTAGAAAAGATAATACGGGACTACCTGTTAAGAATCCAATTATTTAGATTGAGTCATTTGTCCTGTTAACGTAGACCCTGTAGATGATATCAATTGTAGTCATTAAACGCGGTAATATCTTAATATAATCCGTATCGAGTTTTTTAAATTAAATTATGTATCTGAAATTTCATACCTTTATCAATATATAAAATAACGTTTCGTATCACTACGAACACTTGCACTGCGTTGAATCAATTGATGCATTACTTGTAAAAATACACTTTAAAAAGAAACCTGTAACATTTTTACGTTGAATAGGGTGCAAGAGTATTGCAAAATAGTTTCCCGTTATGGCACGTTTAAGCAACGTAAGAATTCCAAAGAGTCGAATTGCGAAGTATAGGATGAAAGACCGGAATCGTAAAAGGCTTTCGGATTGAGAATGCTGAATCATCGTCGCGTTGAGTACGCCGTCGCGTGGCGAGCCTCACTAGTGATGACGTGCAATAACGAGCTAGTGATGTAAATCATTTAAAAGTGTGCATTTTAAAAAGTTAAGTTGTTTTTTTTTTTTAAAAAAACTGTTCATTAAAAAATACAGCTTCGGCAAAATTTAAAAAATAAAAATAAATAATGGTTTGCCGTTAAGAACTACAGGCACACGACGACAAATCACCTTTAGGCATACAAAGTACGTACGTAATGTCACACAGACTTCAAAAGCAAGTTTGCGGAAAGGTTGTATTGAAAATAAATTATTCAATTTAATTAAAAAGAGGACAATAAAATATTTTAATCGTATATAACCGGCCATCCCTATGGCCTCACCTTAAGAACTAGTGCCTAATCTTGCACGAGATCTCAAAAGGGGGGTTTGAAAGCGGCACGCTGGTGTCTCGTCGCCTGATGAAAAACCAGCTCGAGTGTTTCTGAGCCCTTTAATATTCACCCTACTCTTTGTTTCCTGCGATTGACGAAATTCCTTGGAAGTGTGCCAGAGGCCAGCGACCGTTAGTAAACGGTGTTGAAATTTCGTCATTATAGACATATTTGTGACGTATCTATATTCGGTATTGTATGAATAGGTCAATCATTAGTCTTTTCAATGAATTATTGTTTATTCTTTTATTTATATTGACATATATAAACGGAAGAAGTTTATTGGACACGTTTAGAATTACATACTAAACCTTTGGTATGTTATAGCAGTTGGAAAACTACGAGTTTTATCTTATTTGGGCGCATAGTTACGAGGGCTATTATATCATGCGTACGTGAGTATTTATATTATTATCGCCTTTAGTCATAATTCTAATAACAGTTGTATATGTTCGTGATCGTAATAGTTTTATATTAAAGCTTAACTTATTTTGAACTTTTTATATTAATATTTGGCATAAATAATAAATCAAGTACACATAAAGTTATTACTATAATATATAATTCATTCAATGTAATTTTAACTACCTAATAAAGTTATTTTTTCATATGAATTTTTCTTCGTACGTAACGATTGATTGACAATATTTAGTATAGAAGGACAATAATACAACGTTATATCGTTAATTTATTTACCCATTCATCAAAGGATTTACAAAAAGAAACCACCACCAACCAAATGATAATTATGTTAAATGACACAGAAAATGTTTTCTTTTAATGAAATCGCAATCGGAAATACCCCATTTCCAATAATGCTTTGTCAACGTGGATCCTTTATTTTGAATGCTCTGTATTAAAAACTTTCAGAACACGTCTTCGGTAATGAATAGAGCAGATGCAAAATATAAATCGCTGCGCTTTCTAGGCGCCTTATTCATGAGGTTGAACAAGCGAGCTGTGGAAGCAATATTTGTGAAATAAAATCGGACAAGCTAAGGTTGCGACTTCCGTGTAAGGGTTTCATACATTACTTTGCGTAGAATTTCATGTGTTTACTTTTACATAGACATCATACATAGGTCATTGTGTACAATACGATGTTGAATTAACGTATGATTTACGATAACATATATTTCGTTTAACGTAATAATAATTTACGAAAATATTTTTGTTAAAAAGGTTATAAGTTTATTGGAAATATTATTAATTATAAAAATTCGTTTGATATTTTAATTAAAAAAAAATGTATACTGTTTTAAAAAAATTCAACAAAACTAATATTTAAAAGGAGCGTATGAAAGTAATAAAATTCTAAAGTGGGTGATAATACAATAATGTTACAAAATTGCAGCGTAAAATTATTTAAATTTTTTTAAAGGAACCCTAAGAAACTTTACAATACAAATTACTTTCGCAATTCTTCTCTGAAAAGTAAGGGAAAATCTTTTCTTGTACAAGAAATATTTGTCGACGTTTAAAATGTTTTGTATTGTACCAGTAATCATTTTATTTTTACTAAATAAACACATTATCATATAAAGAATGGGGCAGGATTTAATTATCTTCTTGATCAGATATTGACAGAATACGCGCTTTTTCTTAAAACAATATTTAAATATATTTCAATATTTAACTTCTGAATTTAATATCGTTTCAATCTTTATATAGCCAAAATATAAAAGTTAATTAAGAGTAATATTTTACAAATTTCATTATGCTTTTTAATATATATTTTTACTTCGAAGAATTTTTTACAGTTAGTTAATCTGATAGGCTGAATTTATGGTAAATTATTATTTCGCTTTCAAAACATGTAATTTATTAAAGGCGTTTAGAATTTTTATACTTTTTATTTCCTACTAGGGCAATAGTATCAAACCAAGAAACCAAAAACCATTTTACGCTCTATAATATTTTTTTTAAAATTAAATAAGGACATAGACAAGGATAAAGACTAAAAAAAATATGTAAAATTTTGGTATACTACCTTAATTTAACATATTTTTTTTAGTCTACTAAAACCAACACTTATATTATTCATTTAAAAAATATATATATATATATAGCAAACATACATAATATATATATAAAAAAATAACAAGTTTGCGTTCATAAAATACGTAGATAAGTTGTATATACAACTTTCAACGACTAGATCATGTCACTGTCGTATACGCGTAAAATTCACATAGTCGCGAAGCAATCTCGAACTTAATCAAAGTTGCATCTTAGATAAAGCAATCTTGTTCCACTACAGACACAACTGTATCTTGCACTCAACAACTGCCGTTCGTGTGAATATGACTTTTTCCTATTAACTTTTAGTTTAACCTTATCTAACCTAGCATTAAATATTAGTTTATAACATTAAAACACAATATAATTGTGTTTTAATGTTAAAAACCTTTTAAATATATACTACATTTATATTTAATAAAAATTATAGTATCAAAAGATAGGTAGTAAAAAAGTTCTGAAAAATATTTATTGAAACATATTGAGAATAATATGGATGCCTTAAGTATGGTAAGACTAATAACTAAATTTTTTACATATCTAATTACAAGTATGCCAATAAAATAACATATTATTCTATGTTTATTAATTTACTTACATTTTTAATGAGGATTTCATGCTTTATTTTGTTTAGGTATATATTTTCGTTACATCAATCTTTTTCATATAATGAAACTAATTTGTTAGTGTTAAAACTTTATGCATATTCCAGCGCCAAGTATTTGACAATTTACATGAAAACTCCAAGTGGTCTAAGCTGCAAAATGGCCGGCGAAAGAGCTCGATATTGCAAAGGGCGGTAGGTAATCCTATCAGAGATCCAACTGTGGACAGCGCCGGGTAACTGCAATGCAAACATAATGCCGTCGACAACTCGATTAAAGTTGAAATACCATCCAATCTCTATCTCGTCACACTCCAGTTGTACACGTTCCAACTTTGGCACTTTGATATGCGCATTTTTCGGTGTTTCGCTATTCGACGTTTGCTTAGAGAAGAATTTTTTTTCTAGCAACGAGTAGGTGTTTCGGAATGTAATAATGCTTTGATGTTTTACTAACTTTTGATAGACATAAATATGGATTGAATAAACAAGTTCTTTGTTTGAATTGTAAACATTGAAGTTACCGTTTTATAAAATCTATTAGTGACATTAAAACTTCTTAGTGGTTTTATAAATAAAAATTTTGATTGTACTCTTAAGTTATATCTCGGCTGCGGACTTCATCGGCCTGAGCTTACATGAGATCATTGCCGTGTTATTTTAAAACCAGTAATTATTACACCGTACTGATTTGTATTTACGCGAACAAATAATAATAAAAATCTTCACATAACTGTGTTTAAGACTTCCATAGCAATGTAGTCTTTGTGATAGTGGTATCTATTTATTAACAAAATTTACTTTTCCATTCTGCTACGCGTTATTAATTTCCATTATGCTCTATTAAAAATGTAAGTAGTTCATGGTGTTAAATAATTATTACTCTTATACTCATTAAGCAATTATATTATGTTTTTCTACATTTTTATGCTGTTATGGAATCTAAGGCGAACGTATATATTAAGTTTAATTGGTGACTGTCTTATAATAGTTTCTAGCTTCTCAAACAGTAACTAGGATCAAAAACTTACTTTAGCAACATCCAATATTCTATTCTGCGTCATTTAATTGTGCGATTGTGATTGACTTTCATTTTCATCACGGTTTCTGGATTAACCAGAAACCGTGATGAAAAATAATGAAGAATGTTGGAATAAATGCATGTGAACTGAACAATAAATTATTAATTACATTAACGTAAACTTAGTGCTACAGAGGCTTACTGCTAAGTACTCGCTGATAATACATGCAGGCCCTATCTATAATTTAATGAATGGCTTTTAAGCTTAAGGTGTTATAAAGGTACTTAATGTCACTATATTTATCTACTACAATGTCTTTACAATCTTCAATACTAAAGATAAGAACACGATAACATTGATAGAACGATTATAAATACCAAATTAAAAATTACAATAATGATCAACAGTCAAAAAGCAAGGAAACATCAAAAGCACATAAAGCTAATTTTATTGGATTTTTTTATAAAAAAATCATTATCTTCGAATAAATATAATATTTACAAGTGAAATTTTAACAAAGAAAATATGACCGACTTCACACATTATGTAACCATTTTGCGCAATTTAAGCGAGTAACAACGCGCTTTGTGCTCAATGCTGACCTGTGATTTCTTATTTTGGACGATATTTATTTTACCGAACGATTTTATAGTTAGTAAGTTCTATTTAGTAACATATAAGGTTAGAATCATAAGAAAATCTTACGATATGTGTTATCTTTGCTGATATTAACTTGTTTAATTCCTGTCTCACATAAGCATATAGCTATAAAATTATGTTAAGGATACTTGTAATAGAGTACGCCTGGATAGAGCCTATCACATACTTTTTAATATTTATGACTCAGTAACGAATTTAGGCTCAAGTAATGCGAAAATATCATAATGTGTTTTATTATACTGTCACACATTATTAATTTAATTTTATACAAATATTATAAGTTTCTCCCACTGAATCGTAAACAAACTATAACATATTCTACGTAGGAAACATCTAACCAAATCTGAACTTTGTATACGTATAAATATATAACCGATCACATTTCTTTTTATGCGTTGCTACAAAGGCCATCCTTCTTCAAAAGACCCTTTGATATCATTTATGACGGGTTTCTTAAAATTTATATACGTAACACAACAAACGAGACGAGGAAATCGGTTCTTTATAACCGATATCGTTCTTGGCCGTTTCGTAAGGTATTAATATGGTATATTTGATTCTTTAGATTAAAATGTTACAAGCAGATAGTATATCCAGAAAATACTAAATTTCAAACGCCCCTTTTACGTCAACCAGTCCTTAATAAACTACAAGAAAAACAAGTAAAATTTTAACAAAAATTTGACCTTTTCTAACAGCGTATAACTATTATATGCAGTACTAGTGACCGGCTCCGGATGCAATACTGATATCTATAAATCTATGGAAAAATATATAAATTTCTCAGCGTTTCTGTACAGTTTTATGCATAAACTATACAAATAAACCTTCCCATTCAATCACTCGTCAACAATCTATAAAAACAAACAGCATTAAAATACGTTGCGTAGTTTTAAAGATATAAGCATACATAAAGATATAGAGACAGAAGAAGCGACTTTATTTTATACTATGTAGTGATAAGCACGCATAACAACTTGCTCATGCTACTAAATTGCGTAGCGTTTTCTGCCACCACATTTAAAATAATTGGTAACTTTTAAGGTATTCATTTCCTCAAAATGTCGTTTTTGACATGTACATAGAATGATATTTTTCTTAATGGAATAATTTTTATGTGTATGAACTTAAACCGTTTTATCTTTAATAAGCTTAGAATGTGCCTTATTGTAATTTTTAAAAATATTAACATCAAAATGCTTAATGTGCGTTATAATAAAAACAAAAATAAATGTTATAGCGGACATTATTGTAGACCAATTTCAGTAGTACAATTATCCAAAACATACTTTATGTCTCTCTTTTACGGTTTCGTTATCGTTTGTAATTTAATCGCAGAGGTTGTTACAACTAATAAAATATAAATAAAATGTCAATAAGTAGTCTATAACTACTTATCACAAAATAATTAAAAAGACGAGACCTATGGGAAGGTAAAATTTATCATTTGAAAGAATGAACATAATTGGTGCTCTAGGAGCGGATTAACGAGGTAACATACAAAAAAAATAAAAAATATAACAAAACACGCTCCGAATTGATTACATCCTTCTTTTGGGGAGTCCGTCAAAAACGTCTATTTATTGTATACAATTCGCATTCTAATATTTTAAAACATCTGTCAGTTAAATGAAGGTACATATTAATTGAGTTCCTATTTTTGATACTACGAAGGCTGACATACATATATTTTTCCTTTTTCAAATGGGACGTAAACAATGAGGTAGCTATCATCTAATAGAAAAATTTAAAGTTGCAAGTAAGGCCGACAAGAAGCACCGCCTAACACTCCTGAGAACACTCAGTATTTTAGGAGGGAATTTAGGTGTTCAGTTATACCATAAAATGATTGTCCCTTGATGTGTCTACGCTTGCGAAACAGATAAAATCACTAGAAGAAAACTAAAAACGAGGAATAAAAATTTTACCTATTTATGGTAAAATTGGATTAGATTAAGTGGACTCCAACTTTAAAATTTTGTTTACCAGTATCTCGGCATCAGGCCTAAGTTTTCTGCTTCTTTCTTTTATGATTATCTGATTTTTTTGCGTTATTGGTATTTAAAGCGTCGCTCGTACTAATTTGAGCATAACTTCTACTATTTGTATAGAATTTTTTAAAATGGCCCACATGATAATCACCACCTGTTTAATAATAACCGCCTCTGTAGCCTGTTCATATTGTTCTGTTTACCTGATACAGGTTCAAGCTTTAGAAACCAAAGCTATTAATAGTTATTAATGCTATCATGGCGTTCTTTGCGTTCATTAAGGCATTCAAAAAGGCTTAAGTCCAACAGTGGACTGCTAAAGGCTATTTATGATGATGATATGATAATGAATACTAAAACAGAACAGAAAAACAAGAATGCTTTCGATTGTAAAATAGTCAATTTTCACCGAACTTTGTAGTTCAAAATGAAGTTTAACATTCACACTTATTAAATTACACAACCACATTGTGTCTAGTATAATTCATTATTGCTGTTTAAATTATCTGGACGACTAGTACATTCATTTTCTATGAAAAAATTCCAGCAAGGAACTGGGCAAACCAATAACGTTTGTAAAGCTCTTTCCACAAACTTTGTTTACGTTACGTGACGTTTATGCAGCGACGCAATTCATATTCAGTAATAAAATGAATTTTGATATGTGTTTCCATTACGCGTAAAGTGTTCAAATGTAATGGAAAAACAAAGCTTAAGAAGAAATAATTTATAGCCAGATTTTTATTGCTTGAAGTCAACAGTTATTCTTGTAGCAAAGTGAACCGTTTTGTTTATTTTGTTTATAGTAGATTACAATATTATAAAATAGAAAATGTCTATATGCTAAGACTAGTTCATAAATTATGATTTTAATGTAACAATCTGTATTAAACAAGCAAGATTTTATAATTGTTTCGGGGTCTTTGGCAACACAAGCTTAGTCACATGCAAATAAGAGGCAGACGGCCTTTTTACCTTTAATTAATTGTACGTTCAAAGACCTTCATTATGACTATATGGTTTGGAGTTATAATATTTATAAAACGACAATACCATATACTGTACTTTTTAGTAAGCTTCCTAAGAGAGAGAGGTTTCAAATTCAAAAATAAGTCTTACAGTAAGAATTTGATTCAATTATTACATTATAGTAGATTTAAAAAATATTTTTATCCGCTTATAGTGTGAATGTTGGCTTAAGAGGTAGATAAAAATATTATTTATGGAACAACACAACAGTAGACCTTCAAAAACATTATTTTACTAAATTTCTACATATCAAAAATTGTTGGCAGGAACGATTTTTATTTGAAAATTCGCGTCGAAAATGTAATAAGCCGCTTACGAAAAAAAAAAGAAGAATAAAAGAAGAATTAATACTGTATAGTATATAATTATATTGATTATCTTACAAGTTATAACTAATTTATTTTACTTGCGTCGCTGAGAACGTCAAAACAGTCGTACACTGCTTGATTGTAAAGTCGGTCAAATTTTTGTTAATTTTTACTTTAAAACTTTATTTTATGAAAAGAGGTTAATCACTAAAATTTATAGTTGTTTGCTCCTACAGCTCGGTTTTAATAATTTTATTATTACATAATCTCTATTCCATTAGAACTACGGTGACTGATCTATATTACATATCAACGAATTGCGCAGTAGAGATTATTATTTATTATTTTGCACAAAATAATTAAACATTATTTTGTGGGAGCTTAATGTCTTATGCATTGTCCAACAGACGACCCGCAAGTACAAATTAAGTAAACTAAGACAGTGCATGAAACATAACAAAGAAATACAAAAAATAAAAACATAAATAGATATTATAGTGCAAAAGTGTACTCGCAATCCCTAGGTGAACTCCCTTTTCCTTCATTCTCATATTCCGATAGGATAAATAACTCAGAGAGATCAGGTTCAGTACCGCCTTTTTACATACCTATCCTAAGCACGGATAAATTTTCTTTACAGCAATCGTGTGATCAGCCTGATTGCCATAACCGACTAAGAGATAATTAAAAGTTGTTAAGTTTAGCTTCCTGGCGGCAAACTGGGCTTTAGCTACTGATACCTATAGCTACGACAAAGTGATGACCTATCATGAAATCCCTCATAACACAACAAACAGTCTAAACCTCTAAGAAATGGGGTTAGAAGTTCTTCTTCTTCCGCATTACATCAGCACCTGTTGAACAACTTTTAAGCAGGACTTTCATATCCGATGTAGTCAATATTTTTTTGATTCCTTTATTATCATTCGTCGAATTAGTTTATAAATTAAAGTCTTACAAAGCTAACCAATACATTGTATGTTTAGTTACATCTTTTACATTTAATTCAAGATGTTAAAATGACTTTTTAAATTAATGTAAATTTTTTAACTCAAATACTTAAAACTGGCTGCCGCAGCTTAATCATCAACTGCTACAATTAAGCTTTTGAAGGTTAATGAAAACTCGTCCGAATTTAATTTGAGGGATGTCGTTAACAATAGCCTAACTACACTGTTTGTACACATGTAATTGTGAACGTATAACTAAACATTACAGTAATGTCCTCCTTAAGTGACTCTTGCTACATTAACTGCCTTGAACTTTAAATTGACATCAAGATAGCTGTGTGGTTTACCCGGCATCGTGTAAACAAATTTATCTTTAGATAACTAATAGGACTTTCGGTGTGCTACGAATTTCAAGATGTTTGTTATTTAGGATTGAGGTGCTGGTATCATTCGATATAACTCTTATAAAATTTACACTTATAATTTTTTTTTGTGATAATAATTTAAAAAAATATTTTATGATCATTTAAATACGTAATTAAAAAATATTGTTTTTTGGTATTTGTATAACCAATGACAAAAAATATATTTTTTGTATAATTGATAATTGAATGACAGAATTTATAACTTAAAAGTTTTTTATAATTAATTTAAATTAGTTAAATCGCGCCATTTTTAAATTATTTTAAATCTAGGCACAGATTAATTTAAAAAAAAGGATTTCTTAAGAAATGAAATTGCAACAGTAATGTTACAACCGCACTAAGAAATACAATGTTTTTTTTTGTGTTGGTTTGATTTAGTTTAGAAATAAACGTCTTACACGCCCATGACCGAGATATTTTTAATGTATTTTCCAGGAAACTTTAAAAGCGAGGGAGAGATCTTAAGTACAATGGGAAGGTGCGTTATGCATGTGATATCTTACTAAACGGCGTAAGTTAAATTAGACTTTGTGCCTCGTATGCTGCTACGTGTATTATACTGGATGGATATGAAATTTACGCTTACAAGTTTACAGTTAAAAGTAACTCAAGACCACTTTTTAATTTTTTTTTTTCCTTAATAAATGCAAATGCATACGCGTCCTCGCGTCATAATCAGATTCCTTAACGTTGTCAAATAATATTCCAACTAATCACACTGTAAATATAAACAATACTTAACAAAATTATTATGAAAACGAATGATAGAAACTAGTAGATTTAAATTTTCTGAATATGAATAATATCCATCTACTATCATTCCTTGCCCAATTAAATTAATGGTTAGGCTTTATGACGCAAATCAGTTCACCGCGTTTATCGTTTATCGTTTATTTGATGGCTTCCGTTGGTGGAGTAAACCATTACAACCCGGCGGAATCGAGGGCTGTCAACTTTAAGCGTGCACAGGCTTCACCTCTTAATTTGTTGGCTTAGCTCGAGGGTCCCCAGAGGAGACCTCGCTCGGCTGCCACCTATTTTAAACCGTCAGCGATCTAATCGAGGGTGCCCAGGAGGGCCGAACCTCGGCTCGGTTAGTCGCTTTTTGATCCTTTCTAACCCGTTAGCAACATGTATCGAGGGCGCCCCGGTGGGCCGAACCTCGGCTCGATCAGTTGCTTTAGGACATGTTAATTTTTAAGCTAAAACCGCTCTATCTATTTGGTGAGAATCGGCCTGGTACGTGCCGAAATCTGTTGTACGGGGTATGCGTTTGCCCTCGGCGGCGAGGGCAATAGGTGTTTCGATAGTACGATTTAACACGTGCTTGCACGATCGTTATATCGTCGTCCGGATCTGTAAGTATATGGCGCGGTCGCCTATATCTAACGTGTTTCCTATGTTTAGGATGAACTAATTTGCGTGGTACGTAATCGGCGGCGTTACGTACCAGCTCATTCGGATGTTGCGAAGCCGAGTCGAAAAATTTGATTGATGCTTGTTTTAAAAATTGAATGAGGGCAATTCCAGGTCCACATGCAGGTCAAGGTTGCGCACACCAGTGCACACCGTGAACAGTTCACCGCATTGCTATTCAAATATATGTAGCTCGTAACGCATTGTCACTCAACTAACTAGTATTACAATAACACATTTTAGGAAATCGCATTTTACCATGTCTGACATATTATTCTAGTTTAAGTATATTGTTACAATGAATGTAAAATTATGATTATTTACAAAACAGCGTCTTATAAGAATTTTCTTATTGTAAATTTTGCTAATCTTAAAAACCTTTAAGTTTGTGAGCTTCTATGATTTTTGGATGTACGTTTGTTATCCTATCGCAAAAACTGCTCAGTGAGTTTTAATTTGACTTTAAAATAACATTTCAAACATCACGCCTACAAGTTATTCTGCTTTGTAAGTCATCAGAATTACTTATACGCGTGGTGATAGAAAACCAATACAAAACAAAGTACTAGTGCACCACTAACAAAATTTGCCTGTATTAGATTAAATCTTTACTATATGTGTTTAAATAAAAACTGTATTGTATTATGACTCAGGAGGTTTGTAGGTTTCGAACATGTCACTTTCAGATGTGGTATTTAGATTGAGACATACGATCGAAAAACATATTACACGTTACTTATTTTAACCTAAAATAAATCTGAATGGTATTATATATGTCAACATTTAGTTATTTCTAGAAAATATTTAATCTAAAGTAATATTCACCATGTCCGGTTTGACTGTCTATTTATATGTTTATATATCAATGCCTATTTATTACTATATTTGATGTCTGTTTAACTACTAAACATAAGAATATGTTATAAGTGACAGAATTTTCGAAAATAGTTAATATTTAATGCAATCTTAATAAATATTATTACTACATCTTATATGATTCACTTATATGTAAAAGCCTTTTTAATGTGATTATTTAAAACTATTTCTTTTCTTTTTAAAAAGTCTCCTATAGTTACCATAACAGACCCGACGTATGCTGATGATCTACAGCTATATGCTCAAGCTTATCTACAAAGTTTAGCAGGTGCGTTCAAGAAAATAAACCATGATTTAGCTGCTATAAAAAGTTGGTCTGATTGGTTTGGGTTGACTGTCAACCCATTGAAATGCCAAGCAATAGTGCTAGTTAGTTAGTTAGAGTTAGTTTTGGCTAATATTCTGAACTGCCAGAATATTAGACAAAACTAATTTTACCCATATGTCTAAAATTATTTTTGATAGTCATCCTATCAGCCGATCAGCCAAAGTGTGAAAAATCTTGGCTTGTATATTGATAATACTCTTAACTGGAAGGCACAAATTGCTTCTGTTAGGTTACTGGTGTCTTGCGTAGCTTATACTGGTTTAAAAACTTTTTGCCATCACAAACTAAGGCAATGCTAGTGCAGGCGTTGATTTTTCCTCTTATCGACTATGGTGACGTGTGCTACTTTGACCTGAATGCAGATCACCTCAATAAGCTTGATCGACTTCTGAATAACTGCATTCGATTTATTTTCAATCTCCGTAAATTTGACCATGTGTCGATTTGTCGTGCTCAATTGCAGTGGCTACCTATTCGCCAAAGACGCTCTCTACGGGCGCTTACCACTCTCTATTCTTTTCTTAATTCACGTTTTACTCCAGCTTACATATCCTCGCATTTTCAATATCTATGTGAAGTCAGCAGCAAAAACCTTCGCTCAGCGTATAATCATGTGCTTCAATGTCCTGTTCACCGTTCTGACTTCACCCATTTATCATTCCCTGTACAGGCGATTCACTTGTGGAATGAGCTACCTCAGGAAATCAGAATGGCTAAAAGTAGTTATGTGTTTAAACGGAAAATTAGCAAGAAACTCTTAAGTCAATAACAACAATGAAACAGATCCTTTTATTTTATTTTAATCTGATATTTATAACTATATATAAAATAAGTGTATGTATGTTTATGTACCTAACTATGTAAGTCTATGTAATTATTCATATATATCTTTTATATTTATGTGTAACTAGTATAGCACTATATATTACATTTGTTTGTATTGTAAACATATTTATGTACGTGTATTAGTTTCTTTTTTTTTATGGTTTGTCATTTAGTACTTTTTAAACGACCCAATTCTTATGTATAAAACCTTGTTTTTCTCTTTTTTTATTTTTTATTATTGCACCTACTTAACATTCTCTTAACCACCCAATGGTTGAATGGCAGAGAATGCCTTTGGCATTAAGTCCGCCATTGTACTCATTTTGTACAAGAAGTGTAAATAAATAAATAAATTCAGTAATACTGCTGGTAACAAATTGATGTGTCGATATTGCTTGTAGTAAATCGTTTTCATGCCTGGAACGGCCGTAGTTCGTATATGACACTCTTATTTTAAAACCACTTTTACTGTATTATATTTATTTAACTGTAAAGGCATTAAATCCAAAAGCAAATAAGTAAATGTGAAATATAATTAATCGCTTTGTAAATGGCCGTGAATATTTTGAAAAATATCTCCTAAATATAGGAACATTATTACATATTAGCATTAAATAACATCAAGTATAAAGATCTAACAAAGTTTTTACTACATATTATTTTTTTAACTTTACCTGGTAATGTTCCTAACTTTAATATTCCTATTTATATCAAAAACAAATCTAACTTTGACAGAAAAGTTACCGAAACTATTTAAGAATTATCAAACAATTTGCTCAAAGTATATCTATTTTTTGTAAATATTTCAATTTATTGTGAGAGATTACTAAGAAATAAAAACAAATACTTTTAAATCTTCAAATTTACTTGACATACAATTAAGTTAAATTTCATTCAAAAACTTTTCGTCATAAAAACAAACAGAACGTTGCTGACTAAATAAAACGTGAAAGTGCATGCAACTTCGAGAACGGTGGTTTTATAAATGGCTTTTGTTTTAAAACTCAAGTGATTCTGTTGTAAAACGTATTAGTTTCATGAGATTAAATGTCACTACGGGATTATAAGAACAACCTTATACCCTTCTACGGCTACGTGAATATATCATCGGCTACAGAAAAATAAAGTATGTTTTTATATGTTAAAAGGGTTTCTTAAGTAACTACCTAACATCAAGAGATACAGTACATGGTCAATTATTTTATTAATTTATTGTTTGTTTGTTTTTTTTTCCTATTCTTCTACCAGTACATATTTACCTCTCACGATAATTATTAACTTTCTCTTTTAGGGTTTAGCCACCATTAACGATATAAACCGGTAAGGAATCTGTTATTAACACAACAGTTAACAATCTATATATGTATATATTTTTTTGTTATACATTATCTGAAAAAGTCGCCTTATATTTATTCTAATACGACTAATGAACACAACTGGTAAACGTTTTCACTCTAAGTAACTCTAAAAAAAGAAATATATCAAAATGACGTCCGCAGTCAAAACTTTGTAACTGTTGGTAGATTGACGTTTCTAAGAGCTCGAAACAGCCTAAGTTGAATAAACAGTTTATTTAGGACAATTTTTCAAAAATCCTGTTTTCGAGGTAGCTTTAGTATTGCTGCCACTGTTTCTTGCACCACATTTAAATAGAATACGCTAGTAATACGCTAAAAACTTTATGTATTCCTTCAAGAGGTGGTCTGATATAATTTAATCATATGCAGTAACTTATACATTAACATACATTTATGCGAGAACCACCGAAGACCGATTTACAAGTTCTGATCAAATAGAGCACGTAACTCACCAGTTTGTTAATATGCATAATAGCGTTTTCGACCTTTAACATCATTATTTCAGTTTGCGCGTAATTTATTTGATTCAGAACATAGCATTTTCAATTTAAATAGTAAAATATAATATAACATTTGAATCTTGTTTCGACTTTGACTAAAAATAATCAATATTGGATATAAGTTAGCATTACTTATTTAAGTAGTAGTTACAGAGGTTGTCATTAGCGTAGCTTGATTCTACTCCCTGCTAATATTGGAGCACCAAAAATTGAGTGGAAGAATATTCATTACACTTAAATTCCATAACTACTTGAAGACTTTTAATAAAACTTTACAATAATATAGGTTATGTATCAGAACAACTTAAAGTAAAGTCATACTTTAATGCGTGTTGTTAAAAACATAAAGAAAAATCTGTGTAATATCGGTGACTTATTCTGGTAGGACCTGTAAAAACCTTTTAACTTATAAGTATCACTAATTTAATAACCACATGCGTGCTAAATTCTATAAGAATCGATTGAGCAGTGCTCCTGATAACGGTATCTAATTTTATGCGAGTAGCTCAGAATAGGGATTTGGTTTGAGCAGTTTAATTTCAATGTTAGCTGCAGCTTATAATAGCACATCCGGGCTATCCAATTATATTTACTTAATACCTTTAATTTGTGTAAATTTCGCATAATGTGCGGCAAATAAATTTAGATACATTCTAGGTGACTGTAAATTATTCTAAGACGATAAAATATTGGCATATGCATAACTATTAAAGATATACTATACCATAAACTATTATTTTGATCTATCATGTAAAGATCTCGAGCCATTATTCGCAATATAAGCACATAAAACATTGCATTATTGCGGCCACTAATTAAAATTTTGTAACAACTAAAGTGGACTAAAAATATCTCATTGCATCTTAACTTTTTACATTAAGTTGTAAGTGTAAGCTTCTTCGAACATAAAGATGCATCCCTTTGCTGAATTTAATGTCCATTGATACTTTTTCAATATTTCCTTAAATCCTGATTATCTTCAAAATCACTATGACCTAAATTCCGCTTGCACTAAAATTGCAAAATATCATTAATTTTATTATTAAATATGTATATTCGGTCGCACAATATGTCTGATTAAATCTAACTACACGGTGTTTTAAATCTACAACTGTGTTTGTCTGTCTGCTATATCTTTACGTTTAAAGATTTACATATTCAGGCGCCTTACAAGGTGAAATACAACCCTAAAAAAATTGGTATCGTACAACATCTGAAGAATTCCCAAAAGTAAAATAGTTAATTTTGGAGGTGTCCTTATTTTAAGATAGTTCACGCTAGATTAAATTCACAATTTAAGAATATTCAATCTTTTAAATTGCTGACAAAACCTCAAATTATGAGAGTTTTCGTTTTTAAACTAGCCAGAATTGACAAATCAATTGAAAAAAACACTTTACGGTATTGATTTTAAATTTTAATCACGACGTAGTGTTCTGGCCATGTCAATATTTTATATGTATTTGTGTCACGTACGTATTATGTACATCTGGAAAACAATCGGCTGCAATTTCTGTTTCCATTAAAATAATTGTTTGCCACTTACGCATTTATGTGGTATCGCAAAGGCTGTCGCATTTTCGGTCGGATAAAGCTTTAACAACACGTTATCATCAAATTCAGCCGCCATTGTGCGGACGCATTTGGAATTCCTATTTCAATACGTCAGCTTAATTAAATTAACTACCGAGCGCGATGGATTTCATAAATATGGCTAACTTTACGTGCTTTAATAAGCCACGCGTATCATATTTCTATCGAATATAGGTAAAAAATAGTGATATTTAAGTTATTTTCTATTACAAACTCTTTATTTATTTTGTTTGTCTATAGTATCTTTTTGCTCCTATAGCTCCGATTTTGATCATTCCCATTTTTGAAAATAATTTTGTAATAAGTTGTTGAATAGTTATTTAAGAAATTAAAAAAATTACGCAATGCTAAATCACAATTTTTCGCTGAATCTTTTAAAAATTACTGGATCAAAGTCATCTTAAAATTGTTTAAAAACGTTATTACAGACGTGCTTACATTAAACCTAGTTTTAGTTCTGTTTAAGTACATTCACCTATTTTTGATAAATATATGCTATCTAATGTTAAACTCTCTAAGTTTTTTTTCCGTTGTATGATCATTTTCTTAAATATTTTATAAATTTTTGTAGTAGACTTTTGTCTCATAATTTTACCTTACTGTTATCATAAATATTTTATAAAATTTTATAAAGTATTATATAGCAAAACTTCATGTTAATTGTTTTAAATACCAGCGTTATATATATTATAACCATGTAAAAAATATCATAACAGAACTGAAACTAGAAACCAAAAGGAACAATAAGATTAAGTATATGGCATTTATCCAAAGCGTAACGCAGCTGTTACTATATAACGCCTTATGAACTTTACGGAGACAAGTAAGATTCGAAATTTATATAGATCATTTTTATAAAAAGCCTCGCATGGATCAAATCCTCTTTACAACGTTGTTGTTCGAGTCTCAGTGAAGTAAACGAATATGAGCGCTTTATGTTTTAGTGTCAAAAACTTTGCAATATTTTTTTTGTTATTAATTACGCCAAAAATAAACAAAACATAACCTAAACTAACGATATGTAGTTTGTGTACTGAGGTTCAAAAATATGTTCATTGCAAAACAATAAAATTTTATTACGAGAATTGATAATTTTAAAGTAAATGCCCTGCGAAGAGTATGTAAATCCTTAAAGGGGCAGTGCGATATAAATCATCGAGTTCACCTATTAGCAAGTTATAAAAATTTGGCAAAAATAATTTTATGTTATCTTTTATCGCAATAATCTTAATTAATTAGAAAGTCACATATTTTATAAATTTTTCACTTTTGGTCCATGAGACGTATTTTCTGTGTTAATTGCTGGCGGAGAGGGTAAATACTCGTAACTTAACGGGCAAACTGCCTCCGTAGCCTAGTGGTATAGGCGTGAGCTTTAGAAACCGGAGGTCTGGGTTCGAATCCTGTGGGGACTCAACAAATTTTCATTGTTGTTTCTTAGTTGGTTAGGGCAATTTGGGCCGGTCACCCAATTATCTGAAAAGTAAGATGATCCATGCGTCGGAAGGGCGTGTAAAAGGTCGGTCCACCCACCAACCCGCATTGGACCAGCGTGTTGGGATATGGTCCAAAACCCCTAATCGATAGGGGTGTATTAGGGGAGGCCTATGTCCAGCTTTGGACTATCAAAGGCTGATTATGTATGATATAACGGGCATTACGGGCACAACGGGTATTAATTCACATTTAGT
Organism: Lamproptera curius; assembly: GCA_029286875.1. NCBI lineage: Eukaryota > Metazoa > Arthropoda > Insecta > Lepidoptera > Papilionidae > Lamproptera > Lamproptera curius. Next base: position 507,017 of record JAGSMT010000157.1, read on the forward strand.
TGACCATAAGCCACAGGGTCAATTAAAATATATGATTTTTTTGAAAATGGTTATAGTCCTATTTTCAAAACTAATTAACTTAGAAAAACAACTTTTTTAAGTAGATAATACAATACCATACCATATATTATTAAGTACCGTTTTTAGTTAAATATTAGTAGTACATAATTGAAATAAGAATGAGTACCTAGTATTGCCCATATTTTCGTCCATAAATAAATATAAATTATTAATAAAATAGTTTTAATTCGATACAACAATTATGCAACCACATACATATTTAAATAACACAACATACATAGAAAAGGTTATTTCATTAGAAGTCGTTGAAACTTGTACAATTTCCGTTCACAGGAAATCAAACTTGCATAGAGGCTTTTTGATGCAAGTCTCTGTACAAAGTTATGTAGCTTACATTTGGAATGTTTACCCTCAAGAAGTTCATAACTAACCAGACAGGTATCTCAAGCTTCATTACAATTATTAAAGTTATAAAACTTTAAGTACAGAACAACTTCAAATACGACATCTGGCGTTGATACTACCGCGGTGCCAATTTCTGCCACAAATTACAAGTTAAAAAATTACTGTCTTCCGGTTTGAAGGGTATCGTTTCAAGTGTTATTACTTGATAAACGAGACAACATTTCGTGTCTCAGAGCGGTAAGAAGGTTAGAGGCCTTTTACGCTGCTTTCATAGGGGCAGGGCAGTTATTTCTTACCATCAGGAGAATGACCTGCTCGTCTCATATTTTATAGCAATAAAAGAAAGATAATAATAATCATCATCATTAGCTTGTGTTAGTCACTGCTGTACATAGGCCTCCTTAATGCACACCTTCTCCATTAGGGGGTGCTTAGACCGTATCCTACCACGTTGGTCCAGTGTGTGTTGGTGGGTGGACCAACTTTTTACATGCCCTTCCGACGCATGGATCATTTTATTTTTCAGACAATTGGGTGATCGGTCTAAATTTCCGAACCAATCAGATAACAACGATAACACAAAGTTGTTGCCCCGCGCGATTCAAACCCACGACCTCCGGTTTATAAAGCAAGAGGCAATACCGCTAGGCCACGGAGGCGATGATGGTGATAAAATTAAGGTTTAAAATGTGAAATTGCATCAATAATAACATACATATCATCGTAATGTAATAAAACAATACAATAAATTGTACCCTATCTAGACGTGCAAAAATGCTACTTTATTGCATTAATATAAATATTTGAAAAGACATAGGAAATTAAAAGTGGTTTCTTAACTTTAATTGTATTACATTTAAGCCAGAAGATTGTTAAAAATTTTACAATGTAAACATTTAAAAGGCGTTTTAAAATGAACATTGCCAAAATCATCGCTGAGCCGTCATCGATTCAGCCAGAGAACAATTTAAATAATATTAATTATAATTGTATAAGCGACTAAACTTTACAATAATATAAAAATTAAATATAAAACGAATGAAAACCAAACGATCGGACAGATGTTTTAACGTTCTCGACAACAGAAGCCTTGTCTCAGCTGGCCTACGTATCGTAGATAAGTTATAACTTCTAGGATAATCACGTACATGTATAGAATGTTGTAAATTGCTATTTGACCTACATAAAATGAACGATCGGAAACAAATATAACTGTTTGTATGAGGATTTGTAATGCAGTTATTTAATTTACGTTTTATACCTGTATTCGTTACATTTTTGCACAAGTCCGCACACTGTATTTTCTTCAATTTGATTATTTAAAATAAAAGATATTGTAGGTCATTTTGAACATATAAATATGTGACACCGCCAACGCATCAAATTGATTGATCAAACAAACAACAAAAATAGACCCATCAAGTGCGAAGTAAAAGCACCATCGAAATTAGTAAATCTTTCCTTTTTGGTCTAAAAATTTTACGATTTTTCCAAAAGGTGTTTTCCAGTCAATATTATCGTAATTTATTATAAATCCATACGTTCTACAGCAAAATACATCGTCTATTGTTACGTCACAAACTTTACAGACAACTGTGCTTATATTATAGTAGTAATTAACTACAAAGTTTCTCCTAAATTAAGTGATTCTATATATCATTTAAAATAGTTATTACTTTATTAAAGTTTCAGCTTTCTATCTTACGTAAGTTGAAATTGCCAGTAGTTAGGTTAACTGCCTAGTGCTTTATATCTGCAGTATTGTGTTCCCCACTGACATATATATTACGACGCGGATTCCTCAAAGGCTTAATGGGCGTTAGTAATGAAACTTTTCGTTAGTTACATTTATTTAATTTAATAATTATAGTTTTTTTTTAAGGAATGCTGTAAATTTATGGAAAGTTTTCATAAAAATAAAACACAACAGATAACATAAAAATAACTTTTTATGTGAATTTACCTGACTTCTCTTCATTTATCTATATTAAGGCTTAAGCGGATTTGGTTATATATTGACCATTCGAGGTTGACTAAGATTGAAATAAACATCAAAAGAATTCTAACAAAATGAAAAAAACTTATAAATTATGTACGTATAAATAAATTCATAGTGACTCAATACACAGTTACTCTGTATACACAATACCAAAAATATTACATAATTACATTAGTTGTCGTCAATAATGTTATCATTGCGAAATTATTAGATATTAAATAAATTTATTTAATCTAGGAATGCTGACAACTTCTACTACTACGTACTTTTTATTAATAAATTTGCGACACTTGTATCATTTATACTTCCCGTATAATACTCTGTATTGCAAGCGCGGCAAAAGAAATTGCAAGCATTTCATAAAAAATCCTCATATAAAAATCAGATTGCTCCTGTTCAAATTAATTTTGTACATGTTACAAAGTCGTGTTCTGAGATATTTATATTTAGTTATTATACTATACTTATATGACATAAGAGTTTATTAATTTTTATTTTAAAATACTGTAATAAGTTATACAGTTACACCGGACTATATATGTAGAAGTGTATCATGGTAGGAATAACATTTGTAAAATTTCTTTGGATTTCATTTTGCCTTCCATTTTCTCGAGTTAATTAAGTTTCACTTGTTTTATTTCAATAATTTAAATTAATTTGTATCTTGATTCGACATTTACGATTTTCATTGCATTTCAATGTGTTAATCCACTTGGGCACGCCGCTCGTACTATTTCAGGCTTATTGGTTGCTGCAAACATTAAATACTGTTCATACGGATTCTCTGTTCCGGGCTTACACTCGGATAAAATTGGATAAATTAATTTAATGCGCTTCTGAATGCAACCGTTTCAGATTTAAATCTTAACCTTTAAAAATATTTTAATTCTATGTATTATACGAGTACATTTTGAACCATTCAGAATATAGTGTCCGGGATTTTGGTTGCAAAATAAACATTTTAATTATGTTTAGCGAAAATTCAGTATTAATAGAGAGGATGGTTGGTCTTTACAAGAGTCCGACCGAAACTGGTTTTCCGCCGAAATCGAAACCGAAACCGAAATTTACGTGGTCGAGTACCAAAGTTCTAAAAAGAAATTTGATGCTTTTAGCCATTTGTTCTACATAAACTAAGACATGAAAGGGAGACACAGTGTAATTAGTTTCTGTATTAATTTAGTTAAGTTGTTTTCTTTTTATATAATAAAATATTAAAATTTAAAAATATTTTAAATAATATTCTCATAGCGACATAAATATCAGTTATCAATAAACAAATTTCTAATTGTTACTGTTGCGTTAAAACTTACTATTGGTGTTTTATGAGTGAGTGGTGTAGTTCCGCTCTAGGTAATAAATAAATATCATCTGAGTCCCAACATATTGAGGCCATAACTTGCAGTCGATGCCACGGCATGAAAGTTCTTCGTGGTTGGTGGATGGTGCTTTTCATTCAAACATTTCAGTTTTGTCTCCAGGTCCAAAAGGATAACCCATCATCGTATTTCATCGACTGTTACAAAACGTAGACAACAAAGTTTTCGAATCTTCCTATAACATGTCCAACAATATTGTCGAAATGTCAAGTCGATATTGTTTTGATTGTCGCATCTTCGGAGACTTCTTCTCATACACAAAGTTGTGCAATGTGATTGAATACTCCATATAAAAGTCAAAGTCAAATACTTTATTCAATTTAGAAGCATTAAACTTTCTTATTGATTGTCAAATAAACTTTCAACGGTTTGGATATGTAAGCCTCTGATCTAAGAAAAACCGGCGTAGAAACTCAGAGGGATATTTTTTTCTTTTCGATTAATTTTACAATTTTTTACCTGCCTGAGCGAGCAGTTCATTATCAAGTCATTAGAGCAATAATATCATTTAACACACAAATGTTCCTTTCAAAGTTTTTCAAATTTATTTATAGATGGCAAATGCCCGTTCCTTGAATTAGCTATCGGTGGTAATTCTTTGATCGCTTAAAACAGTGTTCCGAATTTAGCAGCATTTTCTGGGGAGAATGAGGTTGATGGGTGGCTGAAATGATATTTGTCTTCCGTGCTCGTTCTCACTCAAAATTGGGACACTGCCTTATGGCAATGGATTACGCAGAGCAGACTACTCTTATGTTGCTTCACAATCGCATTGAATATTATGCGCCGTTTTTTTTAACAGAGATTTTCGCTAACAAGCCCGCACTTGGCTTTTCTACAATTTAGAGAAACGTGCCGAGGAAGGCAAACAAATCACTACATTCAGAAAAAAAGCAAAGAGAATCGAAGATTATTTTTATTAACATAACAAGTATCTGAGCTATGCATTCTAGTATTTATTTATTTTCGTTACCAAAGAATATCAATTTTGTACTTACTACTTTTTGATCTCTTCTCGTCGTTCTAGAGGAATCATCAATCTATTTTAGGTAGCTTAAAATGGTTGTCTGAACTAAAATCCACAGATTTGAGCTCAGATGAGTTTTGATACACTTAACTTTCGATACAATTTTGTTTCCATCTAAAAATCATTTAATTTTGATAACATGACAACTTCTGAAACCGGTTTCGGAAACTGCGGCCGAAACTTGATTTTTGGCCGAAACCAAAACCGAAACCGAAATTTCGGTAGCACACTAGTCTTTACCATCTGTGTGTGGAATAAAATATTGATTGTGTCCTTCGCTATCAACAGCAATCCTTCAAAACTTGTTTTGTCTTTGCTTTCTTATTATTTTTAAATGATATTTTTATTTAACTACCGTTTTTATTTTAGCAAAAGAAAGGATAATTAGGTAAGATTTTCTGCATAAGGTTCTGTAAACTGTAACTAAATTTAAGGCTAAATCTATACAATATGTTTACAGTAATTAGTCGTCTAATTAATATGGTATTTAACTTAACACCAAAAAACAATACTTGACGCTTTATTTCTGGATCACATTATAATTCCTTTGCACATATATCAATCATCAAGTAGGTATGTAATCATCAATCGCAATCATAAAATAGAGCAATTTCTAGTTCATTTAAAAAGTTATTTTCTCAGCGGCACCGCAAGGCTGTGCATTTCAGTTAAATTAAACTTCAGCTAATTTTTATCACCGAACTAGTCCACTACAATACTCATCATCAGCATCAGCCTGTGTTTGTCCACTGCTGGACATAGGCATTTCCTACTGCACGCCTTCTCGACAAGGGAGTTTTTGGATCGTATCATACCATAATTAATTCAAGCCATGAAAATTTACAATCGTAACAAAAATATTGTAGGATAAAATTAACGTATCTCGATTAACTTTTGCCTACATTAAATAAGATTACAGTTAGCATTATTATTTCTTATAATATTTGTAACCTACGGAGTGAATAAAGAATTAGAATTAATTCTTGCAGATTCATAAACGAAACCATAGCCAAAAATACATAAGAATATAAAATACGAATACCTACTAGTAATTTTAAAGAGAGCATGGCATTTAATTTCGGATATTTTATATTTTTACTTAGAACTTGGGAAAGAAATGTAATAACATTAATAATCCTAAATTTTACAAGCACAACTTTTGTACTACTCCTAATATTTTATGATATTTAAGATTTTTATAATTTTTTTTTGGTGAAATAAAAACATAGTATCTAAACTTAAAAATCACAAAATTTTAATCTCGTTGTGCTATTTGGAGAAGCTTTTCAGATTACATTGAAAATGGCTTTAACCCTCAGAAAATCCGCTATAAAACGTAACAATATGCTGATAACATATCTATAACGAAAAATATTAATTGCTGCTTGAGGAAAGGAAATAGAGTTAAGTAATAACTGGAACTAATGAACGGTAATACATTTCCTCCTCCAACATTATTTCATTCTTAGAAACGGTCGATTTGCTCGAGAAGTGCTAAGGTATATCCTAAAGCACATTCATTGTTAAGAAAAATATTCCTGATAATAGCACCATGTAATACAACTATCACTATTTTTTTTTGATTATTATATATTCATATATATATTCATTTAGGAAGTAGACCAATAAGGGTGAATAAGGGTGAATGACGTCAGGTACATGTAAATGATCCTGATCGTAAAGAAAAATTAATAATGTGGACATTCTTCGGCCTATTTTGTCACATCCAGCTGCATCTGATTTTATAAAAAGGATTGCTTTTTGGATATCATCGAAAGTAACTGAGAATGGAAGGCCGCGTCAACCCATTTAAATAGGAACTATGACACTATTTCCATGTCGTTTGGTGATCTAAAGTAGAAGTTGTAGAGAAATGGTGATTTATATCATCCAAACTAATGGAATTAATGAGGTTTGCCGTTCGCGACTTACCGATACCCAGAGTTTCAAGAAACTTCCAGATATTGGCAGGAGAAGAAATAATAGTACTGTCCTGGAAATAACGGCGTTTAGCGTGGCATCTGATAGTTCTACACAGCTAATAAGTAACATACACTCATAAGTTTCGATTATATAGACATTTTTTTACTTTGCACATTTTATGTTTTTCTATCGTTTTGCAAAATTCAAGTATTCTCATAATACTTTTCTGTAATATGTATCAAGTTTATTAATTAATTTAAATGAAATATTAATATTTCATTTAGATTATTAAATAGAGATTTAAAAAAAATAAGCATATATACAAAGTTTTGATTGACACTCGATTGAAGAAAGCCAATGTTTTCAATTACTCCTCTGGTATAGGATATTACAGAAGGTACTCGCCCCACTTGCAGCGATAAGGCGAAGACAGACAAAGTGTAGGGGTAAAACACACGTCAAACGGTATATTACTTAATCCACTTTTATTGATTTGTTGTCTTCGTTATATATTTATTAATTTCAGCGCCCATGATCACAAGGCAGACTATGATAAGGCTGCAATGTATTTCGGATAACAGCCATCATTTTATTTATATTTTGCAGCTCTTTAATTTTTTCTTAATTTTTTTCGGCACAAAGTACTTATATTGTCAGGAGCCCTAATAGTTTTCTATGTCAGATGATAAGACCAATCATCCTCTGTATTAAAGTTAAGATATTTTGTTTAAGTTCTATGGCTTTACGGATCGTCCTTGGTACATGTTTATATTTTTTCCTATGGTTTTCGGTCAAGCAAATCTATGCAATGGTCGAGTTTGTCTAAAATATCGATATAAACAGCTAAATCTATAAAAAAAGTTGATTTATTATATACAGTAATCGCATCAATAAAAGAAGACATATACTTTATTACTATTCTGGACCGAGGAGTTGGTAAAGTATATTCTTACAACGGACTTTCTTGTATAAGGAAATACAAAGAATCGCTAGGATATGATTCTGCGTACAGATAACAGATCTGTTTAAAGATTGCCCAAATTAACTAGGAAACAACAATGAAAATTTGTTTAGTCCCCGCAGGATTCCCATGACCTCCGGTTTTTAAAGCACACGCCCTTACCTTGTAGGCTACGGAGGCAGTTTCAGAGCAGTTGCAGTTGCAGAGGAGGACATTGCTAGACAGGAATATTTGGAAACATAAATTAATATTGCATAGATCACCTAGCCATTTTTCTAAGTAATTAGGGTATCGGCTTCTAATTCTTTCGGATTTACCAGCACCCTAAATTAACAAACGTGACTTAAATAGATTTACAGTATAATCACATATATGTCTATTTTTAAATAACGTTTTATTGAAAAAAAAAGTCTTTATTCTTTAAAGAAGTATAATTTTTTAATTTATTGCAAATGTATTAAAGATTACCACAACACGTAAATTGAAAGCGTTTCGCTACCGTTACTTTATCAAGTTCTATAAGATGGTCTTATGTTTATTGCGCGCTCTTGAAAGGTAATGGTGCGATAAACTTTATCTTGGATACAACTAAATTGGTAAAGTAATAAAAATAATAATAAGGTCGTATATAACATATGCAAAACGAAAAATGTTATAATATATGAACACATTTAAACAAGCATATATCGTCCTTAGCACCCCCCTAAACCGCTGCCACTTAATAGTCTCTTTTTTCACCAATTACAATACATTGTGCTACGTACTTATGATCAATAATTTAAAGAATATTTTTTTTATTTTAATGACAAACCAGTAGCATTATATCAATATCATAATTTAGATTTTCAGACATAGAATAAAGTTATAGTCCAAAATAATTTTCATTCGTTATGTACATACATTATTAACATCACAATTCCTGTTTAATTTAATATTTTAGTTCATATAGTCTCTGTGTTAAAAAAAATAAAGAAAGTTCAAAATTTATAAAAGACAATGTTTTAATTTTATTGAATAACGCAAAGAATTGTTTCTTTTTAAATTTCAGTTTATTTTAGTATGTCAGTCTCGAAACAAAAAGTTGTTCCCTTTTTTGCGGACTACATGGAAATCTTGGGGTAAGACAAAACTGCTAGCATAAAAATTAGTTAAACAATGAGTCATGAGTTTAGTTTGTCAGCAACTTATTATGAAATATTATATCCATAGTTTTATAAATAATAAAAGTTATCGCAAATGTATTTTATAATTAAAAATCATTCATATCAGGAAAACGCGCGTATCTTTATTGTCTTTTGTAACATTTGTTATGGATTCCGTACCCATACGAGAGCATTGCCTACCATTACTAATTACTCGTCATCATCATCGTCATCAAATTCAGTCTGTTTCACTCCAATGCGTCCAGCATTAGGCCTACACTAATGCACGGCACCGCTTCCGATCTCTAGCTGCTGTCATACAGCCCACACCAGCCATTTTGTGAATGGCGTCTTTCCATCTTTCCGCAAGGCGTCCCACTGTGTTGTCAGTTCTGCGGCTTATGTGACCGGCCCACAGCCATATTGGTAACTCTGGTTTTCTGACGGATCAAATTATTTCTGATGATATACTCCGAGCAGTGCTCTCTCTAATTACCTGTCAATACATTTAATTTAAACCTACGTATTACTGTGATGAACTATTTTAATCCACAATGTTGTTTAATTATATGGCTTGAAATAAGTTTTTTAAGCCATAATCTAAAGCAAGCAATACAAAGTTTTGAACTTACAGTCTTAAGTAAGTTGAAATTGCCACTAATACGATTAACTTCTACCAGCCCCTTACTATATATCTACAGAATTGTGTTCCCCACTGACATATACATTAAAGCTCGAACTCAATAAGACTTTACATTTTATTAGTAACTTAAACTATTTTGCGGACAAAACACATTTCATAACTCTGCCTAAATTTTTGTTATAAAGTTTTATATAGTTAATTATACATTATTAAATATGCAAAAACTTCATCATCACCCAGTGTTTGTCCACAGCTGGACATAAGCCTCCCCTAATGCAAGCCTTCTCTAGTAGGAGGTTTCTGAACCGTGTCCCACCACCTATGTCCGAAGTGGGTTGATGGGTGTACTGACTTTTTACATGCCCATCCGACGCATTGATCATCTTACTTTTCAGATATTTTTTGAAAATATTCAAAAACATACATTTATTATGTATAAAATAATAATTTAAGTTAATGATATGGAAAAATTGCAATACAAAAAAGTAACAAATAAAACTTACATGTTTCTTTCTTCTTAAAGTTATTTATCACATTGTAATATATTACACATTTAGATAACACGTAACGTAGAAAGCATTTCATCACTGTAACAGTTTGAAGTCAGGATGAAGAGATCTAAGCTTTATTGCAGCTTCTGAGAGTTAGCGGGGTGGTTTTTCTAAAACAAATTCAATCTTTGGATATACTTTGATTCGTAAGTTAATGTTGATAACAACAATATAACATAGAAACGTAATAGCTAAAGCTTCATTCTTCTTCTTTTAGTCACTGGATATATTAATATATATTAGCAACATTTTTTTAACAAAAAGTAAGAAGATTTTTTATTAAATTTCTAAAGCCGTACCTAAAAGAAATTAAGTAATACATAACCATAAAATTGGGTCAGGGTCAATACTTTTTAACACCATCATGTGCAACTCGTAATATTTATTTGATGATTTATGCTTATTTAAATTTTATATGCTGCAGCAGAGCAGAGTGCTGCTAGCAATGGTTGAAACTACAACTATATTATTATTTTTATACAATTAAATATAAATAAAATAAAAAAAAAATACATTTCAAATATTCTCATAACTATAATACTTATTTATTTCTGTAATAACAAATATTTTTATGTTTTTATCGAACGTTTTACTTTTTCACTTGATAAACGGTAAACTCTTTAACGATATTATACCTTTGTTCGTGAACAAATCATCAATGTTTTACGTTCAAAAGGTAAGTCGAAAGGAAATTCTTTGAACAATTACGATAGAGGGATACCTCATTTTAGCTTACTTAGAAAGTTCTGAACCAGTTCTGGGCAAATTGGTTAAAGAAGAAAAAATATGATAAATTTTATTTACGTTTTAACTAAATGATTTGACACATTAAATCTTTATTTTATTTACACATTAACTTTTAGTTGAGATACAGGATGTTATTTCACTTTATGGTTTTTTATACATTTTACCAACTTTGAATCACAAAATATGGGTAATTTTGAAATGAAAATTGCCTTATTTCACTCAAGTTTATCTCAAAATAATATAACTATGAAGTCGATGCAACCATCGAATTCATAGTTTCTAGTAGTATTATATGTAGTATTTGACTTTTTTATAACCTGGTCTACCGTTCTTCGACTATTTTATGATATCTAATGACGTTAAACCAAATTTTGAATGAGAACACATTTTATCGAAATTATCCAAAAGTATTTATAAACAAAAAAAAATTGTATCTTTTGTATATGAGATCAGCTTCTTATCCATCGTTATTTACCTGAATAACATATTTTAAGGAGAGCGACAGATCTTCACACGCTTAGCTGTTAGTAAATTTGATAACACTGATCTTATAACGAACGCTAAAGATGGTCTTGACAACTGACTTCTTGCATAGGATACAACTTGCAATGAGATCGGCCGATATTACCCTAAAAAAACAGAAGACAACGACAATAAAAAGTGGTTTCTCTGCAGGACTCATACCCACAACCTCTAGCTTCCAAAACAAGAGCTAACATCACTAGGCCACGATAATTTTAATAATCTATTAATTTGTTACTTATAACAATATCTCTAAGGTTCGATTATACATAATAAGGGTGTAAAGAAATTGCCCTTTAAGTCCTGTCTATAAAATTGCGATACCATTGAGCGCTTATAAATATAGCCGTAGCTCGTTCTCTAGTTTTGCACCCTTTTGGCCTTAGCTGTAGTTAAGGCTCACAAATCAGACAATTATATTTATTTTTCATTGGACCTATAGCAAAAGAATGACCAATGTTCTTGCTTGAACAGTTTTATTCTTTAAACAAAGCATATTCAACATAAAAAATATATTAAGCAGATAAGTCGCAACTGAGTACTTACACTAATATTAAAATTTAGCTGGTCCTATATGAAATTTAGTAATTTCATCCTAGTGATGAAATAAATTTCTACAAATTTATTGTGAGAGCATAATGTATTATTGAATAACAAGATTGTAACAAAACACATTTCAAATTAATTTGTTTTGTACGTACGACACATTTAATGGTAATTACACTATTAAATAAGACAATATACTACAGAAAGCCTTAATTTAAACTAAATATAAAATTATCAAAGCAATTCAATTAGCATAACACGAAGCCACTGCATCATTTCATTTGAATAAATATACACAAACAAAACAAGACTATTTTTGCTGATTGCATTTTCGACACTATCAAACATCGATATTATAATAAATTTGCTGATTTTATTTCAATGACATACTTTATTGCAATGGCTACTGCATGGAAATCGGAATCCCTCTCGGTCGGAGATCGACCAACGGTCCGTCTTCTCAAATGCGGCCTCCACTCCAAAACCTCATTGGCCCACCGGCCATCCATTCGTCTGACTACACGACCAGCCCACTGCCACTCTAACGAGATAATCCTTTGCCGGTGACTTTAGTTCTTTTACGGATTAGTTCGTTACGAATTTTATCCGAAAAAGAAACTCCTATATAGCTATGGCAAACTTGTGGAGTCAGGGGCCATGTTTCGGCTACGTAGGTCATTATGGGGAGTACGCATTGGTTGAAGACCCTCGTCTTCAAACCCGCGGTATCAACGACGTGAGTAATGTTTATGTACATATATTAACAGAATTTTTACTACAAAGCTTTAAAGATCTTAGAACATAAAAACTGGAAATGTGACAGGATGCAGTTAATTTCGTAAAATTTACATAAAAATATTTAATTAAACGTTTAGACCAATATAACTTTAACTGATCTATTAAAGAGATGCGTGGTTTATAATAGGAATGTCTTTACTTATTTATCTGTTTCATAATATAATTAAATTGAAAAAGAAAATTTAAAAAATATTAAACAGAACTTTTAAAGTTTAGTCACGACCGCGAGGAAGATGCCCAACTGGCTGACTACCCGGTTTACTTACGTAATTTAATTTACTGCCGGTGGCTTGGTGACAACATGTTTATGATTACAAATGTACTGACACAGCGGTCTCTAAAATATTCGGGATGCATCAGGCCTATATAATATATTATTCATATACAACAGATGCAAAAACTATTTTTTTTTATATATATAATTATTGTTAAGTTCTATAGTTTGCCTTTAATCGATGTTTTCTTTTAATCTGCCTCTATTTTTTATGGAAAAGTTTAAATACAAATATAAAACATACCTGCACCATGTAATTGGTAAAACAAACCAATCTGAAATTATTAACTCAAAAAAATACACATAAAGCTGTCCACGAACTCCTTTTTTTGTATTAGATGCGGTGTAAGTCAAGGGCCTAACGCATGTGACACAGTAATTTAGAAGCAATTTTTTAAATAAAAATTGGTCTATGGTGTTTTCTACAATTCATAGTATGATTTATAAATTATCTTGTATGTTCTTCAGCATAATAGTGATATTATTCAGAAAGTTTTAATGCAAATGATGCTTATGAAATGCAATTACGATAAATTGCGAACTTCGCATTTTGAAAAATAAAAGACATTGCTACAACGAGAAATAAATTGCTGCAAAGATTTTAACATATTTTAAAAATTCTAATGCGCTTTTACAGCGGTGATTTTTTGTAGCAAACAATATTTCTTTTAAAGGAATGTACAAATTTATTAGATTAATTCGGTGAGTTAACGTAGAAAATGCCATCAGAATAAATGTAAGAACATTCTGCTCATCTTGTTAAAAAAATATGCTACGTTATTACGAACATACTATTACTACTTTTAGCCATATGCTTAAAGTAGTGTTCTAATACATAATTTTAAATAAGCAATGGAATAACCTTTTAATCTTATTTAGGTTAATACTGCCAATAATCAAGTTGACTTCTAACACCCAATTACTTCAAATCTTAGTATTGCGTGTGCCGTAATACATATATTTTACAGCATGGATTCAGCACAAGCATATAAGGTACATTAACAATAAAACTATTTGCTCATAACAATCTTTTAATGTCATATCTGATACACAATGACCTAAAATATACAAATGAGCACTTTATAGGTACTTTTAAATATTTAACGATAAAATATTATGTATAGTTCAAACGTGATGATTATTTCCGTTAACATAAGTTAACACATATACCTCTCTTTCACAAACTCTAAAAGGAAGTTAAAGGGTGAAGCGAATTTTCAAAAACTATGATGACCATTTTATGTATGTCAGTAGCTTCTAACCGCGACTTCATCCTCACCAAATAGGAGGTGTATTATTTTTTTATTCTAATCGGAGATTTGTTCAATTGTACAGTATAGTAATATAAGTTAGGAGTCATGGAGATCATTAGGCACATAAGTTCATGGTTTTAGCTTCAATGATATGGAATTTCCAAATTGATATTCATCCCCAGTTTAACCTTCCCCAGTACAGATTTAAACAACAAAATTGCTTTAAACCACTTACTTACTTACTTATTATTCGTTTCAAATATCAAGACACAAAATGTCATCGTTTCATGTTCTTTTTTTTTTTGCTTTTTCCGTCAGAGGCTACACCACTTCCGACAAACGTTTATTGTTCTTTATCACATTGTTTATAGTTATTGTTTTTTTTTTTACACAATAAAGATACATTAGTTGGAATTTGCTATTTGATACAATATCCATAACTTACATCCTTTAATTACTTAAAGCTACCAACAGAAACAGTATTTTTATATATTTACATAGTAAAGGGACAAATCTGGATAAAACGATGAGAAAATAGAAAAAATAAGAAAAATAACAATAAAATAGCAATATAAAATAAACAAAGAAATTAACTGCTATAAAAGTAAATGAAAAAAACAAAAAAAAAGACATAAAATATAGTATGTACAAAGAACGCTATTAAAAACAATGTGTACATGTATATTATAGTAACAGAATTTTTTTTTCCCCAGTGCATCCTATGGACTATTGTTAAACAATTAAGTTAATTTAAACAAATTAAGGTTATTTATTATATAATTGACAAAAAGGTGGATCGATTCAAAGGCGGTTGGCTTACGGATAAGGTAAGTAAGCTGGAAAGGTGACGCTCCTTGATTACTGCAGGCAATTATGTGAACTGTTCTTTGGCTGGCAAATCTGGAACAGTGCTCCAAAAGACGAGTCAACATCTGAGAGTTGTCGTCGTCACGAGGGCATTTGTCATCCTCAATGATATTAAAATGTTTTAAGTAGCCATTGTGATATCTATGACCAGTTGGAATTTGAGTGAGCTGAAAGGTTGGAGGAGTTAATGCCATGAGGTCGTCAATGTGATCTAGTGTAAGGAGTAGTGTCCTGGTATGCTGTCCTTTGTCAGCGCGTGCGTATCTGGCTTGCATTGTACGTTTGTTTCGTTTTATGTTCAAAAATGACAATTTTTACCGTTGGGAAATGCCAATGCATACTCGTCCTCGCTGCGGTAAAGAAGGACTCGCACCGACTAAAACTACCACGTTGTTCCTTCTTGATGCCTTAGAGATGTGGTCACAGCAACGCATTCGCATTTATTACAATTTTATATAGATATATAATAGGCTATTAGCACGTACTTAACAAGTCGGCGATCATCGGTGATAAAAATCAATAAAATGATAAAAATCAGTAGTGTGAGAAATTTTTCATTTTAATCTCACATTTATTTACTATGAATTTATAATAAATACTATATGTATATAAATAACTGTTGTGATTATAAAAAAAGATGAAATTTAATTCATTCCGCAACTTGTCATAACGGAAATACTTAAATATAATGTGTAATGGAAATACAAATACTTATTCACAAAAAGGTCAAATCAACCTATTTCATTCAGTCAGAAAATAAAAATAATTTAAAACTTTTTTATTTAAAGGTAGATAATAAGAATATGAAACCAATAAATATCCTAAACTGTGACAGAAAATCTTAAAATCTAAAATGATGTATCTCTCTATTACACTACCAGCTTAAGCCTATGGATAAAAAATACCTCTGAAATAAACCAACGTAATAACGCTTAGAATGCTATTACTATATGATAGAGTAACTCTAAGGACTATGCCGTCATTTTTGAGCGGTACATTTAATCCAAATGGTCAATTGTTGGCTTGGATTTTGACTCCTGCGCTGAAAATATTTATAACGTTTGTAAGAAAAATATCTGCACATGTATACAAAAAGAGTTATACTAATGCCGCAAATTATCCCGCAAACTAACAATTAGTTCTAACTTCCGGCACCACTATTTTTAAACGGCACTAGGGTTTTCGGCATTTATTTGTAGTCGTCTATAAACTATAAAAAAGCTGTTAATAAATTATTAGTCGAAAATCCTTACTTACCGTACCTGAGAAATTTCATGCGTATATTCCATGCTGCGTATGCCTAACAGCCTTCTTAGAAATAATCACGTTGGGTCATATTACAGGTATTTTTTTATTCATGAGCTTGTAGTCCATATCGTAATTGTTTAAAAAGTTTTGAGCGCAACTTACAGATTATTCGTTCCCGAACAAAGGAATAATATCGTTATTAATTAGAGTTTAGAAAGAAAGACACTAAAAAGGATTAAAAAATATTTTGTAAAATAGGTTAAAAAACCTTTCCTTAAACAGGAGAACTGACGTTTTTTTCATTTATCAGAATAATTAATAATTTGTAAACGAATTTTTAGCATATTTTTATCTTGTTTGGGTCCATCACTTGACCGCAACCGCTGCATTGTGTTTAAAAGTCAAAAAATAAATTATGCATATGTCTCACGTATATTTAAACTATTTTTACTAATTTCTATTTTTCTTTTATGTTTGTTATATTGCGACGTTTTTTTTAAATATATATATTTTTTTATTTTGTAAAAAGGTGTATAGCAAAAGTAATTATTGCATCAATAATCTTAACCTTTTGCATAAAAATCGAAAACACAGGGTAGAATAACTTTACGACATAAAGCCTACTACGTTTTTGAAAATTGTATTTTTTGGAATTGATGTAGAATATAGTCAGCGGTACCATAATATGTCTTTATGTTAAAATAGCCTTCAGTAAGTATGTTCCTCCTTACGCAAACGAGTGAAGACTATTCTTACATTAACGAGGATGAAAACAGATATAATACAATTCTTAATTTTAAAATCAAACTTTTGACTCAGGTAGGTATTAATATTTATTACTATGGCTCATAGTTTACACTGCCTTTTATTTCCTATTACGTGAGTTACACTACTTTTATTTCATTTACAAAGATAGATTAAAAAAACTAAACACATATATGATGTAAACAAATCCATTTAATTCGATAAATAAACAATCCATCGGCTAAGGACTTATTAAGTCATCCATATATATATATATCATAACCCATCCTACCTTTTAAGGGGAGCTCATTTAAAAGAAGACGTATATAAATAAATAAACGATTTTTAAGAATTAAAACAGGTCCATTTAACATATATCATTATTTTTTAATAGTCTCCGTCGCTATTGCAATATGACACGAGGCCATTTTGTTACTTATCACTTATAACTTACTAATTTTTGTTTATTCTTTTTCGAAAGAACCGCTATATGTTGTAAATTTGATATTATAAGGTGTATACATTTTTATTAGGAATATTAGTAAAGAGTTCCTAGGGAATTAAAACATCTATAGTTAGAAAAGGGAAAAAAAACAGGGAATCAAAACGCAAGGTATTTTTCGTCCTTTAAATGTACTACAAGTTCTTACAAAAGTACAGCCAACCGAATGCAATAAATTAAATTTCACTGTGAATACATCATTCGATACCCCCAATAAATCGAAACCGATAACAATCACATATGCAAAGCAACTGCCAGTTTTATATTTATTTTCCGATATCACACGGTTATTCCATTACAATACCATGAATATAGCTTGACATAATGCTTTATGTGTCTCTAACCTTTCCGATCTTCAAAGTGAATATTACTTTGTAAAGTATATTCTATTATCCTTAATATCCTTTTTTCTTGTACAACTTAAAGCACATTGTTTAACTTACGTTGTTATAATAATTATTTATATAGTGAACCACTAATATCTGCTAGTTAGTTAGTTACGATATTTTTAACAGTTTAAATGCTAAACTATTGCATTACGATCGTTTTACTTTAAAGGAAAGAGAGTAATAATCCCGCATTGACCCAATTAACTAGATAACAAAAATGAAAAGTTGTTAAATCCTCGCGAGATTCGATTTCTTTTTTGATATTTTATTAATGTTTTACAATGTTTTTAAGCTGACTTCATTTATTTAATTACCCATTTTATACAATTGATCAAAAAATATTTTTTTAGCCTGGGCATGTTTAAATCTTAAAGATGTTTAATTAGGTTATTAATCAAAAATTTATTCTAAGAGAAAAGCATTTATTTTTATAAGAATACCCACTTTATTAATTTTTATGACATTCGCTATTAGATTCAACTGAAAAGAAAATATATTCCTTGTATTTACAAAATAAAAACTCCGCCCTTACTCTGATTTTATTGTGAATAAATATTTATTAATTATGCTTTAGTCACTCTACAGGCTTTCAGAAATTAGAGTAGATTTTTAAATTAGGCCATTTTCTATTCTCTCAACATACATATCTGCGACTTAATTGTTTAATTTTAATTCTCAAGTTGAACTAATAAAAACTGCAACAGTTTTTTTTATTATTGCTTTATTATAATATCTAATATAATTTCAAAGAATGTATGGATAAATGTTTGTTACTCATTCTGGCTGAACCTATATAGTGAATTTTATCAATTTTAACAATAACACAGGTTCAGCATAACTAAGACACTACATAGTATGGATCATCTTACTTTTCAGACAATTGGGTGATCGGCCCAGTAAGATGATTTGCATTGGACCAGCGACCCGCCATCCCGCATTGGACCAGCGTGGTGGGATACGGTCCAAACCCCCTAGTGGATAAGGGTGTATTAGGGGATGCCTATTTCCAGCAGTGGACTAACAAAGCCTGATGTTGATGAGTCTGATGAACCTAAAGCATGTACTTCATAACGATATAATGTAAACTATCTAAAATTTGATAAAAACGTGTCATGCATGTATAATAATCTATTACCAAGCTAGGCAAATGGCTATAACTATGTATTTGTTAGTAACTAACAGTGATATGCTTATGTAAACATATTAAAAGAATTAGATAATCCCAAAAGTCATTTAAAATTTAACATATGTTTAATAAATTTAATTTATGTTAATCAAAATTAGAAGAAATATTAGATATATTTTAATAATATTTATATCTTAAAACATATATAGATTAAAATCATAATAGCAGGAACTGCAAATCGTTAACCTCAAAAGATAAATCACAATAAAATTTTAATTAACGGTCATAACAAAATAATCCATACTTCCATGCTATAATCATCAATGGCAAAGTAAGTCTGTCTGCGTGTCCGTCTTTACCGCCGAAACCCTTGAACTGATTTCGAACAAATTTGATACATATTTAGAATAGTGTCCAAGACAGGACATATAATGTTGCGATAAATGTGTTATATAGAGTTGACATACGGGATGAAAATTTGCCGCCGAGGAGTCTGATACCCGAATTCGGGGCCGAGACGAATAGCGTTAGTTCCGATGCGTCCAGAGGGAGGCAGGTGGCCGTAGGGCCGAGATGGGGCTGCTTCGACGGACGGCGCTGGTGGGGTTGCAGAAAACTGCGAAAGAGTGTCCTGGTCCTGTGACCCCATCCCAAAGGCGCCAAGAAGGAACAACGTGGTGGTTTTAGTCGGGGCGAGTCCAACATAACCCGTCTTTGCCCCCGCGAGGACGGGTATGCGTAGGCACTTCTCCACGGTAAAAAAATGGTTAAGAAAATTTAAATGTAAATTCGCCATTGTGGAACATAAAACGATAAAATTTTGTGTATAGATACCTAAAATGAGTCATAAGAATTTTTTTTTTAGCAATGTTGTAGTTTCAAACTGTACAAAGATGAACTAAGGGTTTAAATGGGGATGAAAGTCCATTTGAAGTTAAATCCCCGATACTTTGTATCTAACAATAAACACATACAATTACATTTACATTATTATGTACAGTATATTTGAATACACCTCGCAGACTCCTATTCCATCTGGGCGATACCGGGCGTAAAAGGTAGTTCAATAAAAATATGTTTTATGAGTTTCTTTCGCCAATTTTTTTCAGTTCTGGGACGTGTTTGTTGATCAATATAAGCAAGCGTAAACTTCCAAAGTGAACAAATATATATGAATTTGTTTAACTAGCTTCGTAATCGACATATTACATTTTTACACAAAATATAAATCAATATGATATTTAAAATATACATTTTATTACAATTTTACACATTGCTTATTCTAAATACATTAATATTGATGTAAAGAACGTGTAATTATTCTTCAGTAATGGTCGTATATTTTTTTATTTCAATTGTTTAAATACAATCACTTGCTAATTTTCGTTTGTGATAATTTCATTTTACTAATATGTAAATTGATATTTATTATCTACCATAGTATGGCAACGAAAATTTCGTGCTTTGAATGTCTTCTCGATATTTTAAATTCTTTTAAAGATTTAACAAACAAACCCTAAAACCTAATTGTAGCTGCATTTCTAAAAGTGCAACCGCTATTAACTTTAGAAGGCTTATGCAGTATCCATATTTATTTAGTCTTAATACTCTTTAACATACTAAAAGCTTCTCATATAAACAAAGCAGATTAATGATTTCCCAAAGTAATGTTTAAGCGGTAAGTATTTTCCCTTAATATTAAATAATAAATGTTCGTGACATAACGAATTTTATTATTACATGCAATAATAATAATCTTCGCACAGTTTGGGATCTTACTGGTAGCCGTGATCCCCATCATTAAAATTCAATGCTTAATCCTTATTTAATAAAAGCAACGCGCTTAATCCTCTATGAGCAAGAAGGCGTTCTATAGTAAAGCTGTGGATTAATGAAGACAGTGAATTATTCAATTCACGTAAGCCGCTTTAAAATCTGTATTAGAAATTTGTGCATTTGAGTTGGTTTTGATGGTAAATAAAACATTAGCAACACATGTCTTCCTAAAGTATTGTAACATTCTCCAGTCATATCTCCTACTGTATCATAAACTTTCATGATTTAGAATAATTCACCTGCAAGGAAGGAAACGTAGGTACAGTACAGCATGTAGTTTTTATTAAAAGTCCCAACGTTGTATGCGAGCATTTAATGAGAACCGGACTATGTTTGTTGTTGATAATGTGTTTAATAGTGCAGGTTTGAAGACAAAAGTCTTTAATCAATGCATCATTTCGTGATGATTAAGAGAGTCGAAACGTGGCTTCTGACATGATTGGTCCACGAGGCTGCCCAGTCACGTAGTTTAACAGATTGACGATGAACCAATATTGTTCTTGAGGTAAATCGTCATTCGGGAATACGGAGATTTACTTGATTCTTGAAATGCTTATCTCTGTTTCTTTTCTGGTTTAATTTGGAAGCGAGTAGTAAGGAATTGGCTATCTTGGCGTTCATTGAAAGGCTTCGTCCAGCAATGTTAAGAACATATACATTGCGAGAATATATTTTCAGCTGTTATAAATGAATTGAACTTCCTCCGTAGCCTAGTGGTAAGGGCGTATACTCTAGAAACCGCAGGTCGTGGGTTCGAATCCTACGGGGACTCAACAAAAGTGGTTTCCTAGTTGGTTAGAGTGATTCAGGCCAATCTCCCAATTGTCTGAAAAATAAGATGATCCATGCGTCGGATCGGCATGTAAAAAGTCGGTCCACCCACCAACCCGCATTGGACCAGCGTGGTGTGTTACAGTCCAAAAATGATGCTTATGATGAAGATTATGAAGTGAATTAATAACTTTTTAAAAATTGAAAATTGTTTAATTAACATTAGTTGTTTAAACACATTGTTGAAAATAAATTTATATTCTAAATCCTATTTATTCATAGTCTCGCCGAAGAAAAACCTCAAGTTTTAATAGCATCACATCAAAGGCCAGAAAATCCTTTATCGAGCATTCTTTGTCACGAACACAAAGCAGAGACTGAAGCAAAATAGCAGACTTTAAAGTAAAATACAGCTAATACTTTTTTACATTTAAACTTAAACTTGGAATAGATTCAATTTAATCTATAATGTAGTAAGTAGTAGAATGTTCATAAAACTAGCAATTCTCTATTGTTAAAAATTATTTCGGTGAAAACTCATATTTATGAAATATTTATTCCTTATAAGGCCCTTTATTATTTATTATAGTGATTGTCTATTTAGCAATAATATTTACAGTTTGTATCAGTATTAATCGTATATGGAATGTTATTAAATGACAACATACACATTTTTCATTATATTCCTGATTTAGCTAACAGATATACTAAGAAAGCGATGTCTTTTCAATATAAAATACATATTCTTTACAGTAAATCTGCTATCCGTTGGTGAAAATTAGATCCAGCTTAAGCTCAATCTCTCTACAAAATAGTTAATGTGTGGACGCTACGTAATGCTGATCATGTTCCTAATTAACATTCTAAATTAGAATGCAAATTGACTTGATACAGGTTCTCTCGGCCGGTAACTCGAACTGATGCTATTTCTCCTTTGATTGAGATTTAAAAGCTATCTATATATTCCTATGAGATTAAAACCTTAAATATTAAAAAAAATATAAGTGTAAACGATTTATCCAATTTTAGATTAATTTATTTTGTAATGTTATAAAAGTTCTATCTCTGCAATTAATTGTTAAATTTACGTGGTTATTATGCATATCACTTCTTCTCATTTTTACGGATTATTCTTGTTAATTCATTACATATATTCACCATGATCACGGGCAATCTTAGATGGTGGAAAGAGTCCGAAACGGCGGGAATGTATATAAATCATAAACAAAAAGTGAATTTGATATGAATTTGATATTTCTATTCATATGTTTTTAACTTTGTTTCACATTTAAAAGCTATTTATCCGGTAAAATTTAATTCGGGTCAGTTTTGTGACAATATTTTAAGAGTTATTCGAGAATGAACACTTTTTAGTATGAATACCAATAAAAGGCAATAATATTTTATTTATGTAGATCAGGTTTTATTTACTAATAAGTATAGTTTAATACTATGAACCTTTAGACTTAGAGGTGTATAATTGAAACAATCAATTTTTTAGCAGTAAAATCGGTTAAATGTTTAAAATTTCAAAACACATCATTTCTGACATTATAAACTAAACTTTTGTTTGGATATGGCCAGCCTTTACCTACTAAAGATCAATGTAAATATTATACTTATTATCGACGCACAGATTTCCTAAATACCTGTTTAATTCCTAGTTCATGAACCACTATGATTGAATACTTTTAAAATATTAATAAGTTGCTTAATAAATACATCATCCATAAAAAACTATAACCATTGCCATTAGCGTCAATTATGTTGCGCTACAATCTGCTTTCTCCGACAAAAGTAAGTAATAGCCGTATGTCCACTTTCAATCAGGTGATTCGTTACGTAGCGCTGAGTTTGCATTTTGCGACATGGAATGTCGTACCATGATGACGGGCTTCCCGAAAACGAGTGGAGCTGCCGTTGCGCACAAGATCTGCGCAATACTTCTATCATCGATACTGAGCTCAAAAGACTTAAAATTGACATTGCTGCCGTACAGGAAACCAGGATTGAAGATGAAGGGTTAGGTCGTGAGGCCAACTTTACATTCTTCTGAAAGGGTGAACCACGAAGCCACACAAGAACACGAAGTAGGGTTGCTGTTAAAATCCACATACTTAGTGCAATTGAAACACCTGTGGGTGTGTCGGAGCGAATAAGGGTCATGCGCCTTAAGACAAAAAGTACACTCTCATGTCCGTCTACACAACACAATTCTACAACCAGCCTGAAGAGACATTGCGTACGGTGACCTCATCAGACAGAGTCCTTCTGATTCGTAAAAAGATCCACTCATCCACACCGTCGTATCGTAGGAAGAGAATTGATCTACATTAGACATTACGTTTGAAGCAATGATCCGCTCAGAATTTGTCTCCTGGGACATGTCAACCGCACCTCAGGATGAGTGAAAAAAGAATTGAATCTCTTCGCACTAATTCCGCAGCACAAACTTTCGGATATCAGAAAATTAAAAGCCAAGACTGGTTCGTTCAAAATCACGAATAGTTGTGGCCCCTAATTAACTTGAAACGTAAAGCCTTTTGAACTTTCGGCTTAACCTTTGCGACGACACACGTAAGGACTTTTGTAAAGAAAAGGCTTCGTCCTGTATGGGTAGCAAACGCGTCGACCAATTTTGGGGAAATTGCAGAAGCTTGCAGACCGCGTTTACCCTGAAGCACAATGCAGATTCCAGGTTCAACGGTCAACTGTCAAGAAAAGTGTAGAGAGCAACAGGCCCTGCTTGTCATTGCATTTGTCGACCTAAACAAGTCATTCGACTCTGTGAGCACGGAGGGTTTATACTCAGTTCTTGTCCGAATCGGATGCCTGCCAAGACTCCTGACGATAGTGCAGTCATTTCACGAGGGTATGCACACCATAGTGTTGCACAACGGTGACAACTCTCCAGCCTTTGCCGTCTGCAGGGGCGTTCGCTACGGATGCGTTCTGATCTATCACTCTTCGGTACCTCTTTTCTGCACTTCTGAAGACTGCACACGACGACAAACAGCAATACCTTTACTGGCAACTGAAGGAGATGTTGTATTAATGTAAAGCTATACAACTCTTTGTCACCCACAACCAGGCTCAGCTCCTTTGATGACAAATGCAACAAATGTGCATTCGTCCTTCTTCCAGCTCCTTTATGGACAATCGCGCAATTCACCAGGGCATGCGACCCTTTTCCATGTCTATAAATGCTAAGAAGACCGTAATTCTGGCGCAAGGTTGTTCAGAACTTTCAGTCATTACGCTAAACGGTGTACGATTCGGGGTAGTATACAAGCTTTTGCTACTTACTTTCGCAAATGTTGAGCAATCTCTCACTAAAAGTAGAACACAAGAAAACTACGTAAAAGAGCTTGGGATAATAAACACCTTTCGGTTTAAACTAAAATGCTTTTTACCAATGATTTGTTCTGAGAACACTCCTGTATGGTGCGGAATCCTAGACAACGTTAACAAAACAGAAACGACCGCCTCCACTAATTCTAAATGCGCTGTCTTCATAGCTTCCAAGGCTTAACATGCAACCGTGTGACGAACGCGGCGCAGCTGCCTAACGTCACTGCCATGCTAAAATAAAAGTGACTGCGGCGGCTGGGGCAAGGTCCATTGGCCGACCTAATTTTGCGCTTCAAAGATAGTGCAAAACGTGATATGGCTGCATTTAACTGCTCTAGCAGTCAATGTGTGTGTCAACCTGGCTGAAAAGCGAAACAAATGGCGAGGACTCATCACATCAACACTTAAAAATAGTATTTACAGGTGCGTCAGTAGTTAAGTTCTGTCAAAATTATTGCTCTCGGCGTTGCGAGTTGCGAGCATGAATTTAAATAACCCTCATAAGAGTTTATACCTATCTATCTGTTTGATAGTGTGTAAAAATTAATAGCAAATATTTAAAGTTTTTCTTATACTTGCAAATATGCTTGTTTTTATTCCATTAAGAGTATCATTTTTTTTATGAATCTCGCAAAGACCCATTGGTGTAGTATTTCAAACACAACTCAGAATGCAAATTTTAAGGATTTTGGCGATGGATTGCTATGCGTTACGTAACGAGTGCAAATAAAATTGTTGACAGTGGAGTCAATGCAATTTCAATGTTATTTTTTTCCGGCAGATATTTTGACAGAGATGGAAAACTAGAAAAGGAAACAAAATTGCCTATAAAATGACCTGGTTTCGGAGGTTCCCTTAAAAATACATGAAGTTAAGTGGCTGTAAAGGTAAAATAAAATCATGAATGTAAAGTTGACCTACTTAAAAACATTTTTGGTATGTAATAGAATTTGAAAAGACTGTTTGCAACTAGCATTTTTTTATATATAGTAAAATTTTAATATTGATTAAATTACCTTTTTGTGTGTTTGCAAAAATTGCATTTTAATCAATTATAGAATTGTTTTTAATTATATTTAAGTAATGTCTACCATAGCCTAGCTGTAAATTATATAGCTAGTTATTTCTAGTAAATAAGAAAGACTATTTCTACTGTATAGTGGACAATTCCTTTGGAAACACCTTATAAAAATAATTTGTCTTCGTTAACTATATGTCTATGTCTCTGTTCTATAGGACCAAAAAATATTTGTATAAATTTTGAATTTTATGCATTAATAATTTTGAAATTTGTCAATTTATACCCGTTTAGGTACTTAAAAATTAACATAAAACTGAATTGCTTAGGTTCCTTTGCGCGACCCGTGAATGGATTTAATCGATTTGTTTAAAATTTTATGCAAAAAGTTGTATAAAAATATTTTTAAAAAACTTTACAATGATAACGTCGTTCTGAATTTTTATTAAAAAAAAAGACTTATCGATTTAAGTATTTTTTTATTTCCAACAGTCATAAAAAAAATTAAACAAAGAATTTGACCTTTTTCTTATTTTTTTGTGTTAATAATTTTACATTTCCTTTTAGGCGACAACAAAAAATTGCATTTCATAAAATTTTTAAAACAATTTGCATTAAAGACATTTTTGCATTTCATAAAATTATAGATACTTTCAAAGTTAAGTATAATAATGCAGTAGTCTAGATAAAGCCCGCGTGTAAAAGGGAATAAAGCACTATGCATTAAAACATTATCTTAATCTTCAGAAATGAACTTCTCAAAAGATAGAAATTAAAACCGGTCGCTTGAAGAATTAGTGACAAGAAATAGTTCACATTTAGCATTATTTTATGAAATATAAATGTAATACGAAATATTTGAAGTTATTTTAATTTTATGTTAAAAGACTTTTGAATGTGTGCTTGTTGCTTAATTTATAAAAAATCTGAAAATATCTTAGTAAGTATATTTGAGGACCAGGTTACCGAGTGCCGCGTAAGCCAAAAAATGTTGCAAGTAATACTGTACTTAAGCCGGCCACTGATCTTTATTATTTTAGGACTAACGGCGTGCACTTTTAATTTCAATTTTAGTTAAAAGTTTAACCATCCTGGATTTCTGCACTCGAATGAGTTTGATTATATATATAAGTGTATATAAGTTCAAATTGACATTTAATCGATACAATCTTTCAGTGCGAACATTGTACTACCAGAGTTTTATGAAAGCAGCTTACGGTCAAAAATAGCTAAGCAAACTGGGACACAATAACTACTTTATGATTGAGAATTCTATTATTTCAAAATTAAAACAAAGCAAACCAATACAGGTCCACCCCAAGATAGAGTTGTATGAAATTTCTTTTATTTATTTTTTATTAATAAGCCATCAAAAAATCTTTTTAAGGTTTTTAGTTTAAAATTGAACAAAAAATGGGAAAAAATCGATTATATTTTTGTAGTAAAATCAATTATTTTCAATCGCTTTTTTATTTTATTAAAATAATAATCAATATACTAAACATCTTAATGTATGTGACATTACGATTTTTAGTTAGTAGTTCATGAATCACCGGTTTATTTATTTTTACACAAGTTCTATTTCACTTGTAATTACTTACAAATTTAATTAAATAACTTATAAAAAAGTACATAAAAATAAATATACAACATATATACAGTTATACGTATATATATCAATACATAAACATATACATAATTACATACACGCATAAATTTATACACAATACATAATCTATTAATCCAACTAATCCTCTATCTAGCAGTTTTACCGGTGAGACATTTCTTTATTATGCATAGGGACCCCACCATTTATGCTAGCCTTAATTTATTATAAACGAAGGGACCAAGTTTTTTATCGACGCATTCTTTTCATTTTTCACCTCTACTGCTTCATGTGCTTTGCAAATTATAATAATTACCTCTTTTACCTCTACAGTTATTTTCTTTCTTTTATGTAACTTTCTAAAAATCATTTAGTATTGTCTTGTGATAAAAAAATTAGTGCAGACTACACGTTTTAATAGTAGGACTGAAATAATTTTTGCCCTTCGTATAAATCCTTAATTGTATATTTACTAAAATATTTATAACTGTATTACCGCTAGTGCACAAAAACTATAACAAGGGTATAATCAATAATTAAAAAAAGAAAACAAGCTATACTTGTGTTTTGTAATCGACGCTGAATTCTTTATTTTCAACTTTAATATCAATTGCAGCATTATGAAAACATTAAAGTGAGGTCTTATCGTGTATCATCATCCTTTAATGCTTTTCATGTATCTGAGCAGTATGTAAAATTGCTTGTTGAATCATTTATATCACCCTCATGCGAAGAATGCAGGTCCTCTTTTTGCCGGATAACGATTGAGAAAGTACACGTGGCAATTTTAGCCGCAAAGTAATAATGTTAAAGACTTTCTGTATTCTGGTTTGAGAAGCAACATAGCTAGCATAAGTAAACGAGACGAAACTTCACATGATTCAAAGCGGCAAGCTGAGTTGTTGCGTTTTTGTGAGCGTTTTTTCTGCGTTATTAGGTAAAGAATTGCTTATCTTGACGTTTTTGTAAGTAAACTGCTATTATGTTAAATTCACATAAACTTCGGTAATACCCTTTTAATACATACATATAAAGGTAAAAAATATGTATTTTATTAAAATTGCTTTGAATAAGTAGTTACTGTCAACCTATATATGTTTCAATTTTATCACTTACGATAACCTTTTTACTTTTACAAACCAGATTTGCCTAATTAAAACACATTCCTTACAGCAAAATATTAAGCTATTAATTTAGACACTGTTACGGTAAATATATATATATAGCTGCCAATCATTGAAAAAGCAAATAGATTGTCTGATGACGATACACTAAATTTAAAATCACATACTAGCACTATTTAAATCGGTTTGATAAAATCATTTTCAAGTATTCTGATGTTTTGTACCACAATAGCTTTTAACGGTTAATGAAAACTAAACAGACTCTGTTTTACTCACTTAGGTTTACACGTTATAGCGACCGCGAGACAACGCTGGAAAGCATGCCTTATTAAAAAATAATCAAGCACTTGCCCTTATGAACATGGGCTGTGTTCTATATGTACTACTTTTAATTGCATAAACCGCGTTCATTAAGCTCATTCCATTGTTACATTTTACAATGCCCAAACTTATAATTTCAATAGATTGTTGTAATTGAATAACTTTAATCCGAATTACAATAGAGTATTTGATAGACAGTAAAGTTTCAAAAAAAGCTCAAAGTTATTTGAAGTGGTTTCATTTAAGTTAAGTTCAAAAGGTTAATTGAGCAAAAGATTTAAACGTCCTATATTAAAATTTTAGGCCATTTATTTATTGATTGTCCTTCTTATTCACGTAGACTTTGGTTAATAACGCTTTTTACGCAGCTTGACAACTACTAGCCATCGATCAGACACTAGATCTGATCGATGACTAGTAGTTGTCATTAAATTTTAAGTCACTGACGTCCTATAGATGTCTAGACCCGAAGAAGGTATTGATACCCATGACTGACAATTTAGATAAACTTCTGGGTTATCTGACTTTTCTAGCAATGGATAATCGACCCACACTGCACTAAACAACCTGAATATAACTATAACACAGAGTAGTTTCTCGCTGAATTCGAACCACGACCTTCGATTTGTAAAACAATTATTTTCATCATATTGTTAATAAAATAAAACATTTCGTTTCAACAACTATTATATAAATAGTCTAATATAACTAACGGGTACAGTTTCTAATATCAAAATCTGATATTGTTGCCATGACGACGCTCTCCGATTAACTCGATATTGTATTATTTGTTCCTCAATCCTCTACTCTTCAATAAAAGTGCTGCTTGTTTCTGAGTTTCAGTTTTTGTTTGTTCGTTCTCAATAATACCCGTTTCCGAGTATCTAGAATAAACAAAGTGGTTTATGTTTCTCAATGATAGCTTTTTATTTCTTACTGGACGCTCTTTACCATAAATTCTTTATCCTTCCAAGCTCGATTCTTGTCAGGGCCGTGTGTTATTCATTTATTATTCAACATAATGCATACAATTACTTCAATTTAGCTACGAATCTAAATGAAGAATTATTTTCGTTTAAACTTATATATCTCTACAAGCTACAAATAAAACACTTATGTTAGGTAGGAATCACCATTTTCTGTTTACAAAGATGCCAAAAGAATTTGAAACTTCACTTTACTTTTTAAAACTGAAGTCTTAATTCTATATTTAATATTTCGATTCACTTT
Source organism: Lamproptera curius (assembly GCA_029286875.1). Taxonomy (NCBI): domain Eukaryota; kingdom Metazoa; phylum Arthropoda; class Insecta; order Lepidoptera; family Papilionidae; genus Lamproptera; species Lamproptera curius. The sequence goes on from JAGSMT010000157.1 coordinate 537,341, forward strand.
ACGTATTATTAAATTAGTCTTAAATATACCAATATATTTTTTTGTATTTCAAAACCATAATACACGTTTCCCATCTTACCTTTAAAAAACACCTGTTTTAGTTTGCAACAAAAGCTTTATATCGTTACCCAATAAATAATGGACCGAGAAAAGTAAACATTTCTTATTTATTTTATTCCGAAAGAAAACTAGCGTAGCAACTCGGGCAGAAGTAACACCTTTTAGTCACGATAACGACATGTCAAAGGCTAGTGCACCTTTATCAAGCTTTCTTTGTCGCAGACACAATAAAGCCAACTCGCCTTATTGAAAGTGGACATACGGCTATTACTTACTTTTGTCGGAGAAAACAGATTGTAGCGCGACATAATTGACTCTAATGGCAATCGTTATATTTTTTTATGGATGATTTATATACTTTTATCAAACAATGTAAATGAAAAATAATTACTATTTTCACCAGTTTTCTATTACAGAGCCCATGATGGACAATTAACAATACATATAGTATTTAAGGGTTCTATGTATTCTCAACTAACTGCTTCCGTAGCCTAGTGGTATGGGTCTATGCCTTAGAAACCGGAGGTCATGAGTTCGAATCCTGCGGGGACTTAACAAATTTTCATTGTGGTTTCCTAGTTGGTTATGGCAATTTGGACCGATCACCCAATTGTCCAAAAAGTAAGATGGTCCATGCGTCGGATGGGCATGTAAAAAGTCGGTCCACCTATCAACCCGCATTGGACCAGCGTGGCGGGATACGGTCCAAAACCTCCTACTGGATAGAGGTGTATTAGGGAAGGCCTATGTCTAGCAGTAGACTATCATAGGCTGATGATAATGAATAGATTCTCAATCATATACTATCAATTATGTCCCAGTCTGTCTAGCTATTTTTGACCATAAAATGCTACAATATAACACTGGTAGCACAATGTGTTCGCACTAAAAGCGGATGGGCATGTAAATAATCGGTCCGTCCACCAACCTGCATTGAACCAGCCAGTTGAGATACGGTTTAAACAACTTCTAATGGAGAAGGCGTTTTTCTAAAAATTAAAAAAAATTCCATTTAAATACACCAATTTTCATTTCATATTTCTTTATTTTAAAATCGGTTTATACACATATGTTGATTTTTCGCATGCGGTTGAAACACAGTAGCTTTTAATGGTTTATGAAAAACAAAATAGATTGCGCTCTGTTTTACTCACTTAGGTTTACACTTAATAGCAAACGTGAAACAACACTGGATAGCAAGCCTTATTAAAAATTAACTAAGCACTTCTGTTTAGGAACATAGGCTGTGTTCAATATGTACTATTTTTAATTGCATAAACCACTTTCATTACGCTCACTCAGTTATTACGTTTTACAATACCCAACCGTATAATTTCAATAGCTTGTGATAGTTGAAGAGCTTTATTCCGAATTACAATAGAATATTTGATAGACGGCAAAGTTTCAATGAAGGTCAAAGTTATCTTAAGTGGTTTCTTAGAATAAAATTTAGAAGGTTAATTTTGCAACAGATTTAAACCTCCTACAATAATAATAAAGAATCATAAACACTTATTTTTATTATGTGGTCTATATTAATAGCAACATTTCATTGCAGCCAAATCTTTCATAAATATTCTACTCCTAATCACCAAAGTATATCTAATATCAGATGCCCATATTGTTGCCATGACCACGTCCACTCCTTCCTAATTCTTCCACCAATTCCTTCGAGCGAATGGTTCAAATCGTTTAAAAAAATCATTTCTAATGATTCAGATAATGTTTCAATGCTTAGTGCTTCATTCTCTTTTTATCGCATAATTACACTTAGCTTTGAAAGCGTCTATAACTTTGTGAAATCACACAATCACATAAAAACAAATGTATTTATGTGAATGTTATTATTTTTGTCCTAATGTCGCCTTTAAAAGAAATAGAGAATTATTAGCAATGGAAAAAATAGTTAAGTTTTTATTTGAAATTTTTAGTAATTGTCAGAAATAAAAAAAATCTCAAATCGATTTGTCTTTCTTTTTAAAATAAAAATTCAGAACAACTTTATCATTGTAATTGTTTTTGAAGTAACTGTATAGTAAATAGTAAAAGTAATTTTATACAAATAGCTTACACTATTCAGTTTTGCGTTAAAATTTTAAGCACCTTAACAGGTACAGATACACATCTTCAGCCTGTAATAGTCCACTGCTGGACATAGGCCTCCCTTATACACCTCTATCCATTAGGGATTTTTGGACCGTATCCCACCACGCTGGTCCAATGCGGTTGGTGGGTGGACCGACTTTTATATGCCTATCCGACGCATGGATCATCTTAATTTTCAGACACTTGGGTGATCGGCCCAAATTGCCCTAACCAACTAGGGAACAACAATGCAGATTTGTTGAGTCCCCGCAGGATTCGAACCTCGACCTCCGGTTTCTAAAGCATACGCCAATACTCACTAGGCTACGGAGGCAGTTAACAGGTATAAATTGACAATTATTTAATTTAATAACGCATAAATTTTAAAATTTAATTAAATATTTTTTTGCATTTTAAAAGTTAACAAGGCCCAATGATTTTTCATTTTTAATACAAGGAGTTTTCACAGGAATAGTCTACTATATAGTAGAAAAAGTCTACCTTATACACTAGAAATATAGGATGATATTTCAGAGGAATATTCTAGTATACCTATATGCTGTAGATAGCTACCTAAATATTTTATTGCTAAGCAATGATAGACATTACCCAAATTAATTTTAATTATAATTTTCCTATAGATTAGAAAGCGATTGTGACATATACAAATGTAGTTTAATTCATTACAAACTTTAATAAAATTTTATTAAATTTTAATGAAATTTACTTAATGTTTTTATTATAGGATAGCCAGATGCAAAAAATCTTTTTAAATACGATCACAGATAAATAATATTTTAAAGTAGGTGAATTTGATATATATGGTTTTACTTTACCTTTTCAGTCACTTCTTTTCATGTATTTTAAGGCAATTTCGAAACCAGGTCATTTTAAATGCAATTTTGTTTCCTTTTCTAGATTTACATCTGCGTCAGAATATCTGACGGAAAAATATAAATCTAAAATTGCATTGGCTCCACTGTCAACAATTTTGTGCAAATAAAATTGTTGACAGTGGAGCCAATCGTTACGCGTTACGCATAGCAATTGGTCGCCAAAACCCTCAAAATTTACATTCTGAGTTTTGTTTGAACTACACCGATGGGTCAGTGCGAGATTGATAAAAATATTACATTTTTACTCGTAATGGAAAAGAAAAGGTTAACAATAACCGTTGCAAAACATTCTTTTTATTTGGAATGCGTATCTACACAAATATTAGAAAAGCAAAAGATATTTTGTTATTAATTTTTTACACACCATAAAATAAATATATTAGTTTGTAATTTTATGTAAGTTTATTTAAATTCATGCCCACAGCTCTCAACACCGAGGGCTGATCTCCGCAAAACGCTAACTGTGCGTTAATTTACGATTTCCCTTAAGAATATTTTTTACTAGATGAACTGGTACATGTGCCAATATGACACAGCAAAGGTTAAGCCGTATTCCCAATAGATGGCCACTGTCACCGCTTGGCTATGCAGATCCTTCAACTCTAAAATAACTTATACGGTAGAAGCGGGGCCAGGCAATATTGAATTAAGACAGCATTTTATTATGTATCATTTCTTAGCAACACTGAAATCAGGTTTTGTTGTGTTGTGTTCCAGTCATAAAGTTACGGTTTTGGTTCGAATAAACCAGCAAGCTTCGTGCCGTATGGCGATCAATAGCTTAGAAAGCAGAATGATAGTTCAAAATATATTCCAATTTGATAAAAAAGGGCAAAACTTGAATAGAAACCTGATATGATGTTGCTTAAAATATTTTAATAACGTAAATTTTAGGAACTTACAAAATAAAGAACGTAGTTTACATTTCTAATATGCAACTTCCTTTCAATACAAATCCATATTTAATTAAGGTTTAGAATTAACACAAGTCAGATTGAATATTCTGTGAAAATATATTAAGTTAGACTTAAGACTCTACAATTACTATCAAAATAATTTCTACTCGCGCTGATAATCAAAATAAATTCAATTATCACTTGGTGTCTTAAAGACATCGACAACCGAAATAAAGTTCTTTTCATCACTATCAAAAAAAAGTGTCACAACCATAAGGGATCAACATAGTTTAAAACTGAACTTAGTACAGTGAACCACTATAAATCTAATATTGCTGCACATGAACACGCTAATATACTAATTTAAACTTCTCAGATACAATGTGAACATTTTATTTTTGTTTTCAAAGGCAGACAAACAGTCAGCCCACCTGATGTTATGTGGTCACCGACGCCCATAGATATTGGCAATAGCAAAGGTACCACCAATGCGCTGCCTACCGTGAGACCTAGGATCTTGTTTACCCAATAAATATGTTGGCTACGGTGCTCTTCAAACCGGAACACAGTAGTGTTTTCGCACTACTGCTTTGCGGCAGAAATAGATACCGTGGTGGTACCACTTCAGAGGACCCCCTGCAGAAAGGGGACCTACCACCGTTAAAAACTGATTTCGGACTGATTTTTAATATCAGTATACAGTTAGGTATAGTACAGTTAGTGTGCAAAGCTATTAAAACAGTCTTATCAATAATCAAACAAAGGATACGTAATACTAATACCAACAGCAGTATTTGTTAATGTAATTGTTGTTTCTTTCCATAATTTTTCAATTTAATATCTGTATTCTTACTCTGAAACCGTTATAGTAGGACCAGTATCACGTATCAAGCAGCGATTACTGTCTTTCATGTTAACAAAAAACAAGCATTTTAAGACTTTTTCATCTAAAATTTTGCCGCTCTTTTACAATCAGACTTGTAACATGGTCCCATTGTTACGTTCGAATTAAAAATCCGCAAAAAAATATATTATCTTAAATAATGACTAAAACCAGTGGTAGGTCCCCTTTTTACAAGGGTACTTTTTACAATAGTGGGTACCACCGCGGTTCCTATTTCTACCGTAACTCAGTAGTGTGAAAACACTACTGTGTTCCGGTTTGAAGGGCACCGTAGCCAGCGTATTTGCTGGGTAAACGAGACTTAACATCTCTGTCTCACGGTAAGCCGCGCGTTGGTTATTCTTGTATTGCCAATGTCTATGGGCGTCGGTGACCACTTTCCATCAGTTGGCCCGACTGCTCGTCTGCCTGCGTAGACAATAAAAAAAATAAAACAATACTTTAAAGATATTTTTATGCAGCGGTAACATAAGATCATAAACCGATTCTTTTGACACTGTTTCGGTACAAAATATCTTTTTGTGCCATAAATTTGAAACAGATTATCTAATGTGGTATAAAAAATTACCTTTTAATCTGAACTTAAAATCATCTTGCTCTCTCTTTACTTCAAAATGCATTCACATCAAAAAATAATTACATTTTTTCCAAAATTTCCTTTAAATACACTAATTTTCATATAATGTGTCTTTTTTTTGAGTAAGTTTCATAAAATGATCTTCAAATATGTTGAATTATGGCTTGGCGTTGAAGCACAATAGCTTTTATCGGTTAATGAAAAACCAAACAAACTGTGCTCCTGTTTACTTAAATTTACACTTTATAGTGAACGTGAGACAAAGCTGGAAAGCAAGCCTTATTAAAAATAAATCAAGCACTTTTGCTCAGGAACATGGGCTGTGTCCAACTGCTTTTAATTGCATGAACCACTTTCATCAAACTAACTCTGTTATTACATTTTACAAAACCCAACCGTATAATTTTAATCGATTGTGGTAATTGAAAAACTTTAGTCCGAATTACAATATAATATTTGATAGACACCAAAGTTTTAATAAAGGTCAAAGTTATCTAAGTTGGTTTCATTTGGGTTAAATTTAGAGGGTTAATTACGTAAAAGATATAAATGCCCTATAATAACAATAAAGGTAATTTTTAGAAGCTACCATTGATTTGCCATTTATCCACACAGACCTAATAGCGCTTTCACGCACATTGACTGGCATCTAACTGTTGAATAATGGTCGTCATTCAATTTTAAGACACTGACGTCATATAATGGACCTAAAAAGACAGTGCTGACTGACAGTTTAGATGACTTCGCAGGTCATCTTACTTTTCGGCCAATTGGCTCTAAATAATTAGAAAACAACTATAGCACAAAGTTGTTTCCTCGCTGAATTCGAACTTACGATTTCCAGTTTGTAAAGCAAGGGCCAATATCATTAGGTTAGAGACGATTTTACGATAATATTTCAAATTGTAACATAATTTTTTAATCAGAAAGTAGTGAATTGAAAAAAAATTGTACACGTATGAACTTAATTAGCTTAAAGTACTCATAATAACATAATTTTATCACATTGTCTACATAAACAGCAACATATTATCGCAACAAAATCTTTCGTAAAAAGTCTAATCTGGCTATCGGGCACCATATCTAATATCAAATTCCGATATTGTTGCCATGGCCACGTTCTCTGATTAACTCGATATTGTTTTTAGTTTCTCATTTCTCTACTCTTCAAAAAAAGTTCCGTTTGTTTCCGAAACTCACTTTTTGTTCTCAATAATGCCGCTTCCGAGTATCTGGAATAAATAAAGCGGTTTATATTTCGCAATGACAGTTTTTGTTTCTTACTGGACGCTCTTTACCATAAATCCTTCCAAGCTCGATTCTTCTCAGTGCCGTTTGTTATTCATTTGTCATTTAACGTAATGCACATAATAATTTCATTTCAGCTGTAAATCTAAATGAGAAATTTATTTTCGTTCTTTATTTATTCCTACATGCTACAAAAAATACGCTTCTGTTAGATAGGAATCACCATTATCTGTTTACAAAGGTACCAAAAGCAAAAGTAACATAATATTTCTTCATAATACAGTTTTAGCCATTTTAAACTGTCCGAGTCAGTGTCCATGGACTCTGGGAAGGATTTGAAACTTTAGTTTACTTTTTAAAACTGAGGTCTTAATTCTTTATTTAATCTTTCTATCCAATTTACGTATAATTAAATAAGTTACCTAAATCCTATCTTGTCTTTAAAAAACAACTGTTTCAACTAGTAGCGAAAGTTTATATCGTCACCTAATAAATAATGGACCGAGAAAAGTAAACATTTCTTATTTATTTTATTCCGAAAGAAAACTAGCGTAGCAACTCGGACAGAAGTAACATCTTTTAGTCTCAACTACAACATTTCAAACTGCCTTCGTAGCCTAGTGGTATGGGCGTGTACCTTAGAAACCGGAGGTCGTGGGTTTGAATCCTGCGGGGACTCAATAATTTTTCACTGTTGTTTCCTAGTTGATTAGGAAATTTGGGCCTATCTCCCAGTTGTCTGATAATTAAGATAACCCATGCGTCGGATGAGCATGTGAAAAGGTCGGTCCACCCACAAACCCTCATTGGACCAGCGAGGCGGGATACGGTCCAAAACTCCTAATGGATAGGGGTGTATTCATCATCATCATCCATTAGGGTATATTAGGGAAGGCCTATGTCCAGCAGTGGACTATCACTGGCTGATGATGATGATGATGATTATGAACGACATGTCAAAGGCTAGTGCACCGGTATCGAGATTTCTTTGTCACAGACACAATTTCGGCTGTAAATCAATAAAGCGACTCTTCCTTATTGAAAGTGGACATACGGCTATTACTTACTATTGTTGGAGAAAACAGATTGTAGCGCGACTAAAGTGATGCTAATGGCAATCGTTATGGTTTTGTATGGATAAATTAAATAACTTTTATAAAACAATGTAAATGAACAATAATTAATATTTTTACCAGTTTTCTATCATGGAAACAGTGCATCACCACTAGGAACAAAACATGTATTTAAGGATTGTGTGCATTTCTCAATTTGCACAATTGCTTAACCAACAAAGGAAAAACTTACAAAATTTTAAACAAAACAGTAAGCAATATTAGCTTTTCCATTTACAATTTTCATCGTTTAAAGAAATGGATAAGAAGTAAAAAATTAAATGTTATTTATTTAGTATATGTATAGACACCAAGACTTTGTACGTATTTATGGCAATATATTCGTTAATAAAACAAAACGTTCTGTTAGTCTAACAATTCCTACAATTAAAATAGTATCTTTTATTCAATAACAAGTTAAACCAATGTTATCGTTTCGTATTTTGCTTATTTATTATCCTTGTTCCGGCAAGTAACTACTAATCAGAAAATAAGATATACTATTAAAGACATATCGTTATATTGAAGGTGTACATATTATTTTTCTGATTCGTAAAGTTCACTGACCTATAAACTGCTTATTTGAGAAACCATAAGCCAATCATAATTTTATTCATTAAGCGCAAGTATTTCATAGGACAGTTCTCACACGATTTCCTTAATTTAAATGACCAGATACAGTCGAATGTATGCATAGAGTACAGACTGTATCTTGAGCAGTATTGGTCTGTTTGGTTTTAAATTTGCAAAAATAGATTCTCAATCATATAGTAACAGTCTCTCCAGTCTGCCTCGCTATTTTAACTATAAGATGATAGAAGCATCTTATAATACCATAGCACTATAGCACAATGTGTTTACACAAAAAGCGGATGGGCATGTAAATAGTCGGTCCACCCACCAATCCGCATTGGACCAGCGTGGTGAGATACGGTCTTATTCCCTCCAAATACCCTCTCATGGAGAAGGCGTGCATTAGCGAAGGCCTATGTCCAGCTGTGGACTAACAAAGGCTGATGATGATGATAGTAACAGTTATGTCCTGTCTGCGTACCTATTTTTGACCATAAGATGCTAAAACATGTTCGCACTAAAAGCCTAAAGCGATTAAATGTCAATTTAAATTTTCAAATAATCAAACTTATTCGTGTGCAGAAATTCAGGATTACTGTTTCAATTACAGTTTTTTTGGCTTTCGAGAAAATCCTGTACCTGTACCTCAATAGTTCAAATTACAAGCGAGTTACAGTTTCAAGATTTTTAAAATAAAAATAAATTAATTTAATACATTTCTTTTATTATGCAATACATAAAATGATGCTGAATTTAAACTATTTATTGTCCGTTCTTCAAGCGACTGGTTTAAATCCTTATTTTTGAAAAATTAATTTCTGAATATTAAGATAATGTTACCATACTTAGTGCTTTATACTCTTTTTCGCAAAGACTTTATTTACTGCTACTGCATTATTACATTTAGTTTTAAAAGCATCTATAACCTCATGAAATGCAAAAATGTCTTTATGTAAATTTTTTTTTATCTTAGTTGTTTGAAAAGAAAATAATTGGCCCAAGAAAACAAAGACAAAATCTTAGTCTAGTTTTATATTTATATATGTTATCTTTATGTTACGCCCCTTGTGTTTTGTATCCTAGTGATTATATTTAAAAAGTTTTCAGAGGAATACTTTTACATACCTTTGCACAAGAAATAGCTAGCTAATTATTTCATAGCTAACCAATGATAGATACTCAAGTAAAATCAAATACGATTATAAAATTGATTAAAACGTGATTGTGGCAAACACAAATAAAGATAGTTCCGTTAAAAGAAATTTAAATAAATATTTTTTTTTAATAAATAATACGATTACAAACTAAAAAAAAAAAGAAACGTAGGTGAAATTGATATTAATGTTTTACTTTATCTTTACTTAAGCAATTTTTAAGGGGACCTTCGATACCAGGTTATTTTAATTGCCATTTTGATTCCTTTTCTAGATTTCCAACTCCGTAAGAATATCTAACGGAAAAATATAAATCTGAAATTGCATTGGCTCCACTGTCAACAATTTTTTGCACTCGTTACGTTACGCGTAGCAATCGGTCGCCAAAACTCTTAAAATTTGCATTCTGAGGTTGTGTTTGAAAAACTACCCCGATGGATCAGTGTGAGATTGATAAAAAACATTTATACTCGTAACGAAGTAGAAAAGGTTAACAATAACCGTTGTCAAATATTCTTTTTATTTTGAATGCGTATTTACAGCAAATATTGAAAAATCGAAAAACATTGTAAAAAGTATTATTTAGTAGTTTAGAAAATTGATATACAATATATTATGTTAAAAATGACTAAATTTATACTTCAAAGGGATGTTCACGTAGTGGTAAATAAAATCATAAACTTATTCTTTCGACACTGCTACGGAAAAATAACATATTAATTTTTCCATAATTCCATTGAAATACCCCAAATTTCATTTCATATTTCTTCATTTTAAAATCGGTTCATATTCATATATGTTGATTTTTCGCATGTCGTCAAACCACAGTAGCTTTTAACGGTTAATGAAAAACAAAATAGAATGCGCTCTGTTTTAGTCATTTAGGTTTACATTTTATAGCGAACGTGAAACAACACAGGATAGCAAGCCTTATTAAAAATTAACTTAGCACTTTTGCTCAGGAACATGGGTTGTGTTCAATATGTACTGTTTTTAATTATATGAACCACTTTCATTACACTCACTCAATTATTACGTTTTAAATATCCAACCGTACAATTTCAATAGCTTGTGATAATTGAAGAGCTTTATTCCGAATTACAATAGCATATTTGATAGACGGCAAAGTTTCAATGAAGGTCAAAGTGGTTTCTTAGGATAAAATTTAGAAGGTTAATTTTGCAAGAGATAAACCTCCTACAATAATAATAAATAATCATAAACACTTATTTTTATTATATGCTCTATATTAATAGCAAAATTTCATTGCAGCCAAATCTTTCATAAATATTCTACTCCTAATTACCAAAGTATATGATTATTGAAGGGCTTTAGTCCGAATTACAATAGAATATTTGATAGTCGGCAAAGTTTCAATGAAGGTCAAAGTTATCTGAAATGGTTTCATTAGAGTAAAATTTAAAGTTAATCGTGCAAGAGATCCTCCTACAATAATAATAAAAGGCCGATTTCCGAAGTTATCTTTGATTTGCCTCCTTATCCACGTATTTAATAACGCTTTTACGCAGACTGTCTGGCATCTATCTGTTGAATAATAGTTGTCATTCAACTTTAAGACACTGACGCCATATAATGAACAAAGAAAATTGTGCTAACCAGGACTGATATTTTAGACGCACTTCTGGAACCTCCAATTTGTAAAGCAAGGGCCAATATCACTAGGCAGAGACGGTTTTATCATAATATTTCAAATTGTAGCATTATTATATAAACAGAAAGAATAAGCGGTGAATTGAACAATTTGGTACACTTATGTTTTAAATACACATTTCATTGCAGCCAAACCTTTCATAAATATTCTACTTCCAATCACCAAAATATATCTAATATTAAATGCCGATATTGTTGCCATGACCACGTCCACTGATTAACTCGATATTGTATTTTTACGAGCGTATTTTTATTAGAGTAGAGGAATGAGAAACATCTCATTTCTCTACTCTTCAATAAGTGCTGCTTTTTCCGAGATTCAGTAATTGTTCGTTCGTTCTCAATAATACCCGTTTCCGCCTATCTCCAATAAACAAAGTGGTTTATGTTTCGCAATGATAGCTTTTATTTCTTACTGGACGCTCTTTACCATAAATTCTTTATCCTTCCAAGCTCGACTCTTCTTAGTGCCGTTAGTTATTCATCTATCAATTAACGTAATGCACACAATAATTTCATTTCAGCCGTAAATTTAAATGAGGATTTCATTTGAATTCAAACTAACTCAAAGAAAAAGTAACCTAAAATTACTATTCAATCATCTTATCTTACGGCTTTTAAACTGAGTTGGTGCCGTGACCATGGACTGAGGGATTGAGGGAAAGATATTGAAATTAGGGTATAATTTTTAATAATTGTGCAACGATTTATTCTGTATTATATTAAAAGTATTGTGTTGATTTTATTTTATTACTTATATTAGTTGAGTGTTATATTAGTTTACCATTTATAAGTCGTCAAACTGCAGTCATAGTGACTGAACTTTTTATCATATTTTATTATATTATATTCAGGTGATACTGATTGGACTTGGAGCTGACTAAAATTTTGACCATGCTAACCAGAAAATTGTGGAGTTTTTCTTTAAAATTTGATTAGCAATATTTTTTCAAAACTGAGGTCCTTATTGTGTCTTCAATGATTTACATATAATTGAATTAGTCTTACATTTATCAACAATTTTTTTTGTATTTTAAAGCCGAAATACACATTTAGAACCTTGCCTTTAAATAACAACTGTTTTAACTTGTAGCAAAAGCTTTATATCGTCACCTAATAAATAATGAACCGAGAAAAGTAAACATTACTTATTTATTTTATTCCGAAAGAAAGCGTAGCAACTCGGGCAGAAGTAACACCTTTTAGTCACGATAACGACATGTCAAAGGCTAGTGCACCTTTATCGAACTTTCTTTGTCGCAGACACAATAAAGCGAACACGCCTTATTGAAAGTGGACATACGGCTATTACTTACTTTTGTCGGAGAAACAGATTGTAGCGCGACATATTTGACGCTAATAGCAATCATTATGGTTTTTATTAGAACATACATATAAACTTTTATCAAAATAAAATATGTATAATAACATTAATATATCTATCAATGTATTTGTTACAAGTTTTCAATCATACAGTCGTAGTTCATTAACTAGGATGATAACATATATTTAAAGAATCTGTACATTTTCAATTTTACACGTGGTAAAAAAGCTAAAGGGAAAAATTGCCAAGGAACTTTTATTAATAAAACAGTAAGCAATATTGCCTTATCCATTTTCTCATTATTTAGCGATAGGGGTTCTATGTATTTTAAAAATATCATTTTTAAAATACATAGAACTTAAAATTACATAGGCACTATACTACAGGCAAATTATTATTTAAAACAAAACTTTATGTAGCTTAATTCTTGGTTTTGGTTTATTATGCTAGCATTCTTTTAAAAACATGTTTAAAGAAAATTAAACTAGTTAAAGATAAAATTAAATTCCATTATAACATTTTCAGTAATAATAGCTAGTAATAATAGGAAGGTTAATGAATATTATCACTACATATAATGCTCATTTATTATCAAATTTTGGCTAATTACTAGGGCAACTAAAGACTAATCATAAAATAAGATCGTTACATTGAAGACGTAAATATTGTTTTTCTAAACCTATGTTCATCATTATCATCATCACCATAATCAGCCCTTATCAGTCCACTGCTGGACATGGGCCATTTTCAATGAACGCCAAGACGGCCGATCCCCTGCCACTCGCTACCAACTCACCATCCCACCTGGTTGGAGGCCGTCCAACACTCCGCTTTCCTAAAAGTGGCCACCACTCCAGAACCTTAGGGCCCCATTGGCCATCCATTCTTTGAAACACGTGACCGGCCCACTGCCACTTCAATAAGCTAATCCTTTGCGCTATGTCGGTAACTTTCGTTCATAGTCGGATGAATTCATTTAAAAGATTTCGTGTCATATTTATACTAAGTAATGTATAAAACCTTGGTGAATGTGAACTATTTCTTGCTTGTCCCTAGTTCTTCGAGCGAATGGTTCTAATTGTTTAAAAAAATCATTTCTAATGATTCAGATAATGTTTCAATGCTTAGTGCTTCATTCTCTTTTTATCGCATTATTACACTAAGCTATGAAAGCGCCTATAACTTTGGAAATGTGCAAATGTATTAATGTGAATGTTATTATTTTAGTCACAATGTCGCTTTAAAAGAAATAGAGAATTATTAGGAATGGAAAAATAGGTCGAAGTCTTTATTTAAAATCTCAAATCGATTGGTCTTCCTTTTTAAAATAAAATTCAGAACTATTTTATTATTGTAATTGTTTTTTAAGTAATTTTATAGTAAATAATAAAAGTAATTTTATACAAATACCATACGCTATTCAGTTTTGTGTTAAAATTTAAGCACCTAAACGGGTATAAATTGACAATTATTTAATTTAAAAACGCATAAATTTTAAAATTCAAACATTAATTTTTTTGCCCTATAGAAGTTAACAAGGCCCAATGATTTTTCATATTTAATACAATGAGTTTTCACAGGAATAGTCTGCTATATAGTAGAAAGAGTCTATCTTATACACTAGAAATATAGGATGATATTTCAGAGGATTAGTCTAGTATACCTATATACTGTAAATAGCTAGGTCGATATTTCATCAAGCAATGATAAACATTGCTTAAATTAATTTTAATTTCAATTTTACAATTGATTAGAACGCGATTGTTACACACACAAAGATTACCTTTGTGTAATGTGCAACAATATCGGCATTTAATTCAATATAAATTTTAATTAAGTATTTTTTTAATAGGAGTGCCAGATGCGAATAGTCTTTATAATACGATTACAGATAAGTAATATTTTAAAGTAGGTGAATTTGATATTCATGGTTTTACTTTACCTTTTCAGTCACTTCTTTTTATGTATTTTAAGGGAATTTCGAAACCAGGTCATTTTAAATGCAATTTTGTTTCTTTTTCTAGATCCACATCTACGTCAGAATGTCTGCCGAAAAAAATAAATCTTAAATTGCATTGGCTCCATTACCAATAATTTAATTTGCACACGTTACGTTACGCATAGCAATCGGTCGCATAAATCCTTTAAATTTGCATTCTGAGTTGTCTGAAAAACGATACCGATGGGTTAGTGCCAAATTGATAAAAAAAACATTATTACTCTTAACGAAATAGAAAAGGTTAACAAAAACCGTTGTGAAATATTCTTTTTATTTGGAAAGCGTATTTACAGCAAATATTAGAAAATCCAAAATATTTCGCTATTATTTTTTTTACTGCCTCCGTAGTCTAGTGGTTTGAGCGTGTGCTTTAGAAACCGGAGGTCGTGGGTCCGAAACCTGCGGGGACGCAACAAATTTTCATTGTTGTTTCCTAGTTGGTTAGGGCAATTTGGCGATCACCCAATGTGTCTGAAAAGTAAGTGATCCATGCAACGGATGAGAATGTAAAATGTCGGTCCACCCACCAACCCGCATTGGACCGAGGGCTGATCTAGGCAGAACGCTAACTTTGCGTCTTTATTTACTGATTTTCAGGTTCGTATGTTTTGTACTAGATGAACTGGTACATCTACCAATATGTTATACACAGCACAGATTAGGTCGTTTTCCCAAAAGATAGCCACTGTCACCGCTTGCCTTTGCAGATCCTTCATTTCAACGTGGAGATAGATATTACAAAGACGTTAAACAGTACGCTACCTTCATAATTGCCCTCGGGACCGACTCAGGTACGTAATAATCGAGTCACGAGCGTGGACACAGTGGTAGAGTTTATTTAATATTCCGTTTGTTAATTCAGTCAAAACGCTGTCGACTCAAACTCAGATATAACTTATACGGTAGAAGCGGGGCCAGGCAATATTGAATTGAACCAGCATTTTATTTATTATGTTTTATTTCTTAGAAATGCTGAAATTAGGTTTTGCTGTGTAGTGTTCCAGGAATAAAATTATGGTTTTGGTTTAAGTACACCAGCAAACTTCGTGCTGCGTTACCATCAACAGCTTAGAAAGCAGAATGATACTTCAAGAATTATTTCAATTTTGTTAAAAAGGGCAAAACTTAAATAGAACATAAAAATTAAATAATATTTTTTTATTAAAAAAAATGATGTTGCTAGAAATATTTTAATAACTATATGCAACATAAACAAAACTAATATTGCTGCACATGAACACGCTAATAAAATAATTTAAGTCATTTAAATTCTTAAATACCATGTGAACAATTTTTTTATTTTTTTGAAGTTGTACTTCTTTAGGCGCGTTATGAAAAAATGATGAGAGTGAAATTTTAAGATGCGTGACACAAAATTAACAGTTTATAATGAAAACGGTGAAAATGTAATAAGGTCCATATTACATAGTGATAAGGTTGATTTTTGTGTAGGGATAATGGAGTTGTCGTTTTTATTTGCGATAGTTGTTGCATAATGTGCTCTATGAGTTAGGATTAAGGTTCGTTTTGTTATATATATATATATATATTATTATTAATAATATATTTTATTTTATTTAAATTTATATTAAATATATATATATTAAATATATTATTATATAAATATATTAATTTTGTAATGATGTTTATTAATAAATAATAAATAATAATAAATAATAATATCTTTTTATTTTCTTTAACAAAGGTTTATATAAAGTATCTTAAAACTATTCAACTTCAATAACTAAAAAATAATTCTATTCAACTTGATATAATGGTAATATTTTTATTAATTTAATGTGATTTATCTATGTAATACCTTTAGATAAGCGCCATCTAGTCACACATAATCAAAGCTTCTGATTTATAGTACCGCTGTACAAGTAAGTCGACATCTCTTAGGAATTCTACATTTGTAAGCAACAGATGGCGCTGAACTACCAGTTATATGATATATCAAAGTACGTCTTGTGAATCCATAAATTCTTAATCGAATTATTTATGATTAGTTCTTGTATTTCTTGTATCATCTTTAATTATCTTAATTATTTTTGATTGATATTACTTACTATTTGTGAATATTAGTGAAAAAATTGTGCTTATATACTTTTCAAGTGGTCCAATATAATTGAGGTTAACTATCCGTATGTATTATTTATTGATATAAATTAAAATACTTTTATTTAATATAATTAACACTAAATATTATTAAATTATTAATGTTAAATACTTATTATTGGTTATTTAATATTCACAAAATAAAGAAATAAATTTAATAAAACATTTAATAAAAAGTTTGTTATAAAAATTAAAATTGAACATCAAATTATAATAATAATTTTAATATTTGCTATTAAATTGAATAAATAATAAATATTTATTAAAATAACTTAATAAATTTAATGAAAACTTTTGATAAAAATGATAACTGAAGTTCCGATTCAGACATTACGAGGAAGATACTATGGAAGTGGACATCATTTAATTAAAATACAATTCGAATAATAAGACAATTTATGTTAGACTTAATGTAAGAAAATAAATATTTATTTATTTAATTTTTCAAATTTAAACTGAACTTTGTTGATTATCCTTTTCAATCCTTCTATTATTTTTTGTAATTATTTGATTGCATCAGAGCTCTAAAGTATATGATTATCAACGGATGAGAATTAAAATGTCGGTCCACCATCAACCCGCATTGGCCATGGTAGGATACGGTCGATACCTAATGGATAGATGTGAATTAGGGAGCCCTATGTCCAGCAGTGGACTTAACACAGGCTGATGATGTTAATGATTTGATGATGTATTAATTTTTACACATCATTGTGATATATAGATAAAAACTTTATGTGGTTAAATAAATTTTGCCCAAGGTCTAATACTGAGGGCTGATCTAGGCAGAACGCTAACTTGCGTCTATATTTACGATTTTCAGGTTGAGTATGTTTTGTACTAGATGAACTGGTCATCTACCAATATTTAACACTAAGATTAGGTCGTATTCTAAAAGATTAGCCATGTCACGCTTGCTTCTTTGCAGATCCTTCATTTCAACGTGGAGATGATATACAAAGAGTTAAAAGAGACCATAATTGTCCCTGGACGATCAGGTGTAAATCAGTACGACGTGGACACACGGTAGAGTTTTTTAATATTCGTTTGTTAATTCAGTCAAAACGTGTCGACTCAAACTCAGATATAACTTATGGTAGAAGTGGGCCAGTCAAATTGAATTGAACCAGCATTTTATTTATTATATTATTTCTAAAACGCTGAAATAAGGTTTTGAAACTTTAGTGTCCAGGAATAAAATTATGGTTTTGGTTTAGCAACAGCAAACTTGTGCGCCTACCATCATACTTAGAAAGCAGAATGATACTTCAAGAATTATTTCAGACTTTGTTAAAGAGGCAAAACTTAAATAGATATTAAATAATTTGTTGATAAAATAAACTTGACATGATGTTGCTGAAATATTTTTAATAACTGTATGCAACTTTAAACAGAAACTAATATTAGCTGATGAACACGCTAATAAAAATACTTAAATACAGAACAATTTTTATTTTTTGTAATCAAAGGCAGTCAAACAGTCAGACCACCTGATGTTAAGTAGTCACCGACGGCCATAGTCATCGGCAATACCAAAGGTACCACCAATGCAGTGCCTACCGTGAGACCTAGGATGTTACGTCTTGTTTACCCAGTAAATATGCTGGTACTATTTGTTTTGTAATTGATGTTTCATTCCATAATTTATCAACTTAATATCAGTATTAGCATTCTGAAACCAATATAGTGGAACCAGTATCACGTATCAACCAGCGTTTAGCGCTTCCATGTTGAAAAAAAAACAAGCATTTTAAGACTTTTTTATTTATGTTTTTACCGCTTTTTTACAATCAGACTTGTTATATGGTCTAAACTTAATGTTCGAATTAAGAAGCCGCAAATTAAAATTAATGTATACTATATTTTGCTAAATAATGACTAAAGCAATACTATAAAGATATTTTCACGCAGCGGTAACATAAGATCATATTATTTTAACATAACATTTAAAAATAGTTACTGAAATTTGTTGTAAAATTTTGTCGGAACTTTTGGAAACTTTATATAAATTACTTTTGAAAAATTTTAAACATCTGTGGAAATTTCCTAAGTCCGTATTACGGTCACAGTGACGCGTGCAGTGACGCGAGCTTAAAAGGATCATAGTTCGAACCCCTAACTCTTCAAAAATTTTTTAAGTTATTTAAAAAAAAAATTAGTTAAAATAGTTTTTTCAGAAATTGTTTAAAAATTTATTTGAAACTTTTGGAAAATTAATATAAATTCTTTGGAAGAATTTTTTAATTGATAATAAAATTGTAATAGGCTTTGACGTCATATGGACTTTTGAATTTTAGCGGAAAACCGAGAACTCTATCTCTCAGAGTTCCACATCTCTATCTTGGCATAAAGAAATCTCGAGATAGATCAGGATACCCGTAACTGCACCTCTGTGCGACCACGGACTCTGGAGTTGGAAAATTTTTAACTCGTGCGTCAAACCGGAAAAGCTAAAAAGTGCCATAACTCTGCAAATTTCAGCCCAATTAAATCGCGGTTTTCAGTGAAGTGCATAGCAGCACCGTCCGCTTCTGTTAGTTAATATAAGGGACCTTTATACGTTTTGTCGATAACCCACTCTACATTTTATAGAGTTAAGAAAATAAATTTCTTTCGTGTACTTTACGATTAGTTACTTTTATTTTATTTTATTTTTTCTTTTCTTTTTTAACTGTAATAAAAGCTCTATAGGTTATATAAAATGGACTTAATTTATATATAGACGCCTATATAATATATGCCTATATAATTTAGGAAGTAAATAGACTAAGGTTATCTAGAGATAAGAACATATTACTATTAATATTAATATTTTTATTTTTCTTTTTTATTTGTTTGACTGCTTGACGTGGAAGAAAGTCCCAGTCCTTTCTCCCCCCCCCCCCTACCCGTATTCTTTACATACAGGAGGTTAAAATAGAATATACCATTTGACACGTTCCCCTCAAGATGTTTGGCCGTCGCATCCCGAAGAAAGTGGAAGTGCGACGCACGCCCCCAACAAAAAAGGAGATGGCAGGACCATCCAACACCAGCCAAGAAAACCCTACAAGCAAGGTGAGGAGGAGCATCGGGGAATAGGAGAAAGAAGCTTCTTCTGCTGAAGTACCCTGAAAACCATCAAAAACCATCTCAGCTCAGGCAGACCTGTTTATCACGACGTCATCGCGGGGCATGGGCCAAACAACTCAACAGCAAGAAGACCAAAGCAATGCAGTAGAGACAGAGAGAGATATGGTGGCAGTGGCAAGGGCTTGCATAGTTCAAGCCAAAACAGCATTAAACACCTTAAGGAATACAAAGACCGAGATAAAGAACGAGGTCCTAAAAAGTTTAGACATACTCTACCGAATAGTGAAGAAATTGGACGCAAAAAGTAAGGAAGTAGGAATAACATCAAAATGCGACAACTTCGAACTAAGAGACAACAAAAGTGAAGAAAAGGCTACAAGAGAGAAGACATAAGAAAAACTTTTACAGCAGTTGATAGAGCATGAAAAGGCTCACGAAGAGAACAAAGCCGAATTGAAGGAGCAAAAAGAGACTTTACAAAAACAAGAATGGAGTGCAACGGATAGAACATACGACATTGTTACAGCCAGCACTACACCGAACACCCCACCGAAGCCAATAGCTCTACATTCGGTCACCGTCACTTCGGTGGACGATATGGAAACGGGTGATGAGGTGATAGAGAGGATAAAGAAGATCATCAAGCCAAGGGACCAAGGGCTCAGAATTGACGCAATTAGGAAGGCCAAAGACCTGAAAATTATAATTGGATACTGCGACAAGGCGGAGATTAACATGATTAAGAGCAAAATAAATGAAGAAGGCACTCTACTTGTCGCAGAGGATATAACAAACAAAGATCCGCTTGTCATGCTACGGGACGTGGTGGGCTGCACCGCAGATGAGGACCTCATAAAAGCGATCAAAAACCAGAATCAACAACTTCTGGAGGGGGTGAGTGAGGAAGACTTTCGACTAGAAGTCAGGTATCGAAAGAAAACAAGGAACCCACTTACCACCCACGTGGTGTTAAGAGTATCGCCTCGCCCGTGGAGACTTATGGGCGGGGCGTGATATACATCGACCTGGAAAGAGTAAGGGTGGTGGACCAGTCCCCTTTCGTCCAGTGTTGAAAATGCCTGGCACATGGACAAACAAAGCGTCTGTGCACCGAAACAACCGATATGTGCAGTCACTGTGGGGGACCGTATCTGCGAGCTGACTGCGCTGGATGGTTGGCTGGCGAGTGACCGACATGCAGGAACTGCACTAAAGCAAAGCACGACAACACGCAGCACAACGCCGTCAGTGACTCCTGCCAAATACGGAGAAAGTAGGACGCATTGGCGAGGTCGTCTGTGGCTTATTGTTAAGCCCCCTCCCAATCCGTCTCCAACTCAGCCTGGAAAATGAAACCGCGACTCTCAGGGACTTCACAGAACTGTCAACAAGATCCAACCAGAACACGCGAAAATATAGGACCCCGAAACGGAGCGTGATATAGTGGAAGAGACGCAAAATGTAGTACTGGACGAGAGGAACAAGTCACAAACCGAAAAATGGATTCTATGACCCCTAAAGCACAAACAGCTTATTAAGCACCACTTAAACTTATGCTATTAACGTGTAAATGTGCAAAAATTAAAAGAGGGAGGTACAAATGAAAGCACCAGGTCCAATCAATCATCCAACACGTCAATAAAAGCAATCAAACAGAAGTAGAATACACAGGGAAATCTTGTAAAATAAAAACTAATAAAAATTAGCATTAAATTATAAATTGAATTATGCATGTAATATGCATAATAACAATTCGTATATATATGACACAAAAATAAATAGAAAATACTGATGTAATAAAATAAAAAATTGTTTCAAAAATGTAAAATTAGTAATAGATTTTTAAATAAATGTATCGAAGTAAAGTTAGAAAATATGTCCTTGTAGTAATATCATAGTTTCGGTAAAAAATATCTATTCGTGCCATAAATTGAAAATAGATTATCTAATGTGATATAAATAATACTTTTAAATCTGAACTTAAAATCATTGTGTTTTCTCCTTACTTCAAAATGCTTCACATAAAAAAAATATATAATTTTCCAAAATTTCATTTAAATTCACTAGTTTTCATATAATGTTTATATATTTTTAAATAGGTTTTATAAAATCATCTTCATATATGTTGATTTTTGGCATGTTGTCGAAGCACGATAGCTTATATCGGTTAACGAAAAACCAAACAAATGCTACTGCAAACGCTCCGGTTTACTCGCTTAGGTTTACACTTCATAGCGAACGTGAGACATCGCTGGAAAGCAAGCCTTATTAAAAATGAATCAGGTACTTTTTCTTAGGGACATGGGCTGTGTTCAATATGTACTGCTTTTAATTGCTTGAACCACTTTCATTACGCTCGCTCAATTATTACATTTTACTATCCTGTATAATTTCAATAGATTGTGGTAATTGAAGGACTTTAGACTTTAGGACTTAGAGATTTCATCATAATATTTCAAATTTTAGCATTATTGTATAATCAGAAAGAATAAGTGGTGAATTGAAAAAATTTAGTACATATAAAAATTAATTTGTTTAAAATAAATTGTCATAAAAACCTATATTTATCATATAAACAGCAGCATAGCATTGCAGCAAAATCTTTCATAAAAAGTCCAATCTGACTATCGGGCACCATATCTATAATAAATTCCGATATTGTTGCCATGGCCACGTTCTTTGATTTACTCGATATTTTATTTTGTCTCGAGATTCAGTTTTTGTTCGTTTGTTCTTAATAATAACCGGTTCCGAGTATCTCGAATAAACAAAGTGGTTTATGCTTCTCAATGCTTTCGCTTTTTATTTCTTACTGGACGCTCTTTACCATAAATTCTTTATCTTTCCAAGCTTGATTCTTGTCAGGGCCGTGTGTTGATCATTTATCATTCGACATAATGCACAAAACAATTTTATTTCAGCTGTGACTCTATATGAGGAATTATTTTTGTTTAAACTTAACTACCCCTACAAGTTACAAATAATACACTTCTGTAGGCATCAAAATTTTTTGTTAAGAAAGGTACCAAAAGTAAAAGTAACTTAACAATTTTGATAAAAAAAATACAGTTTTAGGAAATTTGCACTATCTGGGTCAGTGACTATGAACCCTGGGAAGGATTTGAAACTTCAGTTTACTTTTTAAAACTGAGGTCTTAATTCTTTATTTCATGATTTACTCATAATTAAATTAGTCTTACATTTACCAACATTTCGAACCTTGCCTTTAAATAACAACTGTTTTAACTTGTAGCAAAAGCTTTATATCGTCAACTAATAAATAATGGACCGAGAAAAGCAAACATTTCTTATTTATTTTATTCCGAAAGAAAACTAGCGTAGCAACTCGGGCAGAAGTAACACCTTTTAGTCACGATAACGACATGTCAAAGGCTAGTGCACCTTTATCGAACTTTCTTTGTCGCAGACACAATAAAGCGAATTCGCCTTATTGAAAATGGACATACGGCTATTACTTATTTTGTCGGAGAATACAGATTGTAGCGCGCCATACCTGACGCTTGTTAAATTTTTTAACAGCCTATATAAACTTTTATGCTTTCATGAAGCAACGTATATTTATAATAATTTATTTTGAATCATAGAAACAGTAGTTCATGATCAACGAACAAAAATTGTACCTAAAGAATCTGTGCATTGACAATTTAATAAAACAAAATTTACA
This sequence comes from Lamproptera curius, assembly GCA_029286875.1. Classification (NCBI taxonomy): domain Eukaryota; kingdom Metazoa; phylum Arthropoda; class Insecta; order Lepidoptera; family Papilionidae; genus Lamproptera; species Lamproptera curius. The sequence continues at coordinate 560,715 of JAGSMT010000157.1, forward strand.
ATTTTTTTTAACCAAAACAGTAAGCAAAATGAGCTTTTACACATGCTTATAATCTATAGAAAATACGCATTTTATTTTCTTAACCATTTTAAAAATAGATAAATAGTAAAAAAACTAAACTTTATTTTTTGTTTTGTATATTTATAGATGTCAAGACTCATTAATCATTAATCATAGTAAAGATAGTCCAACTCCGAGGTTTTGTTTATTACACATAGCAAACATTTGTATATAAGTAGTTTTAAAAAATATTTATTAAGAAAATCTAACAATAAAAAAAAATTACATTTCTAATAATTTGAATATCAATAGGTCCGAGGTATCTTCTATTCAATAAGAAGTCAAATTATATTATATTTATATTATCATTTCATATATTATTAAATTAGCAACTGATACTGGCTAATGATCATTCATTTCATCATTCATTATCAGCCTTTGATAGTCCACTGCTGGACATAGGCCTCCCCTAACACACCCCTATTTATTAGGGGGCTTTGGACCGTACCCCACCACGCTGGTCCAATGTGGGTTGGTGGGTGGACCGACTTTTTACATGCCCATCCGACGCATGGATCATCTTACTTTTCAGACAATAGGGTGATCGGCCCAAATTGCCCTAACCAACTAGTAAACAACAATGACATATTGTTGTGTCCCCGCAGGATTCGAACCCACAGCCTCCGGTTTCTGAAGCACACGCCTATACCACTAGGCTACGGAGGCAGTTGGCTAATGATCAGGGCAACTAATTACTAATCAGAAAATAAGATCGATAGCCATATATCATTAAAGAAATATCGTTATATTGAAGGAGTACATATTATTTTTCTGATTCGTTAAATTGACTGACCCATGTACTGCTTATTAAAAAACCTTGAGCCAGTCACAGTCTTTATAATGAATCATATTATATGTTAACATTATCTAGAATAAAATTAATTTGTTCCACAAGTGACGGCAAAATTTTGGGATATAAAAGTTAAACTTGTTTTGTATCGCATAATTGAAGTAAATCATTAATTATGAAACAGTTAATGAAATATTTTACATTGATATCGGTAAATCTTATACATCTTTCAACACTATTCATATATATACACGATTTCATAAGATGAAATGACAAAAGGTTCGAGACATTCTGTAAATTGTAAGTGAAACAGAAGTGCTCTGCTGATAATTCCTTGTAAGATGCCACAACTGCGGCCGGGAACATGAAACTAAGTTTTAATAATTATTTATCAATGCTATATGATGATAATTGTATATTCAAAGGTTATTCTGATAATGTAAACAAAATAGAATTAATTGAAATAAATAATATGATTGATTACAAAAACTCTCACTTGACTTATAAAATACAGTTAGCACAGCTGCTATATTATTGTATTATAAACAAAGTCAAGTTTTCGGCTATAAAGTCTTCTGCTTCTATTGAGCAGAGAAATAATGTTACATGTAATATCTTGGATTATGTACCAAATATTTTAAATTAAACTTGAAGACAATAGAGGCTGTATCTAGCCCATTTAATTATAATAATGTACATTTCAATGAGAAACCAATAAACTCAAATACCAAATTACAAAAGAAAAATAAGAACCATTGTATGAGCCCGGTACATCAAAACATTCATGGAACAGCTGGTAAATAACTAGAAGTTAAACTTTTTTACACGATTGCTATATAGATATGACGTGTATTAAAGAGTACTGACTATATGATAAACAGGTAATGTTTAACATTGGATGTTACCAGTTTGCTAGCCTCTCCTCTGCTCTCCTTTCAACAGAGAAAAAGCTATACGCAGTGACTCAATAATATTTGTGAAAAATAATTTAAAATATAAAAACCGTACTGACATAGTGAACCTCTCAGTTAAGCAGTGATTGAAAAGCCTGTGCAGAGCTTGAGCACGTCATTAATGTATGTCTATACAGACCTCCCAGTGCTTTATATGAATCTTTTGGAAATTATATTGGAATAAATGTTATTAAGTTATCTGAATTTTAGAAAAAAATTGTTCTAAGTGATGATTTTAACATAAATTTATTAGAAAACGTAAACACCACTATTAGATTCAGATCTTCGTTAAATTCATAAAACCTATTAAATTTATTTCTGGTACCAACAAGAATTATTACCTTCTTGACAACATGTATAAATAACATATTTACAAATTGTATACCTGTTAATAAATCCATCATTAATATGTTAATTATATGATAATTTGCTACTTTTGACTTTGATAACAGATCTCACAAAAATATTGTGATAACAAGAATGTTTACTCCTGTATAGTACTGAGAAATCTTTAAGTAATATAATAAATAAAATTAATTGTCAACATTACATAAATAAATGTTATATACAGTATAGTTAATTATTTAATTTAATAACAACTGAATTTAAGAGTATAATCACTTCTAAAATAGTCAAATGAAATAAATCTGTGGATTTCAGTGAATGGACAACAGTAGGAACACATAACATGAGACAAAGATTATATGAACTATATAGTGAAAAGACTTACTACCACAATCAATCATTTGTGACATTGTGTACTCCAAAACATTCAAAAAAGTGTGCTAGACAGCGAAGGCACTGTAAATAAAAAACTAAGTTGAAGGTTCATCCGACAAGATAAAAATTACTTTAAAAATAAATAATGCTGAAACAGGAAGAGCTGTAAACAAAAACCTAGAAATTCGACTAAATGTTAATGATATAAAATATATTCTTATCAAGATGTTGCATCTTATTACGAAAAAAACAACAAGTTTTCCAACAGTTGCCGAGAATAATTATTAAGAGAAATTAACACAGAATGTAAAGATAATTTCTAGTTCAGTTACGTAAGTGATAAGGTATTGTGTCCGCTTTTAAATCCTTGGACAAAAAAAACTGTAGATCTATGGGGGATTTCTGTTAAGTCAATTAATTCTATTGTTGATTTTATCACACCTTACCTGGCGGCTATTTTTAAAGATTGTATTACATGTGGTAAATTTCCTGACCTTATAAAACACAGTAAATTATTCCGGTATATAAATCAGGCAGTATTACGGACCCCAATAACTTTAGGCCTATGTCTATTCTCCCTGCGCTTAGTAAGAATTTTGAGAAAATATTTCTAAACCAATTACATACACATTTTAATTCCTATGGTTTACTTAATAAAAAGCAATACGGTTTTACACGGGGACGTTTTACAACCGATGCACGTGCTCATCTTCTTAAAATGAGAAAGGTCACACGATGCTCCAGATGTCTTCTGTGATTTGACCAAAGCATTTGACTGTGTACAGCGTGATACTTTGGTCAGGAAATGAAACCACTACGGTATTAAAAATGCCGCACTCGACCTTTTGACCTCGTACTTCAGCAATCGAACCCAGAGAGTTGACATAAACGGAAAGAGCTCTTCCGGGGCTCCGGTAGGTATGCGGGTGCCACAAAGATCTATTTTGAGGCTTTTTTTCTTTCTGGTTCTTATAAACAATAACGAGATGGTATTATTTGCTTATGACACTTCTTTATTATTCAGAAAAAAAACGAAGCAACCTGCAAAATGATGATGTAAATAATGCCCTATTGAGAAGTAGGATACTGGTTTAGCGCAAAGAATTTGATGTTAAACAAAATTAAAATAAAATGTATTTTTCGGTATCACAATTCCAAGCTGCAATCAGGCCCTCATATTAATAAGCTGGCGGAGTAAGCATCGCGCAGCGGCTTATGCAGTCAAAAAATTAGACTACTAACTGTTGTTAAGACAGCCCATTTGGAATATTTAAGTTATTTTTGCGTATTATGTCTTCCTATTGTGGGTAAATCTACGCTGATATAAATACTATTTTTGTAATTCGTACGGAAATGAATATAATGACTGCTTTTTCTCAATACATATTTGAAAATACAATGTACGTTCATAAACATAAATATGAATTTGTAAAACATTGTGACACTCATAATATAAATACTAGAAATAAGCATAATTTTGTTCTTCCAAAAACTAGGCTTCGAAGAACAATGAAATCTTTCATGCAACAATGTATACTCTTCTACAACAAAATCCCAGAAAACGTTAAGCTATTGGCTATGAATAAAATTTAAAAACTTGTAAAGGAAAGTTTGTGTGTTAAAAGATATTATTGCTGCCATGACTACTTAATAGATTACACACCCTGGTATTGAACTGTTCTATCCAGCCTATTTCAAACCGTTACAAACATGATGTTCTGTGTAAATAAATTTTGTATATTTTATTGAAAAAGGAAAGAAATAATCCCACTGATTTTCTTCTCAGGTCGGCTTCCATTTCCGAACCGGTGGTAGTTTATTTGACAATCAGTAAGAAAGTGTGTTGCTTCCATATTGAATAAAGATATTCGACCTTGACTTTGACTATAGTATAATGCTAATTGATTAACCTTAAAACGAAGATGTAAGTGTTTACATTCAACAGTTTTGCAATAAAAACATGCACCGCGGTAGTTCCTTTTCTGTGATCAAAGCACAAACAATAGTATTAATGCTACAGCATACCAAGCTACAGTTAAATGCATACAGCACCGACTGTATCTTGAGCTTCAATTTTAAAATAATAGATTTTCAATCATAGAGTAAAAACTGTTTCCCACTCTGCCTAGCTATTTTTGAACAAAAGATACTTTTATATAACACATAGCACAATGGGTTCGCACTAAAATTTGTATCGATTAACTGTCAATTTAAATTTTCAAACACTCAAACTCATTCGAGTGCAGAAATCCAGGATGACTGTTTCAACTTTAAAACTGAAATTTTAAGTGCACGCCGTTAGTCCTAAATTAATAAAGATCAGTGGCCGAATTAACTACATAATAACTTTCACAATTTTTTTTGCTTTCGTGGCAGTCTGTAACCTGGACTAGATCAGATTTCTATAGTTTAATTAACAAGCGCACATTCAAAAAGTCTTTTTTATAATATTTCGTATCACTTTTATAATATATAAAATAATGCTGAATGTGAACTATTTCTTGCCCCTAAATCTTCAAGCGACTGGTTTTTACTCCTATCTTTGAAAAATTCATTTATTAGCATTTCAACATTATCTTAATCTTCAGAAATGAAGAATTTTATCTCTTTTCGCGTAGACTTTCTCTAGACTACTGCATTATTACACTTAGCATTGAAAGCATCTATAACTTCATGAAATGCAAAAATTTCTTTATATGAAAGATATTTTTTTCTGTTTGTCGCCTAAAAGGAAATAAAATAATAAGCTCAAGAAACTAAAGAAGAAATTTTTAATTTCATTTTCTATTTATATATGTTACCACTTTGTTACATCCCTTGTGTTTTCTACCCTAATGATTATATATGAACAGTTTTTAGATGAATAGTAGTATATACCTATATACTAGAAATAGCCAGGTAATTATTTCATAGCTAAACATTCAGAGACATTACTGAAATAAAATCAAATACGATTTTAAAATTGATTAAAACGCGATTGTTGCCAACACACACAAAGGTTAAAAATAAAATTTAATTAGATATAAAATGAAAGCCAGTTGCCAAGAGTCTTTTAAAATATGATTACAAACTAAAAAAAATGATGTAGGACTCACTCAATATCAAGATGTCACTTAACCTAATGTATTTTAAGGAACTTTCGAAACCAGGTTATTTTAATTGCAATTTTGTTTTCTGTTCCAGATTTTCATCTCCGTTAGAATATCTATGGGAACAATATAAATCTGAAATTGCATTGGCTTCACTGTAAACAATTTTATTTGCACTCTTTACGTTACGCATAGCAATCGGTCACCAAAATCCTTAAAATTTGCATTCTGAGTTGTGTTTGAAAAACTACACTGTTCGGTCAGTGCGAGATTGATAAAATAAATACGTTTATACTCGTAACGAAATAGAAAACATTAACCGTTGTTAAATATTTCTTTTTTTTTGAAAAGCGTATTTACAGCAAATATTAGAAAATCGAAAAACATTTTCCTATAATTTTTTTAACACTATCAAATACATATATGGGTATGTTGTTATATTAGGGTGTATTTATGTAGCTTATATAAATTTATGCCCACAGCTCGCAACGCTGAGACCTAATCTAGGCAGAACATTAACTGTGCGTCTATATTTACGATTTTACTGGTACATCTACCGAAATGTCACAGCACAGATTAAGCCGTATTCCCAAAAGATAGCCACAGTCACCGCTTGCCTTTGCAGATCCTTCAACTCAACGTGGAGATAGATATTACAAAGATGTTAAACAGTACGTTACCTTCATAATTGCCCTGGGGACCGACTCAGGTACGTAATAATCGAGTCACGAGCGTGGACACAGCGGTAGAGTTTATTTAATATTCCGTTTGTTAATTCAGTCAAAACGCTGTCGACTCAAACTCAGATATAACTTATACGGGAGAAACGGGGCCAGGTAACATTGAATTAAGACAATATTTCAATATGTTAAAACAATGCTATAATACGTTTTGATATAAGCAGAAAGTCAGTTAGTTTTTTTAATGCTCTTCTTAATATTATTTATTAGCGACGTAAAAACACTAACACTAAGTTTGGCTATGCTGCGTTTTATCCCAGTAATCTGTATTGTCGTAAGAGATAAACAGCCTACACGGTGTCAGATTATACTGGACATCGTTAAAAAAAAATTGCAACATAAAGATAAAAAGCTTAATGATAATAGTAGGAAGATTTCAAGTTTATTGTAAGGTGTGATAATTATTTATCCGGAAGTTACAATTATTTATAAATAACACAGAATCCCTGATTTGATTTTACTTGGAGAATTGTAATAACGCAAACGTTATTTAGGCTTACAACTTTATGCACGTAGTGTACAGTTCTAATATAAAACTTGCTTAAAATAGGAATTTATATGATATTTAAGTTTAGAATTAACAAAATGCTAATGAAATACAGTTTATCTATTAATATTTTTTTATGAAATATATTAACACACAGTCACAGCTCCGCGATTACTTGGACAATAAATTTCATCTCTCGTTAATCTAGGCTTTCATCATTCAAGTTATCACCTGTTAGTACAATTGATTGACGTCGACGACCTAAATCAAGTCGTCTTCCTTTTGAAAATGTAAGTTGTATATAATCAAAGGAAGGGAAGTTCGCGTGCTTAGCGGTAAATAGTGTCACTATCACAAAGGACCAACAATGTAAAGTTGTCTGTATTAGCAAGAATTTTGGAGAAATCTGGGCATAAGACTGTGATGTAACTGCTTGAATTCGTCAATAGCTAATCTTATAGTTTATTTTCTATGTTTGGTTTCTATAGAAAATTTATATTAACTGAGAATTTTACGCATAAATCCGTTAAAAACTGTAAACCTTTGTTGTTTCTTAATATGTAATGTCCAAAACAAATAAAGAAACAAAAGTATTCACTTAAATTTTATTTTATTTTTAATAGACCAATAAAATAAACCATTACGTATAATTTAATTCTAAATGACATTTATGATTAACTAGCTGGTACTGTATATAGCAATAGACTCTATCACCTAACGAATTCTAACAGTAAAATGTCGCTAAAATATAAACTTTTGATGTACAAGGTATGCACGACCAATCATGGCTTATGCATGCCAAACTTTCGCTCACGCATCCTCCACACTCCTAAATCAACTACAAGTAGTTCAAAATAAATTCATCCGCCCGCCACTGGGGCGCAGTGGTACCAACGAAATGTAGACTTACACAGCGACTGCAATTGCCAACACTCCGCGAGCATTTTAAAAGTTAACTCGCAAACACATAGATAAAGTAGTCAACCACAGCAACCCTCTGCTGGTAAAGCAGCAACGTATCGGCCGATCCAAACGCGTCTAGCCAAAAGCGTCGACCACGAAACGTTCTTCTCGACCCGGACGAGGAAGGTCGCCGAGACTCGACCAACGGGGTCCCTACATCAGACCCTCACACCACGAGTAGGAGTAGCACACTCACCTGTAGTTCGCCCTCGCTTACGAGCACACAGCGACACACACACCGCGTATACTAGATACACCCGCGTTCCAGGGCGGTTCTCACCGCCCCAGCAATCGATTAATAAGTCGCCAGACCGTCGGCGTCCCGGTCCGTAAACCGATCGTCGACGATCCTTAGAGACATAAACTAATACCTAACTGACGTACCTTCTGTATGTGCTCCATTTTAGCAAAAATGTGGGCCACCTAGTTCGTGGGACGGAGCTTCTCGCGAACTCTGTGTTAGATGAAGCTTACTAAAGACATGAGTCTGGAAGCATAACTTCAAGGATAAAAAAAAAAATATAGCAATATTTTGAAGTCTATCGGTAAATACAAAGCTTGATGGCTTCAGCGATGACGAATTTCCACATTGATTTTCATCATAATTTTAACCTCCAGTTCATCCCCGTACAGTTCGAAATAACAAAATTGCTAAAAAACCATTTATGGCTTGTTACAAGTATCTAAACACAAATACGTACTCCATATAAGGTTTACTCAAGTTTAAACCTTCACCGGAATTCCACAAATGAGTTAAACCCTAAATTACCTAAACTGCTCTATTAGTTCGCCATTCTTAGTCAGACTAACGGACAGCAAATGATTTTTTAAATGGTGTTACATACTTTTTGCAGAGGACAAAAATATATTTTGCACTCGTGTTTTTATTTGCACATAAACATTATGAGTTTAAATAAATACGTATTTCTTGTTTCAGCTACAGCTTTAAGTAAATTTTAAAAACTTCAGTTCGTTTGTTTAGTTATAATAACATAACCTTTTAGTCATATAATATTTGCAGAATATGCAACTCATCGTAGATTTTACACTACCTAAATAAAACCAAATTACTGGAATTAAAGCAACGTATTCAAATTACTTTTTTATAATTAAAGCTTCAGAACGAAGCAAAAGTTAATTAAAATCATATTCAGCTTTGTCTAATTATTATGTGTTGTTTGTTTATTCTCGCTATAAATATGCTAACCTACATTAAAAAAGTGTCCTAACCGATTTATTAATAACTTATAATATGTTATTAGGGTGTAACTTTATATAACTTACTGCCTCCGTAGCATAGTGGTAAGGGCATGTGCTTTAGAAACCGGAGGTCGTGGGTTCGAATGCTGCGGGCACTCAACAAATTTTCATCGTTGTATCCTAGTTGGTTAGGGCAATTTTGGCCGATTACTCAATTGTCTGAAAAGTAAGATGATCCATGCGTCGGATGGACATGTAAAAAGTCGGTCCACCCACCGACCCGCATTGGACCAGCGTGGCGGGATATGGTCCATAAACCCACTAACGCACGTTAGTAGGCTAACACAGGCAGATGATGTATGTATATATAACTTCCGATGAATATTTATTTCATAGTTAAAATGTAATCTAACCAATTTTTCTCTCTAATACTCTAAGCAGACGTTTTGCTAACAACGATACTGAATAACAATGTTATATACATTATGCTGATTATCAGAGGTCTTTAAGTAAATTTTTATACCTAAAGGGCATTCAAAAAGACGCATTCAGAAGCTTTCACGGAAGTACGGGCGCCCTAAATAGACTTCTCCCTCAACAAGTGGTCAAGTATTTAATTCCTACCGGTAGGCATTGTTTTCTCTTTAATTATGAATTTCTGTTATGTACTTAAGTTTTTATTATTATTTGAACAGTACGAGTAGTTCCATAGCGGATTCTAAACTAAAAAATATATCAAAATTATTTTTACGTAAATATTGAGCTTTTTCCAAAATTTCTATTGTTTTATTAGAGTGCTATCTTTCATGTTTAATATCTTACCTGTATTTTGTATTAAAATAACGATTTATTTCAATTCTCGGAAGCCATACAGTAGCGCAACAAATACATTAGCTCGGCAGTGTGCTTGCCGATGCGGTATTGGTACTTTGAATCAATAAGGAGTTCAGTCACTGTTTATCGATTCAGTTATACAGCTATAGATATCATAGACGCATAACAATGCACTATCAGGAACCTCAACCAAGTTATTCGTTAATTAATAGGATATATTTGTAAACAGAGCGTGTAGTAATAGTGCCAAAACTGGCGCAGATGTGCTAAACTTTTGTTACATCACGATTCTGAATATCCATTAGGCTGGAACTAACTGATCTTTGATGCAGGCGGATAAATATTAAGTACTGTATTATTTACTTATATTTCAATGTGATAGTTTAAACGTAGCAATTATTAAACATTGTAACGTTAAAGCATATGCGAAAGTTAGTAATAGCGTATATATGCTTGTTACCGTTGCCTACGTGTAAAAACAATTCGATGAATTTTACTGTAACATGGTATAAACATCAGATTAACTTATAGGCTGTCATTTATAAGGATGTAGCGTAGGACATTCGAGCATTTAGAAGAATGTCCTTAATAGAATATAATACATAATTAATATCGCAAAATAAAAGCTAATTTTCAATTATTATAATTTTAAGGAACGTTATACAATATAATCTAACGTTTTACACTAACAATAACTTTTTTAGTTGAATAGTTAACAGCAAAGTTTTGATTGAATTATTTATTATAGTAGCTAAACTTAAATTTAGCTGATCATTCACAAAGTTTAAACTTCATCATCATCACCATCAGCCTGTGTTAGTCCAGTGCTGGACATAGGCCTCCCCTAATTCATGCCTTCTCCATTTGGAGGTTTTTTGGACCGTATGAAAATCATAAATCATCACGTTTTGTTAAAGAATACTTATATATTTTTTATTTTTTATTTTTACTAACAAGACCCTAGACCTGCTTTATGCAAGTGTACATATGTCCGCCTTTCCGGCCGTAAATTGAACCCTGAATACTCCTATGCAAATGGCAGTAGACTAAAGCGGTGCAATTTCAAACGCGTCGCTACAAAATAAGCTGTTTACGTCATCATAGCCTTTAATGAGTGTAATCGGATACGACAATTTGCAATCGTTTTCGCTTTATAAGCAATCCACTTAGAGTATAGTATAAATTTTATTTCAGAGCTATTATCGACGCTTTAAAATTGTCAATCAGTATACAATAAATACTGACTATAGAAGCACCCCTGCGATACTTCTGACAGAAAGCACTACAATTAAAACATTACTGTGTTCCAGTTTGAAGGGCACGGTAACGTAGAACATAACGTAACGACAAAATCTCACACTACAGGCGAAGTATACATACGCTATATTTTTAAACACATGCTCATTGCGTCATTAAGCCATAAAAATTAACATAGGGAACTGCTCTACTCCTAAATTCTTTCCTAATAAAAAGTTTATCTTAGAAATTGAACGATATCATAATAGCAGTTATCTTGCGAATTAGCACGTTAATACTTTTATATCATTTTTAATTTTTAATATTGAATTACCCACCGCATTTGACCAGCGTGGTGGGATCCGGTCAAAAACCCCCTGATGGATATGGGTGTATTAGGGGAGGCATATGTCCAGCACTGGCCTATCTCAGGCTGATGATGATGATGATTATTGAATTGACAGTGAATTAGCTTTCTGCCTCAGAATGAAACGTCGACTTTAATTATATTTCTACCTAAATACAAATGAAGTCTACTTTTTGTATTATATGTAATGGTAACTTATACACTGTAGTACAACTAACAAGGTAACTTATACAGTTTTTCTTAATATTACGGTTGATTCTACTTAAACTACAAAAAGATTTAATTTAAGCCTCTTAAAGGTTTTCTAAAATTTTAAATAACAGAAATAGTCACTTTGTTTAACAAAAACGATTTTACGTTAAACTTTCAGTACACTTTCGTATAAATACTTGATCCGCCCTCTCCGATGCCTTACTTTTGGCGTTAATTAAATAACAAAGGTTAAAAAGGAAAGCGGACGGTCTCGGTGTCCTATTTCCCATTCAGTACAAGATAGAATACAACGAAACAAACTGGGAAACTATTACTTTGGATTATTTTCTTATTCAGTTAAAATTTTTTGTTTCTGTTTCTATATGATTTGATACGTGTATTATAAATAAACATTTACTAATACAATGGTAAAGTTATATAATAACGAGGTGTATAAAAATCTGCAAAATGCATTTTATATTTTATATACATTTATCCGTAGCTATACGCTGCTAATTATTGTCTATCCGAACTCGCATTTGTGAAATATGACTTTACAGCAGAAATGATATTGTATTTTGTTAATACTCAATCGTGAAGTATAATACTGGTGAATTATACAATCGTACAATTTTACAAATGAACAGTAATATATTGTAAACTATGTAAAATTAAACAGATTGTCCCGTGAGTCGAACTAGCTTATTTTTATGTGGAACATTAAGTAATATTAAGTGAATACGATAACTCGTTTGTAACTGTTCTTTCGACTGATTAACTTCGATAACCGTAAGACGACTGTATCCAAAATCTATAGCACTAAAAGCCTGTAATGGAAAAACGGTCGTCAAACGATAATGTAGCAAAAAACTATGAATCGAAATACTTATTTCGTTAACCTTTACAGTGCCTTACGGCAAAAGTATTTCGTCGAAAACAATAAATTCACAAAAACAATACCAAGGGAATTACTGTCTAGGTAATACAAAATTTAATTAAACACCTTTCCGATTGTAATAAAGCGCGCGATGAACATAATTAAAAATGTTGTAGCGTTTGCAATTTCATCGTCATATAATTAAATATGAATTATGATCGAATGCCTTGCTAATTAAAAAATTATTATACACGCGAATAAGTTTAAAATAATATTATCTTATTAACAACTTTAGTATAATTTTATTTTTTAAAGAGGTTATCCATTACTATTGCTGTTAAACAAAGAATATATGGGTATACTAAGGAGTAATGACAAATCTGTACTTATTTTTGAAGGACATCGTAATTGCCTTAAACTAATGAAATAAACTTTCAGCGACTAAAGGGCTTTATTTTAAATTAACTTTCATTTCTATTGCATCTGTTAGATAAGTTTTTTTATATGGCATTTAAAAATATGCATTAAATAAATTGAAAACAATTATTCAACATTATTAAGGTAATGCAATTTAAATTTCATTACATTGCATTACTCGTATAACTTTTAAACAATGCAGATGACATCGAAACAGTTGGCGTAAATATCGCGTTAATTTTCGAATTTAACACTTTAAATCTAAAAAGTTCATCTCTATATTCGGGAACAGTCACGAAAATGAGGCTGCGCGGTAAAACCGAAATTTGCAATCCAAATTATTACCGCATTCAGATTCATTCTCCGTATAAACGTGAATCAAGCGTTAATTTAGACCTCGCTGCACAATTTTCGATTTTTTTGCGATACGCACAAAATAATTAACAATACTCATCAACATGCCGATGGAGATTTGTACCCGATAAAAGTGAAATATTACCTTGGCACTGATAAAATCGACGCTAATTATGCAAAAAGATATCCTCAAAAGTCGTTACCACCGAGTTCAAAGAAAATTCTCGCAACCAATAAATTTAAGAGGGCGCACTGAATTAGGGTCCATGGTTGCCGCCACGTCGTTCAGCGTAACAATTATTTCATAATAACTTCTTAAAATAACAATAAGAAAAAATAAAGGAAACGATCATATTGAAGCTGCTACAATTTTGCTATAATTTATTGTAAATATAATTTAAACGTAAAAGTGATAATCACTTGCCAATAATTACATTAATGTAGTACAGTACTATTATATTAAATCATCATCATCAGCCTTGTGTTAGTCCACTGCTAGGGCTTTTATACCGTGCCTCGCCTCGATGGTCCAATAGTGGGTGGACAGACTTTTACATGCCCATCCGACGCATGGATCACCTTACTTTTCAGACAATTGGGTGATCAGCCTAAATTGCCCTAACCAACTATGAAAATTTATTAAGTCCCCGCGGGATTCCAACCCCGATTTCTCAAGCACACACCCTTACCACTAGGCTACGTAGGCAGTTAAATTGAATATTGCTAAAATGTCTTAAATCGGAAATTTTGTATGGAATTCGAGTTCAGGGAATATGTTCATATTGTAATTTACTTTCATATATATTACAATTGTTAGATAATAGAGCATACAAAGTTTCAAACCATTTGGTGCGAAACACCATTTATTAATTTTGTAAACACAATTATTTACCAGTGAAAATACGAACGAAATCAAATTCAAATTTCTTGCCACATTTTTTACCAGCCAAATTGAAATATCGTGTTTCATTGAAAAATGGATGAGCGTAAAATATTTTCTGGAGATGGTTTTTTTACAATTTAAAATGACACTTAAAACCGAACGAAGCGTTTGTAAGACTTCAAATGGAATTTATATGTAAAAAAGGCTAAGTAAGGATGCCGTATACCTGTAATATTATATTAAAAGTATCCTAAAGATAAAATAGAATTAACTTCTGGAGGGAAAAGACGAAATATAAAATATGAATACGTATAAAATGATATAATTAGGTACTATGATCTTTATTTTACAGTATATAGATAAGATAATGTTTTAAAACGTTTATAATATTTTATGAAGAGTCCTAACGCTAATAGTTTAGCGTATAGACTGTCATATATTGCCGTGGGTCAGACGCAGGGCAGCGTGTAATTGTTCTGCGAGATGATAACTAAAATAGAAGCTAAACTCCCCTAGTATATTTACGTCACGGTGACTTTTTTAGCTTATTTTTAAAACGACCACGGACGGGTGAACAGAAAACGATCGTCTATTTATAACTGTGTTGAAATTTTCTACAACTTTGTTGTATAACTCTATATGATTCTATATTTAACTATTTAGTTAGAGAATATCAATATCAAATAAATAAAATTGGAGTGTTCGTTTTATCATCAAAATAACCTTTTTATAATGATGACATTGTCATATATAACAGCTACGTATCAAAACAACATTTCGTCTGTCTGCCTGTTTATTCTGGCTAATTTTTACAGAGGCTGGTTTAATTTTGACGGGACCTTCTCAGGTAACTTTTTTGTTACAAAAAAACAACAGAATATTTTTTTTAATATTAACACGCGGACGAATTAGCGGGCCGCAGCTAGGTATGTAGTAATTGCAAATAGCGTTGGTATCCTTTTACAATTTATCTTTTTTAAAATATGATAAAAAAATTAAAAACATCAATCAAACTCTCGCGGGATTTAGGATTTTGAGTAATTGCTCTGTTTAAAACATTTTCTTGACAATTCAAAGGATTAATTCGATAAAATCAAGATAATGTCGTTTAACTAAAAGAACATGAACACCTGTAAAATTGTATAACTTTATACGATAAAAAATTTGAAATTGTTCGGTTTTTAAATGGTGAATAATTATTACCACACAGAAACATTCCAATTTCATCTCCTTTCATTTGATCGAATACAATCTACGTTGCATTCAATGAGTTTCGAATCATCGACAATCAGTTTACGTTCGATTGGCTTGATCTATTAATTTTGCAGAATAACTTTGCAGCTCGTTTTCAAAAAACGAATATTTAACATAAAAATGTAAGAAAAGCTAGTACTAGAACTGAAAATATTTTCAAACATTTATTAAACACAATATATACTAAGCTGCCCTTTACTCTGATCAACAAAAACTTAAACGAAACCTATTTAGATGAATATTATCACTTTTAAAATTTATTGCTGAGTGTAATTAATTAAAAAAAAACCTTTTTACGTGTCGGAACCATTGGAGAACCGCGCCCGTATCCCATTAGCGAATTACCTATTTAATAAATCCGTCACTAATCCGTGGTCAGTGCTTTGATACAGCAACGATACTAATGCGACCTCAAATGAATCCGAATAATGCTGGAAATGTTTATGCATTAGCGTCCCTTATTTTAAAACGCGACACCATCAGCTCTATAGAAAATTAGAATAAAATCACTATTAAAATAATAATAAGAAATACAATTTCACTGAATTGCATCAAATTCGTTCTGTTGGGTTATTTGGCGACAAATATCCGTTGTAGTTATAATTTGTAGGAAATACAATAATAATGCAATCTTAAGGATAAACTTTATTACCGCACTTTATACCAGGTTTCCTGCTGTGCAGAAAAAAACATCTAACCAGGTACAAAAGAAATCGAAGAGCCGTAGCCTCTACGGTTCGTAGCATTATCACGCTCGTAGCAACAGTTGTAGCGGACGCGTGGAGCGCTACGCACGTTCCCTCGCGGAGTTTCTACCGAAAAAGTTGTATTGCCTTGACTTTGTACTATGTGGTGTCTTGATAACTATTGTCAGACAAGATTAACTGTAGTTATTTAAAAAAAAATAAACATATAATTCTGCAAAGTGTCGTAAAATTTTAAACGTAAAAACTGTGAATATTTTTGGACGGTTTTCTTTATATATTATGTTTGTGTACGCTTCATCTTCTTAGATATGTCCGTAAAAATAATGGGGAAAATGAAAAGTGTTCTATTAGTTAGTTTTTTGATACTCACCTACGCTAAAGGTAAAAAATACTTCGTGCTCTATAAAATATGTTACAATAGAATGTCGTGCATGTAATTTCTACAACTTTATTTTGTATTTCTGTAATTCAGTCGAGAGAGGTGATTTGTTTTTGATATAAGCTTATTAAATTTATTATATGGTAATGATTAATGTAAACGAAAATTAATGGATATAAAATTTTAAGGGCAAAAACTCTTAGTGCCTCGTAAGGTTCTAAACTTTATTGATAGCAATATAACTATTTAGTGCTATGTGTAATTTATGAATTTACGAGCACCCAGCCAGTAATCCAGTTTCGCCTCAGTTTATTTACGTTCATAAAATTCGTTTAAACGTTAAAGGAATGAAATATAAAATATTTTAAAAATATCTTTACTAAAAGTTTCATTTGTAAAAATAAACATAAAAATTTTAAACAGGGCATATAGAAGTGATTTAATTAAATTAAAAAATAATAAAATATACTCTGCTTTGCCTGATTACAAATTTGTATTACAATTGTGTAAATAAATAATTTTATACACATAACTTTAATGTATTCATTACGTATGCAGAGACAACTATAAAACTACCAAATAACTTGAAATTAATCTCTTTACCATTTATATTTCATTCATATTGTATGTGCTTTATTTAGTCACTTTCTTGATTTTTATTAAACATTTGATAAAGAGGAATAAAAATTCCCTTCGGGGGTACTACAATATCATAATTATGAATCACAGTTCATGCTTACATAAATATAATAGCAATTAAGTTAATTCAAATATTTGTTCCAACCATCAGAAAACATATTACAAGAAGCTGACAGGAATTCTCCACGCTACCCTCTTGAAATTAAAGACAAACAACCAATGTTAATTTTATACGTTTTCAATCTCCGTAGAACACACATTACGTTCCGAATGTTGCTCTATATAATATTATACGGATGTTTAATACAAAATTTTAAGGATTCGAGTGGCCCCCAGTGATGTTATTACAAGTTCAAGTGTAGCATCTTGTGGCCTCATTATCCTGCATGAGAACACTCAAAAAAGTTTTCCCTTACAGTTTCAATTTGCCTCCGAGTTGTTGGTATATCGGTGCCGAGCCTGAAACAGCGTGGTGAATCAGTCACGATGACCTGCGATTACGACTTGGAAGGTGGAAGGCTGTATTCCGTGAAGTGGTATAGAGATAACGAGGAGTTCTATCGCTACATGCCACGTTTGAGGCCGCCACAGCACGCTCACAGATTGGACGGGGTAAAAGTAGATGTGAGTAATTAGTGAAACAGTACTGCAACTTAATTTTCACATCGGATACTAACTGCATGTAATAAATGTGCATAGTTATAGTTTATGCTTTTGCTAATTTTAATTTCGGCGTAGAAAAGAGCATTGTGTGAGTATGTAATGTATAACAGAACTGATATTATACGAAACGGTGTGCATACGAATGCATGAATACGCAAATGTACATGCATTCGTACAAAAGGATGTTCTTGTGGGTAACATGCCCATACTATTGTAAAATAGAGATATATTACCTCCCAGACGGTTCGTATGTACATATAATATAGCATAAGTTAACGTTGTTCGTATGTATGCTTGTACATACGTTAGTATTTACGTGCATATATACCAATTAGTTAATTTTATTTGTTCTTTTACATTGTACACTGAGCTTTGTTTTATTTTTGAAGTTATTTTATTTTTTGTTTACGTTTACTCTTATATTATAGTAATCAATATTTAAAACTAACTACGGCGATAGTAAAAAAAATATAAACGCTTTTCGTCGTTCTATACGTGTGTTGTTTGTAATAAGCCGACATACAATTTTTGACAATAAAAATGAGCGGCAATGGTACGAAAACGCAACACGCGACAAAGTTAATTTATAAAAGAAATAAACATAAAATGTCAAAGTAACAAATTGCTGTAGGTATAAATAATTTAAATATTTACTACCAAGTTCGTCTGTTATGAAAATTTCATGTCTCGCAACAATTTTCCACTTTATAGATGATATAAAAACGTTAAACATTTTTCTGCTATAGTCACTAAAAATAACATTGACTTAACGTACCGTGAAATCATAGAGCAACATTCAAATTGAGGTCCATTAAAATTTATTCAAAAGTAAACAGAAACTAAATATAAAACAATATATCACGGCGAGAGCTTTGGAGTGAGCAATTTTGAAATGCTCTATATTTTTCATTTTGCTGCGCAGTAAACATTTATCATCATTTAAAAATGTGTCGTCATCCTGACATCTAAAACTCAAGCACCAGAAAATCTGTTCCGCTTTTACACGATATTTTAGCATAAAAAATACCTTTTAATCACTTCCCAGTAAAACTCCCCCGGCATATTTAAATCCTGCTATGTCCCACATTAATGAAAACTCATACCGCGTGACACATATGTGCGGCAATTTATACAGACCCGAACAAATTTGCGTAAGGACTAATTAAGTCTGTTAAAATGCTTGCGTTGGACCGTACAATGCGTTTTTATTTCTTAACTTAAGAACTCATTTGCCATCGATTTTCTTTTATGTTTTGCTTAATACTTAATAATTTGCTTAATGCTTGCAAGAAAGCACAGACGCTTTAATATCGTAAAATTAAATCGTAAATATATATAGTATCATCAAATATATGAGATATTTTGATGATATATGTTATTCTATAGATTTATAATAAGCTTAATGTAAAAACGTTTAAGGGTTCAAATAAAAGGAGGAAATTACCTTTTTCATTTGATAAACAATAAAACGAATGACGCGAAACAAAGGGAAGAGGGGTCGTTGACGAAGTGAGGAAACGATCACGTAAAATTTATCCCATCCAATTCGAAGAGCGTAATTTTACTAAAACACCGAGATGCCCGTTCGCGATCTAATGAAAATTTCATCTGTATCTCGAAATATTCGCGTACATCGCTGTAAAGACGTATCATTAGGGCGGGCAGCGTTTAATTAAAATTTTAACCGAGCCAAAATAAAATTTTCCACTCCTCATTCAAAGTCTCAATTCGTAATGATTATATAAATAATTAACGAATGCGCTAGTTAACGATGGATTGTGTTTAGTATATAATTATTATGGTTTCGAATGTCGCCACCGCGACAATACTAGCGTTGCCCGCTCATTAAGTTGGTCGTGCTCCGTCCGTCCGTTGTATGGGCTGTTTAAGGGTAATTAAGCGATAATTAACCTAATTACTGTGCACTCAGTTGGAGAAGTCGAGCGCACGTCGCGTACACCTGAGGGACTTGACTCTAAAGTCCCGGGGGCTGTACCGCTGTGAGGTTTCAGAGGAGGCGCCTTCATTCCACTCTGCACAATCGGAGGCCATGATGGAAGTATTCTGTGAGTACAGTTTTTCTTTTGCGCGGCGGCGCTTTCGTCACGCGTGTAGAAACGTGTAGAATCACTCCCTCGGTTTACAAGTGGCCATTGTTGAGTCACGCGTCAATTACTCTTTACGTTTCCCACCCCGCACTTTTGGCGTTTTGAATACAATCGCGATTTAAAGAGTTAGGAGGGGAGCGAAGTGAAACTTTATGTTTTTATGTTTGAGAATGGTTTAGGGATACGAAAATGGAAGTTTATTTTAAAGTACCTTCTTTAAACTAAATAGTTTATAATAAACTTCGCGTTTTTAGAATAATCACATTAACTCTTACCATAAAGGACTAGTTACTCTTATTGTTAACTGAAGCAAATAAATTTTTACTTTTATATTTAGTGTAGGAAGAATATATTCTTAACTTTTCCACCTCGTTGAGAAAATAATCGCACAAAATGGTATGTACCTACCATAATTCAATTGCAATAATCCCGATAAAATTTATAGGTGTATTCAAAGAAAGTTCAACTAAAACTTTACAAAGGATAGATCGCATCTGCGGTACCCTTTGTTTTCGCCCGTTCCTTTGCTTCGTTCCTCGGCCCGTTTATAATTAACATAAAAAGTTTAAGCAGTTGAACGGCACACGTTCAAGCCCAAATGCAGTAAAAGTCCTGCAAACTCAATTACGGGGACAAACGGCACCCAGGTCACAGTAGAATACTCTCAACTACAAACGGTGAACGTACTATCTTAAATTTTACCGTTTTAGAGTTCGTTGAGTTTGGCTATTAAGTGTAGTCATGTGTTCGGACTTCTTCTGAGATATTTTTGGTAAGATTTTTATTTTTTCTTGCCCTTATCAAGTAGTTAAACATACAATTTAGTTAAGGTATGGTATACTTTATTATATTGTTATGCTAGTTATATCACATACTGTAAAAATTTTTACACAGGACAATAGTTGCAACATTAAAAAAACTACCACAGACTTAGCAATCAAATCTAAATTTTAAGCAAACTATTGGGTAGATAAAGCTCTATATTTTTGTTGGTGTTAAACATACAACTATATGAAAAATACTATTAAATTTAACGCAGTTTTCAATTCACGACATCAGAATCTGAGAAAAAATATCACTACGACATCGAGGCAGTTAAAATAAGTTATATTCAGTAATATAACACATGAAAAAAGTAACTGAACTGGAAAAACATCTATAAAATATGTAAGAACGATAACAACTGTAAGATACTTATCCGACAAAAGAGATGCCTGTCAGTAAATAGTTCAAGACGAGGAGTCGTCCCTTCCAAGATAAAAAATGTATTACATTTCAAAAGTTTACATACCCATATAAGTTAACTAACTGACATGCCGAGACTATGAATGGATGTACAATTGTTTCTTGTATTTAACTTGCTTACTATTAACTTTTTATGTTATACATCAAAAGATATAGTTTCAAATTAGTGGATTATTTTTTTATATTTCACGTCGCTAACTATTTAAATTTCATGTAATACTTTGTTAGATATAGTTCCAAATTAGTGGATTAACTATACTAACGATTCTTTCAATAGTAATAATAAAACAAAACTAGTATATATCTAGTAGTAACTACGTTTATGGTCCTGTCAGCTAACTTCGTAGTGGATTCCGTCGTTATTGTGAGAGCGTGTAATGAAGTCAAGAGTTTGACGAGCAGCCCTGCGGAGCTCTAATGGATTCTTAGCTTTAAGTGGCCATTGAACCTAACCGATGTATGGTATTTATACACCTGAATTCTGCATTCCCTCTTGTTTAAGTAGCCTAAATTTTTTAAATAGTACGCTTTCATGCAATTATCTTGAAGCTATGGTAAGTAACGTTAATTGAGAAAATATAAGAAATATTTTCATCCACTTACTGAACAAAAAGTGTTCAATAGAAGTTTAGGATAGTTACGTAGATGCACTAAATATTAAAAACTTCTTCTAAAAGAAAATATTTATGCATATTTTTATATAAAAGTGGTTTTATAATAAAATATTAGTGAATATATTATACATTCAAAATATTATTTTATTCTGTTCACGTAATTAATTTACTCTAATTGTAATGAAGATGAACGTTTCACACAAATATTACAATAGCTAAAATATAGTTTAAGTATCGTCTATAGATAGTCGTAATAGTCTTGTATAGAGACGTCATTTCAGTTATAACTAACTTATTTATTGAAAATATCGCCGTATAGGTTATTTAATATTATTTTCAATGATATTATATAATAATTACCGTAATCAGATTTTCAGAGCGACTAACGTATAAACTGCACAAATAGGGTCCAGTACATGTGTTAATTACCTGGATATTTTGCAACAACCCTCAAGCTATTCTGAGCAACCATGCCTAGTTAATATGTAAGAAGTCGTTAGCCGCGACTTCTTGTTTGCCAAACAGTTTTGATCAATAACTAAAGACAAAATAAACGTTTTGACGCCGGGTTTGATACCCTAACCTAAGCCCTCATTCAGTGAATGGAGGAACTTGAAATTTAATAACTTATTAAATTCAAATGTAGTTCATTTTATATCTCAACCATATTTGATATGAACTGCTGCAAACCGTGTAGCCTGATAAATAAGAATGTCATAAAACATTTTAAAATACACCAGGATTTAAACAAAACAAGTCAAATTTAAGTCTTATGCAATATTACAGTTTGCATTAGACTGTACTATTTACATACCTGTTTTGGTAAAATGAAAATTGTACGTATATATTTACCCCTGATGGAGATATTTACATTGGAAAAAACATAAAAAACAAAGCATGTCCTAGCTATAATAATTATCATGTTTAAGTAAGAGTTTCTTGTAACATTATTTATAAAGATCCAATCAAGGTAAGAATAATCAATTGACATGATTTTCTTTTGCTTTTAATTTACTAATTTAATGATTGACTGATTCAATAACTTATTGAATTTTAGATTACTCACATTATCCATACGTACAATAAATTTAGGTAAATGCAGTTTGGTTTATGCAATCATAATGCATGAAATACAATATTTAAAATCTTACAAATTTATTTTTTATTCGAATCGTAGCATATTTTAAAACATTTTTCCCTATTCGGAAAAATATCTCTTCAGTAATATGAAACTATTTTCACGGCAATTTTCATAATACCGCTGCACGATTAAATTACCTTTCCTTGACCATGGATGCCGCGAAGCATTCAAATGAAAGGAATCAAAATGTAAATTTTAACGAAATATTAAATTTAAAATTAGGTCTCCTTTTTTGCAATATCATATATATGTGTATATATATATTAATAGTATTACATATTTAACTTTAAAAATATGTTAATAACATACAAGTTATACATCTCAAGATTCTTCTAAATGATGGAATGGGAAGAAATGAAAAACAATAATCCGGCTTATTAAAAAATAGCGGGCAGTATTAATTTTTTGCGTACCTTTCTCTAAGTTCCTTGCGAGAGAAATTTTCATTTGACGTTTTGCGGGCACGAGATATATTACAAAATAACAAAGTTATCTCAACGTTACTTTAATATTTTTATCGTAGCAGATGTGTCAATAAATTTTAAAAGATCATTGAACATAGACAAAATCCTAAGGCTTATTGTTTTCTTAATGTATAGTGTAGACTGTTACTTAATTTTAAATTTAATACACAAAGAACAAACGAAATGGTTCCTTTTTTTAATAAAGCGACGAGACGGGACGGACGTTTATGTAATGGTAAGTGATACGTCCCAATCATAAGAAACGCAGTGTAAGACAAATTCAAAATTCAAATTCAAATATCTTTATTCAATATATTAGTCTTTATTTAATAAATTGACTGTCAAATACAATACCACCGGTTCGGAAAAGGACGCCTCAGATCTGAGAAAAATCGGCGAAAGAAACTTATCGGGGTATTTTTATGTCATCTTTTAAAAATAACAAACAATTCGAAGGCATAACATATTATGCGATTTTGAAACCAGACCAGGAGCGAGCATTCCATTACCAAGCTGTGTTATCATTTAAAAATTCATTAATATTGTAATAACCGTTAACACATAAACGTTCCTTGACAACCTTTTCAAATTTATTAATAGTTAAATTCTGAACGTTTACTGGGATTTTGTTGTAAAAACATATACATTGTCCCATAAAACGCTACAAGTTAACTCGCCAGCCGGCAACAAAGAATTAAAGGTTACACTGGCTACGGTGCCCTTTAAACCAGAAGACATTAGACTAAACCAGTAGTGTTTGTACACTAGATATATAGGTACTCGGTAACCAGTTCAAAAAAATTAAGTATCTGACATTACATTTGTTGTCGACTCGGAATAACAACAACAATAGAGAACAAAAGGTGAAAGCTAAATTGAATATAATTGATTGAAATTTAAGCTAATAAATAGGTGCAACCAGGTCATATTCGGTATACAAGGATGGTTTATTAAAAGGTAATTGCGCAGCTAGCGGAGCTTCTGGCTAGTTCGTAACAAATTGCCACAACACGTACCGTATATCACAAAACACATGTAGTTAAACCGCAAATGCAGCCGCTATAACGGCGACAACTGCGTTAAGCTGCGTGGCCATTCCCGTTATATATGTTCGCATCTTGATAAAGGTATTAATTTGACTAATAACTCTTACTTGACGCATTAATATGTACCTGATAGTGCAATGCGATACAAGGACAAGCATTATCAGGAAATATGGAATATACTGATTTATTTCATCACTGCTAGTGAATTTAGCTAAAATATTTTTTAAATTGAGTTTTTATTACAGATAGTACTACTGCGTTAAAATTTCATTTTCCATTTTTTTAAATATTTAATTATGTATTGATTTTATTAAGCTCGAACGCAGAATAAGGAAGTAATTTAAACAAATTACTCCCGTATGTAAAACAATTTTATTGTTGTTTTCCTTTTATTAGTAATAGCATATATAGATTTAAGAATTTAATTTTTTTAATGGCCACGAAGGCAGACGAGCAGACAGCCACCTGATTGAAAGTTGTCATCAACACCCATGGACATCGGCAAAATCAGGGGTATCACCAACGCGCTGCCTACCGTGAGACATATGATGTTACGTCTCGTTTACCTAGTAAATAAGCTGGCTACGGTGCCCTTTAAACAAGAACACAGTCGTGTTTTACAAAAGCAGATTTATTGCTACAGGCGTATATACCAGTCAACCTTATGATAGTGCAAGAGATATGTACAAATAACACATAAAAGAATTTTATAACGCTGAAATTCCACCATTAAGTCTGCATATCAGATTTTATTTTAAATTCTTGTGTGTTTTCGGGCACTATATTGTTATAGAATTATACATATTTATAATTTGACAAAATGTTATTAACATTAATTTAAACTGTAAGGATATCATATAATAGTTGCCGAGGAGTTTTAATTTCTAGTTAAATGTTAATAACATTTGTTCTTATAGCTTGTTATAAAATATTATTCGACCTATACTTGTAAAGGAAGCTATGTTGCGGTGAACCTCCTAAGAAAGTTTGCATTTCCTAACAGTATCAAATTTTCCGTCGATATTGCAGAGTCTTTGAGGGTTTCTGCGCTTTATTTCATGTTAATTAATTCCTCGGAGCAGATATTTTCCGTCTACTCAAAGTATCCATTTATATGTACATTTAATAAAACCTTTGAAAGGTTTTGTCTATATTTTGCTCGGCAAACGTTAGCTAACATCAAAGAGTTTTTATTTATGTTAAAATTCAGTACTTATATGAATAAATAAACGAAAAAGTGGTAATTTTGTATCTTGTGCCATCTGAAGTTAATTTTAAACATACGTGTTGCTATTTAGTAAAAAAAATAAGCGTATTCTATATGCACTAGTAGTTTATAGAATAAAAAAACAGTAAATTCGTAGTGCTTATATAGTTTTTACACAACAATTTCTTAATCATTCAAATTGACTTGATATTGCGAAAAAACTTGGTATGAAATTGTTTTTTATTATTAATTATCACATTTTAATATTAAAATTAATTATATTTGTTGTTTAATTGCCTCTGAAAATTCACATTTTTAAAAGTTATCAAAACGTAAATGTTTTTAAATGGAATCTTATCTAAAAGTTGGTACATTTTATAAATAAATACAATTAGTGAGTGAAAATTATTCACAATAACACAAACGCGTAAAAGGATGCCTTTAATAAGTAATATTATCCTTTTTTTCGCACCTCTGTATTTTGTTGCTTAAGTAATAAATATTATAATAGAATAATTAATGCTGTGATGACATTTTTTTCTATAGAAGAATGAAAAAGAGAGCAACGGCTTAAGCCGTAATAATCTATGATAAAGCTTACTCGCGAAGAAAATTATTTGTTTTTGATCCCTATTTTAATGTAAATATATTTATATTCTACGTTAATGTCATACTCAATGGTGTTGAGACCGCTTACACGACGTTTTTGTTGGATTATTTCTATTTTTTTTACACAAAATTTAGCATTATTAGAACAAGTAAATAAATACAAGACTCCACTGATCAAGTTCGTTTTTTACAATTACTCATTTGCCTAAATTCAGTTTTAAAGTTTTGTTTATAACTTTATCTTTTTATATTTATTATTTTATCCAATCATATCCTAGTTAACCAAGCAGAACTGAATAAAATGTATCGATTATTAAAATTTCGCTATAGTAAACTAACAATTTTTAATGCTAAAATAAAGAATATAAAACAGAAATGTATCTAAGATTTGTGCGTTATAATTTAGTTTGCGAAAATAAAGGTTTTGTATAAAAGAAACCTACCAACTGAACAAAGTTCCTCTTATTGCAGTGCGCATATAGTACAAGCGGCGACGTGCAACTTCGTCTGCGTGTTATTATATAAAAAAGATGTTAGATTATTTTCTACAAAAAATAGTAGCCTTAGTTATTCCCAGTAAAGTCACGTCAACATCGGACTAACCACTCCAGACAATACCCAGGAACAAACCGACAGACAGACAGACAAAAATTTATAAATAAATAGTTTTGTTATATGTATCATAAGGTTACATATTTTTTTCTATTTCTAACGAATGCAGACGAGCAGTCGGGCCACTTGATGTAAAGTGGTGATCAACGACCATGAAAATACCAATCTCGGATATCACGCGCTGCCTACGTAAGACATACGATGCTACGTCTCGTTTATCCGGTAAATACGCTGGCTACGGTATCCTTCAAACCGGAACACAGTAGTGTTTTACACTTTACTGCTTTGGTAATCAGCACCGTGGTGGTAACACCCCTGTTAAAGGGGACCTACTTATTTAAAAACTGTTAGTTTGATGTTACAAACAGACAATCCAATTTTATTTATTCGTATAGACTATGAAAGTGAACAAGATGGGCTTGGGTAGGTTGGTAGGTTCCTTGTATACAGTTAGCTGCCTTGGATTGTACTAGCACGGTGCTTATTACTATTGCTCAGTTCGTGTTGCAAGGTACCGCTCCGAAATTACTGGGTAAATTAGACGTAACATCTTATGCTACGCGGTGTAGTGGAGAATTTCAGTCGGTTCTACGCTATATAGTCGTAGTAACAAATTGTATCAAAATGCTCTGCTGCTCATTCTTTGGAATAATACACATTATCTATGCAATAACATATTAATAATATAATTTTGATAACTTGAAATGAAAATAATATTTAAATTGTATTATAAATTGGTAAACCAATAATAAATAGAAAAGTAATCTAAGACATAAAAAAGTTATCGACAAATTTATCACTTATCAATTTGAATTGTTTTTTGAGAAACTTATAGCATTTTGCTTTTAGTTTGACGCTCACAATTTTTCTTTTGGTATAAAATAGTGTTCACTTATGGAATGAGTTGCCTTCGGAAATCAGGATGGCTAAAAATCGCAACGACTTTAAGCGTAAAATTCGTGAACATCTGTCTAGTCTCTTTAACAATAAGAGCTAAACTCATCATTTGGAATTTGTATTTATTTATATTTAGTATATGTATGTATATGTACGTATATATGAATATATATATATATATATTTATATATGTATGTATATAGTATTGTAGTATGCTTGATGTACATCGTAGTATACGTATGTGTATTATTTATTATAATATACTGTTGTAAATACATTTTGAAACTTATTCTAGAATATTAACCTCCCTTTTTTTTTAATTTAGCACCTACTCAACTTTCTCTACACCTTCCAATGGTTGACTGGTAGAGAATGCCTTTGGCATTAAGTCCGCCATTGTACTGTTATTGTACATAAAGTGTTAATAAATAAATAAAATAAAATAAAATTAGCATTATATAAAAATTTTAAATCGTAGATTCTCCGAAAGTATCCAAATCGCTTTGAATAAATAATGTGGTTGTATTATAGTGGGTAATAACCACTGACTTAGAATCTAAAATTATTATAATCAAAATATTCATCATCGTCATCATCAGCCTGTGTTAGTCCACTGCTGGACATAGGCCTTCCCTTATGCACACCTTCTCCATTAGGGAGATTTTTGGACCGTATCCCACCACGCTGGTCCAGTGCGAGTTGGAGAGTAGACCGTCTTTTTCATGCCCATCCGACGCATGGATCATCTTACTTTTCAGACAATGGAATGATCGGCACAAATTGTCCTAATCAACTAGGAAACAACAATTAAAATTTGTTGAGTCCCCACAGGATTCGAACCCACGACCTCCGATTTCTAAAGCACACGCCCTTACCACTACGCTACGGAGGCAGTGCAATATTAGAAGTTTAAAACTAAGGAGTGTCCACATTGTTGACCCCAAATTAAAATACTTTACAGATTTGATGAGATATCGCTTGTACAATATTTACATAAACCACATAATTATGGTACATATACACATACATTTAGGCTTAACCACCAATTAAAATGTACCAATTTTATTATGGCATTGCTATGAAATGGTTCAGAACCCGCAGTTTAACTCATACTAAATATGTGTAAAAGACAAGTGAAACAAAAAGTGAAAAAGTTCACATAAAAATAAAGACAATTACTGTATCTTATTATTAAGAGAAAAATTGTAATGATAGATAATATAATTATATGCTTTATCAATACTATTAACTGCAAATATTAAAAAAAAAAATTGTTATGTGAATCACTATACTTATTTAACAATAGTTCTTATGAATG
Source organism: Lamproptera curius (assembly GCA_029286875.1). Lineage (NCBI taxonomy): Eukaryota > Metazoa > Arthropoda > Insecta > Lepidoptera > Papilionidae > Lamproptera > Lamproptera curius. Next base: position 589,780 of record JAGSMT010000157.1, read on the forward strand.
CCAGAAATACAATAGTGGCCCCTGTGAATAACGAGAACCGTCAAAATAGATAATTCTTACTAACAATTAGATAAGCCACCTAATTATTACAGACAGCTCAATAATGAAAAAAATATATGCTTAATATTATTGATGAACACTAAGTTGATCCCCATTAATACACTAAGATTCGATTAAAGTAAAGAGAACAAATAGTATGCTGTCCTGGTAAAAGCGAACAGTAATTATTTAGGTTATTACGTATTTCTTGTAAGTGAAAAATACGCTCAATAATTCTTTAGTCAGAAGAAAATTATTTGAAGTACCTAAGTAAGTAAAATCAACGGCAAAACATTCGTTTGCTACATTACCGGCTAAATAATTCAAAAATATAGCAAATTTAACAACATTTAACTGTATATGTATATGAAAAAAAAACTAAGAAAAACAAAAACAAAAACAAGTTGTATTACTCAAATTTCGTAAACAATTTGCTGTTATTTAATTAAAAGCCGCTTTTAATAAAAGAAACAAAGAGTAACAGATTGAGCATTTAAGGTACCGGTCTCGGAGGGTTATTGATTACATTCTTAAATTTTAAATGGAATTAATTTAGAAATAGCAAGTTTTTAATGTATTCTCCTATGTTATTAAGAAATAAATTATTAATAATTAAAAATCTATCTGTATACTATGCAATATAATAAAAGCAATCACTATGAATTGCTTAAGTATATATATATGAAACCTTAAAGCAGCAACCCCATGTCTCTTTGTTATATTAGTTCTGTTATGCGAAAGATCTTGCAAGCTTGAGCTTACATTATACTTTCATTTAATATTATAGCGTAATGCATTAGATTTTTACGAGCATTACCGTATACGTGTTTAATATGCGAGGTGTATGTTAAAAAAGGAAACAGGAATTTTGTAATTTTGCGCGTCGTAATAACCCGATTAGGACGTTGTTTACATCGCTGTACAAACATGACTCCAAAGTTAGGTATAATTTCGTCATATAGGATGATAGTCTCCTGTCAAAAGAAAATCCAGTTTTATCATACTATAAACGGAGCTTTACAGTAATATACGCATCGAAATATTATATTGTAGTGCAAGTAGTCACAAAATTTTATTATTTTGTTTGCTTACCGTATAAGTAACTCAAATGCATGTTCTAAACGAAAACTCTAAAATATAAGTGAAATGTGTGTAAGTTTATTAGTACTGCTGGTTATAAAATTATCTCTTAGGGTATTATTATTAAATATTTAAATATTTGTAGCTCACACAATCATTTATAAACCTGATCTTACAAAAATTAACAATGTTTGGCAGTTACGAAAATAACTATTGTTAGTCAAAACAAATGACTTAGTTTAATAACTTTAAACGGTTAAACGACTTGTAAATAAAATATTTTACAAAGGATTTGTTTGTTCTGAAAAAAATCGTATTGTTACATTAATATAGTAACACACACTTAATAATTTGTTCTACAGTTTTGAATAAAACATTATTATCATGCTTCATGTGTCCGTATCCGGCAGTAGACCTGTGTCACCTTTTTGTGATAAAACAAGAGCGAAAAGCCTGGTCGCTCTACACGTGTAGCCGTGATTAAAGCGTTGAAAAAGCTAAACGCTTTAAAAATTGAATACCGGAGGCATTTCAGGGGTTGTTAAAAGCACCGCCGTGAATGTAAAATATTTATAAGGGATTATTATGAAGAGAGTTACATTAATGCAAATGGATGATACAATTTCCATAATAAAAAGAGACATTTTTTATAAACGAAAAAAATTTTATGTTGTAAGGCTTTTAGTGGAAACTAAGATAGTTAAGTCAGATAAGTACATTGTGATTCATAAAAGTTCAAGTTAATATTAATTTACATTATTAACATTATTATATGTATATTTAGAAGGAACTAGTCAACAATTAATCAATTATATAATTTCAGGCCTTTATATAGAATACCGGCCTTTCACTTAGTCATTATTTTCGAAACCTGTATTTATTTTAAGTAGTCATGAGAACTTTAACCAAATATATACTTAACATAAATTGATAAATGATTATACTCCTATACCACAAAAGTTCCAGTTGAAGTACGCTCCATTTAAACTTTGAGGATATTATAAATTTCTAGCTATAGTTCTTTTAGAGGAAGTAAAGTTTCTTTTTTTAAAGGCTTCAAGTAAACAGCTTCTTTCAATTTGCAACAAAACCATTTTTTTTTATCTATTCGGTTCAGATGAATCTAACGTTTACGAAAAACGTTTCTGTAACAAGTTCTCAAAAGGCAAACGGCATATTCAACAAGTTTAAATATTCTTTACTCCCATAAAAAGAAGTAAACCACTTCACTCCGACAATACAGTAAATGTACCGCAAGTCACATGCCAATATGCAAAATTAAAGTCGCTCGAGGAGTAAGAGCCCAGAAAGTCACATTCTAACAAAAAAAACTCTCTCAAGTGACCTTTTATACCTTGCGAAGCTTCACTTTGTAATCGAGTCTCGGGAAAATTTAAAAACAAAAAAAGGTTCTTAAAGAAGTTTCGTAAGAACAATATATATACATACTTTTACCTAATAACAAAATTCACCTCGTTTGAAGTAACATTCACGAAGACCTTTATATATTTCGATAGCTGATGGTTTTTATTTAATAAATATTGTTAGAGTTGGTAGGTCCCCTTTACAGTTTGGCCGTCTGGGGGGGTACTAGGGCGGCGCCTATTTCTGCCGCCGAGCAGTAGCGTGTGAAAACACTACTGTTTTCCGGTTTGAAGGGCACCATAGCCAGCGCTTTTACTAGGTAAATGAGATGTAACTTCCTATGTATTACGTATCCAGCGCTTTGGTGATATAGCCAATGTCCATGGTGGCCACTTCCCGTCAGGTGGCCCGACTGTTCGTCAGCCTGCAAAAGCAAAAACAAAAAAATATTTTATTGTAGTCGAGAACAAGATCGGAAGCGGTGGCGTGTATTAGGGGAGGCCTACGTCCATCAGTGTACTGACACAGGCTGATGGTGATGAAATATTAATAGATTTTTATGATACACTGTGTACTACTGTAAAGTTTTATCAGTCGAACATCACGATTACTTTGATTCTTATACAACAATTTTACATGAATACATGAATGAAAAATTTCGTCTAGATAAAATTTTAATATAGCGAAAATATCACAAAATATACAAAGCCGAAACTTAATCACAGTAACATTTTTCACATGGACGCACTTATTTTACCAAACATCTCTGATATTCCGAAAACGATTTTGTCTACTTGTTATTCGTGTATTTATTCGAATGTATGTTACACGAACGTGATATTATATTGTAACAATTGTAATAAGGTGTCTCCCTGTATAAAGCCTATTGGAGTTTTAATAAGAGAACGCAGGTGTAAGGTTATTGAAGGGTCAAAACGTTACGTTAGCATAGTTAGATATTCTTGTATTATATACTACAGATCTATCCCGGCTTTACTCGAGTGCGTTTTTTGATCATTATGATATAAATAGAGATATTTAAATGGAATTAAAGATATCTTATAACAAATTACTTTCACGTTGAGTTGTTTTTAATAGATAGATTTTTTTGGGTTTTATTTTTTAATAGTAATGAACCTAGCCTAGAATATTCGATAATAATGGAGGGTCCATTTTAATAGCAAAAGATTTTCGAAATAGGTCAAGCAGTTTTTGAATTTATTTTGCACATCAAAAATGCAATTCTTTCTACTTTGTAATATTCGTATGGAAGTATAAATTGATGATACGTAGTATTATGAACACGTGCAGTAACTCTCCGGTCTCATAGATTAAACCTTTGCCTGAGATTTTTATCTCTACATTACATATGTTTAATTAAAAAATATTATTCATAATCTTAAAAAAAATATTCTCTGCTATAAATATGTTCTTTGGATATACATATCTGCTGATAATCACATCTAGGCGCCATTTTGTCATGGTTGTGCATGTAGGTATAATACATATGCTAAAATATAAAAAATATATATATTATATATATATATATATATATATATATAATAAGCTATTTAGTTCTAGCAACTATCAAAATATACGGAGGATATATACTTACATGCTTTGAATATTTTGAAAGTTGCATACCTCTTGATAAACTATAGTTCATTGGATATACATATCTGCTGATAATCACATCTAGGCGCCATTTTGTCATGGTTGTGCATGTAGGTATAATACATATGCTAAAATTTATATATTTTAGTAAGCTTATTTGCTTCTAGGCAACTATTAAAATATACGGAGGATATATACTTATATGCTTTGTATATTTTGATAGTTGCATACCCCTCGATAAGCATAGTTTAGCTTATTGGGTGATGGAACAACATTTTGATCATGACTAATTAAAACTAATTAAGCTTTTTTATGCTAGCGAGGAAATAGAAGACGAATTGCCTTGCAATACAGAGTGTATTTCATCGCGAGTAAAAGTCCTAGTGCAAAACTGGAAACAAAGTCTATAGGCAAATGTAATTGCGTCAAGTCGTGTAGCGCTCTTTTTGATGGAACGTAGCATAGTGATTGGTTATTTGTTACAATATTCCCGAAATTTAAGGTAATTTACAGGATCCATGGTCACGAGCAGACTGAGGTGATGTTCGTCTGTGAAAGGTTTTTACAAATCTGTAGTCTTTTATAAAATCTTGTGTAGTATTCGCGTAAATTAAACATATTATTATAGTGATTGGTGTTCGGTTGTTGTTCTCCAGTTAGGTTTATTAAATTTTTGCATTATTAATAAACTATGATTTTTACATATTACATACGTATTAGATCTTGTGTGGTACCAGTCGTTCGACGTGTTCGTTAACTAGTGGTATGGAATTGCGCTTGAGAGATCGGAGGTCGTGGTTCGAATCCTGCCGGATCACAGCAACTGTTTATTGTTGTTTCCTAGGTGGTAAGGGTAATGCGGGCTGATAAACCGCTTATCTGATCCTTATAAACGTCGGTCTTGCGCCTGACCACTCTCCTCTGTTTATTGGTCGTATCGGACTATGAAAATAATGGGAAGAGGGCGTGCAGCTCTGTTTGCGCATATACTGTAATATCTCCTGTGTAATCGAAATCTATTTCAACTCAATGGATATTACTACTATTAATAATAAATATATTCTCCACATTTTCTTTAAGACTTTGACTTATAAGAAAGGATATAAATAAGAATAACGACTCGCTTGGTGTAAAGGTCATTGATCGTTTACCTTTCTACAAATTGTTTTTATGTTTTATTTCTGTATTCATTGTTCACCATTTTATCTTAACCCTTATTTATTTTTTCTATTGACTGTTTAAATAAGATATCATAGTAAATAAAACTACGAAGACCTTTGAACCATTTAGTTATAATAGATTAAAATAAAAGTACATAACCTAACCTTTGTGAATTTGTTGGTTTTACTTATGTTTTCTTCACTGTTTTATAATTTTGTCTTTTGTATTAATGCAAATTTTATTTACACTTTTATAAAGATTTTTTCGAGGGGCTCTTGAGCAACTTCAAAATGGAAAAGCCCCTGGAGGGACGGAGTCACGACGGAGCTTCTGAAGGCCGCGGGTAAACCGTGCTGAAGAGACTCGTCGTCTCATTTTACTCTGCCCTTCTCCGGGAGAACTCCTGAGGCATGGCATAGGGTTTGGTCATATTGTTCTTCAAAAAGGTGATAAAACCCTTTGAAGAACTATCGGCCAATATCGCTCCTAAGTCATGTCTTTAAGTTGTTTTCGAGGGTCATCTCAAATCGTCTTGCACAAAAGCTCGACGAAGCGCAGCCTCGAGAACAGGCTGGGTTTCGAAGGTTACAGCACCATAGACCACATCCATACAGTGAGGCAAGTTATACAGAAGACACTTGAGTATAACCAGCCCCTGCGCATGGCATTTATGGACTATGAGAAGGCTTTGACTCCATCGAGACCTAGTCTTTCCTCGAGTCCTTATAGCGGTGCCAAATTGATTGGTGATATATCGAGATGCTGAGATGTCTGTACAACGAGCCTATCCCCTGCACCGCGGTGTGAGACAAGGAGACGTCATGTCTCGAAATTGTTCTCCGCCGCGCTTGAGGACATGTTCACACTTAACTGGGAAGGACACGGCATTAATGTGAACGGCGAGCACATCTCACATCTGCGATTTGCGGATGATATCGTCATCATGGCTGAGACCGCAAAGGACCTGCAGAAAATGGTGCAAAGCCTGTCTGAATCTTCTGCACGCATCGGTCTTCGGATGAACTTGGGTAAAACCAAGGTCATGTTTAACGAGCACGTTTATCCGAGACCGATCACAATGGACGACGACGACACCTCCCTCGAAGTGGTTTTGGAGTACGTTTACCTAGGGCAAACGCTCGAACTAGGTAGAAACAACTTTGAGGGGGAGGCCAACAGAAGGATTCGGCTGGGCTGGGCAGCTTTTCATAAGCTTCGTCGAGTTTTCTCGTCACCCATCCCACAGTGCCTTAAATCGAAAGGCTGCGATCAGTGGGTCCTACCCGTTTTGGCCTACGGTGCCGAGACTTGGACACTTACGGTTCTACTGGTCCACAAATTTAAAGTCGCTCAGCGAGCTATGGAGAGGGCTATGCTCGGAGTCTCTCTGAAGGACCGCATCAGAAATTACGTGATCCGTCAGAGAACCAAAATCACCGACATAGCCCACTGGATTAGTAAGCTGAAGTGGCAGTGGGCCGGTCATATAAGCCACAGAACTGAAGACCGCTGGAGTCGAAAAGTTCTGGAGTGGAGACCGAGGCTCAGCAAACGTAGTGTAGGACGCCCTGCGGCAAGATGGAGTGACGACATTCGCAAAGTGGCCGGTGTGGGTTGGATGAGAATAGCCGAAGATCGAAAGCGGTACCGTGCATTAGGGAGGCCTATGTCAGCAGTGGACTAACACAGGCTGATGATGATGATGATGATGATGAAAGATTTTTTTACATATGTATATTACAGGTTAACCATAGTGTTGAAGTAAAAATATACTTTTACCATCTGTAGGCCTCTAAACTACTTTAATACTAGATAATCCGTTAACAAATCATTCATTGTTATTTTGAAAATTATTATACGGTTTATTTATAAAGTGAACAGTTAATAAATATTTTTATTCGTAAAAAAATTACAGACTAAACATTACTTTCAAGTTATGATATAGCATTGTATTATATTTTTGCGGACAATTTGTTTGTTTTTCAAGCCAATTTTGCGTCGAAGATGTTAATTTATGCTAGTGAGTGTTGTGGCGGATTTTAATAAAAATTCTATGGAACTTTTGAATAGAATATTTTGAGGAAACTGATAAAATAAATGCTAAATAAATGCGACCACAAGGCGCTCTTGCATTGAAAGAAAAGGTAGATGCTTCTAGCCTTTCATAAACTGACACTATTATAACACGCAATATACATTGTTTTCTAGACTATTTTCTGAGAAGCCACTTTAACAAGTCATCATTGGGTTGGCTTCTTTTCACCTTTTTTTTTTTTTTGCCGTTGGAAAAATCCAGCTTAGGATTCTCCGCCGCCAAAGTGAGGGCAGCGGGATATGGGCCCCGGACCAAGATGGAGCGGCCGGTATACCCACTAAAAACCAACGGTTGTTCCTTTCTCATGTCGCTGTAGCCGGGGCCGCGAGCACTGATCACAGTCTTCGGCGACCCCGGCGCGACGTGGCCCTCCGGCCTCTTCTCTCCAGGTGTGTTGGGACACCCGGAACGTCGCTTTAGGCGCCGTGCTGGAACAAACAGCACGGCGCTCCCTCTGAGCCCTTCTCTGGGCGGCGGGCACCTCTTGCCGGCCGCCCAGGGCTCAGTGTCAGGGGAAGGTTGCGCGCGTACGCACTCTTCGGCGCCCTGGCCTTCTTCTGCGGATAGCCAGGGCGCTCTCGGCCTCCCTGACCCTTTCCGCGCCTCCTTCCGGGCCATCACGTCCTCGCAAAAGCAAGGACGGTGCCCCACGACCTTTCGCTCTCTCAGCATCCTACGCACTACAGCAGGAAGCGAAAGGTCGTGCCCCGACACTACGCAGCTCTCGGCGTTGCTCGACCCAAGCTGGGCACTCTTCCAGCGCGTGTTGGGCCGTCTCTTCGGCACATACGCCACAGTGGTGGCATCCTCTGTGGCTTATTTTCCCTCATGTAACCTAAATAACAGATAAAAGCAACGTCTATCTCAACATTATTTTATTGACTGTAGAGGAGATTAATATGAGTATATTGATAAAGGTTAATTTGAAGGTCATGTCGTTCCAATAATAGTCTTTACAACGAAGCCCGGCCTTAAGATACCAATTCGATATATCATCTCTTATTTTTCAGTCAACTAGTTTGCCGGCCCATATTGTTCTAACCAATTAGAAAACATCAATATTCAATGGTGAACCACTGCTTATGAGAGCCATTTTTGAATTTAAGCTAGAAAACAACGAATATAATTTTTACATTATATAAAACTTAATACCTTGTTTTTTTATATATAAACACGAAATCATACCAAAAAAGCTTAAGCAACGTAATTCTAACAGCTCACTTGATATGCTATTAATAAAATATAGATGGATTACTTTTACATATACAGTTTCTGTTCTGCTTAGTCAAGTTGAAACCTAGTATTAGTCGACAATACCTTTGAATAATTCTATATGTGGTGCATGAACTAGTAGTCAAGGATAAATCGTGTAACATAAATCAACATTAAACTTATATGAAACTGTTTCAAGAATTGGAACAGTTTTGATAAATACAAACAAAAGCTATCTTATTTCGTAGATATATATTCAAAATTTTAATAGTCATATGTTGAATAATATAAGAAATTATATAACAATAAAAAAGTTTATACTTTTGAAACAATTAAAATTTTATTTATAGACGCAGGTTGCATATAGTTTTTGTTCCTACAGAGATACATACCTGATTAAATAATACACGTAATTAATCATTAGGGTATGTAAACCTTACAATACGTCGTAATGATTAAGTTCTAAACTAGGTATTGTGCTTAATTTCATCAGGAGTAATCGAAAAAAAATCTCGAGAATATGATTACCGTCTTATTGCTGATTCCGGAATCTTTTAAGTATAGAGATTTATCATGATGATTTATGACTTTTATACAGAAAAAACACCGTTAAATAATATCTTCAAAAGTACATTAAACCTTCTTCATTTTGAATAAACGAAATCCCTCGCATAATGGATAAAAGGAATCTTTTTATTTGACACGATAGATTTTCGAATTTCATTGCTCTTCTGAAAACGATAAAAAACGAAAGTCACCGACATTAATGCTATCCGTAGCTAAGAGTTTTATCTTCTCTTCATAACTTTAAATTTTCTTCAAAATCAGAGTAAAATTTGCATTCCGTCGTATCCCCGAGAACATATTAAAGAACTATTAACCTTACCTTAATAGGTTCTTATACATATCATTAGTTATAATAACGTATCTGCACTTTAACTCAGTTTTATATGCATTATTCGTCTGTCTACCTTGTACATATATAGTTATAGCAAAATAACTTTTTTTTTTCAAATATTTACTTAGATTTGAAACTTTTTTATTTTTCGTTCATTATTTGATTACACACACTTAAGTTGCTTTCTCCAAACTACGTAAAAGATGACTGAGAAATAATGTACAAGATATTGAACTGTCGTACTGTTCACTCAAAAAGTTTAAGTAAATAAATAAATAAAACAAAAAATATTCAAACATTATAATCAAAATTATATCGAATTAGGGAAGGCAAGACGATATAAACGCTTGGCAAAAAAAGGCCAGAAACCAGACAATCCATCGTTAACATTAGCCACGAAAACGATAAAAACAAGGCGAAATGTCATTCGGACGTTTCAAACGAATTAGTATAAGAATTACAATTTGAACACGTCGTCACGTAAGCAGCTCGCATTAATTCCACGTTAGTTAGAAGCGCGGCTAACGAGCGCATTACCGTTTTCCGTTTAATGTGAAAGAGGAATGTCAGCGTACAATTTAATCCCGCTACATAAGATCAAACGACAGAGCGATGTGAACGATGACCTCTAACACTAAATAAACGTAACCCGGCATTTATTTATATGTTACACGTGAAACAAAAATGTTGTTTTATAACGTTTTCAACCTTTATGAAAGGGTCGACCTCGGTTACCTTTCTCAAGAGATGAAACGTTACATTATAAAGTAGTTTTGCTATTCTGTGGATGAAGGTATTTCTGTGGTTTGGCTGTAGTAATTAGCCTCAGTGAAAAGTAATTAGCCTATTACTACTACGTATTTATAACTGGAGACACAAAAAGTTTATGTCTCCGGTTTGTTTAGTACAGCAACTTGTTAAGAGCTTGTTTGAATAAAGGTCCTTATTGTCATTATCTATCATCATCAGTCTGTGATAGTCCACTGCTGGACATATGCCTCCCCTAATACACCCCTATCTATTAGAGGGTTTTTGAGCCGTACCCCACCATGCTGTTGTAATGCGGGTTGGTGGGTGGACCGACTTTTTACATGCCCATCCGACGCATGGATCATCTTACTTTTCAGACGATTGGGTGATCGGCCCAAATTGCCCTAACCAACTAGCAAACAACAAAGAAAACTTGTCGAGTCCCCGCAGGATTCGATCCCACGACCTCCGGTTTCTAAGCCACACGCCTATACCACTAGGCTACGGAAGCAGTTATACTATAAGCAAGTAGTCATAATCTATATTACATAGAAATATAATAATATTAATAAGACACTATATGTAATAGATTTTTGATATTTATGTTTACCTATCGTTGTAAATGCAAGCACTACTCTCGTTGATTAAAAGAGCATTACAAATAGTAATCACTAGGTATTAAGATGTTGTTTCCTCACATATGATCAAGATAGGGATGAATACTCCTTATGATCACGTAAAAGAAAAAGATCTTTTAACGTTTAATACGACTTTTCCACTCTTTATATCATTCCTTGTAATAAACGTTTTATATTAAAATTATTAGTTTTTATGTTTATACCAAAAATCGACATTTGAAGATTTTAAAGTACCGGAGAACACGGTTAAAATTCTCTCTTCACCCGTAGTAACCTTTCGCCTATAGAAATTAATTAGGTCTTCCCGTATCGATAGCGATGAATAATCAAATATGAACGTGTACCCGCATGCGCTGCGCGGAGTAATTCAATTACCCAATCTGGTCCCCAGGGTACCGTGGGCGAACCAGAGAAAAAGGCAATAAAATTCTCTACAACCCTTATGCACTTTTACTGATGATATAACAAAATCTTTATTACGGACTAACGGAAAGATAAAATGTTTAGCCTTTTTCGATCGTGAAATAAAGTCAGCGGGAGGTTGAAGCAACTTAATAAACTGTTGTATTTTAACATATGAAGTAACATTTACATGGTTTTGTTATGGGCCCTCGCTCTACTGACGAAATATTACAGACTCTAATCAGACGGAAAAGCGACTTTTTATTGTTGTCATACAAATAATTTCTTGATAAACGCTAAAAGTTTTATCTCTTTCAAATATCGCGAGAACTTACAATTTTCTTTCTGTGATTTGTTTCTCTCCTTTACGCGAATAATGCAATTTATTTAATAAAACTTATTTTACAGATTTTATGGTGTTCATTTTAATTTACACCTCAAATCCTGTGAGCTTTACTAATTTTGTCATTATTTATCTGAAGTGATTATAAGCCGTCCTTATCAGTTTCGGTTTCTTAGCATCATGTATAAATGTCAAAAATAAATTATACATTCTTATATATGGAACCTCCGACCTCTTTTTGTCTTTTTCTCAGATCCTGTTTTCAAGCTATCGCGAACAATTAATGACCACACGTGATGTTACTAAATTAGATATCTATTCTTTACACTTAAGGTTCAAAGTAATAACATGCGACCAGGCGCTCAGTTTGCCGGAACGTTCGGACCATTTGCGTAAGTAAAGATTCGAAAGCCTTCAATATCAAACTCGATTTTCTTTGTTAGAATTAACCGTAAAAGTCTCAGTAATTCCGCCCACTTTATCATTAAAGAAAACAAGAAGCGAAAATTTTTAAGTATAAACAGTATTAAAAATCAACTCGATAAAAAAGCAGTCAACAATCGACTCGACGTCGCGAATATTTTGTTAATAAAAAATCTTTCAATATGACATTAATTTTAGATTTTTTATGAAAAATACTGTAACGTCACGTTCGAGCTAAAAGTGAGAACTGAATAATATTCCACTCACATCGATCCGTAAGCGGCGGGCATCGTTTCCAAGGAGAATAGAAAGAGTGAAATAAAAACTCTGTTGACTTCGATTCCCAAGAGCTTCCCGGCAAAGCCATAAATAATTTTCCTGCAAACCGACGGCAATATATTACGATTTAATTATACGCGCAGGCAATTTCGTACTCAAACATTCTCGGCATATTTGAACAGATACTGGTATTTTTGTTACATTTTTTCATCATTATGCTGAATGCTTAGGCTGAATGTCATTAATGTAATTAATTATAGTTAGAGATCTATACGAGTATCGTGGTGGAGCACAAATCGAATGACTCATTTCTAATGAACTAAAGAGCAATTACCTTGATGGATATCTGTACCTTTTTAAATGCGCTCGTATTTTATGTATGACCTAATTTACTTTCATCGCGTATAAACACATTCAATGCACGTTTTAATTAGAAATCATTATTCATTAGATTTAATTACAAACGGTTTTATTAATAGAATATTATTCAATGTTCTTTACGTAATGAGTGCTTTAAACCTTTTGTTATTTATTACGTGTAAATTACCGTTCTTTGTGTAACTGCAATTAGGACGAAAACTATTATAAAAATTACTTCCAAAAGTATTATTATGACAAAGCAAACATGAATAAATAGTATTATAAATTCAATAATTATGTCAATTAAGTTGCACAATAGCAGGCATTTTCAATCAAAAAGCGAATTAATTTAATTTATGCGTCATATTTGTTGCAAAAAACTTATGGGCCAGTAGCTTTTGTTTTCGACGCATTGTATAATGAGAACAACAATTTTCAAATACACAAGTCCTCGTCAAAATATTATAAGTAAGATATTCCTTACCAAATAGTATAATAACGTATAAGTGCAACGTACGTGTATAAGGTATGAAAATAGCGGTAGTATTTTCTTGGGCGAGCCACAGGCTAGTCTTGATATGTATGAAATGACAATCCTCAAATTATGATATGTCTTGTTAGTTGAAGTATAAGTATATCGTGACGAAGTTACAAAAGCAAAAACTTGTTTTCATTGTAGAATATGAATTTAAAAAAAATTGTTTCACATGGCAACTTTAAAGTTCATACAGAACCTTTTAAATTTTTATTTTCTTTCCCCTCATATAGTTTGTAAAAATGTCGGCTTTAAAAAAACTCGAACACATTTTTATTAGAATCGTTACGAGTAGGTCACCTAGTGCACAACTAAAGTACTCAATTGGCGTGCAGCAATGAGTTTTTAGTTTTTCGAGATTTTTTCATCCGAAAATTGCCACCCTAAAGCGTTTCAGGAAAATGGCGAGCCGTAGTAGTTAGTGTTATGGCATAATTCCGGTTACTGCTACCGGCTCAGATAAATCTGCATGACATATTTTTATACTGTATAAAGTTATTTACAAAATATACTAAAATACTTAAAAAATCAAGCGGAGTAGTGTATTCGGATCGTATATCTATTATTTTATTAGTAGTTTTTTTTTTATTAGGTTTAAAATGTAGTAAAAATTTTTTATGTGTGAATAAATGAATTACATAGGCTAAACTTAAAAGACACACAGTCAACAGCACCACATCTTCTCCACATCTATATAGAGAATAATTCACATCACCCATTTTTCTTAAAAAAATGAGGTTTTTTAAAAAAAATACAAATATTTATATATTTTTTAGTTCATATTCCTAAAACCTTGACAGCATCTAGTTTTGAAATATTATCCGATTACATATAGAATGGCCAAAATAATGTTTAACAGTATAATTCTCCTTATTTAAATTAAAAAAGCAAAAATAAATGTCTATCTACCGAGAATAGTTAACATTAACGAGTTTTATTTAAATTTATATATTACAGAATAGTAATAATAATAATAACTCGGGGAAATCGTGTCATTATTTTTGACTGTAATTCTGATATGTTATTTACGGTTATGGTTCCAAAATTTAAATGAATTAAATTAAAGAATTATTAAATAATTTAAATCAGGTCCCAGGGCGTCGACTCGAATTTTGGGCGTTTCTTGCAATCGCGTGAACACCGTACTTGCTCTTCACTTTAATCAATATTAAATAGTTGCTAGCCTAAATATTGCATTACTTCTCATAATTTCCCATAATACAAAAACCTAGAACATAATAAGTTAGTTATTTTACAGAAATAATGCAATAATTTTTGTTCACTGAGGCGACAGCTAAACGGAAACATAATTCTTCCTAACATCACAAAGGAGGCCACGGCCCGGTACAAACTCATAGAACAGAACATTTAGTTATTACGCTTCTAAGAATAATAATTAGCGCAATACTTTCTTGTGTTTACGTGAATACTAGACATGATTCAATGGAAGTCTTTACGGATTTTATTGCGTATTGTACAGGATCCATAGCGTCTGACCCTGACCAATGAATCATGTAAAGTGTCTGAAACGTCGAAAAAATTGTAAACAAAATTAAATGCGATAAAATCCATAGTCTTTTATTAAATCAATTTGGCTTTATAATTTTATAAATGCTTAACATGTATAAGCATTCATAAAATCAATAAACGTGTGTTTATGCTAACGTTTTATGGCAATTATTGGACCATTTTATTTCAGTGTGATAATTTTAATGTTTAAAAATTATACATTGAAACATTTATGGTTGGTTGGTTTACTAATTATTAGAGACCAGATATGGTTTATTATTTCTGTTATATAAAAGCAATAATTTTGTGAGCAATAATTTATCAGTTTAATAGAAAACCATAATCTAGTTCGATAGAGGATAAATGATACTAGACATTGATTGCCAAGTCTTAAGAAGCTGAATTGCTGGTTAACACTGTATTTTTAACAACAAGAGTTTAAACTTTTTAACTGTTTTACATAGACATATTACTTTAAAACCGTATGTTAAGATAAAACTTATTAGCTTCATATTAAATTTTAAGCCATCGAAACTGTGGCATGGCACTTGCTGGCGTAATAATAGTCAAGTAAATGATTTTATAATGTTAAAAGCAAATTCCTAAATACTAAATTATAAGCTCGAAACAATTGCATCTTAAGATGCAATTGTTTCGAGCTTTTTTTTTTTTTTTAGTTTCGATTATTATTATTTTTTTGTTTTAGTTTCGATGGCTTAAAATTTTCTTGAACTGTTATTATATTTAAAAATAACCCACATTCTTTTTATTACCTTTCAATTGTTAAAAACTTCAGTAACAGTTTCTGTTCATATTTTGTTAAAAAGTTTCTAAAAAAGTCTGTTTTCATCGTGATTTATAAAAAAAATATACATTCACACGTAAATATAATTTTTCTACAACTGATTTTACTTTTCTTATGAATTGTAATTTAAATATCTTTAGCAGTACAAGTCTTCTGCTAACAGTAAATAGTAGTTATTTACTGTTTTTATTACATACCTTTATAAAAATAAGATCTCTCACATCAAATATAATAATCGCTGGCTCTTGATAAAAGTTAATACAAAGTCTAAAGTTATTATAAAATTAGAAAAGTAATACTATTATCTCAATGTCACGACAGTTTTCCCGCGAGACTCGCCACGGATAAGCGGCCATGAACAAACCTACGCAGTGGAAGAGCCTTTAGACGTGAACTGTTCTTCAGCGAAAGCGTTTCCAGCACCTGATCTTCAATGGTACATTAACGGTGAAAAAGTAAGTAAAAAAATATCCCTATCTAAATCAGACTACAGTTTAGACATCTTAGGATAAGTTGCACACAATAAAGTAACGCACACCAACGCAGCAGCCTCGTACTTATGGTGTTGTTATGAGTCAACTGTCACAGATTGTTTGACATCTCAGTGACATTCATCAAAAAGAAAAACAAATGTATGATGCTACTTTGTTGCTATGGGTTACAATGTTTTACATATATTGAGAGTCTGAATTATAAATGTATAACACTGCAAGATATTTGACAAATGCAATGTATGTAATGAAATATGATACATTAATTTCATCTACTCGCAGCATCCGAGTAATTTGGAATTATTCGCATACATTCTGTTCACATGACAATGAAATATTTCGATTTGCCTATTAGTATAATACAACAGCAGGATGAAAAGACTTAAAATGTTTTACGAGTATGTTAAAAAACTAATAAGATCCGAAAACAAACAACTACGTGATAAAACCCCAGTTGAACAGCAAAAGTAATTGTTGTTCATTTACGACACTTTTGATGAAAAAATCCAACATAATCTTTAAAGAAAATTAGAGCCATTAATATTATGGAATGTCATCAGGAGCAGATGCGATGAATGTTTAGACAATAATATATTAAAATGTTGCCTCATCATGATCGTCACGTTTTCGCTTAACATAATAATACCCGAGTAATCCATCCTCTGGTTTAATAGATTTATTACGTAACGTGTAATATCGCGGCTGCTAGGTACTATTTGGTAAAACATTCGCGAAATTCTATACACGTGACAGGTATGTTATTGTATAATACAGTAAAATGTTACATAAAAAACACATGCTTTAATAATAAAAATGAGCAGCCGGCGTGAATAGAATTAAATAAAGAAACAAAATACACAAAGAGGTTGACCCCTTATTTTATTAGTAGTTTTGGAGATTATACAAGCAGAACGTTCACGTGATACTTAGTGATATCATTTATTATCATGTGATTTGTGCCCAAGAAAAGCAGTGTAAGACGTACGCAAATTGATGGACATATCCTCCCCTAATGCAAGCCTTCTCCATTAAGGTTTTTGGACTTTTTACATGGCCGTCCGACGCATGGATCATCTTACTTTAAGAAAATTGAGTGATCTACCCAAATTGTCTTAACCAACCCGAAAACAACGATAACACAAATTGTTGTCCCCACGGGATTCGACCTCCAATTTATAAAGCAAGGGCCAATACCGCAAGGCCACGGAGACTTATTGTCGCCTCCGTGAACACACTCGCTCACACTCGCTAAATAGTAATCAACGTTTATTGTCCTTTTTTATATCTATTGTCATAAAACAACACTGTCTAGTCTCAAAATAAATAAAGCTTACATTATGGAAACTAGATAAGTGACCAACATACAAATTGACAAAACACATAGCTTGGTGGTGTAAGCTTGCGCTTTAGAAATCTGAGGTCGGTAATTCGAATCTTTCGGGGCCTTAACAAAATTTTAATTATTATTTCTTAGTCGATTATCGCACTACGGGCTTATTATTCGATTTTCTGTGAAGTAAGATGATCCATGCGTCGAGTGGGCATGTTAAGCCTCGGTCCTGTGCCTGGTGCCGCTTGATCGTGTCGCTTTTCCGTTCCATCGGACTACGACAGTAAAGAAGAGGCAGTGCATCAGTAATAGCTGATCCCTAATATAGATCGGCCGCTGTTATCGAAATCAACTCGAAGGACATTATCAACCATAACAATATTTAAACACATTCATATTGTTGTTCTAGGTAACAGAGAGGACCTTGTTGGTAGCATACGGTGCTCGGCCAGTATCACAAGGCCTACTGGTCTCCACTTTAGGTATGAAAGCGCCAGCGAAACCAAATATGAAGATAACTTGCATCGCGTCGATTGGAACACATAAAAGGGAGCGAACCGTTACAATAGGTAAAATATAACCAAACTGTTCTTAGTAGAATAAAAAGACTTTAACGGATTTGTCTTTTTATCGTGTTCGCACTCACAGGACATACTCGGAACCTGTACTCCTAGTAACTGATAAATATATAATATATAGGTAAATTAAAACCTTATGAATAATAATATGTGTTTCGTGTTAGTAAAATAAGATAAGATTAACTAAATTTTTTTCATACTAGCTTTTGCTAGCCTACTTAGTTCGATGTATAAGAAATATAATAAGAAAAGTAGCCTGAATTACTCCTAGTTACATAATCAATAATCCTGTGAAGCTTCCGTCAAAATTAGACCAGCTATTTTAAAGATTAGCCAGAACAAACAGGCAGACAGACAAAAATTATTAAATTAAAAAGCTTTTGTTACATATGCATGGTTATATATCACAATGGAATCATTTAAAAACGGCTATTTTCTAAAATATGATGTCGTGAATTTTGTTTATATTCTGGTCAGCTATACTTCTAGTAGACGTGGATGTGTGCACTGATTTTTTTCGTGAAATACTTAGTTGCTGAGTTAAAAGCTTTTAAAAATTAATCTAGCGTTGAAGTCATGTATTTTTGGTTGCTTGTAATGTGTATCCATTTATGTTATTCATGTTTTTTTGGTATATGTTTAGAGACACCATAAGTTAGAGATAGTATTGTAAACACAATAAAGCGGACATATTTTTAAAGATATTTCACCTCTATAATGTATTTAGAAATACTGTTTAAAAAGAAGCTTTACAGTTACTAACCTATGGCGCTTATATTCATTACAAATACGTCAATGATACAAAGGTTTAATCCCCTATTCATTGCTATCCTATTTCATAACTTTTTATCTAGCTTTGTATTATTCCATATTCATATGACTATTGTTTTTTTAATAAAACGAGCTTTATGGAGCATATTTATTTTTTCATAGGAACGCAGTATTTTTATTAGCTAAACATTATTATATTATCCCCTTGAATTAATTAGTAATAAAAATGTGGTCACTCTAAGATACTAAATTTTATCCTAATTATTAAAATCTTAATTATCAAGTATACCTACCCTATGACAACTTTTATAAGATGCTTCATATTCTTATATCTAGAGCTAGTTTTCAGTACTTTTCTTAGATCTTATCTCAGATAATTATTTACTGTAATAGAGAATAAAAACCGACTTCTCTTAAGCCGCAGAAGAAGTGTAATTTATAAAAAAAATATGATTTTATGCTAATTTTATTTTATTTTATTTTACCGGTGGTAGGTCCCCTTTTTACAAGGGACCGTCTGGGTGGGTACCACGACGGTGCCTATTTCTAACGCAAAGCAGTAGTGTGAAAACACTTCTGTGTTCCGGTTTGAAAGGCAACGTACCAGGGTACGTTGCCCTTCAAACCAGATCTCGTTTACGCAGGCGTAATTACTGGGTAAACGAGACTTAACATCCTATGTCTCACAGTAGGCAGCGCGTTGGTGATACCTGTATAGCCAATGTCACCTGTATGGGCGTCGGTGACCACTTTCCATCAGGTGGCCCGACTGCAGGTCTGCCTGCGTATGCAATAAAAAAAAAGTAATTAACATGGCAAATAGAATATTGCTGTAAAAATTTATTACAAAAAATAAAAGTTATGTTAAATACGCATGTTTTGTTTACTTAAAAAATATCATTAATACTATTTAAGATAATTTTGTGTAAGAAAAACTTCAATTACTTAAAATTTTCTAGCTTGCCTAGATCTCCAAAACTAATTTTAAAAATTTTATAGGTTCAAGTAATAAAAATAGGTATGTAATTTTTTTATACGGTAAGTTTTTAAAAATTATGCAAAAAAAATGTTGGTCGGCTTTTATTCAAAACATAAGTATTACTATATTACGTATTATTTACATACCTACATATTGCAGATGAGTTTAGTAGACAACCCTGCTTGCTTGAATGCCGAAGACAATAGTATAACGTAAGTGTCTAATACGATGTATAATAGTTATACAATTTAATGACAACAAAAGCTTAGAAGCATTGAAATCAAAAAAATTAAATGTTTATAACCTAACCTAACCAATTAGCTTTTAAAATGTTTTAACTTATAATTTACGAAATATACATACTAAATCAACACAGATTAATCATTAGAAACAATAAGTGTTAGCGTAACATCCACATTCATCATCATCATCATAAGCCTGTGACAGTCCACAGCTGGACATAGGCCTCCCCTACACGCCTTCCCCATTAGGGGATTTTTTTGGACCGTATCCCACCACGCTGGTCCAATGCGGATTAATGGATAAACAATACGTATAACGTCCACGTTAGTTTGTTTAATTAAATAAAGGTTTTGGTGTAAAAAAATCTTTTGAAAACAAATCGTAACTCGGAATTTTTTTTTTCTGTTTTGTAACAAAAACAACAAAAAATATTACTATTATAATCACGGAAAATCGAAATATTCTGAGATTATTATTTACTTCGCTTCTTAATATATACGTTAAAAATGTTTAATTCCGATATTTGACCTGCACTAAAGTAATTGGAAAGGCAACAGCGACACTACTTTCTCGCAATCATAAACGTAATACTTTACAAATTTTTTTTTTACTGTATACGGATATAAATTACAATTTACATCTTAGAATTTTTATTATTTACATGAAACAATGTTAACCATAAAATTTTCCGAGATTTACAAATCATCATGTATGTACGTTTAATATGTTACTCCCACATCAGAGTTAATATAATGTCATTCGTACTTTGATTAATATATGAAATGTCATCAACACATTCACACACGGAAAAATAATAATATAGCACCGCGCTTATTTTTCCTTGTTACACTCGTTAACGTATACAAGTTATGATGTCCTAATAAACAAAGGTTTCACAAATTATATCAAGATATTTCTATTGTTTACGCGAATATTATACATTATTAAATAAAATGGAAAGTGTTCGAAACGTCGACTTTAAAAATGTAAAATCAACGCGATAAAATAGGTAAAGTCATGTTATTTTATATTATATCAAGATTATTATTTATATAGACAATTATTATTAAGCTACGAATCCGGTTATTCCTTAAGATAAAAGAAATCTATACAAAGAAATCAAATAAGAAAAGTAGAATAATAAAAATAATAAGCAACAACAAAACAACCTTTTTTGAATGATTAAATTATGATATATAACCGATACATATAACTTCTTTCAATCACATTCTTTATTTCTTTTTCTGTTTGTCTGTCTGTTTATTCTGGCTAAATGCTGGTTCGATTTTGACGGGACTTTCACTGGAAGATAGATGATGTAACTAGGAGTAATTTAGGCTACTTTTGTTCTTACCAAATAGTGACAAATTTTTATTTATGTTACCACGCAGCCGAGGTCCTCGCAACATGTTCTCATATATTTATTGTGTGAAAGATAGTTCCTCTTTTAACATACTGGCGACTGGAAAAGTAACACAGCTATGACTTTTACTGAGGTAGAATAGTAGTGTGTATGCACTATTGTATTTTGACATAATGGCTACCTTAGGCAATGTTGCTAGATAATTAAGAAGTAACATTCTTGTCTACGGGCGTCTTGCGATGCTCTTCTAAGTAGGACGTGTCACTTATCATCAGTTGAACCTTCTGGCAGTCTCAATGCTTTACACAAAAATAAATATTGTAGTGTCACATATATAATGTGTTATGTGCTGCGAAGAAAATATATATTACAACTTATGTCATAACTTCTTATTAAGGTTATGTTTTACGATAAATCTTATAACATTTTGCCTAATAAGATATAAACTGTAGAAAATAACTGTGAATTTTCGCATAACAAAACACGTAGATTTTCAAACATTTATTCGTACTTCGACCTAAGTCAGCGGTTTTTGTACAGAAGACGACACATTCCTGCTTTTTGGCAGAAAGGACACGATGAACATTTTCTCTAATAAGGTTTTTCGTATATATTCTGCAAATAAGTACACCAGTACGACTAATTTACTTTTAAAAAGAAAAATATATGAAATAAATAGCGTAGAAACGTGTATTTATAACTTAGAGATTTACATCTTATTCATCAATAATATTCTACGTAATTGTCCTTAAATTGCTTAGAACCTCTAGGTTTTCAGTTATAATATTAGAACTATCATATAAACAAAACATATTCTACGATATTGATATAATTTAGTAATTTGCATTTTATTAACATTTTTTGTTTGTTGCGAATAAACACAAATTGCTCGTTAAATTATTTATTAATCTTACATTCTTTTATTGTTACAGAAACGAGTCTGGCGAATAAACGTAGCGCAATGTACATATTGATATTTTTATCAAGCCTCATCAATATCGCTGCCCAAAAGATATCGTGATACTAATTATGTTAAAACAATTAATTTAGGTTTTATTTCATTCTACATATGCCTAAAAGAAAAATACTCTTAGAACGAGAATATCATAGTTAGAATCATAAATATGTCTATGAATCTTACTTATATGTATATAAAAACAGTAAAAAAGGATAACTTAACACTTGCTTATATTTGATGTTGAATGTAAAATTATTTAAAAATGGCCGGTTATGTACACGAATTATTTGCCGAGTATTTTTTGCTTTCGTGTTGCGATATATATAAGTGTCTGCGAAATGTGTTTAGTTAATAAGTACTGATTGAATTTCTCATTGCTATTATAAAAAAATACATTGTCAATCTAGGGAGAAATGCGTGATACTTAAATTATTGTAAATAAACTTTCAATCTTTTTAATATTTAGTTTTTTATTTTACCTTAATGTTAATGTATGTTTCCTAGTTGTAAAGGAAGCAGATCGACTGGTTTTTTGATTAAAGTGACGATATGGTTAGGCTAAGAAAATTTGCGTAAGACGCTACAAAACCGCTAGCTAGTAACGATATTTTACGGCATGTTTACCTAGTAATTACGCTGGCTACAATGTCCTTCAATCCACAAGACATTAATGTTTAAACACTACTAATTTGCGGCAGAAAAGGCGACGCGGTGGTACTTCTACCACCTCCACTTTACTATCTTTGTTAAAAAAACAGTATGCAAAAAAATGCAATTGTAAAAGTCACTTTCATTAAATATATGTGATAGAACGCGCAAAATAGAGTGATGAAATTCGCAAAGTGGCCGATGGGTGCTAGATTAGAATAGCTGAAATTCAGAAACAGCGGTGCATTAGAGTATGTCCAGCAGTGAACTGATACAGGGTGAATAATGTAATGTTACATAAATTAGCTGAAAATTACAAGCTTAGGAACTAAAACTGGACTGAAATGAAGCCAAAACCTACGGAGAACAAAGAAAATAATACAGGCTCAGAAATGATCAAATTTATTTTTACATAATGTCAAGGTAATCGACAAAACTATTCCCAGTTTTTACTCATCATTATCATTAACCTGTGATAGTCAACTGCTGGACGTAGGCCTCCCCTAATACACCCCAATCCATTGAGGGGTTTTTGGACCGCACGCTGGTCCAATCGGTCAGGTTGGTGGGTGGACCGACTTTTTACATGCCCATCCGACGCATCCGGATCATCTTACTTTTAGACAATTGGGTGATCGGCCTAATTTGCCCTAAAAACTAGGAAACAACAATGAAAATTTTGTTGGGTCCCAGCAGGATTCGAACCCATGACCTTCGGTTTCTAAAGCACACGCCCATACCACTACGGAGGCTATGCAGTTTCTACTCTCAACTATTATTATAACCAAAAATGATGAGTTAAGGTCAACGTTGATTGGAACTCCGCACCGCCTCGACAACGCAGCGTGAACCAGTGGACAACACGTAAACCACGAGTAGGCGTAACTTAGTTAAATATATTCATTGTCTTTTCGGAAATAAAAATTTTAGCTATTCCTTATTAAGAAAGTAAATAAAATCAACCTTGCTACTATAGCATATAGCCGATTTATCATCATAATCAGGCTGTGCCACATATAGGCCACAACTGATGCACGCCTTCTCCATTAGGGGGGTTTTGGACCGTCTCCCACCATGCTGGTACAATGCGGGTTGGACCGAGTTTTTACATACCCATCCGACGCATGGATCATCTTACTTTTCAGACAATTTGGTGATCGGCCCCGTGTCCTAACGAACTAAGAAACAACAATGAAAATTAGTCGAGTCCCCGCAGGATCAAATCCCGCGAGCTCCGACTTCTAAAACACTCGTCCTTACCTCTAGGCTGCGGAAGCAGTCTCGGATTAGCCCGTTGAAATGTTACAATTTTAGGACTATTGCATTTGCTGGACGAAGTTTTATTTTTTGGATATATGTGGAGGTCAGTAGAGGCTCCAAGATTGTGAGATTGCCGCCGTTATCCTCCAGCCGCTTCGGTCTATATCATCATCAGCCTGTGATAGTCCACTGCTGGACATAGGCCTCCCCTAATACACCCCTATCCATTAGAGGGTTTTTGGACCGTATCCCACCACGCTGGTCCAATGCGGGTTGGTGGGTGGACCGACTTTTTACATGCCCATCCGACGCATGGATCATCTTACTTTTCAGACAATTGGGTGATCGGCCCAAATTGCCCTAACCAACTAGGAAACAACAATGAAAATTTGTTGAGTCCCCGCAGGATTCGAACCCACGACCTCCGGTTTCTAAGCCACACGCCTATACCACTAGGCTACGGAGGCGGTCTATATAGTGTACCTTATAACACACAAACAGTACATACAGCAGAAATTAGCACCGCGGTGGTCATACCTCAGACGGTCCCTTATAACAAGAGGTCCTTATAAGTGACATTGCCTTAATCAATTCTGAGTTTATGATATACGTAAATATTAAAAATCGCCAATCTTTTTAAATGCCTAACAATGAAACATCTAATGGAAAATGCATAATCTTTAACGGACTATACAAATAAATTTAAATTAAGTATAAATATTCATAAAATAAAATGTTATAACGTTAATTATAGCTGGTAAGCATATGTATTTTTTGAAAACACTTTAAAAGGCGAGTATTTAAGACGGAATACACTTGTCTATATTCTTTTATACTCACTTTTAGTGTTTTAAACAAGCGAAACAGATCAATAAAAAAGGAATTTTCAAGTTCATTATTATACCATTTTGTATACTTTTCAATAAATAAATTATAATGTGTTTCAAGGGTGTATTTTAAACGCGTATAAATTGCTTATCTTATGACCTTTGACCATTATTGACCTTCATCCATACATTTTATATGGTCTCTCTTTTGATTTTTACCAGACACCAAAAGTTTACATACATAAATTAAAGAAACTTCGACTCCTGTTACATCCACGGGTACGTAAAAATAAAATTTTAATTATAATTCGATAAATTAACATATTAAAACAGACTGAAAAATAATTTTAGAGCGAAAAACAATTCAAAGATCATCTCTGATACTCTCGACATATACACTAAGCATAATATTTCACGATTAACACGGTGCACAATAAAATAATGTTCTTACTATATAAATTACAATTGCAAACACAAAATTGAATTCTTTTTTCGCTTAGTCATTTAGCCTTTTGCCTTAGCCATCACAAGTTATCACGGGGTCGGCTTCTAATCCATCAAGACTTGCCTGAATAACAGTTTTTTTTTTGGCATCTGACCTCCACAACCCAAAGGGTAAACTGTGTTCTCAGGATGAATCAGTCAATTTCGAAGGCATTGACTTCCTATAACGACTGCCAAAGATGGTCTTGACAACCGGGACCATCTATTTACATGCATGGATCATTTTACTTTTGATTAGCCCATATTGTGCTAACTAATCAGATGAGGACAATAAAATAATATAGTACATAATTAACATTTTAACGTCGTCTCCTGGTAAGATCGAATCCCACGACCTACGGTTTTTAAAGCAAGGGCCAATATAGCTACGGCTGCAGAGGCGGTTACTATTTACACAAAAAAATAAAAAACCATCCGAGATATACAAGTCATTACTTACACACGTTTAATATGTTACTCCCACGTCAACGTAAATATATTATCATTAGTAATTTGATTAATATAATATGAAATGTCATCAACACATACACACAGGGAAAAATAACAATGTTCCAACGCGGCTTATTTTTCTTTGTTACACTTGTTGACGAGTCCAAGTTATGATTTCTTAAGAAACGAGGAACGTTCACATATTATTTCATGAGTATTATTTATGTAGGTAATTATTTCAAGCTACGATTTTGGTACCATTGCTTCCGTTGAGTTTAAAGTAATTAGATGGTTATATCAAATATAAAAATGTTATGCATAATTTGTTTCCACAGAAATGTCCAAAAAATATATGTCAAAATACATAGTCTTATTGAGTTACTATTATCTATTACAATTTTTAACTGATAATTACTCCGCAAATTATTGTTATTATGCAAAGGAACCATATGATATTCGTAATAATTTCATAAGTAAAGATTCTATACTCATTAACTGCTTTCTTAAGGGAAATTAAACAAACATTTATCGTACTTATCTTAATTTTTTAACGGTTAGTGCGAAATATTTTTAATAGCTATCTATAAATAAATAGTAAATATACTTCAAAAAAACATCTAGGCATAAATACGAGAAAAATGTAAAGACCTTTACCCATTATAAAACCTCTTCTTTAACTTTAACCCTGACAGGCACAAACTCTTAGTTTACAACTGATTAAAAATTTAGAAACGCTTAATTCACTTGATTACAGTCGCTGCGTCGACACTTTGTAAAAAGGTTGTCTTCGTATGTATAGTAATATTTCTTATATAATGAGTTTGATGGCCCCTGCATCCTGTCGGCGAAACGGTATGCATTTTAGCTGACTCCTTGTCCTAGAGTGTGGTTACCGAAATACTCACGTCACTCCATTTCTGGCGAGACGTAGTGTAGTCCTAGGGCAGCACCAGAAGTAGATTGGCGCAGAGAATAACTTGCGCTCCCTTCCTGGGCAGTGCAAGTTATGAATAAAGCAAGCAGCGCTGGCCTTAAAACTTTGGAAGCCATATACCCCGCGCTAGAATGGTGGATAAAAAGAAGAGTGGCTCCCTTACCTTTCGTCGGTCGCAGGATTTCTCAGGGTACAGGTGTTTTGTGGGATACTTGTGCTGCGTATGTGCGTAAGGATCGTCTACACACTGCCCTGGAAACGGAAGGTTCATGTGCGGGTATCGGGGGCTATCCCCATGACCCGAGTAGCAACGCAGGGGGCACACAGTCCCCCCGGGCACTGTCCGTACTTGCGGCTCTCAGGTGGCTAATTTGTTCACGTCGTCATATTAATGACGCAACAAGCAGCATCGTTGTCACAAGAGGACGCTCGAGTCCATCCGTTTTTACACGAACAACCCCGGGAGACTTACCAGGGTCAACATGTGAGGCATGCAAGCGTCACTTATCGACCCCAGCTTTTCTTGGACAACGAGGTCGCATATTATGGACTTGCTCCGCATAAGTCCCTCGCAATCATGTCGTCCCTGACGTAGCGCCCGCTAACCATGACACGAAGGGACAGATTTTGTTGGACTGGTAGTCGTTTCCGCTGATTGGATGATGCTAACGCTGGGCCGCGTAAGTCAATCGCGAGTGCACATATGCCTTGTACACGTATAACTTAGTCCGAAGTGGCAGATGGGATGCCAAAACAGGTCGTAAAACCGAGTACGCAGTTTTGGCGCTGTTGGCCAAATGGTCAATATGGGGGACCATGCTTAGAGTACGGTTTATTTTACATCCGAGATAAGTTATCGTGTCTCTCCAGGCGATGCTTTGCCCGCGGATTGGCAGTAACGGCGCAGACCTTGTGGATAAGGTCGAAGAAACTGCGGTAGTCTTTCCGACGTTGAGACTAATCCGCTATTTGTACAACTAATCAGGGAGCAAGTCAAGCAACGTATTCGGCGAACAAGGCAAGTCGAACCTCTTTCACCATCCTGAAGGCAACCTTCCAGGGTGGGAATGTCATTGGTGTAAATAGCATACCGAATCAGCGTGACGCATGATCCCTGAGGTACCCCGCAAAAGATCCTCCATAAAGAATTCTCGAAGACTACACAGAAGTCGCGCCCACTTAAAAAAGACGCTACTAACCGGAAAAACGCGTGCGGTACGGTGCTATTAACGAGCAGTTTACTCAGAAGTCCTTCATGCCAGACACGGTCAAAAGCCTTCTCGATATCGAGGAAGACTCCGAATGACTTACGTCCGATATTTCTATCGATGCTGCTCGTCTCGTAACGAGACGTGCGGGCGCAGCCTCCGAAGCGGCAGTCGCTCAAAGATTTTCGCAATGTGCGATAGCAACGTGATTGGGCGATAACTTCCAGATAGCCGACGGTCCTTACCTGGTTTGCAAGAAAATCTTACCGGTTTTCCACGTCCCGGAAAATACCCCGTACGGAGTATCCCGTTGAACAGGCGCGTCCTTTTACTTGTGCTGTATGGATGTGTGAACCCTAGTAAAATCGGGGACTACCGAGTAGAGAAAATATTGTAGCGTAGGCGTTTTCGACAAGAAAGAAAAAATATAAATAAAACGGAAATTTCACAGCGTACACAAACAAAGTAGTTTTGTATTTTAAATAATGTATGTAACGTCATACAGGTAAAAATAACAATATTCCAGCGCGTCTTATATTTTTTGCTGAAATGTTTGCGTTATGATTTCCTACTAAATAAAGAATGATCCCTTATTATTTCAGGATTATTACTTATGTAGGCAATCATTGTAAAGAATAACTTCGGTTCATATATTTTCTATTGGTTCCCTTGAAAGGAATTAAGTGGTATAGTATTCAATACAATATACTAAGCGTTTTGCGTAACATATTTTGTATCAAAGGCAGTTTTGGATATATTCAACTGGACTTGTACCGCTTCGATGCGTGTATAAGTTTAATAGAATATTAAGGACTAAGCGCCAACAAAATAGATGTTTCGAGTCTTTACATACATAAACATAATACGTTTATATAAAAATAGAAAATTAAAATTAGAATCAGAGTTAAAACTACGAAGCGACATAAATATATTAAAACTTCTCTGTTTTATTATATAAAAAGTGTCATTTGTAATTTCTTTAAAGATATACATATCTATCTAAAAAAAAAAATAGAAAGTGAATTAATATTAAAAGGGTAGAGTACAAATTGGGTAAAAACAGAAAAATATACAAATATAAAATATCTGTGTTCTTAGGACAATTCACTCACACAATAACGATTCTAATTTAAAAACACAAACTTAAGTTAACAATTAGAGTCAATTTATTTTGAAGACAACAATGATATTTAAATTAAATCTCTAGTTTAAAACATATAATATGAATAAATATGTTACAGGTTATAAGTAATATACGTTATGGACTGACATCTCAGATATGGCTTACGCTTTATTTTCTTGTATGTCTAAAATAAAATGATTATATTTACTTGCATTTACTTGAATAATACACATGGTTTAACAAGAGAGTACGGATTTTATCTAGTGTCTGTCCGTGCCCATGGATCAAAACAAAGTATCTGAAACATCGGGAATATCGTAAACTATATTAAACACGATAGAATCTGTAGTCTTTTTTTAATCATAAAATGATACCTGTAACCCACGATAACCATTTATAAAGGAATACCTTTACAAAAGAAAGTTAAATAACGCAGTCAGTTTTCTATCGATATCTAATCATATAACATTTTAGAGTTGCTAAAATGTTAATGGCTACACTTATCAAATGTGTTAAATGAGTCTTGATTTTACCCTATGTTGTGACTGAATAAAGATCGCAAATTATCCTCAATTGGGTGATTATACGTAACTTATTCAAAATAAAGTTTGAAAATGTTCTGTCCAATATGATCCACATTCTTCAGACTTCCAGACTATGTGTCTTGACTCAACTAAACGAGAGAATTACGCAGTTCAACTATGCCTGGAAACTATTTAATATCTCGACTAAAACATCATTTGCAAATCGAAATTAATACCTTTATGACTAGCTTTAATATAATCTGTGCCCAATAAAGTTTTAGCCACAGTAACAACCATTAGATTGTCAGAACTGCTGTGTCATTGTTGTATGCATTAATTATCGTAACATGAACTGGGAGATTGTTGAAGATAGTTGGTAGCTAAATTATGACGAAACATATGCAAACCATAATCAGAGAAATGAGATAATAATTATCCAAGTTTCTCACATTTCGTCTATCATTTCGTACTAAACTTTAATTTTTTTTTGTATATTTACAATCACAATAAAACATTTTTCACATATCTATTAACACATATATGTGTGTGGTTTTAAGAAATACCAAATGCATAGTGAACCGATAATATCGTGTCAATAATCATTAACAAGATCCCTAATTGCTAATTGACATCCTAATTACTGTTCATAAATTATTATTGGATATTAAACGTGTGGCAGATATATTTGCTATTAAAAGATAGCAAAATTTATATTAATTAGGAAGTTAAAGTATAAAAATATTATATTTATTTATATTCTTTAACCTTATATACCATGACTATAAATAGTTAAATAATTATGACAGTTTTGAAAGTAAATGCAATAAAATACAAATAACTTTGACATAAATTTATTTAATAAAAATACCATCCAATTTGTCTTTTTGTTCTATTATAGTTTCTATTATGTCCTCTTATATAATCTTATTGAACATAACCAATTTTATTAAAATCTATTTAGTACTATTTATTAGTAGATCTTTAAGAATCAAATAATTTTCTAACGTTCATTTTCATTCTGTAGACTCGACATAACTTTTAAACCTAACGTTAATCATTTATTGTAAAATTGAAAATATAAATAAATTTTAAATAGCAAGTACCATATAAATAATAATAAGTAGCTAATGTTTATAATGCATTTTATTATACATATAAATTTCAGTAAAACAATAATAATTTCGCACTATATTATATATGACTTTGACCTTGACTCGGAAATCTTAAAAAAATAAATGTTTACTTTTCGTAATATCAATTAAAAAATGTAGTTTATGACATTTTATTATAGGTAACTTATTCATATCATAGTTTTATCTACTATAAATAATATATTTAAAATAAATAATATATTTTGTCTACTTTAAAGTTATTAATTGAAGTCATAAATAAATTGATTATCTAACACCTTTATTTTATTTATATAAACGTTAACTTTCATTGAACAGCAACGATTGATTTAAAGGTATAAAATACATGTTACAATACACTGCTCCTACATAAACGGTTTTAAACACAATTCAGCAATAAAAAACATTCTGCAAATACAAAAAAAAACAAGTGCGTGATTTGGAACGTTGTTTTTTGCAATTGAAATGCAGTGAAAAATTTCATAGCAACACAATATATCCAGCTGTGCCAACTGATACCTGTTTGCGTAAAAGCTTTAAATATTCAGATACGATTCGTCATTTATGAAAAATAATAATAGCCATTTTAAAATTTCTCATTCAATGATATACACTGTTATGTAATATTATAATTAGTTCGCGTAGTGGTGACCTTGTTCCCATTTCGGTAATTGTGCAATTGATTTGCCTCTCAGTTTTGCGTTACCTTCATTCATTCTTATACTTTAATCTTTCTAGAGGCTCGTAAAACAGTTTTAAATTATTACTATTTGCGTAAGTATTGATTACGCATGCTCAAAAAAAACAGTTATAGCATATTTTACCAGCTCATTATTAAAACTAATCTTAATTTTAACTTAACTGTAATAAGTAGGTTGTATCCTATTATTGGTTAAATGTATCGCAACTGTAGCACGCTAAATGATCGTCTTAATTTATTTCGACATAGTTTATGACTGCTTGCATATTTTTAAAACAAAAACATTTAAACAATTTTTTAATTTTGTAAACGGTTCTTTTATATCGATGTTATAATAAATGCTGTACAATCATATTATAGTGTACTCAACTTTATTAGAAATACGTATGCTTCTTGTGTGTCTAAAATTAATAAATAAATAGACATTTGCATTGAAGGCTGCACACCGTATCTAGTCTGTATATCTATACAAATAAATAAAATTGAGGTATCTATTTGTAACAATAAAAAACCCGTTTTAAATAATTGCATTGTGATATATAAACAGTACATAAAATAAAACAGCTTTTTTTTTAATTTTTGCCTGTCTGCCTTTCTATCGGTTGGTCCGTAAGTTACCTAGGCTACCTTCATTTATTAAACGAAATAGCTATCATATGCTACCACACAGACAAATTCGCGGGCAATTGTAAGTGGCCGCTGCCAAATAAAGCTGGTTTCTATTTACAGATTTATGCATCTAATCTTTCCCATTTGTCGTAGTTTTAGCTTCAAAAATAGATATTTTTTTAATACAGTTTTCATTTGGAGTTTGCTATCCGTAAAAGATATTTTATATTTAAAAACCTTGACGTCCTAAATAAACCACTGCAGTTCAACCTACAACCAAGCCCTGTTTTAAAATATCCATCCGATGGATTACATTTTATTCGCATTTTTTACACAAGCTAGCGGTTAATTAAAATTTGAATCTTATTTTCCAGATTTTCAAGTTGCTATACCTTATTTAGCATTATTAAGCTAAAAGGAAATATTTTTATCACCCGTTATAAAATATTTGCCAGCTGCAATTTTAAATGTTAATTAGAGTTGATCTTCACATTTAAAACTTGTGATTATCATATTCAAGGTCTCCAACGCAATATATTTTATATGTATTGTGTATTATCGCTGCACAGACAACTACACGTATTTTTCGAATCATAATTTAATAACTATAACCAAAATCTAATTACAATATTTGCTAATTCAAATATAAAAACTAGGTTAAATTTCTTTAAAAAATAAGATAGAATTAATAAATTGATGTGAATTTATATAGGCCTTTTTATTTATCTCTTAAATATCAAGCAAGTTAATTTAAATATCAAGGTTCATAAACGTACGGCGGTGATGAATTCGTTCTCAATTTTTCTGGGATTTCTAGTTTGTAGGGACAAAGACATTCATAGACTGCTAGTGAGTAATAAATAGATCTGCAACTACTACTAAAAATAATACAAATAATGATTAACTGAAAGAGCCTGTTATTTCAATAGTCTCTAATTATTATTATTAATTAGATTTAATTATTAATTACATATTTGATCAAACAGACTAAAGAATTCGGTTAATCGGAATTGAAATTACAACAGCGTTTCATTCGAAAATTTAATATTAAGTAATTAAATTTTTGCACTGTTAAAAATTTTACATTTTTGTTGAAGTCACGTCATTGCTCTGGTTATCAACAATTTCGTAGTTCAATCCGTTGCTTTTTAAACGTTCGACAATATCTGTGTCGTACAGCACACATTCTGGCATAAGTACCCCACCCCTGAAACAATTAAAGACATAATCGTGCCGCTATAAGATGACTGGCGATGTGACGTTTAAAATATGGGAGCAATGCATACGGATAAACTATAAATATGATTGATATTATAGTTTTTCCATTTAACACTGGGAAAACATGTTAACAAAGTAATCCATAACGACGAAACCACGTCGTACGCATCAGGTATATTAGTCGACTGTCACCGAGTCATAGACATCTCAATGACAATATGTACAAATAAATAAAATCAGGACAGTGCTTTATAACATTAAAATAACTGTATTCTACTAGGTAAATTGTGATATATTACTAATACATATAACAAAACAATTTTTTTTTAATTTTTGTCAGACTGTTTGTTAAGGCTAATATTTGGAATAGCTGGTCCGATTTTAACAGGTCTTTCAATGGAAGACAGCTTATGTAACAACGAGCTAAGCTAACTTTTCTTTCAAATAAAAAATCAAACATTATTTCTTTTTGGATGCGGATGAAGTCGCAGGCAACAGTTTATTAATCAATAAAAAAGATCGTTGTTTGACGCCACTAACAAGGGTTTGTTTGATTACCTATTTCTCATCTACTTTGGCTATATGTTTATAGATAATTTCCTACTAATAAAAAAAAACTCTCCTTTTATCTCCGTAAAGTAACTTTTTAAAAATGTAAGGCATTTTTTTCCCTTGTTTAAAAATTTGTTGTCTTTGCTGCCAAAATATTTTAAAGATTTTTTATTTCAAAAGGAATACTTATTTCGATTTTTTTTTTTATTTTTTCACTTTTGGATTAAGTATTTTTATGTAATACTTTTTAACAAAAGTTACTTGCAGCTATCTAGTAGATAAACGAAACGGATTTTTATCAGCAGATTTAACGATTTCAGGGCTAGAAATTTTTTACTTGATTTAAATTTTCTATTCATAAAACCGTTTTAGCATAAATTTAATAACTAGATGATGCCCGCGACTCCATCCACGTGGTAATATAAAATGAAAACTGCTTTTTTTTAACTAGCCTAAGTTACTACCAATTACAATAAGTAATATAATAAGTAATACAATAATTTTTGTGAAAATCTCGGCAAAATTGGAGCCACCGTTCCAGAGATTAGCCAGAACAAACAGATAGACAGACAAAAATTGAAAAAAATGTTGACACTCCAATTTCATTTATTTTTATAGATTAATAACAATTTTTTTTACAGGCTACTTGTAAAAAAACTTTTTATACCTTACCACGCGGACGAAGTCGTGGACGGTGGTAAAATAAAAATTAAAGTAAATATGATTTTGGCAATAAAACCGTGTAAAATCAAGAGACATAATATAAAAAATAAATACCAATGAGGCATTTAAATCTTAACAAAATGTTGGAAATATTTTTTCTCCAAACGTAAAACTAATAAATCGTGATTCGACAATAATGCCTTGAAATATCTGCGAAAGAATATCTTGTTATCTAATCCTATAATTGTAGCAATCGATCGGCGGAAACATAGGCTCACAATTAACCGACATAATGTATAGATTTGGCCCAGGGGTAGAAGCAATCTTGATTCAAAGGAAGGGGGACCCCCACACCACCCCCTAGATACCTGGCGGCATAGACGCTCGTAGAACTTTAACTTTATGACTGCGATGGAAAGAAACACTACGGGTTTTTCAATTCCCAACTGTCCTTACCTTGGTGTCTTCGGTCTCTCTAATAAAATAGTAACTGCCGTGTACAATGCGGTGGCTGCAGTGGTTTTGTATGCAGGGTCGCAGCCGGTAATCTGAAAGGATTTGGTTTAATTCTGGTAAATAAGTTAAAAAATATAGTTATTATAATAAAATAACAGAATATTTACACTTTAAATATCTTTGTTTTAAACGTATTGTTTTATTTAAATTGAAAAGATTAAACATATATATTTAAATGTTACGACTAATAATTATCACGATCGATTTGTTGGAGATTTATTTTAAAGGTAATGTGACGAGCTAAGTATTTTTTTAAGTTTTAAATAAAGACTATTATGATTTATAAATATATTGGTTGTCACTTAATTGTTTATATAAAAACCGAACGTTATTGATACTTACTTTTACTGTATGCTCTTTGGCTGTCTTGTCAGTTCCTTTACCGATCATCGTAAAGGTATATTTCAGCTCGTTCTTTAACCTTTCGGTTGGTCCTTTATGGTCATTAGACCAAAAGAGAAGAAACCGGGATATTTGCACATTAAATTTCTGAAGCATCTCAAGCGACATAAGTACAATGCGATGAAAACGAGTGGCACTATGAAGATAATATGAATGAATAGCGGCATCGTAGTATACGCTTTGAAGATAATGGGTTTCTTTTGCTTCTTCTCGTGGAGATACATTTGTGCCATCGAGTTGACCTCCTCGTCTGGACCAGGATAAGGGAACCACCACGACCCTTCGCGTTTATGAAAGAATGATCTGAAATAATATAACAATTTGAAGCCACTATTGTTTGAACAGCGATTACAAAAAGATGCTTAAGTTGTATTTCATACAGATGTAAAAAACAAATTAATAAATTAATAATTTCTTGCATATAATAAATTAATAATACGATAAATTTCATAGAGATGTTTTATTAAATTATATTTTAGTTATTAATTATAGCTCCTTTTATTTAATATAAGCTAGTTTTATGGCTTTTTAGTTAATATTTTTGTTAAACGGCTAATTTAACATTACATCTATTTTAATGCAAAATATGACTGACAAAGCTATTAAAAAATTAAAGAAAAACATTATTTAAAGTAAAAAGTAAAACTAAGACTAAATTTTCAAAAATGTTCTGATTAGTGTCCACACGTTTTTATTGCGTCCGGAGTAAAAGGACACTACCACTACCATCTTAAAATGTAAACAAAAAAACACGTTATCATGAGGGCTTGTAACACTTTTACCAACTTTATCTTATATATATTGTTTTAACTTTATATTATAACTTCATATTGTTGTCTAAATAATAACTTGTATACAAAGCTACTGTAAACAGCATAAAAAATGAGTCAATAATATGTTAAAGATTGTCAAAGACAATAATCTAAAACCAAAAAATGTACGACAACAAAAAGATGATAAGCCACTGGCGCATGAAAGGCAAGAACTGAGTTCGACTAAGAACAATTATTTTGGGATATTAAACGATCCTACCAAGTTCATCATTAAAACAAAATCTTAATTTGTATTAATGATAGGCTACGTACAACTTTTGTTTCATCTAACATTATCCGAATCTGCAACTGCAATATCGTATGATACAAAAGCGATGATTACAATAATGTAATAAGTATTTTATTAAAATTTTAGAAATTGCCATGTGATATCACATAAAGAGGCGGTATAGTACGTCTATGAGTTTTGTATTCCATTACTATTTTCCGTAACACACTATTTGTTGGCCCTGACATATGTCAAGTAAAATTGGAAACGTACAATTTTGTATGGTATTTACGAAATAAACTCAGGCAAAATATTACATTGTTTTGGATAGGCAACTTTGTGACCTCAACACAAAGCTATTATGTTTTACTATAGGGTCAAACGTTGGAAAGAATAAAAGCAATAAACAAGAGGCATACCAAACCGACTTTAAGATTGAGGAATTGTTTTATGTAATTTTATTGAATGACATTGGATATTTTTTCTTTAGATATTAGCGTTACTTGTTATTGAAGTCCCATACAAACAACTTTTCTATAACAACAAGTAACATTGTAATCAAAACTATTTATTAGAAATTACAACACGCTATTATTATAAATTTTTTCACGTTGATTTTGATTTTACTCGGTAAAGTAGA
This sequence comes from Lamproptera curius, assembly GCA_029286875.1. NCBI lineage: Eukaryota > Metazoa > Arthropoda > Insecta > Lepidoptera > Papilionidae > Lamproptera > Lamproptera curius. The sequence continues at coordinate 626,929 of JAGSMT010000157.1, forward strand.
ACTTACTACTCAAAATAATTAATTATGAGACTGTACAGATATTAACTTGCGTCAGAAGTTAATATTAACAATTGTAACTAATAATTAGCACAACTTAAAGCGGCTAGCTTAAAGCATTAAATGCCAGTTCACAAATAGCCCTTAACTAGATGTTCTTAGGCAGGTTAGTTGCTATCATGCTAGATAGGTTAAATGTCAATATTTTAAAGAAAATGATTGTCTTATAATGACTGATAAAGATGGTCCAGGGAACAAGCATTAACTTTTTATATGCCTGGTGTATGGAACATTGTACTTTGTACGTGCGATTCGGTTGATCGCCTTCTAAAGGAAGGAAATACTCAATTCGCAGCGTATATATATTTTTAGTGCTCCAATTTGGTTGGTGGAGACTAGGTGTCAAATTTAACATTTTGTGAACTAAGTAGTTTAATAGAAATTAAAGAAATAAAGATAATTTTGGCGTCAAAAATCACGATCTTGTGCTATTTAAATGCAAATTATATTATACTTTCAAACGTAAACAAATATCTATAACTAGGGTAAGACAACTTTGAACAATGAGGACTTCATAAAAACGCAAGCTTTAGACTTATGTATCTTACATCTCACTGTAACAAAGTTCTTCGTTATATTTTGATTTCATATCTTGAGTATGAGGACGTGTAGCATGTACTAACTCAACATGTGAACAGGGTTGGTATTTAATAAATGCTCGAGTGATGCAATATGTTTCTACTTCTATTAAGATCCTGTTGAGCGTCCTGATCCTGGTGTTCATCATCACAGATCCTCGTGATGAACACCTGGCGGCTGAGCTACACCATGTTAAGCAAGTACTGCGAGACAACAAGCTCGCTGCGCCACGTCAGCGTCACGGTGACCGAGTGAAGGCAGCCACAGTGGAGCGAGTACCTGCTGTTCTACCTTTTGTGAGAGGCGTAACTGACAAGATTGGCTACATTTTGAGGCGGGCTTCAATCAAAACTTATTTCAAGCCGCTGAAGAAGATTGGTCAATTCCTACCACCTGTCAAGTGCAATATTCCTCTACAAGACCCAGGAGGTGCAAAGCTAGATTGTGACTGCGGCCTCTCTTACATTGGACAAACAAAGCGAGCAATAAGAACCCGCGTGAAGGAACATATAGCTGACATTAAACATAGAAGACCCAACAAGTCGGCAGTGTGTGACCATACGTTAAATCACCCAAACCATTACATCAGATTTGATCGACCACAAATCCTCGCTAAAGAACACCGATTCCTACCAAGGATGATCCGTGAGGCTATTGAGATTAAAAAACATCCAAATTTCAATAGAGAAGATGGTTGGGTTTTACCACCTGCTTGGGATCCCATAATTAATAAATTAAAATTTAAACCCAAGCATAATACCACTGCTGGCTGTAAAGATAAAATCAGTTCTTTTTGCATAGGTCGGAGTACAGATTAAAAATAATTAATAAAAATTAAGATCTGGAAACCCCGCTTCAACACTGGCAACAAGACGCATGACATCTCAGTCTACCCGTGACCACGGCCGCTGGAAAGTGTTCGAAACGTCGGGAATTAAAAATGTAAAATAAACGCGATAAAATCCGTAAAGTAATTTTATTTAATAATGTATAATATTCGCGCAAGCAATAGAAATAATTATAATCTTTATAGATTTATGTTGATAGCTCCCGAACTTTATAATTTATACAGTTTCAACACAAATTCACGCTTGGTTTTGCATTTCAAGATACTGCATCTATATAAAAATGTTACGAAGTAATTTGGAACAATCTAAGACCTTGAAATATGATTACTATGGAGATTAAGGCCATGCATAATTGCAGTTGGCGTTCTCGCTGAACCGGTTTGAGATTTCTTATAACTTTACCATAAAGTTAAATTAAGACCGTGTCAAGGCCCGATAACTATGTTATATCAAAATATCATAATATGATTTATGAAATATCGTATGTAATGATAATTCCACGCATTTTTATTTGCATATCAGTTTTGAAATTCCATTAATATTTATAGGGGATTGTGTAAGTTTTTCAATGTCTATTTCTATAGCTTAATTTGAATATTTATATATATTTATGGCATATAGAGAAAGATTAATTAGCTTATAGTTTGCTAAATAAAATTATTAAGTAATATACGTAAATAAGGTAAGAGTCTCCCTAGTTTGCTTAATAACATTTTCTATAAAATAATTGGAACACTATTTTACCATAAAAAAATTAAGGATCATTATATGTTATTGCCAACATAGAACATTTTAATAGAATTCTGTAGATACAGAAAAATTTTTAAATATAGAATATAAAGTAACAAATTTACCTTTTGGTTCCGTTTGACAATCACAGATATATGTATGAATGAAAAAAGAGTGCAGTATGGTGTCAGACTCATTGACAATTCATGAATAAAAATCGTATGACACCTGTTCGTGGCCATGACATTGACTCCAAGTCCAGTTTGGCTGACCCATAGTTAAAGTATAGTTAGCGGGAAGAAACAAATACATAGAAAGACTATCTAATCAATATGGTACCAATTGACTATCTGCACCTGCGATCTCTCACTCATGTACTCAGTAATAACGTATTTCTATTTGTTGCTATACAAGACACCGCAAAATCAAACCTTATTTGGTCTGCTATACTGCAAATTTAAAAAAATAACTCGATTTCCTAAATACAAAAACTCTAAATGTAATAAAATTAAATACTCGCTAGGTTTAAGGCTGTTCAAAAATCAGAAGAATGAAAATTGTTAAAATGTTATAAAAATTGTAGTCAAATTAATTTGGTGTTGGTTGGATGGTTCAGTATGCACGTATTAAATATAAAAAGGCAATAACACTAATCATAAAAAAACGAAGGTGCCAAAGCCTCAAAATGATATAATATAACACAGAAATCTTAACTTTTTGTAAACTGACAAATTAAAAATTCCTTATATAATAGAAGGTTTTTATAATGTTTACATTGCCTAAACTTATATTACGGACCACTTTTAAATGATATTAAAATCAATAATTGGGGCCGTCACCCAACACCATCGAATATATAACTAATCTAAACAACAACTACATGTCTTATTAATAAGCAAACTAGGGTTACTTTAATATATAAATAAACTACCCGCCATCGCACGGGAGCTATGCTAATGGAAAATTTACCTACAATATGCATGGGTTAAACATATAAACCTTCCTCTTTAATCACTCTCTCTATTAAAAAACCGCATCGAAATCCGCGGCTTAGCACTGTCCCTTGCTTTATAAACCGCTGGTCGTGGGTTCGAATCCGGTGGAAACAACTTTGTGTTATAGTTGTTTTCTGGTTCGTTGGGACAATATGGGCCGATCGCCCAATTAATCTGTACAGAAAGATGATCCATGCGTCAGATGGTCATGTAAAAGTCGGTCCTTTTCACGAAAGACTATCTTTAGCAGTCGATATAGGATGTCAAAACTTTTTAATTTACTAACAACTAATTCATCCTTAGAATACAATTTACCCTTTGGAATGCGGAGGTGAGATGCCAGTCGCTTAGCGTAAAAACTGTTATTCAGGTAAATTTTAACAAATTAGAAGCCGACCTTATGTAACTCGAGAACATGGCTAGGTGAATAATAAATAAATGTTATGGAAAGTACGTATTTAATATTATTAATAAAAATATTAAATTACATGTTAAGAAAAAAAGTTATAAAACTTTAAAATACTGCAGTTTCGATTTAAAAATAAAATAGAGGAGCAATGTTGGGGCGGGGGTGAATAATTTTTATCTGACGCTGACAATGTTGCGCTGTTATATTTATATACGATAGCAAATACGCTTTGCACATATTTCGCAATATGATAATGGGGCGTACCGTAGAGATTCAGATATGCGATCTGTAGAGATCCAATGACGTGCGACGTTCATCTATACAACAAATAAATAAAAGTGTGAAATCTGTTTGTAACATCTATATGATATATAACTGATACATGTGACTAAACAACATTTTTGTTTGTCTGTCTATTTGTTCTGGCTAATCTGGAATGGCGTATCCGATTTAGCGGGACATTCGCTTAAAGATAACAGAAGTAACTGGGAGTAACTCAGAGTCGGTTTTTTTAGAAAAAATATTTTTTCTTATATATTACCTCACGGGCGACTACACTTCTACGAATTACTATTTATACCCTATACGAATACTTTCTTGACCGGACATTTACTGGAAGATAGCCGATGTAACTGGAAGTAACTAAAAGTACTTTTTGTACAAGATTTTTTTATATACGTATAACCACGCGGACGAAGTCGCATGCAACAGCAAGTTTAGAAATAAATGTAGACCTACTTTTTCAATTCCCTCGGTTCTGGTTCGCGCAGTATCTCGGGATAAGTTTTCTGTTTTAAATCCCTGTATTTTTTCATATTGCTCATTTCGAGAACAAAAGCTTCCCACGTACCATAATGCACTAAGGCTTTATTACGTCCACCAAAATAGCACTCTCTTGGTATATGTAGCTCAACATAACATTCAACACTGTGAAGGGACCCTGTAATAGAAAATATAACACTTAAACTCTAATTTTGGAATAGTATGTTTTTGCACAAAATTTCCTAAAATAGGAAACAAAAAAATATTTTGTGTTTTATTCATGATGACTAGAAAGGACCTTATCCTATCTAGTCAGAATTCATACTGCAAGCAATTTACGTAAACTATTTTATAAAAACGATTTATGGATTTCATTGTTTTTATGTCATCATCATCATCATCATCAGCCTTTAATAGTCCACTGCTGGACTTAGGCCTCCTCTAATACACCCCTATCCATTAGGGGGTTTTGGACCGTATCCCACCCACTGGTCCAATGCAGGTTGGTGGATGGACCGCCTTCTTACATGCCCATCCGACGCATGGATCATCTTACTTTTCAGACAATTGGGTGATCGGCCCAAATTGTCCTAACCAACTAGGAAACAACAATGAAAATTTGTTGAGTCCCCGCAGGATTCGAACCCACGACCTCCGGTTTCAGTACAGTTTTTATGTAATACGCATAAATCGGTTTTTACATAATATGCTCTACTTCGTTATATTACTTTAAAAATACCACAGGGGATAGGTCCATAATACCAGTATCATGATAAATATATTAAAACGTCATGAAGAATATGTAAGGATTTCGTAACAAATATTACGAAAAGAATTTTTCGTTAAATGTAAAAATAAATATTTATAAACATTTTAGCAAAATATTCCTTTAAAAAAACGTGCAAAATCAAAAATCACCGAACCAACACAATCTTTCTTATGATGATAATATATGCTCGCGTATATATTAAAAATCAAGGTAATGAGTGCGAATAACTTACCTCTAAAATGTTTATCCAATAAAATGACACCAGTAGATGTTGGCAATGACATAAAACCACAGCTTGGCACTATTAAAGCATTGGCAGATTCAGCCGCTTTATGATAGGCTCTATAGACATTCAGCATGTGCTAAAATACTCAAAATACTGTAATATACCATACTGGAATAATACTGTAATATACGAATATACATTGATTCGTACATTAATTACAAAAAAGGGGCAATACTTGTATATTTATGTACAGAAAATATTCTTGAAGCATTATTTACACCATATTATTACGTAGATTTAACATAAAGAGCGACAAACATTTACATGGAAGCTTACGTATTTTTGTTCCGAGTACTTAGATTCGTCCTATTAACTTGTCACTTTACTAAGTTACTATAAATAATTAAGTTCACGGTTGAGACCAGTTCTGAATGCAACAAAATATCTTCTATAAGATATCGGTACGTAATCGCTTTACATACGCTATTGAATACGTTCTAACACTAAAATTACAAAGTATAGAAGTAACATGATGTAGTGAACTAAAATATTAGCTGTACATTGAGATGAACCTCATCATAAACTAGCCGTTATCTGCCTTATCAGTGACACTAGAATGCAGCTTTGACATACAAGAATTTACAGGATCAAATATCCCGAAATCCTAATCTTAAATATTTGATTACTCTCACCCTATATAATTTATTAAAGGTGTTCTGACCTACCCACTGGGGCTAACTTTTTAATGCCTGTCCGAAACACGAATTTTACTTTTTGGGTTCAAGTTTCAGCGTCGTCTATGTTTCTGAACCAATTTTGATCAATAGCCAAACGAAATGTTTTCCAGCCGATTCAAACCCACGACCTATTTTTAAAGCGACCCAATGCTAAATAAAGATGTAATAAAAACAACAACAATAAAAAGGCGGTAACATATTCCTTAAAGTAAATGCTAAATGTAGGTTATATGAGAAAGAACCAAAATTATGTCATATTTCTCACGGTAATTTATTATTTAAAATTTTAAATCTTTTTTATTTCATTAAAAACAAGTAAACAACTATGAATTGATACAACACAATAAATATTAGTCTCTACAAAAAATATTTTTTTATAAATGGTTGAATTCATTCTACATCATAAAATAGTGACATTTATGAGCGGTAAAATGAAATATTTGGACTTCTTCTAGGTGATAAATATTTTTTATAAGATATTTAAAAGCAAAGCTAATAATGGTTTACTAGTTATTTTTTATTTAAATTTACTTAAAATTAATTTAAATTCAATGGCCGATTGTTTTCAACAAATAAAATTTGGTAGATTGCACCGTTAACTCAACAGTTAGAAAAGCAAGTTTTTATTAATTTGTTTATACATGAATTATTGTTTGTATAACACTTATATGTAAAAAAAAAATATTATGTGTAATTTATATCGGATATCAACTAAAAATATTTGAAATACCTAAGAAACATATTTGATGGATAAAATTGTCTCAATAAAACAGTCAATGCTTCATCGGGCAAACGTTCCACAAAAAATAATTATGAAACAGACGCGAATTTATTATCTGTTATCAAAAACGCTACCAAGCGGCAGATGCATTGCAGGATAAAAGGATTAAAATAAACAAACATACTACGTGCTGTAAGCGTGAACTACGTGGTTATACTGATAACACAAATAAACGTTATAATACTTACATAGAGTTCAGCTGATATATCAACATAATGAGTTTTACTTTGTATACACGCTTTCACTATATACTCGCTCAGTAGCGTATTGGGACCAGTGCAGTTTATGACAATTTTCGCTCTTTTTGTGACATTAATCAAGCTGCTTTCGTCTTTCACGTCGCTAATAATAGCAAGAATACCCGAAATATCAACGCCTATAAAACAATTTAAAAAATACACATGTATTCTGAACGTAACACAACTGCAAGAATCATTTGAATAAATCAAACACACCGCTTTCTTCGGCCACCGATAAAACGTTATTCAATTTTTCTTTAGATCGACCCGAAACACCCCATGTTATTTTATTATATTCGGGATGCTTTTTAAAATCGGCCAATAGTTCAACAACATGTTTTCCCGTGAAACCCGTAGAACCAAGCACAATAATATCGACTTTGTCCATTTTGTGTGACGAAGTCTATTTCTTATCACATCACTAAGAAAAAAATTCGTGCGCACGCCTACCAGAGTGGGCCTACGGAAAGGTAATAAACAAATAAAAAAACCGCTGAGAATGTATCAATGGCAAAAGACCTTCTAGGTTAAATCTCGCTCGTAATGCACACGCATTCGGGTCATTAGCATTAAAACGCTAATAATAGTAGCTATTTTTAAAATATCAAAGCCTAACCAAAAATATACGGAAACAATGGCTAAAATATATACATATATGTAACGAAGAAATAGTTATTATGTTTAATACTTTATACCTAGGTATATAATAGCAATTACATATAAGATTAATAAACTATATGAATCATAAAGTGTTTTAAAGTCAATATGCACTATATATCAATCTGTTATACAGATTATAAAGAAACTTGTTATTACATTACCCCAAAGTTATAATGATTATAGACGTTAACGTAATATAATGTAATTAACATATAAAACATGTATTTGAAATGATTGCAACCGTAGAGAAATAATTAAAATTTATTAAAATAATTGCTTTGGGTTATAAGGACTGATCAACGAAAAGAATAAGCTAAAATAAATAAGCCTTAAATGAGCCAACAGTTGCAAATGGTACACAACCTTAATTATCAATCAGTTATCAGTCGTTAAATCTAATAAATAATGATCTGATACAGGAAATCCGCTAAAAAACCATGTCAACGACATAGCTCTAAAGATTGCCAGAGTTAAGTGGCAGTGGGCAGGACACATAGTACGCAGAACTAACGGCCAGTGGGGCAGAAAAGTTCTGGAGTGGCGACCATAGACCGGAAAAATAGCGTGGGAGGACCTCCAACAAGGTGGAACGACGTTTTAGTGAACGTCAAAAGCGGTTGGATGAGGGCGGCTCTGAACAGATCGGTGTGGAAGTCCTTAGGGAACGCCTTTGCCCAGCCGTGGACACTTTTAGGCCAAAATGGAAATCTAATAGAATTCCTGAGGAAGTTATTTTATCACAAGAGACCTTAGGCAATTATTGTAATTATAGTTTATAAAGCAGGAAGTTCGTAAGAAAGACTGTTAACGGCTTTTTAGGTAAAAGTTACAAGTTGTTGTATGATTTTTTTCTTTTGTCTTAAAGTTAATTGTAGCTTGTTCTTATATATAAACCCATATATTTAGTGTTCGAATTTAATCTTACAAGGTTTGTGCACATGACTTTATTTGTAAATTTCTAAGTTATAACTCACACTGAAGAAATCATTGCACTAAAAGCAATACAACTAAGTAATATTAAAAAAAAATTAGTCCCTAAATAATAACAAAATTATTTAAGGCTTGATCGTTTGATGATCGATAGTAGTTATATATTTATGACTAGCAAATTTCAACACAATGTGTTTCATGAAACTTAGTGTCATGCACTTAAACTTCGCAAGAACAGATGTTACCGACAGTATTTCCGGACTGAATCGGCTTGCACTAGCAAATCCAGTGATCTCGTGTACTTTAAGGAAACACCAAAACTACTTGTAAAAAAAACACCCATTTCTAATAATATAATATTCCTAACTTTCAGAATGCCTACGTAGCCTAGTGGTATGGGCGTGAGCTTTAGAATCCGGTGGTCGTGGGTTCAAATACTGCAGGGATCCTAGTTGGTTACGGCAATTTAGGTCGATTACCCAATTGTCTGAAAATTAAGATGATCCATGTGTCGGATGGGCATGTAGAAAGTCGGTCCAGGAATGCTGGACACTTCGCTAGGGCGTACGGCAGCGCCCTCATTGGCGTTTAAACAGCATCTAAAACAAAATGGTACTTTGTCACCTCGCACCGTTTTTTTTAAATAAATAAATATATATCACAAACCCGCATTGGACCAGCGTGGTGGGATACGGTCCAAAACCCCCTTATGGATAGGGGTGTATTAGGGGAGGCCTGTGTCCAGCAGTGGTCTATCACAGGCTGATGATTATGATGATGAACTTTTTGATTAAATGACAAGAAGACAACATCAGATCCTGTTCTGAAAAGAAGTCTTGTCATTTTTTTATCTGCAGGCTTTTTTTAGTCCGTCACCCTTTTTGCTCTAGTCCCGTGAAACCATGAAAGAGTTATAGACGCTTTCATCGAATTAAGTTTCCTATATTTACATTTTATTGCCTATCAAATGCTAAAGTGAGGAAACGCTTCCCAACCTGTCGCTGGAAGTCCAAACAAGTAAAACGAAACAAAAATAAGCCATCTAGTCCCTAGCTTCTTTGTTATACGGTAACCCGTACAACGCTCTAATACTGGATTAGTTTTAGAAATTAAATCAATCGTAATAAATAACCCTAGTTATCCGAGCCTGTAGAAGTAGGATTATACGAAAAAAGCCGTAGCAAAAAGATTTGTGACATTACTCATTTTATTTTTTTAACCTTATTATAATACGTGTTATATGTGAACTGTAACTAACCTACTTACTTCAGCGCAACTACAAATATATTTAACAAATTTTACAACATACCATCTTATTGCATTCTTAAGAAACGCACCTCGTATAAATTGGTCAATTGTACTCATAAAATAAACGATCGATTAATGGAAATACGCAATCCATTACCTACGCCATGAGAAATATCTGATACGAAAGTTGTTTGCGAACATAAAAATAATGGCTCCTTCATAATATATGCCTTAAGATTTATGTATCTAAAATAAAAATTAATTTCTAAATCATTGTAATACTCTTAATATATACCTATACTAGATATTGCATAGATCCTTTAACTAGAATCCGAAAAACCACGTTTTAAGTCCTTTAATAAGTAAATCCTTTAATTTTCTATTTTTCGTTTAGCTTTTATCCTTCATTACATATTGAACATTTTCTAAATTTTGTTGTAAAAGCGAATACATTGTTGGATAAAAGATTTATTTCTTCTTCGCAATCTACTGGCCTCCTAGCCTATTGGTAAGGGCGTGTGCTCTAGAAACCGAAGGTCGTGGGTTCGTGTACTGCGGGGGACTCAACAAATTTTCATTGTTGTTTCCTAATTGTATAAGGCAATTTAGGCCGATCACCCATTTGTCTAACAAGTAAGATGATCCATGCGTCGGATGGGCACGTAAAAAGCCGGTTCACCCACCAACCCGCATCGGGCCAGCGTGGTGTGATACGATCCAAAAGCCCCCTATAGAGAGGGTAACAAAGGCTGATGTGTAATCTAGTCGCTGGAAGAAATAGTCTATGATTGTTCCTAATTTCCACATTCATAGTGGCCTTAGGAGATCTCTCACTATTCACGTCAACCCTCTGTGATCGACCGCGAGTACGAATTCAGAAGATCGAGTGTGGCATTTGACACCAACGCGTCATAATTTAATTTTTATTTATCCGTCGTACACATATTGCTCAACATAAGAAACGTACATCTAGATATATGATTAGACTACCCATTAAAAACGCTTAGTGTTCTTAGTGAAGGACGATTGTAATAATCTTCTTCTTCTTCCGTTCTTCATCGGCGCGCATACCAACGCAGTCCACGACCATAGACAGTATCAAATTGACTTTTTCATATTAAGCCAAGGGTTAACTTTTCGCCGGATTTAGGAGTGGCTATAGATTTTATTTGGCCCAGATGTAATTGGTATGCCCGATGTTTTCAAGCTTAGCGTACACAACATGATGGTCAAATAGTGTACACTAAATGTACATGGCTTCAGTAGGAAACTATGCAAAAAATAACATTTTTTGCTTATGCAATGTAAGTAAGTAAAAAAAAACACATGAAGTATGTTTCAACTTTAAGAAAGTCAAATTTTCTTTAATAAGATTTAGTTTTTTTATGATGCAGAAATAAAAGACACAATTTTATATGTTATTTTTACTTATAATAAAAAAATAAAACCAAGTACATGAAACTACAATATAATTTTGGGAATACATTTATCATTATTCTCAAAGTAATGTTAACATCTGTATGGACTTTCAGTTTTCACAATTAATGCTAAAGATCATACTAAATTCTTAAACACATGTAAAAATATATATTATTTTACTAACAAACAGCTCATTGAAATTGAAAGTGACAGGCAGGCAAATTTGTTTCAAAATTCCAGATAGAGTCCAAGTAGTATTCTTTTTGCAACCCTGTGTATAGCAAGTTTTAAATACTTAAGCGCTTACAAAAGACATGTTAGTTTTTATTCTAGATGATGTTAATAAACAATAAAATTATGGATCTTGGAAATCAAGAAGTAACACTATAATGGAGTTTATCCATATATCCTGATATTAGTAAAAATCAATTGTTTTGATATTTTTTTGTCCTTCTTTCTTCTTTTGTACATTATTTAGAAAACATATTTTCAGAATACAACAATAAAGAATATGATTATGGTAATTATTGACAACAATATACTTCTTCATATTATAATATCAAATTTTCTATCTAATATAATGCATTTTAAGCATAATTGTGTTCCTCTCATGATGTGCAAAGCATAAGTTGATTTGAATAACAAATAAGACATATCTCTTACATAACAAACATTATAATGTGTTATATTTCCAATTATATATGAATGTCTGAAATTTTCCAACAATATGTTAAAACATCTGCAATCTTAACCTTCTTGACCAAAGTCTTCCATAAACTTCTTAAGTTTGATCATGTCTTCATCGTTAACAGTAGGCTTTGAAGTTGCCAGGACCTTAACATGTCTGACATAGTTACAGGTGGTTCCCCTAACTTGTCACTTGGTACATCCATCCAAGTCATCTCTATTGCACCTGCATCACCAGGGGAGCATGGAGTAAGGAGATCATTCACTATTACGTTGGGATCGGTGGGACTAGGCCCGGAAACTTTTTTAAAGTGTGTCGCCGATTGCACTTTGCGTACAGGCTGCATCAAAGCATCACGGACAACAATACTTATATCAGCTCCGGAATAGCCGTCAGTTTTAGCGGCTAAAACTTTCATATCCTGCTCTGACAGCTGATGACGTGTGTTGCCAAGGTGAAGCTTAAACATATCCAACCTTGCATGCTCTTCAGGCAGAGCAATATAAATACGTTTCTCAAATCGCCTTCTAATAGCAGCATCTAGAACCCAAGGTATATTTGTAGCTCCGAGTACTAATATACCATCCATATCATTGCCAACACCTTGCATCTGAACAAGGAACTCAGTCTTTATACGTCTAGCAGATTCAGACTCATTATCAGAACGTGACGAACATAGGGAGTCTATTTCATCTATAAATATGATGCTGGGTTTATGTTGCCTTGCAAGTTCAAACAGATTTTTAACCAATTTTTCAGACTCACCAAGCCATTTGGAAACCAGATCTGATGAGGACACAGAGAAGAATGTGGAGTTATTGGCTTCTGTTGCAACAGCCTTAGCTAAATATGATTTACCAGTACCTGGTGGTCCAAATAACAAGATACCTTTCCATGGAATCCTTTTACCAGTAAATAGGTGAGGAAACTTAATAGGAAGGATCACTGCTTCTTTCAAAGCTTCTTTAGCTCCTTCAAGGCCAGCCACATCACTCCATTTAACATGTGGCTTCTCAACTACTATGGCACCCTCAAGTTTCCCTTGTAATTTCTTCTTTTCAGGATCATCAGAGTCACTATCGCTATCACTTTTCTTGTCATCACTCTTCGAGTTTGACTCACCATCTTTAACGGCTTTTTCTTACGGTCCTTCTTTAAATATTCTTTTAATTTCTCAGCCCTATCAAGATATTGCAGGCATTTAGCCCTTATGCTCTCCTTCGCTCTTTCACCCTGAGCTTCGTACTTAACTGCGTGAAGAAAATATTCTACCCCATGTTCATACAACCTCAAGGCTTCCTCATAGTTTTTGTTTTTATCCTCTTCAGTTGCTTTTGTCACTAGGTCTATCGCCTTTTGTAGTGTATTAGATGATGCCATTCTTCAACTTAAACACTAACCTGAAATAATATACAAACAAAATTTGTAGATTAATATAATCATAAAATTACATGGAAAAAATCAAACCGCAAATTTTATAATTTAACTATCGAAATTAGATAAGAGTGTAAAATAAAAACTGTTTGTTTTTACCCAAAGTGGTAATTAAAAATATGTTCTGATAAAACCAATGTTTGTGTAAGATAATTAAATAGATATGAGATGTCACTTAATTGAGATTATTATTTTCAGTTTAATAAATAAATCGACTGTCAGATTACATATATATATATAAATATATCTTATTACAAAAAATGTATTGTTTACAAAAACTACAACATGTAGAGCTATAAGAAATATGACTCATTATAATTAATCCAAAATTGTAAAAGCACTTAGTACAATTACTACAAATGTTTTGAAAGCATTACACAAGAGAACCAAAAACTTCAGACATTGATTTCTTTACTGGAGGTTTTGCATTCATTACTATGATCCATAAGACATTTAAGAAACTATAGGAGTTCCCGTAAAGACATGACATATTTGTAGCAATACGTCATTTCTTACAAAAGACTTCTAATGTATAATCCCAACTTACCATTCGTTTTGTATTTATACTTCCTTTAACTAGATATGACAATATTGAAGTAATATAATGTATTACAAAATTTGTGGGATTCTTTTATTTATAATTTTTTGGATGGTTGTTTGATTCCTCTGTCAAGTCTGACAGTGTTGCACGTTAAAGAAATGTTTTTTCATGCTTTAAGGTACCGTAAAAGGGTGAATAGGAACAGTTTTAGACTTCGAGCTAGTTTTTTTACAACCTTCCAAATAGCAAACAATTTAACTTTGATTATGCTCAATATACAATTAAAATATGTTTTCAAATATTTAATATGTTTTCATAGTATAAATAATGCAAAAATATGGGTGATTTCAATTCAGACTCGAAGTGGGGCATGGATACGCCATATGGGGTAAATAGAAAAGAATGCTAGGGCAGCCACTTTTACTTTCTTTGACAAGGAGTAGTTAATTTGTAGTTATTTTTGTAGTTCATTTGTTAAACGAAACTTGCTCCCATTAGGTTGACTTTCTGAAACCATATATAATATTTTTTTTTCAATTTTGTTAAGGTTGTCCAAATTGTTTTTAGGAGCTTCGGAAAACAGCCTTTAGGAAGTGATACTTGGGACTCCATCTGTTTTTTTTTTTTTGAGCAGAATATTACGCCAAGGCAAAAGCATTCATCATCATTGGACAAAAGAATGCAAGATCTAATGCTGCGTAAGATAGGTTCTTTTGGCAGGTAGAAAGATAAATGATATTTCTTGTTAATAACATAACTTTGTGTATACAACATAGGGCAGCGATGTCTTCTGTTTAGTGGTAGCCGCAATCATAATCGATATGGAGATTTTAGAATGGTTGGAATGAACTAGCCTTTCTGGTACTTTTTTCTTTTTTATTGGCTACACAGGCAGACAAGCAGTCGGGTCACCTGATGAAAAGTGGTCACCAACGCCTATTGACATTGGCAATATTAGTGGTAAGAATATGAAGTTAAGACTCATTTACACAGTAGTTACGCCGGTAACGGGGCCCTTCAACTAATGTGTTGAAGGGTACCGATATTTTAAGCCTACTGCATTGTGGCAGAAATAGGTATCGCGGTGATACTGCCCCAAACGGTTCAGTGTACAAAGTAGCCAACTAATAACTATCTACCCACAGTAAGTACCCAACTTATTACTATCTACCCACCGGCGTTATGTAATGAGTTATTATACCTTTTGCCTCTTGGCTCAGCCTTGTACATACGTGGCATGTCATTGCAGGTATATAATATCCATATTTTTTACCAGCAATGAAGTAAAAATTATGGTTTTTATATTTATTATTTTTTACATAAGACACATAATTTTGAATAACTACTGGTATCTTTTTTTCAACAAAATATAGGCTTGTGGCAGCCCTAACAACAGCGTTTCTATACACCCCTAATCGTGACAATCCAAACCTTCTCTCCTCCGTGTATTGACCCCATATGGCGTCTAAATAAAATAGTATCAAGTTGTACACAAATAAATATTTTCATTTATATAATTCATTTTAATTTATAATTGTACTTACCGCTGCAAACATCTCTTTACTGAAAAATAATATTGTAACAACATCAAATTTTATCATTAAACACAAAGTTTATAAAATAGAAGAGGTTTGTAGAGCATTAATTACTGTAGTTAAATCGTACCGCTAACATTTAGAATATTTTATATTACTTCGGAACAACTTCAGGTTCAATCAGCGGTCGCAATTTTATTGAAAAACGTATAAACTTAATAATTGGCTGTTACCATTGAATACACTTTCCGGGTTTGTATATATTCACCCCATATTACACTACTTACTAAAAGATAAACCTTCCTGTTACTATTAAATAAAAAATGTGTGCGTGTACTAGCGTACACTCGTAAGAAGTAAAACTTCTTTACGACGTTATTTTTCAAAAAATAATTTACTATATGCAACTTTACAGAAATTGGTTGAATAAAGTTAAATTAGATAAAGTTTAATAAATGGCTTTTAATACCATAGACATAAATATAAATTCTACAATTATTTCATTTCAGCTTATTACTACAAAGATTTTATTGAATTTCAAAATTGTATATAGAATTTTAAATTGTCATTGATGTCGTTTATTAAATATTTTAGTTATTGATGGCTTATGGTAACTGAAATAAATTTATGTTAATTCACAAAATTTATTAACCTGACAAAACTTTATCAATTTATTGCCTGATCTCGTTGTCAAGGTTTGAGATTGTTTTCATGGATAATTCAGTTTATCTTTCAAAAATTCAATTATGTTTCAAAAGAATTTTACTGATGCAAAATTGATATTATAATCTCCACTTAATATCATCGAGTTTTTTCATTAATTGTTGCTCGAGTAAAGAGTCATTCTGGCATGTGTATTAACAATGAATGTAATAAAATCATTATATCGTCACCTTCTGATTAAGGGATATATATATATATATATATATATATATATATATATATGATATATATATATTGCAACAATCAAAATTTTTATCCCATTTACCATTGTGCATTGAGCCATACATCAAATTACCAACTGCTGAAGTTAGTGGAAAACCCTTGAAAGTCAGGAGAAAGAACAGAAAAATCTATCATGAAGTTACAATGTTAGCAACATCTTTAGAATTGAGATATATTCCTACACCTCACTGCTCTTGTGTTCAGCCGTTTAAATGCATTTATATATGCATAATGTGCAATGCATTTGAAATCAGTAATGTTTATTTACTGTCATTGTTTAGTCATGTTTCAGACAGAACTAAAACTTTTGAATTTTTCACAATTGAATCATCCAGGTCAGCTACATGAGCTCTAAGACTTTGACAATTGAAAGTAAAAAGTGACAAACCTTTCTTGTTATTTATAAACTGAAACAATTGTTTATTTATAGTCTCTACTTTATTCAGAGACAATCGTTTAAAAATGTTTTATCATTATTGAGAGTAGTTATGTTCAATCCTTCAATACTCGTTACCCAGGATAAAGCAACATATAACAAGGATTGGCTGTGACGCTTTTCATATTCATAAACAGTTTTCGGAAATGTACTACCTTGTGATTTATGAAAGGTAGTAGCACAAGCACACACTAACGGAATATGACTACGTTTAACAACTATTGTACGTTTAATAACTATATAACAACTATTTATCACGTCACTATAGAGCGTTGAGAATAAATAAGCGTGCAATAGAAAAACGGTTAAGTTTAGTGGTAGGAGTAAATCCGTTAAAAAGATATGCTATTGGTCAATGGCAATTGCACGACACCACCTAGTGGTCAAAGTCATCACTACACTGATTTGGCGATATTACCAATAGCATTGTTAAAAAATACGAATAATTGAAGTGAAAGCTAACATTTCGTAGAAATCATTTTTACGTTTACTGTAATTTAATAACGCATGAAGTTAATGCATTAATTATGAAAAATTAAGTATTTCGCATACAAACTGTTTTTGTCGATAATCGAGAGAAGAATTAGTGGCAATCTAGACTTATATCAACCTGTTGAACAAGCTGGTTTTCGAAAAATGTATTCTACCATAGACCACATTCACTCAGTAGAGCAAATAATTGAGAAATATCAAGAGTTCCAAAGACCACTTTACATAGCCTTTATTGATTACCAAAAAGCTTCTGACACCATAAACCACTCGTCAATATGGAACGCTGTAAAGTAACAAAACGTTGACATGACATATATTAAAGTATTAAACAACTCTACAACATTACAAGCAGAGTGAAACTGGAGTCAATAGGCCCACCTATTCAAATTAAGAGAGGGGGTAAGACAAGGTGACCCCTTGTCGCCTAGATTGTTCATCGCCATACTAAAGAAAATAATTAATAAAACAAAGTGGGACTCATTCGGCTTAAATATAAATGGTACACATATCACTCACCTAAATTTCGCTGACGATATAGTTCTGTTTTCTGAATCTAGTAAAGACCTAGAACGTATGATAGTTTTACTTGAAATACCAAGTAGACAGGCAGGTTTAGAGATAAATTTGAGTAAAACCAAAATTATTACAAACGCTGTCAAAAATCCTATAAAATAGGGAAACATAGTACTAGAATACATTGATTCTTACATCTACCTCGTAAAACAACTGTCCTTCTTAAAACAGAATAACAAAACAAATAAACAGAAATTGAAAGAAGAGTAAAAATTACATGGAATAAATTTTGGAACCTGAATGAAATTTTTAAAAGCCAGATGCCCATAAAATTAAAGAGAAAGGTCGTGAATAATTGTCTACTCCCTACTCTTACATACGCTTGACAAACATGGAAATATACGCACCGCGCAAAAAACCTAATTGTATCGTGTCATCGTGCTATGGAGAGGAGCATGATGAAAATAAGAAAAATTCACAAAATACCAAACGCCATACCCACATCAGAAAAGAGTCCGAAGTAATCGACGCTCTATGCTATGCAAAGAAACAAAAATGGAGGTGGGCAGGCCACGTAGCAAGAATGGGCGTTAATCGATGGACAATTAGGTTGACATTGTGGCCAGGCCCCTTAGAATATAGAAAAAGGGGTAGACACAAAACGAGATGGGTAGACGACATCGTCAAAACTGCGAGAAAGCTGATAGAGAAAACTGGTTATCTCTGGAGGAGCCCTTCAATTTTAAAAACACTGCCATCTAGTTACAAAATGTAACAACAATATGAACAATACACTTAAGTATTTAAAACGGTTACTACAAAATTTACATAGATGGCGTTGTGTCCTAATTTTATACAAAAAAAGATGGCGCGTAACGAAAAAATTTGACACTAAATTAATTAATTAAAAAGAAGTTTCACTTCAACAAAAAATTATAAAACTTAAGAATGTTTATAATTCAAAGCTCAAGTTGAACCTTTAAATGACTAATCCCAAAATTATCTTAATAATTGTTGACAAGTAATTTCCAGTTTCCTTTTGTATTAATAAAGTTTAACTTCAAGAATCGGGCTTAATATTTGTTTAATATATTTTTGCAATATCATAACAATACTAGTAAAGATACTAAAATTTACAACAAATTGATTTGATGATTTGTTCATAACTGTCATTTGCTGAAAGACAGTAGTAAGCATAACTAGTTATTTTGATATAATAAATATAAGGACTGTACAATGTGTAATTAAGACCATACACCTGTCTCAGAGTAGAAAAGTTTAAATAAAAGAAAATTCAAAGCATCATATGTTGATTGGGTAACATAACCGTTCTTTGTGAAACATGTAAGCAATATTCACCAATTTAAATTTATATCAAAGTAACAATCTACAAAAAGTACAATAATTAAAAAAAAAACACCCACACAAGAATAAAAAGCATATAAAACTGTGAAATTTTTATAAATAAAACTTAAAAAACATAATATTTTTTAATTTCCTTATGCCAAAGTAGTTTTATATAATTTAAATTTCCCTACATATTTCTTCACCTCTTCCTTTGGGTATGGCCTTAAGGCCAAACAAGTAGGTATGTCTTCTGGCTGCTCAATCCATAGCTTGAAGTCAATAGAATTTTCTTTTAATTTTTCTGCTAGTTTATTCAGTGACTCCTCATTATTGACCTGAAAATGTTTTGTTTTATACAAAATTTTCTTAGAACATAGTGAGATAAACTGCATATACATCATTTTGGCATTAATACTACTTGATGCTGGTACTCACAGCAATGTCAGTAGTGAATATTTTACTAGATTGCCATAAAATCTGGAATTTAGGTAGGTGAAGATTTATTTTAAGCTTTTGTCTTAAACATATGGCAATAAAAATATGAAAGAATTTAAAATAGTAAGCATTTTACTGCAGCTTTGGCCTAGCTGTATCGGCCCTTGCATGATACCAGAGGTCATGGGTATGAATCCCACAGAGAAACAATGTTGTGTTATTGTTTTCGGCGGTTAGGAGAATTTGGGCCGATCACCCAAATGCCTGAAAAGATGATTTATGCATTGGATGGGCATGCAAAAAGTAGGTCCACCCACTAAACCACATTGGACGAGCGTTGTGGGATGCAGCCCAAATAAACCCCTAATGGAGGTGTGATTTAAGGGGACCTCTGGCCAGCAGTGGACTAACACAGGCTGATGATGATGCTGAAACATTTTGCAGCTGTAATATAATGTTAGCTTTTGCACTTATAATGCCAGCAGACAAGATCATGTGATTTACCTGCTGACTTTTAGACTAACCGCTGGTAATTTACCAGTGGTAGGTCCCCTGTTTACAGGAGACCATCTGGGTGGGTACCACCACGGAGCCTATTCTACCGCAAAGCAGTAGTGTGAAAACACAACTGTTCCGGTTTGAAGGGCACCGTAGCCAGCGTATTTACTGGGTAAACGAGACTTGAGATCCTATGTCTCACAGTAGGCAGCGCGTTGGTGATACCTGTATTGCCAATGTCTATGGGCGTCGGTGACCACTTTCCATCAGATGGCCCCGATTGCTCGTCTGCCTACGTATGCTATAAAAAAAATACTCACTTCTAGTACAACTTTGTGCATATTATCAAGATCGTTCAAATACTTCATAGTATGATCATGTTCCTTAAATAAATGTAATGCTGCCGTTGAGGCATGGCAAGCCTGAGCTACCAATGCTCCTATAGACCATCCTAAATCTTTAAATAAGTCGCTACGAAGCAGTACATATTGTACCAAATTGTTCGCCATTGCTTAAATATACTGCTTAAAATTTATTAACAATAAAAAATTTTATAACTTTATTTTCAATTCTCAATGAATCGAACGTCGTTTGTTTGTTAAATATTTATAAATAAATACTTTAAACTTATGCTAACAATAAGAAACATCAAAGAAGATGCATTTGCATGTTTGTCAATTGTCGTGATAGACATTACATACCGGACCGGCGTGACATAGCGGAAGATAAAATATATCAATTCTCATAACAGGCTATGAAAACGAATTTTAAAAGTTTTGTTTTTGTGTATTTCTTATACGTGTGCTTTATTTTAATTCATTACATTCCTCATTATTGAACTCTATGTTAAAATTCATAGTTAGTCTTTAGTTGGTATTACTAGGAGACTTCTTTCTTCGAACGGGTTAATAGCTCATATATATTTCCTTGGTTTCCTTATATAGTTTTTTGGAATTTTTTCCATTAAAAACCTTAAATATAATTTATAAAACCCATACAGTCCCACTAACTACTACTTTATGCTATGTATGTAATAGTTCAAAATTAAAGTGATGTCCTACTTTAAAGTTAGTAATCTTTATACGCTTTATAGTCATAAATAAGTGTAACATATAATATTGTTATGGTAGCATAACTTTTAATAAAAAGTTAAATAGTGGTACTTAAAAATGTTAATTGCGGTACAAGAAACATACCTGTTTCGTTTATATAATTAATGTTAAGCTGTAACGTAGTTGTTGCTTACAAGATTTTCAACATCCACTTAATAGATATAGGTGTAGATGCGGATTTTTAGAGTCTCACATTAGCAAATAATTAAATCGTAATCAGATTCTGATTTCAGAATAATGCACATTTTTTTAATGCGTTAATTTATAAATACATAAAAGTCCGTAATTGCTATATTTTATTTATTGATAATAACTTAACGATATGCAGACACATGTTTCAAAAGAATCAATGAATTATATATTAGTACATTTCTCAACACAACGCGTTTTTCATATCTTTTTATTTATCCAGCTTCATTAACCATTTTTTTGCAAATAGATTCAGTTCACTATTTTTTTTATGGTGACGTTTATTTTAATTAAACTGTGTTATAAAGCAAATTCCATGCATTAATAAGAAAAAAACAAACATATTCAGTAACCACGCCAAAAAAACATAGCAACGAATAAAATGTGCTAGGCAAGCGCCTACTTCCTTCATATGATTACTATGAATCCGCATCCGTATAAAATCCGCGTTAATTGATCCGTAGCACCCCTGATTATTATTAAATAAGGATAGATTGCTATACCGCAACGACCAGTTATTATTAATATGTATAAATAGAATGTTCCTAACATTCGATTTTGTATGTACTTTGCAAATCAGCTGCCTTGAAAAAGCTTTATAAGAGACCGAGGGACCTGAAAGCGTAGTCTTGTCTTAGATTAGGTGAGACGCTAGTTTAATAATAATATCTCATATTAAATATTTAGATTATAACCAGAGATTAAAATTTAAATTAATTAAAGGATATTTTCAGTACAGTATAAAAAGTAGAGAAATATTTAGTACACATCAAATCAATATATAAAAAATAATTATAAATTTGTTCATGTAATTGGATTATAGGTGTTATCTGTTTTACAGAATTGAGGTGACATTGACATTTGAGCACAAAAATAATTGTTTGAAGCTTTGAAGTTTTCAACTGAAGATTTGTCGATTGCCGCGAACTCGTGTATATTTGTAGCATCTAATGTATTCATGATTACTTATACATAAAAGTGAAACTAGA
Organism: Lamproptera curius; assembly: GCA_029286875.1. Classification (NCBI taxonomy): domain Eukaryota; kingdom Metazoa; phylum Arthropoda; class Insecta; order Lepidoptera; family Papilionidae; genus Lamproptera; species Lamproptera curius. Next base: position 649,471 of record JAGSMT010000157.1, read on the forward strand.
TAATCAGTATGGCCTCTGGATTAGAAAACTATATAAACCAAACGGTGTCTGTAATCACATCCGATGGCAGAAATTTTATTGGCACTTTAAAAGGTTTCGATCAAACGATAAACATAATTCTTGATGAATCCCATGAACGAGTATTTTCTTCATCAACTGGCGTAGCACAAGTAGTTTTAGGACTACACATAATCAGAGGCGATAATGTTGCGATCGTAGGTCAAATCGACGAATCAATAGATAGCAGACTAGATCTGGGAAACATTAAAGCGGAACCTTTAGGAGCTATCGTACACTAATGTAAATAATATAATAATAAAGTAAGTTAATGTACAAATGAGTTTTAATTTCTTCAAAGAATTTAATTTCATTCATTTTCCCTTTTTTTGGGTTAAGGTTAGATTCAATGTTTATTTCTAAATGAATGATGATTTTTCATTGAATGTTAAGCGACACCATGTTCACAATAATCACAATTTATGAGATCTTAAAGGCTACATTGGCTTGATGTCCATTTAAAGCTTTTGTTTTAGTGGGACTTAAAATTACTTATAAAATTATTTGTCAGTGCGCCACTGTGTTTCTGTTAGAAGGGCTGAAAGGCAACTGGAAAAACAAGACATGGTTAGGAGCTTCCTTAAGATACATTTTTTAAGAGCAGGGGTATACTTACTGTCCGGTAAATTTCCATGTCTTCATGCTACATCCATTAAAAAATATTGACAGAATAAATCTTCTTTTTGGCAGAAATGAAAATGAAATTAATATAATTAATGTAAAAAAGCACAATTGTGAACTTTAAATTTTGTTGGGTAAGTTTTTGCCTTGATTCATATTCATATGTATAAGAGACACCAGTAGACTCTACAATTACCATTTTTCTGCTTAGTAAGTATACATTTAACCATAAATAACTTTAAAAAAAAAAAAAAACAGAAAAACATTTTTGAATTGTGTTGCAAATTGTAAATAACAAATAGGGCAAAAAAAATCTGATACTTTGTGAACTTTGGGCTAGGAGTTAGGACATTATATTGTTAACTGAAATTGTTTAAAAGATCAAGATTATTATTGAAGTCTTGTATTTCATAGTTACGACTAGACATAAAAAATTTACCAAGTCCTAATTTGTGAATAAAGCCCTAAATCCTTTAAAGACAACCTGCTGGGTGTAGTAGTTGGTGACCCTATCTGTGACGCCAGAGGGTGTGGCCTTGAATCTATGGGAAAAATTTTGTGTGATGACCGTAGGGTTTTCTTATATCTAAGTGTTGTAATTATGTTTGTATTGATTGAAAAAGAGAAATATGTCTGTAATGTTTTTATCAGTCATATAATTTCCATGGTACAACTTTGCCTAGTTTAGGTCTAAATTATATTATATTAAAGATCTAGAAACATTTTATAAGTTTAAATGTACTAATAAACACACAAAATTGTACATGTACAAAGGTTATATAAATAAAGCAAGTTCATTGTTTCCATAATTTTTTATACACTAATGAAATATTTACATTAAAACTAATAGAGAAAAAATATTGGAGTCTACCATAAGATAAGACTACAAAAAATGTAATCCATCTGTACCATTCCATTTAAATACTAACTAGTCATGTTAAGTTTTCAATGTATAATTTTTGGATATGGCCATATTATAATACATTATTTATTTACAAATATTCCTTTATTTTATAATGATCTCAAACCAAGTTCAAACAAAGTAATTTGTTTCTGAAAGAAATGTGTAAGACAAACTTACACATCTTACATTTACCATTATTTTAATATCACATTAATATAATTGCTTTTGTAACCATTGCAATTATTTATAAAAAGCCTGACAAAAACAGAAAGGCTTACCTGTTTGAATAAAAAAATACATTATTGCTTCAGTTACAACACCATTTGAGTTTAATTTATTGTTCAATAGTTTTCAACGATTTCAAACTATTTACAAAGTTAATTTTGTTAAATCATTTAGATTAATTTCAGTCCACACTCAGTTTATGGCAAAACAATTTTACAATTAAGTTTCAAAATTTATTTATATTTAAATAAATTTTGCTGTTGTTAATATAAGGCATGTTGCCTGTTTTTTCAATACAAAGTTTAATTTGATTATAACTTCTGCAATGTAAAAATGCTAGACCTTAAAAGGAATTAAGTTTTTTGTCTGGACTACACCAAAGTTGATAAAATGTTACTATTAAAACACATACATTTTGAGAGCAATGTAGGGATTTTTTTCAAGAAAGTTTCTTAAATTAGAATGTCATCTCATTTTCGTTTAGGAGTACTCATTGCTTTTAGTCCGATTACTCATAATAATTACCTCTTGATGTCTGTAAATAAAATGAATTAAAATTATGTAAAGGTGTAAAAAGTTATATATTCATATTATATTTTACATTGTCAATGCAAATCTCACATTTATGGATATAAACTCTTTTGGGTTTTTCTAGATAAAAATTGATCTAATTACATCTAGGTTGAGTCAATTAAATGATTGATATTTTTAAGTATTATGACTATTTTCTACTTCTACACTAGGGTTAGTGGTAAACAAAAATCGTAACTGCCAAATGTGTTAGTAAAAAAAATAATTTTTAGAATATTTTTATACCATTTCTAGTATCCAATTTTAACATATACATTGAACACAATTCTACTAAAGAAGTCTGATTCATGCTATTTGCTTTTAAGAATTATTACTTCTATTCCTTCTCTGAAATAGAAAGCATACATACACTTATCTGAAATCAAAACAAAAATGCGAAACAAACATTTTAAAATGTCACTGGCATGCAAATTAATTTAAAATGTTTGATAAAATAGAAAAAATTAAAATAACATGCAGCAAAAAAAAAAGTTTTTTGCAACAACATTATTACTTACATGAAAATTAATTACCTTTGTAAACTCTCCTTATATTTCTGTGAGTTGTACTTTTGAAAGAACTGTTTTCCATATTCGAATGTAGCAATCATGATGGCGCAAGCTGGAGCAACTTTGAATATTCGAGGTAATAGGCCTGTGAACAGGCCTCTAATCCCATGGTTTTTGTATATGTTCCTAACTATATTTTGCATATTTGAGGCTCTTGCTGCACCCTTCCGTCTGTGACAGAAAAAAAAAATCAAAATATGTATATATATAATACACATACTTTTCAAAAGATATATATACTAGTCAAAAGTATATCTTGTAATTAATTTAAAGTGAGTCATGAGATCAGGATGGCTAGAAGTTACTAATTTTAAAGTAATTTACATTACTCAATTATTTTTTTAAAGAGGCATCAGCAGAGTAATTGTCACTTGAAATTCAGAGTAAGTATTTTATATATTCCATATATTATATATGTATATTTTTTTATAGATATATATCGTTTTTTTTTATACTTATACTATAGATAAGTAATATATACCTATATATATGTTAAGAAGTCAAGAATTTTAGTAACCTCCCTAAGGTTGGCTGTCAGAAAGTGCCTTATGGCATTAGCCCGCCTATGTACATGTTTTTCTTAATTGTGCAAACAGAATAAATAAATAAATTAAGTATATTTAGCTCCCCGTAAAAAACAAAATTAAGCATAATAAAGATAACTAACAGAAAATAATGCAATAGTACCTTCTTGAATATTGTCTATGTTCTCACTTTCAACATATAAACCAAACAAATATCTTTAGAATATAATTTTAAGAATGTTTTACGCCATATATGCATAACGAATATCCACTTAACAATGAATCAAAAATTAAATTTAATGAGATATATAAAAATTATAATTACCTATGTAAATCTCTTTCTCCCCCAGCTCTATCTGCTGATGCGTTTTAACCACATCAAATGGTAGTGTAATGAATGCAGCAATCTGAAAAAGAAATTAAACAAATAATTTTATGTATTTTTTTATCAGTCTTGACCTGGCAAACCACAGTTTATTCAAGCCATATAAATAAATGCAATGAAAAAACTTTTATAATCTGTGTTATATCTATTACTATTTCTTAGGTCTTTAAATTTTCTTTTATAAATTTTAATACTCACACTGCCAGCAACACATCCACAAAAGAAATTAAATAAAAATGAATTTTGTTCTGATTCTGGTTTTTGGAAAATTCTCTTTGTGGACTCAAAAGTAGTCCAATATATGCCTGAAAAAGAAGTATCATGAAAGCAAGACCTGATACAGACAAGTATAGACACTGTTAATGTGATATAAGACATAGAAAGCGAGCATTAAAATAATTTATCAAATCCTTTATACAATAATCAGAGTATAATGTTTAATATATTATTCCAAACCAAACATTGGGTAAGGCTTGACGATTGAAACAGCTATAATAAAAAGGATTAAAAAGTTACTATGCAATAACTTATAAATAAAGTTAAAAAAAAACAAATACCTGAAAATGGCACATCCCTAAGTAAAGTTGATCCTAAACCACGGAATAATCCTCTGTATCCTTCATACTTCACAACATTGCCTAGAGCTATTGAAATTTCTGCAAATAGACATTAGACAATTGTAACATGTTCTATACAATAATTAATTCTTTTGTTTAAGCAACTGCTACATATTATTGAATAAAATGACTTGGTCTTATATATATAATTTTACATTTCTCCCCTCAATTAAATATTAAGTCCATATGGGCTATGTAACTGAAACTGTCTAACCAGTCAAAATGTATAGTAGTTGATGTTAAATATTATTTTTATTTTGTTAACTGCTTCCATAACCTAGTGGTAAGGGTGTGTGCTTTAGAAACCAGAGGTCATGGGTTTGAATCCTCCGGGCACACAGCAACTTTACATTGTTGTTACCTAGTTTGTTAGGGCTATGCGGGCTGATCACCCAATTGTCTGAAAAGTAAGATAATCCATGTGTGTCGGACGGGCATGTAAAACATCGGTTTTGCGCCTTATCTCTCAGGTCATGTCAGTTATCCCATCCCATCAGGCTTTGAGAGTATAAAGTAACAGGGAGTATGTTTGCATACACTTGTGCACTATAATATCACTATAGTATAATATCTCTGCATAGTTGTAGTCTACTGGAGATCATTATATTATATATTAGTTTATGTTGTTATTATAGTTTTATCACATATAACAAAATTGTATTACCTGAATATGTCAACTTTTTTGATTGCATTTTTGTTCTAATAAGTTCTAAAGGACTAAATAATGTAACAGCCATTGTTCTTGCGGTTGCACCAGCAATTAGGGGAATCCACATTGGCTGATTCACTAAAATAATTAAAAACAAACATTACAAAATAAATGTTTTGTAGCATTTAAGAAAATTAAAGAGGATAGAGATGCCTGAAAGAATTCTTTAGCCCAATACTGTTTCATTCAGTTTAAAGGAAAACTATATTAACAGATGTCTTTTTCAAAAATAGTATAGCAATATTGGTTTAAAATATTAAAATGTGTAAAAACTAAAATTCATTTTTGCACTTGCTAGACCTCTTGCCAATGGCCTTCCTTAGAATGGGATGTTTCTTAACAATTCATGTCATAAAAAATATAAAATTCTTGTTTGAACTTCTAAAACTCTTACACCAATTGTAGATTTAACTGTCACCAAAGCTCAAAACTGTGTTAACTGAATAATTTTATTTTAATATCTTCTTAATTGTACCTATTTATATTTCACAAACATATCATGCTACATATCACATATAATAATTGTTTTACTTAATTCTTACCTGTTCCAGTAAATCTATTATAGTAACTTTTTGTTTTATATCTAAGCTGCTCATATGTAACAAAATATACAACTGTGCATGGAAGAGCTAATACAAGAGTTGGGCTTAAGCCCGACCATAGTGCTGGAACACCTTCCAATTTAGCTATTTTGTAGAAAGCATCCTGAAATTTTGAATTAAGTTATGTTAGCTCTATGCATAATCTATAGATGGTAAATAAAGAGAAACTTTGAATTAACTTTAATGTTGTCTACAAAAACGATATCAAATTATTACTATATCAAACAAGACTCCAGCTAAACATGTATATTTATCAAAATCTTTTTATCTATTCTATTAAACAAATCTCAGAGAATTGATAAATGAATCTATGAAAATGCATAAATGCACTCTGTACTTATACTTACTATTGTGCCATTAAAATGTACACGTCTGGGTATCCATGCAGTTTCACCGCAGGGGCAGAGGTGTTCCATTAATCCATTGCAATACAAATAACATTTGTTAGATAGTAAAGCCTTCTGTTGAGCTTGCAATCTTATTTTTACAACATCCAATGGGGTCACTTAAAAATAAAATATATATTCAATTATAATACTGTCATCATCTGGAACAATTTTAGGGAATAATGGAGATAATATCATTCATTCTTTTTTTAATAGTATAATGAATTAAAAAGTAGTTTATACTTCTCAACAGAAAGGTCACATTAAGTTTATTAACACATTATCACACATCTGTTAACTGAGAGATTAAATAGGAACCAGTATCATTTATTTATTAAGAGTATATATAGTCATTTCATTTATTTTGAGCATAAATAAAATAAGTTTTTCTAGGTGTGACATACTCACACACCCTAGTGGAATAGCTCTCACCTGCTATATCCTACGTAATTACAAAGAGAACTCCTCGGTTAACAGGTTAAAGATTTATTGTAACAAGGCAAAATTTATACAAAAAAAATCTGAATGTCAGTTTCAATTGATAATCAATTGGTACTATCATTGGACTGTTTTGTATCGTTGATGAATAATAAAAGACAACAAAACATTGGAACTTGTATTTTTTTATGTATGAGAATGTTACAATTTCTACCTAGAACAGTTTAATGAAATTATATAAATGGATACAGCTTAGTAAAAAGGATGTAGTTTAACTTTGAGCTATACTAAACATTTAGTCATTTCATTTATCTTATAATAATTAAATCTCAAAATTTTAAAAATTTCGAAAGTGTTCAATATTTTTTTCATGGCTATATACGGTCGTTGTCTATATTATAAATCAGTTAATTAAGGTAGCAGTGTTTAACTATTTGCAAAATTCGCGTTATCCAAAATCACTAAAAATAGTAAGGAAAATATTAGTTTCATGGAATGGCGCTATGTTATACCACCGGTAGAGTTATGTAATATGAATTAAAATTGCATCATTGATATTTAAAAATGCGAACGCTAATAACCTGCACAATTAGTAATTATACTTTAAAAACTTACTAAATAGTGATGTTATTAAAGCGCCAGAACATGCAGATGCCATTTGCTGGATCGGTGTAATCCGAAACTGTGGATCGTCTTCGCGAATCATGTTTATTAATAAACTTATAGTTACTTAAAGTTTTACAAAAAACTTTGAGTTTATTTTTTCGCAAGCTTAAGTCAAGTCATATGTTTTCTGCGATTTTGACGTTTAAAAAAGGAAATAACATAGCCGTAGATTATACAATGCTATTCAAAGAACACTTGCTGTGTCTGTTGTGCACATTGACTAAATTATAAATTGAATAAAAAGAAATATCATTAAAATTTTTTTTTAGTAATACGCTATTTTGTTTTTGTTTTGAAGTATTACGCTATTTTCTAATATTTTATGGCATTTAATTCTTTTAAACAAGACCGATTTTTTATAATTATAACTTCATAAGGTAGACTTGAAAGAGACTTAGAAAAACTATTTTAAAGAATAATAGAATATGAATAAATATTTATTTATACTTATATAATGTGGAAAATTTACCGTAAAACCAAACCGTATGTACCCTCAAATAATATACATTAAAAAGCTTTTGTAGAGGTTAACAATATAAAAGATTAAGTTTGAGAGTGATCTCTCGTTAAGATTAATAACTTATTGCGCAGAATGCGCACTTAATCAAATTAATGCATGATAGTCCAACGCATCCTATTAATACTATAAACTCCAACGCATACTATAATTTTGTCACCAAATTAAAAATTTTAAGACAATATACAATTAAAATTAGTATAAACAATGTTTTTAGCGAATACAAATAGTAAAGTTAAAAAAATGTTGTGATTTGGTGTAATTCTTATAATCTATAAGTTAAACGTTTTTGAACTCATTATTTTATTTTTAATTGATCTTTTTAACACATTAGCTGTTATGATTTTAATCGGTAATATTTTCACTTGTGTGTTGCCCAGCACTATACAAGCAGATTGAGATGAGCAGAAACGGAACGGATTCGGCACACATCGCTCCACATGGAGGGCGTTAACGCTACAAAGATTATTTAAAAATAATTATAAAAATTACCGAAGAGTGAAACGTACAATTTTCGTGACTTCCTGTAAAGTAGATGAAACATATTTTTTGAAATGTTTTCGTGTGTACCCAGGTCGATGAAGTAAGTTGCTTTTCGTTTATTTTTGGAGTTTACATAACGTGACACCTGTGTTTTAATCGATTTGTATACAAGTTCTAAATTGTCGCCTCATATCAATTGTGTTATTAAGTTAGGTTTTTTATTAACCATAACATATATTAAAATACAGATATTGTTCTTTAATGTCATGCGTAAACATTTGCGTATTTTATTTAGCGGTACTCTTTGAATGGTATTAAAATGATGTCGGGGAAGAAATTTCGCTTGCTGTTATCCGTTTGAATTTCAAGGTCTTGCCTTTGTGTTAGAGTAGGCCCGCTTTTTAAATTCTCAAACATATCCTTAAAGTTTTCCTGATAGTTCCTTAATGTATCGATTTTCCTTTTCGAACTTTATAATTTAGCGCAACGTTACTGTGATTTATTTTTAAATAAGTTTCCTAAATAAATAAATAATATGGATTACAGAGCTTTATTTTTTCATTCCCTTTAAATGGTCGAATTAAAGAGTTAAAATCATGGTAAATTAAAATAAGAACTAACGAAAATTTATGAATGGTGTCATTTGTTTGTTTTTTATGAAAAAAATAGTTTCAATTACTGTTTTAAAAATATACTTTTATTACACAACTCATGACTTTTATCACACCAACCTGGTCAGGGTTGTTTTATGTCTGAAAACAATTGAGAATAACCCTTTAAATTTAAATTTTGTAATGTTTTGTTATCTATTATTAGTTCTTTGAGACAACAAATATAGTTCTTTCACATAAATTTTGTGATGTGAAATATTCGGCATATAAGGGTATGATAAAGGTATACTTACCTATTTAAAAACTTTGTGATCAATTGATTAAAATTTTGCCATTTTTCCTAGTGATAGACATATTATACCTATTTAACTTATGCTCGGCTTTTTGATGTAATGTGGAATTTGATCAAAAACTTTCATGCTGTATTGATTTTTACACGTCAAAAACCTTGCCGTATAAAGCATGTTCATTGTTCATTATGGTATATATTTGAGATATGTTTTGCTAGTCGTTTTGAGGTTTGTTTCATTACACTTTTATTAAAAATTATTTTCCGATTTGTGCTTTGAATGTCAGATTTATCCATCGTAACAGAACATGCGAAATGCGTTTCAGTTTGTAAAAAAAATTGATTTGTAACGCAATAAATCATGTTAAGGAAGGACCAATTCCAAATAGAGAATGTACTGGAAACCTATTTAGGATGCGTACGCTAATATGATACGTAACTTGCTACGTCAAAATCTTGTAAATCGTGAGAGAAACGCCATAGACCAATAATAGACTATTATATAGCGTATCTATTTAGACCAGACTACCTATATAGCGTAGACTACCTATATACTAATACTATACAATCCTGTTTTAACGCGTACCATCGTAACGGAAAATGTTAATTATATCTGTAACAGCGTATAATTGTCAAGGCCTCTATTGCAGACGCGTTTCGGTGTCAAAAATTGCAACACCCGTCTGTGTTCAGAGCATTAAAATAATTGCAACGAATTATGTAAAGTTTGCGCGCGGAAAAGGTCTATATAGTTAGCTGATAGTTTTGCAATAAGCTTAATGAGGTTAGTTTTAACAGATAATATTGCGTTAATTTGAATTTAACAGGCCTTTTTAAACTGTGGAGTTCATGGTCACTGGTACAGAAATAATACAGAATATGAAAACAAAAAATAGTCGCCAACGAATAGTGTGCAGCGTATTCGTAAATGTGAGAAATAAATGTGTATAATAATAGTTGCATTCAGGAGATCTTTTGGTAGCTACTGCTTTTCTCATAGTTGTCAGTCATACACGCTCATGTTTCACGATGACGGTAAAACCAAGGCTATGTACCAAAATAATGGGCTGTTTAGCTAAATCGAAGTGTATTTATATTTGACTTTTGAATAATATACGCCTATATATATTGTTTTCGGTTCATACCTCGCTTCAAAAAGGAGTGTTTATCTTTTGTCTCAGACCCGGTTTTTATTATTTATTTACGATAGAGAAATAAGTTTATATATTATCGATATAACTTCGTTCAAATTCAAAAACAGAATAGCGTTGTGTTACCATTCTAATATATATTTACTAATAATCATTTTAAATGAGTTTATATTTATCTCAGTTTTTAATTAAACCTTCAGAAATATTACAAGTTACTGTGTACAAGCAGTCATCAAGTTCTAATGATCATGTCTCAAATTACAGCCTCAGAGTAAATCAAAGGCTGGGTAGACTGCTAACTTTTGGTTTGAGTGGGCCGATGCTGTACGTCTGGTATCGATTTCCATTGTTAGTGATGTACTTTAATGTCGATGGCAACCCATATCGATATCGATACCGCAATCAGTTAGAGATCGTTTCTGCATACACGTCAAGTTGTCAAGTGCGGATTATGTCTGACTGGAATGTATTCATCTGTTATCCGCGTATTAGAACGCGTATTTCCATTTTTGTAGTAGTTCTTCTTTACTACGTTTTATAAGAAAAAGTTTTATCAAAAAAAGGAAAGCATACATTTAATCAATTCTAGTTTTAATTATCGAATACACTTTTTATCAACTTTCAGGAATAACAGCTACTAATATTCTAGAAATAAGGCTTTTTAGTTTTACTTTACCGCACAATATACTATGAATAGTCTGCTCGGTAAATTACTCTTCTTTTTTATGTGTTTTCTTTTTTATGTATTTTCTTTTCTAAAAGTAGCTAGTGTGAAAATTGCCTATATTTTACAAAAATGTTGTATTTACGAATTTTAAACCTTTAAATCGAAACACGTCAGTTTTAAATTTACAAAAATCAAATTAATTACGTATTTTATTTATGCTTACTAACAATTTCCAACTAAACCTGTTTCTAGAGTTCTCATATTAAAATGTAGAAACATTAACCGTGTACGTGAAATACTTTGTACTAATTTGTATTCATTTAAAGTAATATTTTGAAAGAGACCGGTATCGCTTTACGAAATTTATCACTATTGTATTTAATACTGTTCCTCTATGTTTCATAATAAAATATTCAACATGCGGTCTTCCTATTTTTATTACGCAAAGCGACTGGCATCTGACCTTTAAAACTTAAAGGATTAATTGTATTCGATGACCGAATTAGTTCAGCAAATTTGAAGGCACTGTCATCCCATAAGCACTGCTAAAGATGGTTTTGAAAACCGAGACCGACATTTTACGTGCACTTCCGATGCGTAGATAATTTTACTTTTAAGACAGTTAGGTTATACAAAAAACAACGATAACACAAAGTACTTTCCCCGCAGGATTGGAACCTACAGCCACCGATTTGTAAAGCAAAGGTACCAGTAGGTCTCGTATCACTATTATTCTCTTTATTCATTATATCTCGGATAACTACGTTTCCCGTTTGAAGGGCTTTATAGGTAACGAAAGTATTAAGTAATGTTCTAAAAACTTTTTCGAGTAAAACCTCATCGCTCATCACTTATAATATTGAAAAAGTTGTGCTTGTCTGGAGCCTATCACATATGAAATGTTAAAAGTAGAACTTGAAGAACTGCCCTATATGAGATTAACGCTATCGATCCCCTTAAAAATCGACCGCCAATCAAATCGTGCTAAGTTCAGAACTATAATTATTTATTTAACTTTATGCTACGTTAAATAAATAACTATAATTCTTATAGACGACGGTCTCGTAACATGAGTGTGCGATGAGCAAAGATTAAGAAATTTTTTAAACATTTATATTAGTTAGGTAAAATTTAACTTCGCGTAAGAATTTTTGAAACAGGTTTATCTGTGTAGATTTGTTTATTTATTGTTATGCACAAATCTAGTACAAAGCCAATGCAATAGCATTGACAATCTTTGGATAGTGCAGAGATATCATTGTGGTTGCACAGGGACAGGGCATAATAAGAAAAAATGATTAGATGATGGTTCATTCCTTTGTGTTAGGCTTTTGCGTCGTATGCGTTATTTGTAGATGGTTCTAGTAATCGCCAACGGAGTCGTGGCAGTAAACCATGTGACGTCACCGTTATTGTCGTGCATTAACTGAATAGTTAATCCCATCGGAACGGACGATGTTTGTACCGCCGCTCGGATGCGGTACATAATAGCGATTTAAAAGTTTACTTAACCTCGCCTTTGTAATTATTAAGTGCACATAACTTTTATTTACATTTTTACGGAGGTTAATTAGTCAATTTTAAGGAAAAAATCCGTATAAAAATAGTTATCTTATTTGAATACATTTCGCGGATATTCCTACCATTCAACGCAACGCAAAGCTAGCTAATACGTAGTAGATAAAACACGAAACTAAGTAAATTAGGTTATTTTTTATTCTGTACTTGCTTTTAGCGATTGATTCATTTATATTAAGAATTTGTATGACTATATATAAAGAGATGATTCCGTGGAGTTGTTTTGGCAAATCTTCTCTGGCGAAGTTTTTAAACCGTGTCAGAATCTACATTAATCTTATCAATGTCTATAATCTTTCATCCAAAAGAGCATTAACTAAATAAAGTTTTTTTTCTCATTTTCATTTAATTCCTATGCTCAGCTTTTTAATGTCCGACTTTCATCCGTCGTTTCGAATAAACTTCTCTTTCGTTGAGTTTTTAATCGATTGAAATGTCTATTTTTTTGTTATATTACGACATTTCCTTATTAAGATATCAAGTTTTCCAATGAATTTCCCAATGATATTTTTTTTTCATACATGCAATTTTGTATATTAGGTATTACCAAGGTAGCATCAAAGTATTTGCGGAAAAACTCATTTAAATATATGCGATGCTCATACGGGGTTTTAATGCAAAACTTATAATTCTTATTAAAATACATATTTATTTTTTCTCTACGGATTTTTCGCGCTTATATAAGCATCGGGAATAAAATAAATACATATATTATTCCCGACGCTTAGGGCATTATTATTTATTCCATACTGGTTTTTTTATATTTTTGTCTGACGATATACATTATTACGTCTAATATATAATAAACTGCCTCCGTAGCCTAGTGGTATGGGCGTGTGCTTTAGAAACCGGAGGTCGTGGGTTCGAATCCTGCGGGGACTCAACAAATTTTATTGTTGTTTCCTAGTTGGTTAGGAGCAATTTGGGCCCGATCACCCAATGTGTCTGAAAAGTAAGATGATCCATGCCTCGGATGGGCATGTAAAAAGTCGAGTCCACCCACGAACCCGCATTGGACAAGCGTGGTGGGATCGGTCCAAAACCCTGATGGATAGGGGTGTATTGGGAGGCCTATGTCCAGCAGTTGACTATTACAGGCTGATGAGAGATGAGGATATAATAAACGCGAAAAATCTTTAAAAATAGAATTTAATATAAAAAGAAATCGTGTAAGTTAAAGAAAAATTTATAGACATAATAAGATTTGATTGTAACTTATCGTAATAAATAATAGCAAAATATCATTACATTCTTTGCTAATAATTTTTAATAAAAAATTTTATGTTCTGAATTATAATTAATATAATTTTATATTCGAGTAGTTTGCGTATTTATCTATATAATCAACGTCATAACGTCGCACTATTTTTAGATGTTATCAACATTTTTATCGTTTCTTACGTTATTTGTAATGCGTTAACAATGTATTATTTAATTGTTGACCGACTTCCCAATGGGCCTCCAAAACCTTACGCTCTATATATAAAATTATTAATTAACAAAAAAAAAACCGACTACAGAACAAAAAACTAATTCAAAACAAATTAAAATGCACTAAAAAGTAAAAATACTCAAAATCTTAAATATTTGGATAGCGGAGGTTTATGAGTTATTTGCTCCCCCATCCAAAATCCCTCTTCACCCTTTACCCCCCTTTCGATCCTCACGTGATTTACCGACGGCCCTTAGCCGATGAAAGTTTCCTTCAAGTATCATTAATTTGTTTCAAGATTTGAAGATTTCCGTCGCTTTTTCATAGATCCCATTATCAGAACCTAACCAAACTCTTATCAAACCGCCGTCGAATTACATTCTTTCCAATAAATAAATAAAAAAGAATCATCGAAATCGATAGGCGTAATATTGAGGTATTATTTGTCCATTTGTTGAGCACATACTTGATGTAAATTTCAGACTTTTTCAGTTTTTTCTTGGATGCCACTGTCAGAACTGGACCAAGTTGCTTGGGGACACACAATAAACACATCCAAATCAGTTCACCCAGGCAAAAGTTCTGAGGTAACAAACATAAAAAAAATACGCGACGAATTGAGAACCTCCTCCTTTTTTGAAGTCGGTTAAAAATACAGGGGCTATTTTAGCCTGAGGTAGCAGATTTTTATATGTTCTTCTGCTCCTCGTAAATCGATTTTAATATTTTTTTAGTATGTAATTACTTTTTCCTCAAACAATGGTGCGTGTTGTTTGTTGTATATATATTTAATTTGACTACCATATAATTAGTGGTTTCTGATTTAGGTAATTAGGAAAGTGTTAAAATCGTATTTTCTTTTTTTTTTAATTTAAATTAACCCAAAAAAAAGTTTAAATTTAACCAACTTAAACTTTTTTTTTAATTAAAACACGACAAAAACACAATTTGTGTATCCATTAAACAAATTTATAATGAGTTGTTTAAATTTGCCGGATGACCGCATACTTATGAAGTCAAAATCTCAATAGATATTAGCAATTTAAAATAGCGAGATCGGGGCGATGTTGTCTAAATGTATTGTGTGCTTTTATTGCGAACATTATTTAGTGATTTTTTTTGTTAATATTAAATTTAATTAAATATTTAACTTGAACGCTTTGAAACTAACGTTATATGTAATGATTTACCTCATAACAGAAAGTTGTTGATTTTTGGACCTTATCCCACCACGCTGGTCCAATGCGGGTTGGTGGGTGGACCAATTTTTTACATGTCCCCGCAGGATTCCAACCAACGACCCCCGATTTCTAAAGCACTCTATATCTCAGCAATCTACATTATCAGCCTTTACCACTAGGCCACGGAGGCAGTTTTTTTTTAATATTTACATTCATATATTAGCAAAAAAATACTATAACAGTAGGTAACATTTGCATAATAACCTTTACTATTTGTGTAATTTGTGATTGTACACAGTATTACAAAAAGTAAATGACTATTACCTTTGGTACTTTGTAACATCAATTATAAGGAATGGTTTTCTGTTTTGTAAAACTTAATGTTCACTCAGAAAATTTCTTTTCTTTGCATTTTTTCTTCAATTAATAACTATAATAATTCAAGACTCGTATAAATTGGAATTTAGTAATAATTATTCCTTTTATACGCGCGATTATTAATAGGAGGTATTCATGAATAATTATGTACAAAAGTACGGACCGAATACTGCAAATGATATACGCATTGAAATAGAAAGACATATCCCATCGTAGTCTGCCCGTGATCAGAGACCCTGAAAAGAGTCCGAGCCGTCGGTAATATATAATAATTAATTAATAATTATTAACAAAGGATTAACGCAAAAAACCCGTAAAAATAGTAGCTTTAATAAATTGAAATATCTTCAAAAAAAATAATATTAATACGAAACATTTTTTTTGGATACTCCAAGGATGTTTTTATCAGTCGGTTAAGTCAATATTTATCTCTTTTATTTACTCGTTTATTATACATGCTAAATACACTGATGTGCCCTGATCATGGATGCTGTAAAAATCTAAAACTTCGAGAATGAAACGTAAACAATAAACGCGAAAAATCCCTTAATAAGTGGTTTTAATACGGTTAAGTCAAGTTTAATGTTCAAAACTTCGCGAGTACGCAATGTAAAGATAACGCAATTTTGTTTATTGTGTTATATTTAGTGTTTTGAGTGATGAATGATGAATGACAAGGACTAGTGATAATGACGTTATATACGTGATTGGTAAAGGTACTCAACAAATCGCTCGCGTGACCGATTGATAGATCGAGCAAATTTTAAACAGATAATCTGCTTCCGTCTGCATTTGTGACGTCATTCACTTTGCTATCGTCATTGAGTGTTGTTTTCTCTTGTAGGAATGATATCTATATGTATATTGTATGTTGCAATACACATATGTTATCTACACCATCGTTCGTATGCACTACATCATCCTTTTTGGTATTCATCATCAATGGTAACTTGTAAAGAGCAAGCGAATATATATTTTCCGTTATTTGACCGTCGTTTTTGTCGGAGTCTTACGTAATTAGCGAATACCGTTCGCCAGCAAGGTTTTGGTTGTTTCTCGAGAACTATGACGTCACTCTACGTTCATGTTAATCTGACTCGATTCTTAGTCACGTATACCCATAAACTACGAAAATAAATTACCTGTTTGATATATACGTAATGATGAATATGGCACTATAATTACTAATCTCTATTCGAGGAATCTATTTTCCGAATAAAATTGTCGGAATTTATATTTTTGAATTGAGAGTTTAATTTATTTACTTAAAATTTTACATTTTGACTATTCGGTTTCTATTTGTAATGGTTTGAAAGGTATTACTTAAAAATTAAAACTAATGACTGAAGAGATTTATTCGTGGATTTCGTTCTGGATGAAACATACATTTCGAACTGACCTGAAGAAGCTTGAAAAACCCTAATTACATAAAGAATTTGAACATCTTAAGAAACTGGAAGAAATGTGTAAAATTTAAACATTCTTTTGGTAAAGAAATCTTATTTTAGGTATGTAAAGCGATGATAAATAATAAATAGAATTATAACAAATAATGACAAACAAATGAATCAATTAAAGTTAATTTAGAAAGGATTTATATCTATGGATTAGTGTTTAATCCTATGTTACTTATATTATCAGTGCTATTTTTGATGAGGTTGGAGATGATTGATTACTTTTTATTGCCAGAGTTTTATTTATCTAAAAGTTTACAGATAAATAGTTAATATGGGTATTATAATAAGGTCCCGTGTGCAAGGTCGCAGTCAAAAGAGATCGTATGTTGAAATGGTTGTCTAACCAAAGTTTAGTGTCAAACAATAATTGCGCTAAAAGCGAACACGTTCATATAAATCGCGTCTATATTCAAACCCCACGAGACGTTAAACCATTTCTTAACGGTTAAACATTGCGTGTTAAAATCGTGCACCCTTGCGCATGACTTTTTGGCGCCAACGCATTTTCCATTAAGGGGTTCTTAGACCGGATCCCACCACGCTGGTCCAGTGCGGGTTGGTGATATATATTTATTTATTTAAAAAGAAAAACAGTGCGAGGTGACAACGTACCATTTTGTTTAAGATGCTGTTCAAACGCCATAGGGCCCATGAGGGCGCTGCCGTACGCCCTAGCGAAATGTCCAGCATTCCTGGAGCCATCACAAGCGCAATGCAGATCGTACCACGAGGTCACTGGCAATATCATTTGCCCAAACATGGTACGGGGCATCGACCATCTTAGAGATCCACGGCTTAACAAGGTAATTTTTCATACATAATGGTATAAAATAATATTGTTCTGCTAGTCGATTCCGACTACGGCGGCCGATCTATATTAAAAATCAACCAACTGCGCAAGAGTTATAATAGTGCACAAATGTACGCACAAACACAGTTCTTCTCCCTCTAACTACTCCCTTCATACTCTCATAGCCCGATGGGACGGATAATTGACTCAACCGGGGAGGAATCAGGCGCATGGCCGCCTTTTACATTCCCATCCGACTTACTTTACAGATAATCGGGTAATCAGCCGCATTGCCCTAACCAACTAGGAAGCAACAACGAAAATTTGTTGAGTCCCCGCAGGATTTGAACCCACGACCTCCAGATTCTAAAGCACACGCCCTTATCACTAGGCTACGGAGGCAGTTAAAGGCACAAGTACTCTAGCTAGGTTCTTTCCCATACGAGTAAACACGAGAACTTACTCGATATATGTATCGTTATACTAAGCGGTATCGATATGAGTAATTAAAATAAGTAGTTGCTGTCGAATTGACTAAAAATGAACCAATGTTACTTTACGTTTCTTATTACTGAGGACATCTCAGTAACTAAATTTGAAATAGTAATATTTTTCGGGCAGTCTTGACCCAAGCTTGTTCGGTCTTTCTGTTAATATGCTGTAATAGTAGTTAGTAAATCTGAGTATTCTTGCCCAACATTGTTAAAAAGAGAAAAGAAACAAGTTGAGTGACACTTGTTATTTGCAACGATTTAATCTTTTTATTTGATTTTATGGTAAATTATTAAAATAAAATAGTACAATATGAGTAAATCTCAACACTATGAGGCTGCCTATGGAAAATAGTCTTAAAAATAATAATCGGCATCGTAAAACAAGCTGTTTTTGTAGTAAAAAGACATTAAAACTTTTGAACATAAAAAATTTCTCTCAAGATTCAAATGTTATACGACTGTCAAATATTCAATCCGAATGTCAAGTAAAAACGAAATGTTAATAAAACAAATGTCAAATGTATCCGAAACACGATTGTGAATGGCGTTTCGTACTTTCCGATCTAGAAGTTAACGAATCCGTGGTATTTTCAGGATCTAAATATATCGTATAGATATGCAGTGAGAAATTATTTTCCTTCGTGAAAACTCGGATCTTTAACTTCTTTTAGAGTGACATTTTCATATCGATTAATATGAATTTTTATTTTTTGCTTTCGAATCTAAGTTAGTACTGTCATTGTATAATATAGATACATATATTATATATGTGCTTACGAAAGCTATTTGTGAGAGCACGATAAATACGTACTTTTCCATAAAGTTACGAAAGAAATTCTTTTTTTTTACTATGTCTATATACACACTATATGGGTACCCGACTGGCCAAAGCTAAGCAACGCTTGTACTAGCGTGAATTTGCTTTATGCTAATAGATATACATATATATGTACATACGTTTACCAAAGAATGTTTTTGCGAGCCAAGAATCGCAACAAAAGTATGGCTGAAAATTCACTTACAATTTCACCGAGACTTGACAAATGATTGCATTTGGATATTTGTCAATAAATTATTGACAATTTGACGACTAGCTTGGTATAGTGGTTAG
Organism: Lamproptera curius; assembly: GCA_029286875.1. Lineage (NCBI taxonomy): Eukaryota > Metazoa > Arthropoda > Insecta > Lepidoptera > Papilionidae > Lamproptera > Lamproptera curius. The sequence continues at coordinate 668,883 of JAGSMT010000157.1, forward strand.
TGACCCTGACTGTTGCCTCAGTAGTCGCGGGTACGGTTCATTTGTGCGGTAAATATAGCTTTTTCTTCGTTTCTGGTTAACACAAAAAATTATATATTTGTCAGTCATCTATTATTTTAGTTTTGCATGGATTGAGACCAGATGGTATTATGTTGCATTTACCATCCTAAATTACATTATTATATTATCAATATATATATATATATATATATATATATATTTAATATAATTAACATACGACATAGTAGTTCTGAAGGCAATTAGCCGTGACTCCGCGGTGTAATAAAAATCAATTAACTATACTTGCTAAAGGTATATACGGGAAGGGCAGATTTTTCTTAGACCGACTTCAAGAATTTGGTGAGATTATAAATCACGGGTAAAGTTTTAGGGCATACTTTAGATCAGCACCAAAATACCAGGTCGTATTTTGAGGTCAGCTAAAGGTCGAAAATCCGGTGTAATGCTCTCGTACATTGCTTTCGTCTGCCTTGGGACGAAAGTAATTTTTCATAAACGTTCGGTCGACGACTCTCCTTGTGCCCGAACCGAAATGAACGCTGCTAGTAAAACCCACGCTTGGTTATTTTACAATTTGCGATGTAATACAATTTAGTTATCGCGGACGATTAAAATTAACACGTCTCACCCCTGTGATAATAAAATTCTGCGTCGTATTAAAAAAGTATTGTTATCTATTATTTTGCGTGTATTTATAAAATGTGTGTGTTTAGATGTATGTATGAATGCACTTTTGTAAGTAAGCGTTACCTTTTAAATCTTTACTTATAAGTCTATCTGTTAAAGAATGTAGTCTCTAAATAACTTGACGCTACAACCGCTTACAATGACATTGGTTTTAAAGTAATACAATTATTACTATTGCTTGATTGTCTACGAAGACGTTAATATTGACAAAAATGTTTCATGTTTAAATACAGTACGAAAATATATGGTTAATATTTCTGTTTTATCTGTTTTGGTATTGGTATTACTTATGAAAATTATTTCGAGTGTAATTATTGGCTCTGGTAAAAATTCTATTAAATTCTATAAATTTAATTCTCAATAAGCGTTCTACAATAAAATATCCTGTTACATTTTTAATTTACAATTATAATGGCACATTGATAATCAATAATTAATATAGAAAATAGATTTCACATCTTTCAACGTACATAAAAGATAAACTCGTTCTCTCCAAAACTGATACTAAAATATAAATAGTATCATAGTACGTTGTAGTGAATTCGTATTTTAGTAACAACATTACTACGTGTCTATTTCTATAATATCGTTCGATACAATGGGTTCGATACGTAAAATATTTTTAGATCTGCACTTAGAATCGTCTATCTTAAGTCTAGACACGTGCTTTTTATCTAGTTCGCGGAACTTCCGTACGCTTACAATTATAATAGATTTGATACCCGATATCGTTGAAAATAATGACATTGACGCATTTAATTAGATTGCCCTGTTTAGGTGTTTCACTGCGAATTCCTTATCTTCGATAAGATATGACATAGATAACGTAATCAACTACTGCCGTTCGTGTTACTAATTGTTTTGGTCTTATATGATACAATGTATCGTTATAAAAATAAGTTTTTTATTTAACTAACACGGTACGCTAAGTTTTACGTAATTTTACGTATAAGAACGTATTTGTTCTAAGCTTTGTTTTGGTAATTTTATCTAGATGTTATTTTTCAAAAAAATCTCCTAGGTGGCTTATGGTAGGTCTTTAAAACTAACAGAAGATGGACTAAACATTGCGATATCAACTCGCAAGAACTCAATGTTGATTATTAATGTTTACAAGTAAAAATAATTAACGTTAGCTTTCGTCGTTTGAGTTTACTTATATGTCAATGAATAGATCTTTATGCAATGTGAAAGCATCGAATTAGTTGGTTAATTTATTGACTGTTAGTAAACACTATTTTCAATTAATTTTATTACCCCGCGCACTTTATATAGACACGAAATGATTCTCGTGTCCTCGCTCTACGGTATAATGCCGTCCTTGCCCGATTTACTTTGAGGTCAGAGCCCCACCCTGATTGTCCCTGACCCAGTGTCCTGCATTTTGCCCTTCTACGTCGAGCAAGGATAACTTTAGCCTATTTCAAGCATAGCAGCTTTTGTCTTTGGTAAGTTTTTTAGTTAAGCTAATGTTTGTACGAGTTGTGCATTAGTAAAGTCGTAGGTTTCTTATCAATAATATATTAGGTGCCCGTTAGTCCTTCGTCCTTACAGAACTAACAGCTAACACTCGCAGCTTTAGTAGAGTTTACTTAATTATTGATTCTGACAAAAAGCACACGTTCTTGCCTTTATAATGTTTATAACACTGATGAAAATCATATGTAAAATTAATGTACACCACAAACTACTGACACCGACCACGAAGCATCGTATTTATGTCACAATTCTTGTTGGACTACCTCCATAGCCTAGTGGAATAGGCGTGTGCTTTAAAAACCGCAGGTAGTGGGTTCGAATCCTGCGGGTCTCAACCAAATTTTCATTGTTGTTTCCTAGTTGGTTAGGGCAATTTGGGCTGATCACTCAATTGTCTGAAAAGTAAGATGATCCATGCGTCGGATGGGCATGTAAAAAGTCGATCCATCCACCAACCTGCATTGGGCCAGCTTGGCGGGATACGGTCCCAAACCCCTTAATGGATGGGGTGTATTAGGGGAGGCTTATGTCCAGCAGGGGATAACACAGGCTAATGATGATGATTGTTGGATTATCAATCTTTGCTTCCATTGTATCTCGGTGACAAGTCCATGTCCTAATAATATCAAACACATGGTGCAAATCGGACCTTTGTATGGCAATCAAATATAACATATATACTATATTTGATTGTCGCAAAAAGATCTTTCAATACAAATGAATTATTACATTTCTCAGAAAAAAAAAAATAAAAACGATAACACATTTGTAACGCTTTTAGTAACGAAACCATTGATAATTTCCGTTGTTCTAGTTATGTTATGCAATGTAAATAATACACATCGATGAAATTAAATATGTAAAACATCAGTTTAAATTTGTCGTAACGAATAAAAAAACATTTGTTTAATAGCTAACGTTCAAAAAGCAGTCTTGTAGCTATATTAAATGACTTATGTTTCATTAATTTCATGACTTTGAATTTCTAGGTGTTTGATTCAAAATTTAATTGATGGCTTTTTGCGTGTAAGACAAATATTTTAGTTAAACTATTAACTAAAATTATATCGATAACTCCAACGTTTCGTATTGTGATGTTTATTGTCATTTTTAATTCATAAGTAGTTTATGCGTGAAACTGTAACAATCACTCATAAATTCTTACAAGCTTCCCCGTTCAATATCGGTAGGATAAGAAAATATTAAGCATCGAAAGCTGTTGCCAGCTACCTTCGCCGTCATGAAAGAAAAATATTATTGGTTTAACCAATAATATTTTCATTATTATGTTAAACATCGTGTCTTGGGTAACGTTTGGTGGCAGAAGCCAATAACAAGCTAATACGTTATAGTGCGCGATTTCGCGCCTTCAAAACTTTTGCATATTTAAGAAATTCTTTATTAATTTTTACCCGTACGTCATTCTTGTTTATACATTATATTTCTGAAATTTTATTAAAGTCCGTTAATCAATTCGTTTGTTTCTCGTTATACCGTAACAAACATGTGTACCGTAAATGCTGATAAAAAAATGTTATACTCTGGATGATAAACGTAATTGGCAACCACTGGACAGGCTTTTTCTAGTGTGGTGCCAAAGAAAAATGTAATTATAACCTCTTTATTGTATGGGCTTGTGCTTTTGAAACCGTACGTCGTGAGTTCTAATCCTGCGGGAACTCAACTACTTTTCTAAGTTGTTTCCTAGTTAGTTAGGTCAATGCGGGCTAATCGCCTGATTGCCTGCGATGTAAGATGATTCATGTATCAGATGGGCATCTAAAAAGTCGGTCTTGCGCCTGATCTCTCTCCGGTCGTGGCGGTCTTTCGTCCCATCGGGCTATGAGACTACAAAGGAAGAGGTAGTGCATATATTTTTGCACTACAATATCTCCTGCGCAGTTGGCCTATCTCTAATATAGGTCGGCCGCCTTAGTCGAAGTTGACTTGGACGATACTGTACAACAGAAAAATCAGGACTATAAACGGTTTGCTGTAATATATAGTACTTTTATGGGTAAATTTTAGGGTCTCGCCTTCACCCTAGAGGAGCGTCAAGCACTCGGCATCCACGGCCTACTCGCGGCCAAGTTCAAATCTCAGGAGGAACAGTTGGACATCTGCAGGATATCGATAGACCGATACGAAGATAACTTGAACAAGTACTTATACCTCGTGGAGTTACAGGTGATTAAACAAGATAAAGGTACCATTGTTGTGTTTATGAATTGCGTTTTTATTACGAACGGTGACAGTTAAATTAATCGTACGTTACGTTTGAATTCAAATATAGTAGTGTTTTTTATTGCCTAGTTGTAGTTGATAAGCGTTTTGTTGTTTTTTTTTGTAGAATCTTGTGAATAGTGCATAGGTTAACGCAAACAACATTGAAAATGGCCGACGTTCACTAATAATAACGCGTTTGCTTTGCCATTAGTGTTTTTGACGCCATTTGTTACTTTGACGCCATTTGTATTAAGTTATTCCGAGTCCGAATGGGCTGAATTGTAGTGCTTATGATAAACAGAAAACTTATGCACGACGTAGTAATGTATAACGTAAAATATTTGTATTTATTATACGATTTAAGTTTAAAGTTTGAGTGAATAAAAAGTTGCAATTGAAAATTTGTTTACGTTACTTACATTTTTAAAATAGCTTTTTGTTTCATAAGTACTAGTCCTGTTTTCAATTTTGACTATTACGAGTGATTATTGATTCTGTTTCCATAATAATTAGCCACTAACAAGAAATAGCACATTTATGTAGATGCGAGGAGCTAATTTTTTTGTTTTGTTTTACCTGTCATCACCCAATAACGTGGTGTCTGACATTTCTATAAATTTGCATGAACTGGTTTTTAAATAAACCGGTTTGAAGTTGGAAGTATGTTTTATGTAACATTAATAATAGTCTTAGTTTATATTTAGAAACGAGGTTTTTAGTTCAAACTTCGGAGAATATTGGAAAAAATACAGGAAAAGGTTTTAACTTTTGCTTTTAGTTGATAATTGCAATTAAATTATCTTTAACGGAACTTGTAACAACATTAAATGAAAATCAAATAATAAATGTAGGAAAATTGTTTTTTTTATTGAACCACCTTATCTAGTCTCTTCTTTAACTTGATGCTTTTTTATGATTACTTATTTATAATCAGCTTCGATAGTCGATTTCTTTAAAATAAGCACTCAAAAGTTCTTGATTTTTTTTGTGTCGTTCGTCCCAGCGCTACCTCAACTGTTAAAGTCTTACAGTGCGCTTGAATCCTTGCAGGATAGAAATGAGAAGTTGTTCTTCAGACTGTTGTCGGAGAACGTTGAGAAGTATTTGCCAATCGTTTACACGCCCACCGTGGGCTTGGCGTGCCAAAGGTTCGGTCTGATCTACAGGAGGCCTAGGGGCTATTTATCACTATCAACGACAAGGGGCACATATTTAACATATTGAAGAATTGGTAAGTAATAATTGTTATGCAATATAAAAATGTTCTTACCGCTGGATTGACACGGAGATGTCAATCACTAACACAGTGACAGTGACAGCTAACTATTTTTCATATGATGTTGATTTTCTTTCCTTTGTTCAAACTAAAATTGTGCACCTGCCGAATTGTTCTCTGTACCATCCAAACATTGACTGGTAGATGCCTTTTGGCAGCAAGCCTGCCTTTGTACTTATTTGTGCTTTATAAATGAAAATACTAATAACAACGCCATACATAAGCTCAAACTTGTTTGCTGTGATTATTTCTTTTATTTACGCGATTATTGTACATATCAAATCCACTAATTTACGGATTTTTCGCGTTACTTAAATATATTTAGCCCCGACGGTTCGGATTCTTTACAGCATCGATGATCACGGGCAGACTGTCATTTAATTATATTAATTTAATTTTTATCGGAATACGGTTACACCCAAACTGTCAATGAATTATCGTATAAATGAGGGACATTTTTATATCATTAAATTAAAATAATGAAATAATCATAACATAATCAATTTGGGAATTTAAAATGTAAAATAAACGCGATAAAATCCGTAAAGTAATTTTATTTAATAATGTATAATATTTGCGCAAGCAATAGAAATAATTATATTTAAGTAACGCGAAAAATCCGTAAATTAGTGGATTTGATTTGTTTGCTGTGAGTTATGGATGTAGTGGGAAAATATTTTCCCTCTTGCAAAACTCTTATTTTTATCGGAATACGGTTACACCCGAACTGTCAATGAATTATAGTATAAATGAGTGACATTTTTATATCCTTTTAATATGAAAACATAAATATTAATATGAAACTTTATTGTTTTGTGTCAAATGAAATAAATAATGTCATTTTACAATATAGAGATGTATAGGTACTGAAGCTATTTGAGAAAGCACGATAAATACGAACTTTTCCGAAAAACTACGAAGAAAAATCTTTTCTCATTAATTCTATACTTCATTCCCGTCTTTCCTTAGTCTTAAATACTTATGAATGAGTACCTTTTAGGCCTGAGCCGGATGTCAGAGCGATTGTCTTCACCGATGGTGAAAGGATCTTGGGTCTGGGCGATTTGGGCGCTTACGGGATGGGCATACCAGTAGGCAAGCTCTCTCTCTATACAGCCCTGGCCGGCATCAAGCCCCATCAATGTTTGCCTATTACACTCGATGTTGGAACGAACAATCAGGTATGATTCTTAAATACTTGTAGCATACCAATATGCCGCAAGGCGGTGTTCCGGTTTGAAGGACTTTATCACGGAGATGTATCCATACCCTTCTCGAATAGGAGGTGGGGTTTAGGTAATCAAACTCTATTGTGAAACTCAGTCGCCGTCAAGGCATCGGACGCTCTTTTTGTACGGCAATATTGGGTTCTATTAAAATTAATGCGATTACAAAAGCCAAAGTGATATTAAAATAACAACATCATTTAGTCCCAAACTAAGCAAAGCTTGTACTATAGAAACTAGACGACTGATAAATCCATAGAGATACTTTTATTTTGTAAATAAATATGTATTATGCAGAAATGAACATCCAGACACGAGAAAAACACTTTGTTTATCAAACAATATTCCCATAGTGGGATTAGAACCCACACCCTTTGGCGTAGCAGTGAGGATCAATAACGACCGCGCGGCCACCAAGCGAAACGGGTCGTCAACAAAACATTCTTAATAATTTTTTCACATTTTCTGCAGTGTATATCTTAAAGAGTTTGTGCTTGTAATTTACAGTCTATGCGGCTCGTATCAATCTCAGTCAAAGCCGGCACATACAAACACTAGATATAGATCCCTTCGACCTTATTGTGCCGAACCTTGAATAAGTATAATACATACAATATTCTCCAGTTTGAACTATATTGTAAAGGAATAAAGTCGATATTCGTCTAACAGGATCTATTAGAGGATCCCCTGTACATCGGATTGAGGCAACGACGCGTAAGAGGGAAGGAGTACGACGAGTTCATAGACGAGTTCATGGAGGCGTGCGTACAGAGATACGGACAGAATACGCTTTTGCAAGTAAGTTTTGTAATATCTTCTACGTACTTTGCCACGCGGTTATATCCGTGTTATTCGTATTAACAATCGTTACATATTGAATATTTATACGCCCAAAGATTTTGATTCTCGCAGATGGCAAATTTTTGTTATTTAATTACATGACACATTTTATATGAACTTTACTGAACCTTTGTTATTATTGTAGCCTATAATATATACTGATGTATAAGCTATATTATTGTAAAGTTTCATTAGGATCCATTAAATGGTTATTGAATTATTGAGTGAAGGAGTAACAAAAATCCTTACATTAAAACTTTCCCATTTATAATATTAGTAGCATGAAATAGCTATGTGATACAGGACGGGTTGTGAACTGAAGCGGTTTCTTGTGTGCGGTGTGATAAAAATTTTTCTTCATAATTTTTTGTAGTTTATAGCGCAAAAACCGGGTAGATTTACTTGTTAAATGACTAGCTTTATTCGGTTATGGTTTAGTCAAGTAGTGTGTATGTCAATATCAAGTAGCGTGTATATCAAGTAGTGGTTTAGTCAAGTGTAGTTGACTCGGGTTTCATGTAGTTACTGTACCAGCAAAGCGACGTCGCAGTAGTTAGTGTTGTTATTAATGACATATTATGTTATACTTGTAGTTTTTGTATTTGAAACATTATTAATACAATTTGTATTGATATGTGGAGAGTTTAATAGAACGAACATGCGAATAGCGACGCATCATTTAGGGTGTTTAGATCTTTCGTTTGACCAATGCCCGACAAAAAAGAAAACCCCACTTGAACTAATTTCCTATTCGTGTTGAATATTTTATTTAACTTAGTAAATAGATACCTTTCACTGGTAATACCCTCGAAATGTCCTTAAGAAACAAACAGACAGGTGCAAAATTTGTAGAACACGATATCTTATCACGACGCGTATCGCAAATCTGCGTCAAACGTTCAGTCGATTACTCGTATGGTTACTGTGGATTATGCGATTATTATGTTAATTCGATAAAAATGTCGTTTGATAAAGCGATAAATACGTGCGGGGAACACAATAGTGACGCATTACCGAATCACATGACGGTGGGTTTATTTTGATGTTTTCGTATCGATGTTTCATTCGTTTACCTATCTACGATAACGGATTTAACGTGTTTGATGTTTGTTATTAATTTGTATATATTTTTGGTTGTTCCTCAAATTGCCTTATAAAAACCATACCGTAACGGTATTGTGAGAAATATCCTGCGGGGTCTCTACTTCTTTCTAAGTTGTTTCCTAGTTGGTAAGGGCAATGCGGGCTGATCACCCAAGTGCCTGCAAAGTTAGATCCATACGTCGGATGGACGTGTAAAAAGTCGGTCTTGCGCCTGACATCGCTCCGGTCGTGTCGGTATTCCGTCCCATCGGATTACGAGATAATAAAGGACAAGGGAGTGCATTTGTGGTTGCGCTTACACTTATAATATCTCCTGCGCAGTTGGCTGATCTCTAATATAGATCGACCGCCATAGTCGAAATTGATTTGTAGGTTATTACGATGAGAAATTAGCGTTATAAATTCTTTATTATAATCATGCGTTCAATTGAATATTCATTGTAACGACACAGATAATTAATGTTGTATGTATTTACAACTGAGCCAAAGAAACTATAAAATCGACGTAAACAATGTTACACATAGCAAAGAAGTAATATCATTTGTTTTTATTGATGACTAGCGACTAGTAGTCTGACCACGGCTCTGCCCGTGAAATTTTTAGATTTTTGGAATGGATTTTCTAGTCGTTAAATGTATCCTATGTTATTCAAGGATGATATAGCTTTCTAGTAATGAAATAATATTTCAAATCGGTTCTATAGTTTCGTAGCCTATTGAAAACAAACTAACAAATCGTTCCTCTTTTATAATCTTCTCTACATTATAAAAATAAATTGCTGTTCGTTAGTCTCGCTAAAACTCGAAAACCGCTGAACCGATTTGGCTAATTTTGGTCTTAAATATTTATGAAAGTGTAAAGATGGTTTAAAGGCGAATAAATTAGAAAATACTCTGAAAAAATAAAAACAACTTATTCGTTTTTCCTTTGACGTGCCCCCCGTTGTTCAGTAATGAAATTAACGAACAGTTTACTTATAATAAAATAAATTGAAATATAATAGATTATAATTTTATACCTTTCTAACAACACATTTATCCTCAGTAAGTGAAAAATGAATTTCATTTCAGGCAAATACAGTTCATAGATTTCCTACATATTTTTGTATATTGATGAATCTTATACAAAAGTTTATGTCTCTTATTTATCGATAGGCAGTACGAAGTCTATCGGTTCAGCTGGTATTGGATGAATTAACAACATTGCGTTGTTATTTTACAAGCGCCGATACTTCCTTGCTGTCGGTTACTAAGTCTACATCATTTCCTTCTTTTCTTTGACTTAGCTTTCACTAAGTCGAAGAAGAGTTTACTAATAGTAGTATCGACTTAAGACGACATAGCTTGTACACTTTTTTTCGCTCCGGCCGTAAATTGCATTTGACAAACAAAGGATGCGAAGACTCGATCAGACGAAACGATCGTCTGGTCTTAAATTTGAGGATGCCCTCGCTGGCAATGAACGGAAAGCGTCAATCTTCTAATAGGATTGAACCGGATTGTTTCTGATTTCGCCGAAATCGTGTGATGTACAAACTTTACGTAAGAATTGATATTCGTTTATTTAGTTAAATTTACTGTTATATCTATAATGTGTTATTATTTACTATACGAAGTAAAATGCGAAAAAACAATGGAGAATTACTTTTAGTTAAAATAATAATAGCCGTAAAATAATATTGATAAATTCCTCCTAGTCGAATGCAACTACGGCGGCCGATCTATTGTAGAGATCATACAACTGCACAGGAGATATTAAAGTGCACAAATCTACGCGCAAACATACGTGTAGTTCCTCTTCCTCTACCCTCATAGTTCGATGGGACGGATTACCGACACGACCGGAGAGAGATTAGCCGCAGGACCGACTTTTTACATGCCCATATATATATTACGAATGTTTACATCGTCGTCGTCGTCGTCGTTTCAGCCTGTCAAAGCCCACTGTTGAGCATAGGCCTCCCCCATAAGTCGCCCAGAGGCAAGATCCTGTGCCACCAGCATCCACTGTCCTCCTGAACATTTGCACAGGTCGTCACTCCATCTGGTGGGGTCGTCCGACACTACGATGGCCAGTACAGAGGCTGCCCCTCGAGAACCTTTCTTCCCCAACGGTTATCGGTTCTCCGAGCTAAGTGGCCTGGCCCATTGCCACTTCAGCTTGCTAATTTTGCGGATATGTCGGTTACCATGGTTCTTCTGCGGATGGCTGCGTTACGCACTTTATCACGCAGAGAAATACCGAGCTACAGCCGCTCTCATAGCTCGCTGAGTGACTTGGAGCTTCCTCATACGGCCGGCAGTGGAGGACCATGTCTCAGTGCCAAGGTCATTTACATCATATACGTCAAAATGGATTTTATATATCAGCCTAGCGCGTCATCGTATCCGCGATATCCGTTCTCAATGCTAATGTTATTGCGTCCTTAGATCGCAACAGTTAATACCTATAAATGTCTTGAGAACGCGTGGCTTCATATTTCAATACTTACTATTGCATTAGGTTATTACTGACTTTAAATTCGTTATTGTAACAAAACTTCGTAATTGTTAAAACTATATTCTTACTTTATTTCTTATATGTAAATTTTAAACAGAGTTCTTGAAGTTAATAATCTTCCTTTTCGTTCAAGGATCTAAGGTAAACAAGGATAATGTAGGGAAATCTGCAAAAGTTTACCTTGTATTTTGTTTCCTCACTTTTCCGTGTAGTCATAAACTCTTTGATATCTCTTTTCTTATTTTAAGCAAACAAGTTACATATATATAGGTATAAAGGTAGGCATAAAATGATACACAATACCATTACATTTTATAAATCATCATTATCATCAGCCTGTGATAGTCGACTGCTAGACATAATGCACTCCTATTCATTAGGGGGTTTTGGACCATATCCCACCACGCTGGTCCTATACGGGTTGGTGGGTGGACCGACTTTTTACATGGCCATCAGACGCATGGATCATCTTATTTTTTAGACAATTGGGTGATCGGCCAAAATTGCCCTAACCAACTACAAAAAATTTGGTTGAGTCCCCGCAGGATTCGAACCCACAACCTACGGTTTCTAATGCACACGCCCATACCACTAGGCTACGGAAGCAGTTCATAAATCCAACTATTAAAACCCGTTTATTTTCGCGTTATAGAGTATCATAATTAATACGCACAAACTACAATATGAAATTATATTAATATATTTGTGAATACAAAGAATGTCGATTGAATGATCTTTTTCATCCGACGTATATTTAAATAATGATTTGCTTTAGTTTCAAATACTTGTCATCAGCAGTTTATACAAGCCAATTAATATGCTAGAGTTAGTTGTTTTAAAACTTCTTTTAAATTATTTTTTTACGTGTACTGGCAATACAGTATTGTAAACACACCCTGATAATTGTTCGCTCTGGTCTATTTCAAAGTGAGAAAAATGTGTTGTTTTTATATCGTTTAAAATATTTTTGAAAAAAGGAAAAAAAATGATCCCTCTGAGTTTCTTACGCCGGTTCTTCTCAGGACAGCTTCCACTTCAGAACCGTTGGTTGATTAATAGATAATCAATATATAAGTGTAATGCTTCTATACTGAGGTCTTTAACTTTGAAGGGTAGAACTGGGATGAGGATTTTTGTCGAAATCGGAGCTGCATTATCTTTATATTTAATCTGAATATAGAGATATTACATATGACAGTTCTTTGGAAAAAACCTATTCCTTTATTTATATTAATAAATGTGTCTAAACGAAAGCAATCCTTATACCGACTGTATTAAATTGAAATGAATTTAAATATTAAACCATGAGTTCATCATACAATTCGGAATCCAACTAAACGAGCATGTTTTTGTTTTATAAAGTAGTTACTTTATGTGAATCTTCTTTACAGTTCGAGGACTTTGCGTTGATAAACGCGGGTCGTCTACTGCAGAAGTACCGACAAAAGTATTGCACCTTCAACGACGACATACAAGGGACGGCTAGCGTTGCTGTCGCTGGATTGATGGCCGCCGTCAGAGTGACGAAAAGAAAGCTCAGTGAAAACATCTACTTATTCCTTGGAGCTGGCTCCGTAAGTAACTTAGATGTAATAATAATTTTGTACTTTTAGTTCATTTTGACTACGGTAGCCGATTTATATAAGGGATCAGCCAACTGCGCAGGAGGTATTATAGAGGACTCTTCCTCAGGGCAGGACCGACTTTTTACATGCCCATCCGACGCATGAATCTACTTATCGGACGATCAGCCAGCGTTGCACTAACCAACTAGGAAACAACAATGAAAAATTGTGGAGTCCCCGGAGGACTTGTACCTACGATTTCCAGTTTCCGAACTCCGAGCCCTAACAACTACGGAGTCAATATATATAGATAGGGTTTCAGACCCTTAAAATCATGATATCTAAAATATGTGTCTATTCATAAGTGTCTTTTAAATTTTAATTTACACATCTATGTAGATGTGTAAATGATTTGGAAACCTAAATTAAAAAGCATAATAAATGATTATGTGCCTATTTAAATCTCGATTATAAAACAATCGGTGGCTATGTAATCTAATACTTAAAAAACAGTACTTTGCCAGTTTATGATTATTGTCCATTGTTTAATCTCTTCGTACAGAATCCGAGATAATCCTAAGAAAAACGAGCTAGTATTTATAGAACAGACTTTAAATATTTTATGATTCTTTGACAGTGTTTTCATATCATAATCTTTCATACGCATTGTATGCAAGAATAAACCTAACTTGTTTACCTAGTAATTTCATAAACAACATGACAGTGCCTATCAAGTCGGAACACTATAGTTACCGCTGGTCATTTATAGCAGGAATAAAGACCGTTGCGGTACTGCCTCTATACTGCATCAGTTAGGATAAAACCTTCAATAATCGAATACACATAAATGCCGATGTACAAATTCGATATAATAAATCGACATAATATAAACAATTACCACACATTCCCACCGAAAACGCTTCTTAGACTTAGATTTTATTGATATTGGTAAGTTAATATGAACTTCCTGCCTCCGAAGCCTTGTGGTAAGGGGAGTGCTTTAGAAAATGTAGGTCGTCATACCCCGCGGGGACTCAACAAATTTTCGTTATTGTTTCCTAGTTGGATCGGGTAATTTGGGTCCATGTTAGTCAGATGTCCTGCGTCGATGGTGAATCGTCCCGCAAACCCGCATTGGACCAGCGTGGTGGGATACGGTCCAAAAACCTCTTAATGGAGAGGGTGTGCTTTAGGGGAGGCCTATGTCCGGCAGTGTTCTAACACAGGCTGATGATGATGATGAATATGAACTTTGTCAATTGCTCTATATTGTTGTATTATATACCACGGTTAATTCTGCGTTAGCACTAACATTCTCGAATTGTTTACATTATTCTCAATGTGTTAATATTCAGGCGTCGAACGGTATCGCGAATCTGACAGTGGCCGCCATGATGTCCGAGGGTCTAACCCAAAGGCAGGCCCGCGAAAGGGTTTACATGTTCGACGTGGACGGGTTGTTGTCCACTCGTCGGGAAGGGGGTGTTCCAGAACACGCGAAGGCATTCGGAAAGGACATCGAGCCGGAGAAGGACTTTGAGGCGTGCGTCGCTAAAATCAAGCCCAGTTGTCTGATTGGTGAGTATTTTTTATTATTGTTATTGTTTTCAAAGCGGTACGACGACCAGGATGTTTATGTGGTGGTAAATGTTAGTAGTTATATAGTAATTTACCCATCAATGCTCTTAAAACCGGAGCACAGAAGTTTTCTTTACAGATTTACTCTTATGTCAGGGTAGAGAGCTGATAGTGTCGTCATATACACGTACGATCATCTAAATTCCATATCATTTATATACTTTTATGAAACGATAAATTATAAATGCAATATAATTTATTAACAATTTAGAAATCGTTAGAATAGATGGATGCCCTAGAAAACAATTGCGTCATCATAATTAATAGGCTACCATTGTCTCCTATTATGGATTGTATTAGATTCTGATTGATATTGACATCTGACAAAAAGTACTATTTATTTATATACTTCTGGTTTTATATACTAACTCTCTAAATATTAGTTTTTTTTTTTCCGTAATATAAAAAAACAATTAAACACCTTATCATTACTAGTACTTGAACTTTTTGGATACTCATAATTAGTATATTGAAGAGAAGAACTATTTAAAAATAAATACTTTGTCAGAATATAGGTATTAAATACACCTAAATAATCTTGCTTCAGGTTGTTCTACTGTCGGTGGTGCGTTTACACCGAATGTTTTAAAGCAAATGGCGAAGAACATTGAGAGACCTGTCATCTTTGCACTATCGAATCCAACCAGTAAAGCGGAGTGTACTGCACAGGCTGCATATGATCACACTGAAGTGAGTTTCTTATCTTTATATATAAAAAGTATAACTTTATAAATTAATTTTATAAAAAAAATTGACATGCAAACTAACACTACCAGCGCTGGAATTTTAATAGTTTACATATTGATTGATATCATACTGTAGATGTGAGAACACAAAGGATTTCTTTAAATTCTAGTTTTGAATTGTAAATTGTGTGGTTTGATATTGTATAAAAGTAATTTTTTACATATATACATTCACTAGGCACCGCATTTTTAATGAGCGGTGATGAAAATTTATGATAATTATTTTTTTTTACATTACTTGTAGGCTTAAATAAAAAAAGATCATGGATCTCATATTTTTTCTACTTGCATCACTTTATCTTTGTAAATAGCCCATAAGCTTTTATGATAAAAAAGCTATGTTATATACATATTTTACAATTTTTTGCATTTATAATATTAGTAGATTATTTATGGATATATTCTTAATAGCTCATCATTATTATATTGTATGCATTATTTTCAGGGTCGTTGTATATTTGCATCCGGTTCTCCCTTCCCACCTGTTCAGCACAACGGAAAGGAGTTCCATCCTGGCCAAGGAAACAACTCATACATTTTCCCGGAGTAGCTCTGGGAGTTATTGCCACTGCAACTCATCACATACCCGAAACTATGTTCTTGACAGCTGCTAGAGTACGTACTGAATAATTAATATACATGGCTAAGACGGTAATATAGAAAGATATTTATGATACTGTCATATATACATGCTTAAAATCAGTGAAATTAGTAATAAAATGTGTTTATATCATTCATATAAGTCTTAAGGAAAATATTTCTTTAAAAATCTAAACTTTTATTTCATAACACTTCATCGCTTGTAAAAAGAATTGGCACCAAAAACCAAATGCAGTGCCAAAATAAAAAATGGAAAATGTGATGTTTGACAAAAATATCTGAGCAGTAGTTACGATAACAAAGAAATGCTTGTGTACGTCATTATGCTTGCTCCGTTTTCTCAATGTAAATATTGATGTTACATCAATATGAAACTAGGTCAAAGCTATTTCCAGTATTGCTGTCACAAGACACTTTCTAAGGTTTGCGTGGCAATTGATATATTTAATTGTCACAATTAAATATATCGTAATATATCATCACAATTAAATATATCCTAATATATTTTTAATTTAATTGTTTTGTAATTTTGTAAACGTTTTTAAATGAAGATTATCCTGTACCTTAGTCCTATAAATAAATTTAAATTTTTACTTTAACATTTAATTATATAATATATAATTGTTGTCATATTATCATCTATAATATTTATACGATCCGATGACAAAAAATGTTGTTGAATATGTATTGTATATAACACCATGCTAATTATTTAATAATGCTATAATTTTATTTACAAAAATGTCAATTATTATTTATTATTTAAATTGTGATATTAAACTATGTGCCAATTCGCTATGTCTTGAATGTTTAAATGTAATCAATCATTTTAGTATTATTTAATCGTACAAATGTTAGGTTTGTTGTATAACATAGTTTATTTCTCTACAAACTGTGCTGATATGATGTAATTGTCCAGCGTGTTAATCAACTATGACAAACAATATTGGTTTTATCTCAGGTAAAAAAATATCCAAGTCCTGTCAAAAACGGATCAGCGATTCCAGAGAATCCAGAACAAAAAAATGTTGTTATGATATGTGTATTTGTTATATAACACAGATGCTCCAATTTTATTTATTATTTCAAATTGGCACCGAAATTTACACCACTAAGTGACAGACACTATGTCATTCCTATGTTACATCTATTTCCATTCTAGTTTGGCTATATTATTACTCCTACAACTTATAGTGTTGCAATGTTTTATAACAAATGTTAAGTCTCTGCTCTAGACTAGTCTCTGATATGATGTAAATATTGTCAGCTATTTTTACAAGCTCAACTTGATGACAAGCAATATCATATACTTTTAATTCCTTCAGAAGTGTAAGAAATATGATAAAACACACTTTAAAGTCCACATGACCAAAATCACACTGCTTATTACGCTATATTTATAGCTAGTTGTTTATTTAAAACTTAACTTGCAAAGCACTAAATAATACATTTATTTACATTTTTTTTGGCAATTTTATTATAGGACAGAACACTATAAAAGGATAACAATTCATATCTCAAAGTTTCTAATAGTAGGAGAAGAATCATGTCATATGTTTTAATAGTGATTTTAACAACTATTTTGTTATCTTTTTGTTACCTTTACAGACTCTCGCAAACTATGTCAGTAATCAGATCTGGCCATTGGACGTATCTATCCATCTTTAGCCGAAGTCAAGGATGTTTCACTTGCCATGCGATAGAGGTTGCTAAGATGGCATATGATGAGGGTAAGCTATTCTTTTAAATCTTATATTTTTTATATGACAAATATGCAAAAAGTAATGGAATATATTATCATTGGTTTAGCAAAATTTGTTTAGGGCACTCAGCAATTGACATCTTGGTGACATTTCATCAATATGAGGGCTTAACATTTAACACCTCTTTATCGTCATGTGTTACTGATTTCTATCTACTTCAAGTTTAATTTGGTTAAACTATAGAAGACTACAATGTCATTAAATATCGAATTTTTTTTTAATTTGAACATTTATATTTTTTTTGTAAAATTGTTTGCTTATAATGTTAGAAAAATGAAATAATGCTAAATGTTTGGAATTTGTTAGTTAATCTTTGGTAAAATTTTATTTAAAGATTCATCGTTTCCATTAATAATTATCGTCTCTGTAATGTATGTGTATATATAAATATATGTGTATAATAGCTTTTCTGTCGCCATTAACATTGTACTAAAGTTTAAAACAAAGTTGGTTGCTATATTTTGCTAATAATTATAAGTAATCATACAAGCAAAAACTTTTAAAACTGTTGTGAGACATTGCACATGAAATATGTACTACAAATGGCTGAACTCACGTTAAATCGGTATTAGTGCCGACTTGTTTTGGACCGCGGTCCTTTAACAGGACAAGTGGCATAACTTTACGGTCGCCTTCTGTCTCTAACTCACTAAAGTTAAAACTTTTTTACTTCTGCCTTTTTATCTTTTTATCTTAGCGACAGTAAAAAATTTCAATAATAAAAACATTTACATTAACTCAGTACACTGAAAAAAAAATTAATGGTTGAGGATATTTTCTTATAAAGATGTAGGTGACCATATGATGAAAATTAATATTAGTTACTTAATAAAATTTACTTTTAATATCGGAATTATTTATATATTTATAATAAATACGTTTAATATTAAAAATAATTTAAAAATTTCACCAGGGCAAGCCTCTGTCTATCCTATACCAATGGACTTTCCCAAGCATATTGCAAAGTGTCAATATAATTTTTGCTATGAGTTCAACTTACCAGATATATACAAATGGCCTGATTATAACAAAACTAACTACAGTTTGTGTGAAGGACGTCAATTTCCATGCAATTAATTGATTCAAATTGAAGATATTGGAAAATGTTTGATGTTTTTTTTTTATTTTTATGCCTAATTATATTACTTTAGAAAAGATCTATTTTTGTTTATTTTTATTTAATTTGGACAAGGATTAAAAGAAATAAATCTAATGTCAAACACTAATGGCGCTTTAAACGAATACTTTCTTATTGATGAATCGCGGCCATTTTTAATCCCTTCGCGATGTTTCACCTATACAGGGTCCATAAATTACGTCACACAAATTTTAATAGTTGGTCCCCCTTAGTGTGACGTTAGTTATTTTGAAATATTTCATTTATAAATTATTGAATTCAAACAACAACTCCGAAAATAGTATTGTTATAGTAACACGTCAATTTGGAAATGTGACGTCACGAAATTTAGATGCCCTTTCACCGTCACACTTTAAAGAGCCCCTTACTCCCCCTTTGTGTGACGTAATTTGTGGATAGTCCCTAAGAATGTCAGATTTTTTGGCGCTGTTTCAGTTTAACATTTGAATTTATCTACGTAAATATATCTTTAGGTTGGCTAAACTTTAATTTAAAGCAATAGTAACAATATTTATTAATTAAAGTAGTAATTTTTTTGTAAATAAAAATATTTTGTGGTAGAGACTGTAAAGTATTTTTTTTTTCATAATTTATGTTTACCAATTATTAATAATTATAACTTTTTCAGGTCTTGCCTCTGTTTATCCGGAACCGAAGGACATCTCAAAACATGTAGAGAATCAAATGTACAACTTTAACTATGAGAGCTCGATGCCAGTGGTTTGGGATTGGAAGCCGGAAGAGAAATTCAATGTTAGACCAATACAACCAGTACCGAAGAATATTTAAAGTAGCCGTAAAATCGTTTAAATTACTAGACCTGCTCTCTTTGATAATAATAGATTATAATATTGAAATCCATTAATATAAAAACAACAACTGACTAATTTAAATAATACTAAATATATTAGATTCAATTGACTCTGATATAAAATGTACTAAATTGTGTTAAACTATTTAATAATAATAGTGACTACATTTTAAGAAGTATTCATGTACAAATTATTAAGGGAATAGACATTTACAGAATCAATTTACGACACAGTATTAAGACTCATGTACTAAAATAGGGAAAAAACATTATTAAGTTTCAGTTTTTTAGATCTTTTCGATTTCAGAGAACAGGTCTAACAATTTAAATATAAAATAATAAGTATTTGTCATGATAGAAGCACTACTTACCTATTTATTATATTTAGCATAAACGGGCAGCTTCAGACCCGATAATACAAACAAGTGAATAGTGTTCAAATGTATGTCCATTTTTTTACATTAACTATACAAGTATTAAATACCTCCGTATTAAAATAACGTATTCAACGTTTTACAGTGTTAAATTGGACAATTTAAAAGTAGTGCTTAGTCATCATACTCGCTATATTTATATAATATATATTCATGTGTGTGTGTTTGTAGGTGTAGTTCACAAAGTTCAAATAGTATTCCTCATAAAGTTCACAGTTGCCTTTTAAACATTTTGGCATTACCTTCATATAGTATTGGCATTCTGTTTAAGGAATGTTCTGTAGTTTTTACTTTTAATATTATTTATTTCTATAACGCCAGTATCAATTTTCTATTTGAAAAGAAAGGTTGTATGTTATATTTAGCAAAGGCTTTTCTGTATTTTGTAAAGTATTGCCTTTTGTACACCCGTATGGTGCATTTGAGATCCTTGCGTGGTAATAAAGTATATCTGAACCAAAAAAGATGTTAAAAGTTTAACATTATAAATTTTGGTGTTGGAAATTGCCTCAAACAAAATTGTTAATGTTATCAATGAATGCATAGTTATGTCTACCTTTTGTTGCTTTATACGAAACTCCAGATGTTATGTGGTTCAGGTACATATGCTTTATTATGATATGGGTCCGTGGATATTTTAATCTAGTCACCACACAATTTCCGATGACATCTGCGCATTTTTTTTATACATTTAACATGTTTTGAGTAATATAAGGATGTGGATTGTGAAGACATTAAACTAACGTTAATTAGCGCAGATAAATAATAGTTTTATTATCTGTGAATCGTGCTACGTAAAAATCAATGACAGTTTATACAGTATTTTTTTTATATTAAAATAGTAAAAACAAGTTCATCCTGTTCTTGATTAAACGTTTACAATGGTGTTTTTAGTAACACATTTTTTATAGATAGCTAATTTCAATTCTTTATTACCTCAACTGGGAATATAACATGGGCGTTTTAATTTTTTTTCATTAATTTTATTCAAAAGTAAAAAAAAATGTTTGTGTCTGTGCTTTGGGCTGTTTTTCTTTAATTTAAAAAAAATATTTACACCACAAATTTCTGATTCATTGTCTGAATAATTATGCAACTTGGTGTCCGTAACCATAATATTTACTTAATTTGCATTTAAATATAAAAAGCGATAGTAATCGATAATTTATTATTACACATAAATGATCTTAAAATCGATTCAAACATCGATTAAAAATAAAAATCCTTTCAGATATTAGCGTAATTTCATTTCAGTATTGTTTACAGTAGGTAGAGAAATTATTTTCGCCGAGCGAAAAACAAAGTAAGTAATACTTTGAGTATTTAATAACCGTAGTAATTTATGTTATACAGGTATCTATTGATACTAAGTGATTTGAGTTGCTGTGACGATGTTAGGTATAACGTTTAAGAAATGACGAAATGTTCAAAAAAAATCTGTTTAATAACTAACAATGCGTTTTATTTATTTGTGTGCCCCACCATTTACGTTTGGATTTGTACGTGCTGTTTATTCGCTTCGGTTCCATTAAAAAATATGTTACGTTTCTAATATAATTTTAAGTCGTTTCTTACAGGTCAATTAATGTTCTAATAATTTTAAATCGACGGCATGCGAGAACTTATTGTGAACGTTCGGTAGATAAAATTGTTGACTACGATATTTGATGTTACTAATTAAACATTTTCAAAATACCTCCAAGTGTTTTATTTTGTAATTTAAGCGTGTTTTCGTTACTGTGACTTACGATACCGTGAATGATTATTATTTTTTAAATTTCCTAATAATTAAAATAGGAATTTATATCATTCTAACTAGTGCTCTTTATTATACTTTCAAGCATTTACGTCAATACTAAACATGATTTTATTAATGATTTTACGGATTTTATCGATCCTGCAAATTATCTGTCTGACACGTCGGGAATATTTTAAACTAAATTAAAATTGATAAATTTCCGTCTTTTATTAGATCAAGTGCTTTTAAGTTTTTTGGCTGAAATTATAAATATTTATAGTAATTTTAAATAGTTGTAGTTTTGGTCTGCGAGTTGGTAGAGTGGTTGGACTACCTATTGAGAAGTGTTGTTCATATATTGGTATAACAGGCTTCGCTTGTTACACTTACATCTTAACACACCTTTTATCGCAATGTGCTTAATACTCCTGTCTAAGATAGTACTTACACAACTGACAGAAGCTATAAGGTAGGGCTGGGTGGTCATGATCGTGTAGTATCGCTTTATTTTCTTGTCTATAGACTAGTTTAGATCTCCTGGGTAATAGATTCAGGAAATATGTTGCCCAGACGACAGGGCCGAAACGAAAGGGGCGCTATTTTCCGCGTCCTGAGGTGCAGTAGGCATTAAACCAAAATCGAAGATCCGGAAATCTCTACACATTGTTTTGAACGCCGTGGTAAACTAGTAAAAATATGCGTAAAATAAGTACAGACGTTGCTATATTATATTGCTCAATGTACAGTATGATTCTAATGATATTACAATTAAACAAATATTTATATTATAAAGGTTTATTAGACGCAATAAGAATATAAGAATACTATGAGTACAATTGTGTCTCCATTTTGTAAAGCTTATTGAGTTGCGTATAGGAATCGGGCGTATTAGTGGCACTTTAAAGTCAAATAACAATGTCGTTTTCATAAAGACTTAAGGCTCTATTCATGTTCACGTTTTTGGATTAGCCTTTTAATTTTAGTACGCACTTAGCAATGTTTTCAGTGGCAAAGCCTTAATTGAAAAGGGTCGTTTATAGGCGGACGCTGAATAAGCATTTTCACTTTCTGGTATTTTAATATAAATTTTTAATAATATCTTTGGTAATTTAGTTACTTAACAAACAAAAATATTTCTTTTTGCAAACTGATACCAAATACCATGTTCATAATGGTAAGGGGTTTGACCAAAAATAGGACTATTTCTCTTTGTTTATTGGCTGTAGTAATAGCATGGTTTTCTATGCCATGGCTTTACAAGTAATTATTGTTCAAACTTGTAGAACCTTTTATATAGCTTTAAGTATTGAATAAATATACAGGTATATTTTACTGATACAACTAGTATCAGTAAAAATTATGTGTACGACCAATGCTTTACAAACGAAAAAAACATTTTAAATTTGATATTTCATTTACTGGTCAAAATATTTATAAACAAGATCACATTAACTTGAGAAAAATGCAGACAGTAAATGTTACCCTTAGTTTAATCTATACCTGTATGTTTGTTTAATACTTAAAAGCCTTATAAAGGCTGCTACAAGTTTGAACAATGATTACCTAAGAAGTCTTTTTAAAACTGATTTCGATTTAATGACCCGGCAAACGTTGTTTTGCCATGTATATAAAATGATATGATAAATAATTCCATAAACCGGTAGAAGAACATGGAGGGAACAACTTACCAATTGAAAATAAGTTATGTTAAAGAGTTGGATAAAAAATTATAAAATTATTAAAATGACTATTAAAAAGTAGGTGTTATTTATAGAAAAGTGGCTTTTATTGGCTTGTAAATATCCAAAAAATTAAAAAGTAACATTG
Source organism: Lamproptera curius (assembly GCA_029286875.1). Classification (NCBI taxonomy): domain Eukaryota; kingdom Metazoa; phylum Arthropoda; class Insecta; order Lepidoptera; family Papilionidae; genus Lamproptera; species Lamproptera curius. The sequence continues at coordinate 692,502 of JAGSMT010000157.1, forward strand.
GGGTGGAAATCCCTCACTTAGGGGTTTGAAGAATAGATTGTGGCCGGTTCTCAGACTTATTGAATTTGCATTAAAAATCATATGAATCGGTCAAACCTCGATTGGGAACTAACACTGTGACATGCGAATTATAACAAGCAATGCTTGTAAATTAGTTGAATCCAGTATTAGGATCCTACTTAAATTTTTCCATTCAAATAAATAGACCTTATTTATGTTTACTTAATTTAAATTCGACAAGCAAGTATATTATCCTATTGTTAGCGTTATCTTTATTTGTTTGACATCGCACATGAACTTTTAAAAAAAAAGAAACATCAAAGAAGACAATGTTTTCTTTTTCTAATGTCACTCGCATGTTTTATACTTTAAAAATGTTGTTTTGAGAATTTATACACTAGCAAAAAATGTTAATTGTTATTGAAACTATCAGAGCTCTTACTAAGTATTCTTGGTAAGTTATTGAATATATTAGTAGCTATTATATAAGTTTCATGAAGTTTACAACCATAAACTTTATTACATTAAGGTTTTTCTGTAGATTGATTTGTCTTATAATGAAATGCAAATCAACCGCGAGTAGTATCGTCACAAGAAGGCAATAAAACTTTTTGCATGCTTTGAGATTACCTTTGTCAAAGTTACCAAAATAATCAGTTTTTCTTTCTTAAAATTTAGTTTTCTTAACTCGACGAGAGTGCTGCGCCGGAAAGGTTTCTCTTACTACGCTTTTCTACAATGTTATGAATTTAATACGGTGTGTGGTGATGTAGTCTCCGTTAACATGACGAGAGGTGTCAGATCGTTTGAGGGAGTCGCGTGTAAACAAGGTACCTCGAATCGAAATTTACTGCCAAAAATGTAAAAAATATTTTCATCCTTGATTTAATAAAAAATTTTACGGATATTATCGCGTTTAATTTTGTTTACAATTTTTCCGACGTTTATTCCCGGATCCTGTAAAGTGTTTGAAACTTCGGGAAAATTGTTAACACAATTATACGCAATAAAATCTGTAGTTTTTCAATAAATCATGTGTAGTATTCGCATAAACAGAATAAAGTATTATTTTAATATCTTTTAATTTTTTATTTTATATAATTTTAAACTTGTTATGAAGATCCTTTTTGTATATAATATGAGCATTTGTAGGGTCTAGCATTTACAATCAAAGAGCGCCAAGCCCTAGGAATTTTGGGTCTGTTACCGCCTAAGGTGAAAACGCAAGAGGAGCAGGTGCAAATATGCAGTATATTTTTGGACAAGTACAAAGACTCTATAAACAAATACATTTACCTTGTTGAGTTACAGGTATGGTTGCATTGATCTATTTTATAATTTATTGGTACAATTTGTCGACTCTATAATAATATTTACATTGAGGACAGTAAACTGGCTCTGGCCAATTAATACGAGTGATTGATGTAAAAGTTGTAACCCTTGGCAACAAAGCCATGCCATACATCTAGCGTTCTTATTACTGAACTATCATTGAAATGCCAATATTCTGCGAACTTAGTGCCAGTCTAGTAATAACAACACCATACGCGCCACACTGTTGCTATAGGTTACAGTACTATAGCTTCACATATATATTAAGTTCATAAACCTTTGAAAGCTAAGAAATGGATGAGGAATTACTTCATGAAATTACTGCCTCCATTCTCCTACTTTACTAACGGGGGGTCATTTGTTTATATTTCGTTCACCGTTGGTAACTTCTTTTTAAAAACTTCCCATATTGTTTTACAGGACAGGAATGAGAAGTTATTCTACCGGCTCCTTATGGAAAACATTGAAAAGTACATGCCTATAATATACACGCCTACGGTCGGACTTGCCTGTGTCAAGTTCGGCCTCATCTTTCGAAGACCACGAGGATTATTTATCACCATACATGATAGAGGTCACATATTTGAAGTACTCTGTAATTGGTACGTTTAACTTTGCTCACTTTTATTTCGTTGAATGTTTTACTTTTTAGGAAATTTTTAATTAGACTGTACTTATAGATAATCTTTAGCCAAGAGTGTTGCATAAAAAATGTTAGGCGGAATCCTTAATGTATGACGACATAATGACGTCAACGAATGAGTAAGTTTTTACATCTAACTCGTAGTGTGAATTGTGTTGCGTAATGTAAATGAGGGGCTTTAATTTTTTTTTTAGAAAATGTTTAGTTCGCAAAGAAAATTAAACAAGAAAATTAATAAAAAAAAAAGTTCCGAATTTGCATCTTAAATGTAACAGAACTTAAAATTTATGCGACATTTAGGTAATCAGTGACTAAGTCAACGTTTAGCAGTTACAAACCGTAAGATAAACTTTTATAACAAAATTGTGTATGTTAAGTATGATTAATTGTACATAACAGATAATAAAATGATTTAAGGCCTGAAACGCAAGTGAGGGCCATCGTCATGACGGATGGCGAGAGAATTTTGGGCCTAGGGGACCTTGGCGCTTACGGTATGGGTATTCCTGTTGGAAAGCTGGCTCTTTACACAGCGCTGGCCGGTGTTAAGCCACACGAGTGTTTGCCTATCACTCTGGACGTGGGCACTGATAACCCAGTAAGAGGTTAATTCATCTAGTGCTTTAGTAATATTCTGGGCTCACGTATTACTTTCGTAGTACTAAAATAATCGAAGCTGTATGGGTCTATGCAAACATTAAGTTTAAAGTCAATTAATCAGTATCTAATCGAGACAGTTGGTAGAAATATACATTTCACTAAGCCTGTATCACATTAGCCTGTGTTAGTCCACTGCTGGAAAAGGGCCTCCCCAAATGCCAAAAAATTATCCATTAGGGGCCATTAGGGGGTTTTTGGACCGTATCGTACATGCATTTAAACTAAAACATATATAAACCGATAACTAACTAAAAGTAGTATTTTAATTGAAATGTACACTGAAACCCAAGGCCTTGAAACGAACCAATATACAATTATATGGTTTGATTCTAGTTTAATAGGCTTTCTTTTAAAATGTAAACCATTAAACCAAGATTTTCTTGTCATAAGTAATAAGTTTAAATACAATGTAAATATAAATAAAATTTCTAGGATCTTCTCCAAGATCCGCTGTACATTGGCTTAAGACAAAAAAGAGTACGGGGTAAGGAATACGACGATTTCATTGAGGAGTTTATGTCTGCATGTGTGCAGAGATATGGACAGAGTACGTTGTTACAGGTAATGTAAGTTTCGTTTATTTAGTAATTAAGTAAAAGTATATTGTAAATTCTTATTCTTCATAAAAGCAAAACCAAAGCTACGGAAAACCTTATTATTCTTTTAATATTTCTAACGTTATCTGTAAAGCATATTTTAAGTTTTAAAACATGTAAATAATTAATTTCTTTACATGTCATATTTTCGGATAATATTTAGTTATTGATAAACCAAATATTAAACATTATTTTTAGTTTATTCGTATTAGATGTTAATCATTTTTCTTTAACGTTACTAACTTTGAATTTTGTATTTTTTTATTCGAAATCTTTATCACAATTTAAGTGCACGAAATTTTATGTTTACTCTGATCGCAGCAAAGCGTGACGTATTCTCACTGGACTAGTTTCCATACATTATTTGGCTTTAGTATAATGTCTTTTGACGTGTTTAACTTTATTTTTATCGAAATGGATTTCTTTGCTTTATTAGTTTGAAGATTTCGCATTGGTTAACGCCACTCGACTACTGGCGAAGTACCGCGAGCATTACTGCACTTTCAACGACGACATACAGGGGACTGCGAGCGTGGCTGTTGCAGGCCTCTTGGCTGCTATCAAGATTACCAAGAAGAAACTAAGCGAGAACATCATCATGTTTCTTGGCGCTGGCTCGGTCGTTTTGTTACGATCAATTTATTAGCGTTAAAAATATAATTTACCATAATCATCATAATCATCATATTTATCATCAGCAACCTTTATTAGTGCACTGCTGGACATAGGCCTCTTCCAACTAACGCCTAGACGGCCTATTCCTGGTTACTCGCTTCTAACTTGAACCTGTTACAACATGTAGATCGGCATCCTGGTCGGGCGGTCTATCGGGAACCAACGCTTCGTCTTCCCGAACTTACTTCAATAGTATCTAAGTAGATGATCTATGTAATTATTTACGCTTCCTTATTCGTATTGAGACAGTGAATAATTGTACTTATTTATTTTGAACGTAAGTTTATAAAATGTAAGTTTTCCTTAAAACCACCAACATACGCATTAAAAAAAATGAAAAACCCCAACAGGCGTCTACTGGTATAGCCAACTTGGCCGTATCTGCGATGGTTTCCGAAGGGGTGACGCTGGAGGAGGGGCGGAAAAGAATATTTATGTTCGACATCGACGGCCTCGTAACAACCAAACGGAAGGTTGGAGTACCTTCTCATGCTAAGAACTTTGGCAGGGATTTAGAACCGGATCAGGACTTCCTTAGATGCGTCCAACGGTACAAGCCAAGTTGTCTCATTGGTACGTACGAAACATATACTATAGTTTGTTTAATTAAAGTGTGCTTAGAGGAATTTACTTGATGTAAAAATTTTGACAGAATCATTTTGAATACGCCCACAAAACATCCCATTATTGTATAGTTTGGACAAGTACGATTATATTGTACAAGTTTCAAGATTATAGTATTGAATAAGTAATTGCTCTGTTAATATTTTTAATGTAACTGAAAACAAAATCTTTTTCTGTGAATTGTGAAAGTAATTTGGTTACCATTTGAACTCCATGAAATGTTAATTACAGATTGACATTATAGATGTCTAGAAACACTAGCAGGCTTTCCAAGACCAACTCACGTTTTGTGTTTCATCTTTATGTTTCTGCTTTTAGAGTACAGTGAGATTCAAAAATGTGAACGTTAAATGTATGACAGTCCGTTGCCATGGGTTACACTATTAATGTCGTCTTGAATTTGACTTGGTAAACTATAGTTATAAAGAATTTATGTACAGATAGAGGGCTTTTTTATTTTTATTGACTACATTCGGCTTTCGTGAGTGTGATTCAAGTAAAATATTCCGTGACACATTCATAACTTTCAAACTGCTTCGTCGCGGCTTGGCTTGTTTATGACATTATTACCTGTCGTGTAACTTGCAATAAATATATATGACCTATAAAGCCAACGACGGTATACAGTTAAGCAGTTTCAAAATTACCAAACACTTGCCAAAAACTGAGCGATGAAGCAGTAAAAGTTTAGATGAAAAACACCAGTGATTTTCGTTTAAATTCAATTTCTAAATAAAAGCTCACTTGTAAATTGCTTTAGGTGCATTGAAATGTTCGTTAGTAGTAGTAAGGATCTAAGTAGTATGTATCTAAATTTATACTACCATGGCATCCAATTCTACAATGCCTATATGATTTTTGCAGAGCTATAGTGTAATAGCTGGATTAAAATCATATTTGATTTTAACCTACCTACCCACTATTGAGGTCAATTCTACACGGCATAAATCTTTCTACAAAAAATATTTTAAAATTACTTTTGTTATTAAAACGTCTATTAAAATGTTTTTTATTCTGTTATATCAAAATAATTCTTTAAAAAATTACACGATTAGTCGGGGAGGTAAGGAAATATATAAGTAATGTATAAAAATATTTCATGTCAATAATTTTGGATTTTTTTTGCCATAGTTTTGTTTGTATGTGCAGGATGTTCGACTGTGGGTGGTGCTTTTACGCGGGAAATATTACAACAAATGGCGAAGAATACGGAGATTCCAATAATTTTTGCGCTTTCAAATCCAACAAGTAACGCCGAATGCACCGCTCAAGCGGCGTATGATAACACAAACGTACGTATACCAAAATTTTAAGATATATTAAATTTAATAGGATATCTGTCATTGAAGATCGCGTCCAAAGTAAAAACAGAATGACATAAAGTGCAACTATATAAAAATAGCCTCAACTTAGCATGTGGACAGTAAACTATATTTTCGTTTCATAAGTTAAAGTACGATACCGTGCATGTACTAGGGACAAGTTGGCTTAGAAACCGAGGTCGGGTTCGATTCTGGGACTCCAATTTTCATTAGTTGCTCTATGATTTTGTATTATCTGGGCCGATCATCAATTGTTCTAGGAAGAAGATGACCATGCGTTTTAAATGGGCATATCAGATCACCTACCACCGCAATTGCACCTGTGGTGATATGGTCCAACCTTATGGATAGGATTGATTAGGGAAGGTATGTCCAGTGGACTATTACAGGCTGACTGCATGATAGCAAGTAGTGTAGTAATTACCAGATGATTGCAAGTAAGCAGAGCTATATTTCCCGTAATAGAATTACATGTTTGTGATGCGTGATTTCCAGCCTGTTCGCATTAAGGAGCTCTGCAGATTTTCTTTTATTCGATTTTATCCATTATTTAATACTTTCACATAGCCCTAGTTTGCATAAGCATCAGAGAGAGCTAAAGAAAAACATACTAGAAAATATGGACATGTAACTCAAGCCAATAGTATATTAAGTTGTATTTTTAAATGTTTACTAAATAAAAGTAATCAAATATAAACCAATACCATTCATTTAGATTATTTAGATTAACTCTGAATTGTTCGTATTTTGAAGAACATTTATATACAAAATATCTAGGAAAAGTTTAACGCTAGACAATTTGAAAAAATTTAATATTACATGACAAATCTTTTACTGTGAAATGAATGAAACTTTTTTGCTATATTTCGTTTGATGTGTGTGCCCTAATTTGCACAGGGTAAGTGTGTGTACGTCTCGGGCTCTCCGTTCCCTCCCGTCCATTATCAAGGCAAAGAGTACCACACGGGACAAGGGAACAACGCCTACATATTTCCCGGAATAGCACTTGGAGTAATAGCAGTGAAAGCTTACAAGATACCAGACTCTATGTTTCTAACAGCTGCGCAGGTTGGTTTATGAATTATTTTCAGTAATGAAGGCATTTTTTATATAATTTATGAATATGTTATTTATATATATAATGTGCAATGTAGTATAAATAAAATAAACAGTCTTAGGCTTCTACAATGTTACTGCGGTGATAGTGACGCGTAGCTCTAGTCCTTAATTTTCCAGGGGTTGACTTCCCTTTTTAGTAGTATTACTAAAATAAAAGTGAATATAAGTTTTACGTAGAGCGAATGACCTCTTGATCTCAAAGAAGTATCTTGCAATTTGCATAGAAAATGGTCTTCCGAATCGCACTTATCACTTACGCCAAGTAAAAGACCAGTATTGGTAGATCCGAATTTTGCAAAAGAACGTCTGTGAAAGTACAGTGCCACTTTCTTCTACGAATCAGTAGCGCAAAAACATTACCGCGTTACGATTTGAAGAGAATTTTGTGCTAACAAGACGTAATTTTCATTGTTATTTAACGTCTTAGGCTACAATTACTTTTGGGCATCTTGGGTGCATCACTTACTATTAGTTGACCGTGCCGCTAGTCCTCTTCCCGTGTTATAAAACAAAACTAGGAGTGAGCAAACGCCAAATTCTCTTTAGTTTATATATTTCAATAATGGACTATTTTAGACTCTGGCGAATTTCGTGACGGAAGAGGATTTATCTATCGGACGTGTATATCCGCCGCTTAATGATATTCGTGATGTTTCGGCCGCCATTGCAGTTGCTGTGGCGAAGATGTCTTATCAGCAAAGTATGTCATTTAAAATAATTACATTTCTGAATTTTTATTAAAAAACCATTCGTTAAACTATTTGTTAGGAACGAACTTGAAAGCCTTAGCTTCTTATTAGTTAGTTTAGTAGTTAGTTTAAATAAGTGTATTAAGTTTTCAACCAGTGTGTGTTACCAGTGAAGCCTATACTACTAGACGTAGTCCTTCACTGCTGGCCGTATGAGAAAGCACCAAGAAGCTCAACGAGCTATATTACTATGCATTATGAAAGTTAAAACCTTGTTTAACATATTTACCCTACAATTAATTTAAGTAAACCATATAATTAAGCTAAATAAGCTACGAGTTATTCGTAAAGAAGTTTTTTATACAGTCATACTCATGCGAAGCTGTAAGCTACATCAGGACATCAAGTGTTTTTAACACAACAGATGTTTTTATTTCATGATACTTAAATATTTAACGATAAAATCTCTATCGCAAAAGTTTTACCAATTGTTATATTACACGGCCTTCATGTAAGAAATATAGTGTTATTGTTTGACACCCTAAGACTTGGGATTGTGCTTAAAAAAAACATTCCGATGCTTTTAAACTTTTTGCGATAGAAATAATTAACGCAGTAAAACTCTTAATTAATATACATTATTGACCAAGACCGCCCCGATTGACGACCTAGGTGGCTTAGCGGTATAATCCCCTACCTTATATACTGGAGGACGTATGTTCGAAACCCGCGGGGCAACAACTTTGTGATACCGTTGTTTTCTGGTTGGTTAGGATAATTTGGGACGGTCACCCAATTGTCTATGTCAAATAAGATTATTCATGCGTCGGATGGGCATGTATAAAAAGTCCGTCAACAAGCCTTTTTATTCAATAATGTAACAACTCTATTCAGTTCCCTGTAAACTTTTTGCATTTACCTTGTTCAACTTGTTCTTGTAGAATTGGCAGCCTACTACCCGGAACCGAAGGACTACGAGAGCTTCATTCGCTCACATATATTTGATGTGAACTACGAATCGGAAATTCCTGAAAGCTATGAGTATCCAGACAAATCTGATATAAAAACGAAATCGATCAAAGAAATGTATGACCAGCCAGAGTTAGTACTTACACATTTAAGAACATTGGGAAAAATCTTTTATTATTTTTTTAATACTATTTGTTCTTAATTTACATACCTTAGGCGTTGTTTATTATACAGATATAATTACTCAGTTTATTAGTTAAATATCAAACCTATTCATATATATTAGCCGATTAAGAGGTTAAAGTTACGTACTCTAATATCAAACACTAATGGTGCCATAATCGAAAGCGTTTTTATTAGCGAATTGCGGCCATGTTAAAACCTCACGTGATGGTCAGCCAATGAGAGATAAAATTTTTCGCTCCAAATAAGTTGATTAGACTTTGTTTATGTAAAATCGATCCCTTATTACGTTAAGATATTGGGTGCTTTTCATATTAAATAACATATGTATTTAATAAAGTAGTTGTAACTTTGCATACAATTTTTTTTAGTTTAATGTATGTTCCATATTTTTAAAAGAATTTTCTACACTTTAGTTGTAATATTATAGAACAACTTTTTGGAACATTTTTTTAAGCTAACTATATATAATAATTTTCGTTTTTCCAGGCCAGGCAAGGATCTAAATGCTCCTAATGTAAGATTTTGATACGAAGAATTATGTTATTAATTTGGTAATAACCCGTAAGTATTTTTATTATGTATAAAATATTTTTGACTTTTAATATAACTTAATGTAACCTTTTTTGTACAATATTAGTCCAAGTAATTATGATTGCTGAAATTTTATTTGTTGGTACGAGGTGTGTTTAAAAGTATCGCGAATTTAGAATTTTCGCGGGTTACGTATATTCGAATTTCGATTTTTTTGTGGCGTTATGTTGGTACTCATGTCTCTCACTTATGCCGACAAGCTCGGCCATTTTGAATGTTCACTTAATTGTTGACAGCTGCTTTGCTTGCACGTGTTTTGGATCGTCTTCGATTTTTACCTATTCAAAAAATGGATCAAAGAACCTGTATCTGAAGTGGAGAAAATGCCAGAATCACCGTTAGAGAAGTTGCTAAGGATCTAAACATTTCGATGGGCTCGTGCCATTCAATTTTAATCAATGATTTGGGCATGAGACAGGTCATAACAGACACCAAAATTGCTCAATTGCGACCAAAAACAGCATCGCATGAACATTGCTAATGAGATGTTAAACTCTATCTGCGACGACCTAAATTTGCTCCAGAGGGTCATAAGTGGTGACGAATCGTAGGTTTATGGTTATGACGTGGAAACCAAAGCTCAATCATCTCAATGGAAGCTGCCGCACGAACCAAGACCGAAAAAAGCGCGCCAAGTTCGTTCGAATGTGAAAGTTTTGCTGACAGTTTTCGTCGATTGCAGGGTACGGGGTGCATCATGAGTTCTTGCCACAGGACAGAACGGTCAATAAGGAATATTACACATAATACAACATAATACAACACACTTATGATGCCGCACCCACCGTATTCCCCAGATCTGGCCCCCTGTGACTTTTTCTTGTTCCCTAAACTGAAGCGGCCAATGAAAAGATGACGTTACGCTACGCTTGACGAGTTAAAGACGGCATCGAAGGAGGAGCTGAACAAGATAAAAAAAATGATTTTTTGAAGTGCTTTGAAGATTGGAAAAACCGTTGGCACAAGTGTATAATATCTCATGGGGATTATTTTGATGAGGAAAAAATAGATATTCATGAATAAATAAAAATTTTTCAAAAACACAAAATTCGCGATATTTTTTGAACACACCTCGTACTTCTAAGTTTTGCCTATAACTACTCCGCCCAATTTAATTTTTTAGTGTAACAGGTTAATAAAACTGAAAACGCGTTGTGATTTGTCAATCACATAGACAGATCAGTTTGGGAACTATGACAGCTCGAAGGGTGCTTTAATTTAATTTTAAAAAATCGATTTACAGTTTTGGAATGTAACTAATGATAATTCAATAAAAAAAATATTTTTCTTGCCTAACCCTGTTCTTAATGTTAAACTTAAATTATTCAAACGATATGATCTATATGGCCAGATGCTCGCTTGTTTTATTACAAATTTCAACCCAACACATTTTATTTAGTTTCCATATATACTATGAATTACAATTCTGCAACTCGTAAAATGATATCATATCCTTCTTATTTTCAAGGATTTTTAGGTAAAGATTTTTTGTTAATAACGCTGTGGATTTAAATAAAAATATTTTTTTCCTTATTAAGCATTTGTATCCTTTTCAGTGGCGGTTCTTGACGTTCAAGTTCTTGACGTCAAATAAAGACAATAACATTACAATGTTAGACAATTGTTTAAATAAAACTTTTGTCAATGAGTATTTGTTAAAAGTGCTGTCATAATTCGTTTTTATTTTGTTACATCATAAATATACTGTTGATGGTCGTTGTTTTATTTTTTTCCAAATATGACCCAATATGACTATTTTTACTAATTTTTAATTTAAATGTTTTGCAATTAATTCATTTATGTTCTGGTAATTTTTTCTGTTGGCTACAAAAAGTTCTACAGAAATCTACGAAATAAGAAGAAATTTGTTTTAAAAAAAAAGTATGCGTGTACTAGCGTACACTCGTAAGAAGTGAAACTTCTTTATTACGTTATTTTTCAAAAAAACATTTATCAATTTACAAAATATATATATATACATATGTACATTTAACATGATCACGCCCACGTGTTGGTGCTTTTATGGAAGTCGATGCAATCGCCACCTGGATTTCAAAAATGTAAGTTTCAATGCTTTAGAATGCCTAAATAGATGCTTAATGCGTCCAATTAATTTGCTACTGAAATTTAATCTAAGCTAAACCCTAGAATAAAAAAAAGACAACGCGTAACGGAAAAAAAAGATGGCGCGTAACGAAAAAATGTTACACTAAATTTTTTTCCAACCCCGATAAAGAAGTTACACTTCAAAAATCGTACTTAACAGGATTTTAAATCAAATGTAACGTTCATACGTTTGAAAATATAGTTAGTAATAGTTAATACAGATTTGAATAACGTATTTATACAACTTTTATCAAATTTAACACGGCATTTCGTACATTGTTTTTTTCACTTATATTAATGTTATTCATGTAGTACATCACTTTTCTTGTAACTTTTGTTAATTTAACTTTTGTTTTATAGAATCGAAAATGAAAGCACTCTGGTCTAATGCGACAAAAAAGGAGGATGGTGAGTTTTCGAAAATTGCACGTCGGCTCCTGTCATACTAATCTACGTGAAAGCAATGCTTGCAAATTAAAGGACGGGTAACAATGAAAGTTTCAGCGGCAAAAAGCTATATCGGTAAACATGGACGTACCAATTTACGTAAATGAAAGGGGGAACCAACGTTGCGTGTTATTAAGTTTGCGATAAATTTAATGTGAAATATATTTTTAGAACGTTTATTTTTTCATGTCTTTCTTTTTTGCTAACTTCGTGTGTTTAATGTTTGATGTTATTTTGTAATTTGTTTTTGAGCATTGTTATTATCCGCTTTTTTGCTTTGCGAGGCAAAATTATTGAAGCTGCCTGAGAACTGCAATTACTCATATTAATTAATTAGCTATCACCCAGTTTCATTTTCACTTCAACTGAAAAATAAAAAACTCAAAGGTTGGCTAATGGACTGCATACATTTTTTTCGGTTCCTTATTTCAATATTTAAGTTTTCATTAATTAAGGATTTTTAAAGGGTAGAAGCGACTACATACATTGAATATCACACTTTATCTTTTATTGTATACTAGCGACCTGCCCCTGCTTCGCACGGGTGCTTTGCTGATAATAGATACATCTACAATATTAAGAATTTCTTATACATATAAACCTATCTCCTCTATCTATTAAACAAAACAGCATCAAAATCCGTTGCGTAGTTTGAAAGATTTAAGCATACATAGGGATAAAGGGACAGAGAAAGCGACTTTGTTTTATGCTATACAACAAAAACAGGTACTAGTGTTGTGTGTAAATTTTTACTTTACAAATACTGAAAACTCTTTATAAAGTTTAATATTATAATTACAATTAAATAATTGGCAGTTGTCGACGTTTCAAATACATTCCAGCGGTCACTTTGTATAGGTCGAAATACAGACCAAAAATTTTGTTTCAAGTAAGATCTGCCAATTCTGCTTCAGCACTGGCAACATGACGCATGACATCTCAGTCTACTCGTGGTCACGGGGCTGTTAGTAAGTGTTCAAAAGATCGGAAATTTAAAATGTAAAACAAACGCGATAAAATGCGTAAAAGTCTTTTACTCAATACTGTTTATAAAGTTCTATATTATAATAACAATTAAATAATTAGCAATAAAAACTATTACTAAACGATGCACAAGAAACTATTATTTCAACATTGTTTTAAATCAGAGACCGTACATCGTTTTCGTAAAGTCCATTATTCTTTATGAGAATACTAATTAAAAAAAAAAACAAGAAACTCCGTCACAAATTTGCAACTGTTGATATATTTTTTTTTAAGATTTTGCTATAAATAAGGATATTGAAATTGTATTAAAGATTCTTTATGCCGATTTCTCACTCCGATTTGGTTTAGTAGACATTTCTAAGAATTTTTAATTTATTCTAGTAATTTATACTTACGGCGAAATAATTTTAAATCGGTCCTGTAGTTTTTGACTTTATTTGTTACCAAAAAATACTATTATAAATACTTCATAATATTAACATAACTTACGTGAAATTCTTTTCTTGAGGTTGAATGTGTGTAGCTATTTAAATGTCATTTATTCTGCCGTTCCAAATTAAGTAAGATGTTTTATTCACATTGTATTTACTTTGAAATACTATAAGGTATATCCATATTCTAGACTTATTCACTCAGAAATATTATTTCCATGAAATAACATGTGATAGGTACTAGTCAAACTTATATATTACTCAATATTTATATACGTCGGTATTATAGCGGATAAGCAGGAACATCAACCTTTTACACCTTTTCCTATATAATAACTTTATCTTTTATATTTGTTGATTCAATCAACTACCTGATTTCAAGAATTTGCCGACGTTTATAGTAATTTTTTTATTGCTATTCTGATAAGTGCTTATTAACTGCCTGTTAGCCAGGTGAGTATGAGCAATGGCCACGAACTGAGGTCGTCCGAATCGCTCGCAGGGACTCAGCAATTCATTGTTGTTCCCTAGTTGGTTAGCAGTTTGGCCGATCAAACTTGTCTGAGTAAGATGATCCATGCGTCCGATGGGTATTGTAAGTCGTCACACAACGCATTCCACGTGGATCGGTCAAATGCACCAATGGATGAGTGTTTAGGAGGCTATGTCCAGTGTATCATGGCTGATTGATTCTGATGCGCTTATAAAGGAAATATATCCCAAAATTGCATCAAAAAGAGTCACATGTGACTTATGTATTTGTTTGTTAAGTTTCTCGTGAGTCAATGGACAGGGAAGTTGATAATGCTGTCTTAATATGTTCAACATATCAAATCCTCTACTTTACGGATCATCCAGCATCATTCATCTAGCATCCAGGATGCTTTAAAGAATCCGAAACGTCTGGAATAAATTTATACAGTAAGCGGAAAATCCGTAAACTAGAGGATTTGATATTATTATTATAGTTGGCCTAATAATACCAAGATACCAATTTGTTTACCTGTTTGCTAAGACGCAGACATAGGATCTACGTTTATATACATAAGTGCTATTGACATCACATGTGATAGTAATTGCATTAGCTAAATGCCTTCAATATTTGGTACAATTGCTATCCATCATAGTAGGCATTAATCTAGAGCAAACAGTATCTAACATTTGTCATATTCAGTTTTGATATGTGGGCTATCCTGTTTAATTATATTTGGATATGTTCATCAAACAATATATGACCTGTTTTGGCCACAAATTATACAATTAAAGGTATATATATTGTTCGATTAAAGGTAATTTGACTGTCTTATCTTTTACGAAAAATTTAAAAAAAGCTATTTCATTAGCTTGAATTAGAAAACTTGTTTATAAGTAAATTGAAATGATTTAGACTTGTTTAGTAAATATGTTTATTTCGATGTAAGAAACTTTCGCCTCAGTGTATATGTTAAACGATTTACTTCACTCATTATAATTATCTATATTACTTTTCAATACTTGTAGTACATTAAAGTGGCTTTAAACTCCTTGTAATATTTTTTGGTGTTCTTCTTTCTGTAAGCTTTTAGTGGAGTTGAACAAGAGTGTAGTGCAAGCATATAAAATTCTACCGTTCATTATTCATGTAGCCATATTGGGCTGGATTCCATTCAGAGTTCGAACTAACGCAAACTGAGATTTGCGAGTGCGGAAATTCACATATCGAGTCCCGTAAGTCGGAACCTGAATAGGGAATAGATTGATTGTTTAGAACCGAACAATGAAATTTTCTTTTCTTACAATATTAACATTTAGCACGATAGTTAAGGGTAAAACGCATTCTATGTAAAAATTACGGACGATTAGTTATTGTTTTCAAGTTTTCCTGTTTCTTCTAATCAATGCGTTTTGAATTGGAAATGCATTACATTAAGACTTTTTTTTCTCTTATTATTCGCTTATATTTACTACTAACGATTAACATGTTACTCTTTATTTATTATTTCATTTGCTAAGTATTTGCTCACTCACCAACCCGCATTGGACCGGCGTGGTGGGATACGGTCCAAAACCCCCTATTGGTATATTAGGGGAGGCCTATGTCCAGCAGTGGACTATCACAGGCTGATGGCACTGGTGGTGGTGGTAAATTATTGCTACGAAGTAACCTACTTATGAGGATTAATTAATTCAGAGAATTTCATGTATAGGTATTAATATTATTAAGAGAAGATATTGATTTATTTGCTTCCTTTAAATTGTTTTTATACTTCAATTTGTTTTGACCCTACTTTAAATATATTACAGAAAGCTATAGCTTATGTACATAGGCTGCTTTAGCCCAGGACAAATATATAATAACAACACGGCCAGAGCCGTGAAAGGACTACTAGTATATGACATACTATTACATACTTTATTTTTAATAAAGTCAACATTACACATTATAAAACTTAAAGCTATCAGGATACTTATGAGATCGGGTTTGGAAATAATAATATTATTAATGAAATATATTTGCTAGCACTTTTGTCGTTTAAATGTGAACAAAAGTATTATACAATATCATAAACAAATAGACTTTAAAAGAGTTAGAAAAGAGTTTAGAAAATACAGAAAACTAATGATGTAACGTATTAGCGTTTTATCTCATATGAAGTTGAACGCACAAATAATAAATATTTCATAGCTAAGCCAATGTTATTTAGAAGAGCACCTATGTAATAAAACTAGAACCTTTAAAAATAATGTTTTGGGTCATATTCCATCAAGTTTGTTAGCCACAACAGTACTTCACGAGTAGATTGTTCGAAAACTGGAATAACATTTTTTTGTGGTTGACGTGACTATTGTTCTGCTTTCTGTAATTGCGACGGAGAACTATTGTGAACTAGATTAGTAAAAAGCAAACAAAGCTAAAACCAATCTTTTCAAGATATTTGTTGACAGTTTTTGTTACGAATTTGATGTTATCGTTTTGTTTTACTTATTTTTACCCAGAAACGGTTTAGATTAACATAATAACGTTAATGAAAATATTTTTTCTCTATAAAAGTACGTGCTTCAAAAACTATAATTATTTAACATTAATGAAATGAAATTGCTTTATAAGTATCTAAACATAATTTGAATTAAGAGAATTTCGGATGACCAAGATGATATATGTACAAGGAAGTCAACACGATCACGTCTCCGTAATCCTTCCACAACACTAGGTAAGATTTTGATTTCCGGGCTGTGAATATGTGCATAAGTGAGTCACGTAGGCTTTGATCTATGAAGTGTTACATGATGGTTTACGTTATATTTTTGGCTTTGCTTTAAGAAATCTAAATTTAATTGGATAACGAATCATTTTCAAGGAATGACTTGTGTCTTTAACAAGTTTGATATCATCACTTACATGTTAAGTAAAAATATATGTAAATATTTTGACATGACAACGTCTTTTAAATTGCTTCAAGATAGGGAGGCACTCTCGAAAACAGTGTCATAGTACCGCTCACGTACCGCTCTCCATAAGCAACCATAAGAGAAGAGAGAGGCACGTATCTCTTTTACTCTTGCGCAGTTGGCCTGCTTAAGTAAAAGAGAGATAGAGAGAAAGAGAAAGAGGAGCATTCCACATAGTTATTAATAAAAATGTATAATTAGAATATTTTGAATTGTTATTAATATTTGTTCCTTCTTCCTGCAGTACGAATGAACGTTCACATTACAATCATTCTACCACTAAAAGACGTCACCTATCACTTTCGCCCGTATACCGATTTTACAGGCAACCAATTTTTTTTATACAACTCAAGCTCATCGTCACTTTACTAAGCTCGTCACGATGAGCTTGAGTTCGTGTTGGGCATAGAATTTAGGAATTTTTAAATTACTTTAGTTTTAATACAATTGCCTTATGTTTTTTTATTTATTCATTCTTCATGCACAAAATTTGTACAAGGCGGAATTAATGCCGATGGCATTGTCTACGAGTCAACCTTTGGGTGGTGGTGAGATAATAAGGTAGGTCCATATTTATGGATATATATTATTAGACCAATATAATAAAAGCAAAGCAATAATACATACATGTAAATATACAAACATACTATACAAATATATATATATTTTATCTGAGAAATATATACGATCTTACGTAAATAATTTACAAGTAAATTGCAAGTTTCAAAAGAGAGCTAATTGTGCCTTTTTATTTAAAAAATTAAATGGACAATTAGATGTTGCCAAGCATATGTAGAGTGTAATTTTTATTACATGTGTATATGCTAGGCAAGTTGGCAAACAGAGAGTTCCTTCGTAGAAAGTTGTTGTTTAACAAGCTCCAGACTTGTCTCGTTGCAACAGACCATGTGACGTACATAGTTCACCTAAATTTATTTATGTCATTTTGTAACGATAACTTTAACCCATAAGGATTTTTTTAATTTAAATTTTTTACCGTAATAATTTGTTTTGCCTGCCCCCAAGTGTATCACATATTCAACAATTAAACCATATTTGTAAAATCTATATATTGTTTGCAGATTAAAATAAGACTATGTTAGAACAATGAAAGTTGTTTTTATTACTTTTATTGTTAAAAACAATACAAAACACCGTCAATGTACAAATCAGCCGTCTAAGATACGTGCTTTAAATATAAAGTAAAGAATTTTAATGCACTTACTTGCACAAGATTTATTGTTCATATTATCTTAAACTAGCTTGTAATATGCCTTATAGTATTTTTTTTACTTAGTTTACATTAGATGGCTTAAAGAAGGTTATTCGGTAGAGATAAATGTATGTGTTTGATGATTTTATCGTAGATAAATTGAAGACGATTCAATTTGATAAGTAGAAGTTAATTAGCTAAATTGATAGAATAGAATGCGTCAGTATTGACGCTTATTAATTATCGATGTGCAATCACAATGCTGTCATAGTGATTGACATTTAGGTGACAATTCATCAATTGAATATATATAGTTACTTTGTCACCTTAGGTTACAATGTTTACATGATTGATTTTGAAGAACCAAGATAGGGACGTAATAGATTTTAACTTATTCTAACTGAAAATCTATAGGTTAGTAAGCCAAAACATGTACATTGGGAGGTTTAACAAGTCAGTTAAAGAATTTTTAAAATATTTACTTTAGTGTTAAATGTATTTCTAATTAATATTTGTATGTACCAATAAATTAAGTATGTTAAAATTAGAATACTTTTTTGAATGTCGACGATTATTAAAACAAATATCTAAGTTAGTTAAAAGATTGCAAAATAAGAGCATTTTTTCATAATTGTTATGGTTCCCGACAGTTACATTATGAATAAATGGGTTAATTATTTTTACATTCTTGTTTCCCATTAGCACCAGCTTTTGTAGCGGTTATTGCTTTGTTCATTTTACATTTCTATTTGAACGCTGCAGCAAAGGCTCTTTCTGAGCAATTTTTCAAGCACTTTGAACTTTCTTACTCAAAGAACATTGAAAGCCAAAGGCGAAGATTACCTGCGAAAGTTCATGCAATGTTTTAGCGGCCTGTTTGTTTGTTGCATTCTGGTGTAACCTTAAGAAAATACTTTTCGTTTGCAATATTTTCCCACGGCACTGCATTTATAAAGTTCCACCTACTATTACAACTATTATAATATAGAATGTGTAGTTTTTTAAGATGTGTGTGACACGTTAAAACAAAACGATGATATTTTTGTTTATATAAAACACTGTATATATTTCAATCTAAGTAGTAAGCGTGAATTTTACTTAAATGATATATTTGTACGGTTTTTATTTCAATATAAATTTAAATGGGAATGTGACAGGTTTTTTTAAATATGTTGGCCTTAGTATGCTATTTCTTTGCAGGATAATTAATTGATTTTGTATAATTTAATTAGTATGTTAATAAAATTAGATTACATATATTTAAATGGGATTATTAAGCAGTTAAGCAGTTGTCAAAATCATTATTTTGACAACTGCTTAATAATCATACAAATAATCTATATATCGAGATATAAGAACGTTAGTAATAAAATTAGTAATCAAAGCAAAACTAGATTTTGTAACATAAACAAAAGATATTCGACAAGTAAAATAATAATTACTTTTTTGAATTATCTAACGACAAGTGCATTCTATATCAAATATAATTAATAAGAGGTTTAACTAAACAATCTTCATTTAAAACTTCACTATAATCATTAACATTAGCCTGTGTTAGTCCCCTACACAAGGAGAGCGATTCGAGCAGTCTATAACCATATAACCATATAACCAATATAAGAATCGCTGAGAAAAATATTTATAGAAATCAATGTAATGACTGTTTTTTCTCAATATATATTTGAAAATATTATGTATGTTCATAAACAAAAAAAAATGATTTTGTAAAACATTGTGACACACATAATACTAGGAATAGGCATAATTATGTTCTTCCAAAAACTAGGCTCCGAAGAACATTGTAATCTTTCATGGGACACTATATACTCTTATACAATAAAATCACAGAAAACGTTCAGCTTTTACCTGTAAATTAATTTAAAAAAGTTGTAAAGGAACGTTAGTGTGTTAAAGGATATTATTGTTGTGATGACTACTTGATAGATAGCACACCCTGGTAATGAACTGTTCCCTGATTAGCCTGGCTATTTCAAAGTAGTAAAATGTGATGTATTATGTAAAAATTTTAGAAAATTTATTAAAAAAAAAGTCCCGCTGAGTTTCTTATGCCGAAACCGGTTCCGGACCGGTGGTAGATAATTTGACAATCAATAAGAAAGTGTAATGCTTCCATATTGAATAAAGATATTTGACTTTGACTTTGACTAGACATAGGCCAACCCTAATGCACGCATTTTCTCCATTACGGGGTTTTGGACCGGATCCCAGCACGCTGGTCCAATGCGGGTTAGTGGGTGGACCGACTTTTAACGTGCCCATCCGACGAATGATCATCTTTCTTTTCAAACAATTGGGTGATCAGCCTAAATTGTTCCAAACAACCAGAAAACAACGATAACACAATGGTGTTTCCCTGGGATTCGAACCCATGACCTCTGGTTTATAAGGCAAGGGCCAATACCGTTAGACCAAGGAGGCGGTTTTATTATTTACTTTACAAATATAGTGAGCCATTAAGTTTTTCTCTATTTCGTAAACTTTTATAGCGTATGCCACTGAGACAGAAAAATTAAGATTAATGGATTTATTGTAGTAAAATTAAAATAAATATTACATTTTAATTCAAACCAGTGTTATAAGCAATTAAAATATTCATCATTAGAACTCACGAATATGACATTGCAAGCCTTACTTTTAAGAACTTTTAATATTAAATGAAAGTTATGCTTACTAACTTCTATTATTTGTATATATATATACTTTACAAAATAAACTAATTTTCGTAAAGTTAAGGTGTAATAGAGTAAAAAGTTAGCAGACAAATGACAAAAGCTCACAAATTTACATTAATCAAGCAACGGTCTCCAACAACGTGCATTGTTACACGTTTTAAGCGTGTTAAACAACAATTTACTGCAACGGATATTAGTAAACGTGCCAGGCAACAAATGGAAACCTTGTTACTTCATGGATATGCTTTACGCTCTCACTCACAGTTTATACTTAAATATATGTATAAAAAATAATTGACTTTATACGATAGTATACATAAAGTCAATATTTTTTTTTTATATTAAATGTATAACCGCTTTGCTCCGCTCCTTACGCTCCGATTTTGTTACATCCTCGTGCAATGAAATCTGCAAGAGCATATCTATAAAAACCCATACGACACCCTAAGAAATACCCATAATAATTAAAGCAAACATTTTTAAAAATTGCAATGAGGCATATTAAAAGCTCATTTAAAGTAAAATCGTGTAAGTTTACATAAAAGTTAATGCATTTATAAAATTCTTCCTTTTATGTGCACAATCCTTGTAATACGACAAATTTCTATACACGTGTTTAATTATTGTCTGTCGAACAAAATTTTATGCAAAAAAGACTGACCATATAGAAAAAAATAACAAATATAGATAACAGTTACATTAAAGATACCATATGAAAAATATTATAATTTACAACAAATTAAAGCTATAAGATATATCGATAGCTAACAAATCTATCGATGCTCTTTAGTGATAAGTGATGTTTAAAATGTAATACACGCCAAAAAGACTATTAAAATTTTGTATGTTTATTTTGGTATATTCACGGAAACAAAGGTTTCTTATATTTATTCAATTATTTATTTCCAAAAATTGTTTGAAAATAATTAAATTATAAATGTTATATATAAAATTCGGACAAGCTTTACATCAGCGTACTAAATACATTGATAGTATATATCAGTGTTTTTATTAAATTCATTAATGGTACTGTTGTTTTAGTGTTTTGCCAAAGAAGATGAATATTTACATTGAAGTACTTTGTGACAAAAGTATAAATAAAAACACTAAAAATAGAGCGGCGTAGCGCATGCAACTGTTACATCCTTCAGCACTTTCAGTACTTGATCTTGTGAAGTAGTGTTTGCATAGTTCTCTGTGTTTAAAACGTTTAAATCAATGAACCTCATATTTACCATAATATAAATTTTTTTTTATATCTCGATTAGTTTTGAAAAAAAAAAGTATTATTATAAAATAAATTTTATGTATTGGGAACTGCTTAGTCTTTGGAAATTAAAAAAGTATTTGTTCGCGTGCATTTCTATGTCGCCTAACACAGCCGCAAATTGGTTACGCAATAATCTTCCATCCCTTTTACTATAATGCTTACGGTGGTAGGTCCCTGTTTACAGGAGACCGTCTGGTGGTACCTCCGCGTGCCTATTTCGCCGCGAAACAGTAGTGTGAAAACACTGCTGTGTTCCGTTTGAAGGGCACCGTAGCCAGCGCATTTACTGGGTAAACGAGACTTAACACCCTATGTCTCACGGTAGGCAGCGCGTTGGATATACCACTGGTATTGCCAATGTCTATGGGTGTCGGTGACCACTTTCCATCAGGTGGCCTGACTGCTCGTCTGCCTGCGTAGCTTATAAAAAAAAAATACCGCTCCTTTTGCCTGCCCTCCTTTTTCCTTTTATTTTTCCTCATTTCGCGAAGAAAGAGGGTAAAAGTAAAATAATTCGTGACGCGGTCGGCGGCCAGTGCCGCCGCCGTCGGACAATTGCCTTCAGGAGTTCCTACGCAGCGCATCACATTTTAAAGTCACGAGACGCGAATGGCCAACGCTCCGTTCTAATTGTTTTACGTTTACCGCGAACCCCAACCGCATCACCGAAGACGTATTTAGCTGTGCCCCATCAGACGAGGTATTTATTTTTCTTTTTACCATTTCCAATCCGGCTTCACAACCACGTTGTCCGAGCCGGATTACGCATATGGTCCTTTGAACCGCATCCTCGCTTCTGGTCCTTAAATAGGATCTACCATATTGCCGTCACTCGAGCTAGTTGGTCCAATCAAAATTGGCTGACGAAACTTGAGGGACCACGCGCCTGTATTAGTAGTCATTGGTAACGAACTCTATTCCACAATTAAAATAGAGTAAAATATGGTATTGAGGCGTGATAACTATATTATTTTGGCCATTGAGATCCGAATTGTTATTGGTGTGCAGCCCTTATCGTCATATAAAGAAATTAAAAAAAATAATGGAAACTTGAAAATAATTAAATTATAAAAGTTATATATAAAATTCGGACAAGCTTTACATCAGCGTACTAAATACATTGATAGTATATATCAGTGTTTGAAACTTGTTAAAAAGAAATATAAGAGTTTGATGAAAACGTGTTAGAATTAAAAAGTGTTACAAAAACTTAGTGCTTTTTATATGTTATGTATGTTTGTATGCGTTTTATAAAACAAAAAAGGTTGTGTATTTAATGTTTTAATTTCAAGTTTTGTAATGTGATCATTGGAAAGTACAGGGTGGCGAAAACATTTGGAAAGAAGACTTGGCAAACACAGACGCTTGAATGGCGGCCATGTTGTGTTAGTATCATTGCTTGTACCACGTGCGCAATATTGGTTAGGTTAGCGGACTGAATGCAGTTCATGTACTAGTTCTGATTTTAGGGCAGTATTCTGGTATACGCTCGCGTGTTAATAAGACGACTCTTTATTATTTTCAAGTTTATCAGTTTTATTACAAATGGTTGCTAAGTTTTTTGACTATTTATAACTTTTTTTTAGCAGAACATAAATATTAATGCAGTGTTTCTAATAATATAGCATTATTTTAATTATTTTGCTTTACAATTAGCTGATATTATTATATTAACTAATTGCAAAGCAAAATCAATAGTGTTACAATACGGGTTTCAGAATAAGATTATTTGTACGTGTTTAAAATTCCACTTTAAAATACAAATAAATCATGGAAGTCAAAATTATGTAATGAAAGCAAAATGGCAATCTACAAGTCAACACTTAAACCAGTATGGACATACAGAATTGAACTCTGGGGCAGTGCTTCAAACAGCAACATTGAAATCCTGGAAAAATTTCAAACGAAAACCTTGAGGTACATGTTCACCATTCTAAATTGTATCAACAACAAATATATTCTACAGAACTTAAAGGTAACTTAAATTAAAAAATAACATCCATCAGAAATTTAAAATACCAACACAATCTGTCAAAACATGTAGATTATTCGGGAGCTGTAGCGAATATTGATTACACAGAAATTCCAAGAAAAATATGCCAATTATGTATAAAATGGTCCTTCAGTATGCATGACACAGATTTACAGAAAATATAGTCCAATTTTTTCTGGAAATTGTTAATTTTAAATAATCAATAAACTTTGTTAAAAGTTATGCTGTAGCAAATTATAGCACTTATTAAATGAATATTAAATAATACATTTTGGCGTGGTTTGAATAATTTTATCTCTATTTTTACGTTTAAAATTTCAATACCTTAATATTTCAAAATGATTTTATCTATTTTAAATACACAGAGAGAATGTGTGGTGTATTTAATACCACTATACACTTAACTCTACGGGTTTTTTTAACTGACTTGCAATGAGATTATCTACGTATGTATGATCTGATCTTAAAAGAAGCTCCAATTTGCACGGCATCTTGTAAAATTAATACCTTAAAAGCAGTAATAAATCTAATTACGGAGGCAATCGAGCTGAGGGGAGGCTTAAGTAGGCGGTTGGCTAATGACATAAAAATCAGTTATCGAAATTGAAGTTAGTCTGTTGTTCTATAAGTTAGTTATATTTGAAACTGTTTCAAAATAAATACTTCAATAATCAACACAATTCACTAAACCTAATATGAGTGCGAAAAGATAGAAATTAATTTCTGAACGCAATATTATGCATATGTCTAAAACACAAGGAACCAAAAACGTATTTTAAATCAGTTTGTTTGCAACGAAAACAACGAAAATGAGTAAATAAAATCCATACGCTACAACAAAATCTCCGAAAAGGCATTCATAGTAATAGAAAAAAATGTATCAATCCTTATAAATGTGTACAACGTGACACAAAAATACATTACAAAAGATAACATGAAAACTTCGTACCGTGTTTCTATCGCGGTTCATCACAGGTAAAAAAAAATTTAAAAAAAGGTATTTTTGACATTCAATAACGCTGTATATACTTCTGTATTGAAAAGATGTTTGAATTCGAAGCCATATTGATGCTAAGAACAAATATGTCCTTATTTATCAAATGCGATACCAATAAAATAAAATTACGACTAAGGGAAATATTTTGATAAAAAGAATAATACAATAAAAGCACCTCAATTTTTTTTTCAATTATATATTTCTTCTATTCCACGCGGAGTAAGTCGCGGGTAACAGCCAGTATGTATAAAATCCATTCTAATAATAAACAATAGCACAGCTTTGTTAACAACGAAATAAAAATAAATTTGTTTTTTCTTTAAGTCTATTTACAAACACACTAACAAAAGCATCAACATAGGTTAATGGTTATGCTGTAGTGATTAAACTATGTTATACCGAATAAAATATAACGAATGAAAGTTAAAATAAAGTTATACATATTCCATTACGTTAGTAAACCGCAATAGCACTGTACTGGAATAACTTTTATCTGACGACGACTCTACTATTGTTCCGCGTCCTGTAATTTGCGCGCGGAAACTGTTGTGAACTAGATTAGTAAAACAAACAATGCCAAATCGACAGCTACCAAAAAGTTGCTAAATGTGTTTATTTTACTACAAAACTGAGTTGTTATAAAATATAGTTTTTGTCAACTTCAACCGCATAGAATTTTTTATTGGGGATGGAACAACAAAGTGTTTGATCATATAAAATTTTAAGTGCTTTTTATTTGTTTGAGTATTTATGAAAGACTTATACTCTATGCGGTATATATATACATATATGTACTACTTGATGTATTACATAACTCTTCCCACCACAACTATTGTATTTGGGTTAGAGCTCAGGCTATGTAAATGGCAAGACAAACCCGTATGTTGAAAATGTTTTTAACAATGCTGGTGTAAACTTTATAAGCGGAAATTTATCCTTTTAACAAAGGTGTGTATCGATTTACGTAAAAAAACCTGTTTGTTGGTGTCCCTGAATTTTAAAAACATGGTGTTATTTTCGATTTACTTAAACATTCTATTTCTATTCTAAGAAATGGCTAATTTCTAAACACATTCTGTCAATAAAATTTTAATTGTTAATTGTTAATAAAAAGTTATTACAAAAATTATTATTTTCTTTAACGGGCTTTATTTTTAAAGACTGTGTGTTATTGTTATTTGTTTAGTTATATACATCTTTTGGTGTAAATTTTTACGATGCGTTCGCATCGCCTCAAAACCCGTTACTCTGAATTTAGCTACAGTGAAATTTGTCTTTGGAGATATTTATATTAACTTAATTTAACAATTTTTTTATAATTAATGAAGCCATGATAAAAAATATGTTTGAGGTGTTTACTTTGAAATTTAATAAAAAAATAAAAAAATCGATAGCCAAAATAAAATTGATATTTCATTTATCGTTGTTCTGACACTGAAAAACAATCGATTTGATGAAAAATACGATTTTTGTGTATAGTGTCACGTCTCTAAACGCAAAAATCTTTAGAAAACTTTGATTTACTATAGATTTGTAGTGTATTTATTTAATGGTCGAAATTGCTCTCTAATTAAGTACGTGAAACAAGGCAATAATAAGAAAAAGTAACGCATCTAATTAAGTATCTTTACGTTTTCGTTACTCATATAAAAATATTGTAAAAGATGAAAATGAAATAAAGAATGTGTACGCATGTTTTAAGATAAAGGCCATAAGAAAATACTTAGCAGCATTAAATATTAGTAATGCTAAGAACTGTAGAGCTAAAAGCAAAGATTACCTGCGAAACTTTATAGAATGCCGTTGCCAGTACTTTTTTGTTCAGTAAAACCTCGGACAAATATTTTAACAGAATTTAAAATGGTTTAATAATTGTAACCTATTTAAGTCGTTAACATTGTTGTGAACGATGTTTACGACACAAAAATATATTATTTAACATAATAAAATGCATTTTTATTGTATTGTATTTAAAAATGTACGCTTCCAGAAAGCACTAAGCGTGGTGGAATATCGCTTAGTTAACAGGTTAAAAAAACTCTGTCATAGATTTATCATGACGGATGTATCGTGTTTTTTACACTGCGATACGAACAGTTGAGAATACTTGAAGTTTGGGAAAATATTTTACCCAATTTAAATAAGTAATAGATAAATAAATGATAAACATCTTTATCTAAAATGTTGTTCTATTTAAATACGAACATTTGTTAACAGTTAAGTAAAAAAATTGCAGAATTTTTCATCACGTGAATTAATATAAAGCCAATAACAATTTTCGACACTTTGCGCAAAACACATAGTATTAAGACATAAAAATGAGAGCTTTTCGTTCTTTAAACCTGTGTGAATTTAAAAATAATAACTTTATCGTCTGCGGTGATCTATTTTCTTCATCTGTTATTGTGATGAATGCACAGTATATAAGGAAATTATCAAATCATTGAAGTACTTCTTTTTCGAGGGACCGTCTGGGGTAGTACCACCATGCTGCGCGAATTAGGGTTAGTTAGTTAGTATAAGCGCGTTTCTTTTTCATGTTGGTTTGGGCGCTATGGTGGAAGATAGATGATCAATGCGTGGAATATAACACCGCTTCCAATTGTCATAATCATCCATAGCTGATATTACAGATGTTCAGTGATATCAACCATTTCGAAATGCCATCTATTTATCGAGAAAAGTTCAATCCCCTGAGTAGTGAAAGTTAGGTGTATTTTTTTATACATCTTTTCTTTAAAAAGTAAGCAAATTTTCTTAAAAAATAAAATTGTTGCTAAAACAAACAGGAGCGACTTAAAAGTTTTTAGAGAAATAATTAGTAATTGTACTAGATACAAGATACTAGATATAAATATAGGTGTAATAAAGCTGTTTTGTATCCCTGATAGAGAATACGTTTTTTTAATTTACTGTTTAACGACCTTGTGTGTGGCAATGATATAATTAAAAAAATAACAGAAGGATTTAAAAAAATAATACAGCTTCTCTAAACTTTTTAGCTATGACAAAAATATTATTTGTGAAGCTTAGTTAATGTTAACCAGTATTATAATCAAAATTCCTATATTTTTATATACGTTATATATATTCCTATTATATATATACTATTTTTATGTTCAGAATGCGATAGTTTTTTTGCATATAAAATTGTACAACTTTTATACCTGCACTTCTACGGTAGTCGAATCATTAGTTAGCCGGTAACTAATGATTCGACTACCGTAGTCTATATATTTATATTCGGCATAAGCATAACAAAGGATAATAATAATATATAGGTACAATTACAAATTCCTAGTTAAATGAATTATTAAAATATTTTAATAATTTCTTAACTAGTTTTATTTAGATGGTTATAATAGAACTAACATAAATGATTCACTAGCTAGCCAAATAAGTAATTTGAACACTATTTCCAATAGACTACTCTATCCTGCTCTATTGTCATTGTCTTTGAATTTCCATAATAATAAATATGCAAATTTCTGTATTACAATATGATATGTGGACTATCCCTCCGCGTAGTATACACCTAACATTAAAAGTTTTCTATGCATATTTCAGAATGATACTGTTTAAGCAAAAAAATAAATAAAAAGTTTTGCCCAATTAATTTTTGCCGACAAAAAATTGATCTAGTCAAAAAGTAGGTATAGTTAGGACCACATTTTTAATTGCTGTGTGTATAATTATAACTA
Organism: Lamproptera curius; assembly: GCA_029286875.1. Classification (NCBI taxonomy): domain Eukaryota; kingdom Metazoa; phylum Arthropoda; class Insecta; order Lepidoptera; family Papilionidae; genus Lamproptera; species Lamproptera curius. The sequence continues at coordinate 721,175 of JAGSMT010000157.1, forward strand.
GAATCAATAAGGCGCTTTGGCATAGAAAAGAAAGACTAACAAATATCGCGGGTTTTGAGTTCTCGGTAGTTTTTAAGCGTAATGAAATATGAGGGTTATTTCTACAAGGTTATTTTTTGCTAGACAAATAGTGTAGCTATGTTACCGAGTTAAAAACGATAGAACCTTTTGAAATTCGGCACCCACTCAACCCGTATTGGGTACGCTTAAATCAAAGTAATTTGATCAATCGTGATCGAGGCAGTCCTACTTAGAATACATCCTAATTTTCTGAGGCACCATAGCCGTTCTCGTAACTTCAATTCTCTCGTGATTTCTTTTAACTGTTGTACAGTACGTTGGCTTGTTTAATAGGTGAAAATAATCGAATTTAAGGGGCATATTGCAAAATCTTCCTTTTAAATTCGGATTTGTTATTTAATACAAATCAGTTATTATCTGTATAGAAAAACATTTAGCATCAAAATTAGAGATATATTTTTAAAAATCTAAAACAGTTAAAACAGTTTGGAAAATTATTTTATTATAAAATAAATAATAAAGTAAATATTATAAAATTATTAACATGAAATAGTGGTATTTACATTTGTGATAGAAAATCTTTCCTGAATATAAATCTTATCATAAATTTGAGTCCCAACGGTCATGTAAGATGTAAATGCAGTAGGTTCTGAAATCAAAGGGTGTAAGCAAAATTAGCATTCTTGATTATGAACAGACAAAGTTAATTTTATTAAAGATATATTTAGCAAACACAACAATAATCGTTCTTAGACAGACACTATTTTACCTAAAGCCTGATATCATGGCTATGAGACGTGATGCGGTTTGGGTCTGACAAGTTCGTCTTTGGGCGGCTTAGTATGTAAATTGTAGTGTCCGACTGAAATTTCGGTTTCGGTTTCGGTATCAGCCGAAACTGAAGCCGCGGCTGAACTTTCGGTTTCGGTTTCGGCCGAAAAATCAGTTTCGGTTGGACTCTAGTAAATTGCCTACGATGGGTGTGTGTAACAAACCGTATGGTAACACAACGTGAAGGATTATTGTGTTCTTTAGAACGTTGTCAGATGCCTGTCTATATTCACAAGGCTGACTATCTAAGTTGGTTCTGCTGTGTAAGATCTACAGCAGCTTTCTCAACGTATCCACATGGAACAGGTACTCATAATGTGTCACTTTTACTCCCAATGAGGTAAATTAAGACATACTAGCATAAGTACACGTAAACTGTGTGCGTTTCATTACCTAAGTTATATTTAAAAAGATGTATAAATGTAATAAAATAAAAAGTAGGAAAACTATGATATACCAATTTATCTTGCCGGAGAATTTCTAATAAATAAAAATTTGCTTTCCTTGGTATTTAGTTCTTCAGTACACTTTAAATTATTCATACATATACAGATTTATACATATTTGGTAAGGGAAAATCTTACTAGAGCATCTGTTATGCAATTATATTATCACATACGATTTAACATTTTAAGATGGGAATTAAGTGTAGAACGACTTTTTTAACGATTAATTATTAGGGTATTTGTGATAAAGTATGATTGCATTTATCTCGTTCAATGAACCTTTGCTAGCATTATCGATATAGTTTATATCTATAGCAAACAAACACATAAAACTTTTGATGTACAATTATTACTGTTAATTATAATTATATATCACTGAAGAGAAAACTTCCTTAGCCACGTCAGACACTCTTTGTTAATGGAAATTCCTAAAGGCTCACATCACCGACATGCTGGTGACAAGAGACGCCTTTTGGATAAGTTTTTGATGGCTTATAGCAGTACATCGGTCCCTATTTCGCATATGTATGTGTACTTTGTATGTCTTATAAGAGAAAATAAATGTTCTTAGTGAAAAGTTTAATGGGTATATACAGCAACGCACACTATTGCTGTCATACTATTTTTTTCTATATTATTTGAATTGATCAATTGTAGAATCAAGATGCAGTACAGTGTTCATTTTTAAAGTATCAATAGATGTGCGATAGACTTTAATTCAAAAAATATTAGTTTCAAAGTTTTATAGTTTAAGTTGTAAGTCTTCACTTCCGGGAGTCCTATAATTATTCATGATTTAACTGCAAAATATTTTCTTCTTTATGATTATTTACGACTGAAGTTATTTATTGAATGCAGTCTTCTCTACTTTTTACATATCATGTAGATAATGATTGTCACTTTGCAGCTTGTGGTTGTTCAAATTCGAAAACACGATTTTAAGTGTGTCGCAGTTAATAAATAATAATTGTTTATATTGTAATGGAAAAGTGATGGACATCGCATCATCATTTATGCAGTACGTATTAAAGTAAAAAAAAATACTGCAATAACTTTTTTAAGCCTAAATGTAAACATTCGAAAGTCTTTTTGTGTTAAGCTTGGTATAATATGTCAGCAAGGACATTACGAAATAGTTAACGTTTCGTGTATTAATAAAACTGCCTTAGAAACTAAAATACTGAAGATCGACTAACTATTATATTACATTAATTAAATTATTAATATTTAACTTATTGTGTATATAAGAATTTGTTTTGGGAACGGTATATTGGCTGTAAATATTTTTTAAAAGTTAAACGTATAATAAAAATCAGTTTCTTTTTCATCAAATGTTAACTACCTAGTTAATTAGTACCTAGTTAACATTTGATTAAAAATAAATAATAAATGGACAACATTAAAACGGGTTATAGACTAGCGCAAAAGCTTAATATTGAAAAGAAGGAAAACCGCAATAATGTTCTCAGCCGACTTTTATTTCTGATGTTTTATAATGGCTATGACAGCGAGCGAATTGAGAGAGTTAGCAAGGTAATTATGTTGATAGTTCTATGCCTTTTGTTGCGGTGCTCCGTTTTCAAATGTTGTTTTTTATTATTTATGCTTATTAAAAACTTGACAAGGCTTTTTTATATGTGTTTATGTGTTGTTTGTTACTCGCTAAAGCTAAAATGGAGGTGGGCAGGACATGTAGCACGACTAAAAGATAACCGCTGGACTAAAAAAACAACATCATGGCTAGGGCCATCGAGACAAAGAAAGAAAAGAGGCAGACCAAATGCGCGCTATTGGATGCGAGTTGCAAAAGACAGAGAACAATGGTTAAATTTGAAGGAGGCCTTTTTTACCTTCCATTGAGAGGGGTCCTTGCAATCTTTTATCAATCCAAAAAGTGACAATAAATATACTTAGATAAATACATATAGGTTAAGGCAATTGTCAAAAAGTAAAATTATTCGATTGTATTTTTATTTTTAATTATAAGGAAATAAAATTTTAGTATATTATATGATTTGATTTTGGTAGATTGATTTGATTTGTGATTTTGATTACATAAAATAAATTAAATAAATGTCTAGTTTAAATTTTTTTTTACAAATACTGTTCTTGTAATTGTTAATAAAATTATTATTTTAATCATGTGATAATTAAATTCTATCATATTTGTATTAACATAAACTTAATAATTGGAACAAAATTTATAATGTTTACATAAAAGGAATGAAATAAATTTCTGTAACTATTGGACTAATTAATTTTTGCATGCAAATTGTATTGTAAACTTATTATGATGCGAGAAATAAAAGGCTTTTTTATTTTTATTTTTCATTTTATTTATGTGTTGTTTGTATCCAACTTTACTCTTTTTATAACAATGAAATTACATTTAGTTATTTAAAGGTTTAGGTATTAAAATAAGTGTAATAAAAAGTTACACAGAAAAAGTTTTGTAAAAAAGATACTTTCTTGTGTTTACGCGAATACTAGACTTACTTTATTAAAGCACTTTACGGTTTTTATCGCGTTTAATTTGGTTTACAATTTTCCCAACGTTTCAGACACTTTACAGGATCCATGGTCACAGGCAGACTGAGGTGTTGTTCGTCTGTCAAAGTTTTTTACCCGGCCACCGTCATTTCTGTATTTTATTTATTGGTCCGGTTTACGCATACCGAGCTTACGGTATCTTGAGGTCTAGCAGTAATTTTATGCTAGGGTTTAATGTTGTGAATAATTGGATCCCAAGCAGGTGGTAACACCCAACCATCTTCTCTATTGAAATTAGGATGTTTTTTAGTTTCAATAGCCTCGCGTATCCTCCTGGGTAGGAATCGGTGTACTTGGGCAAGGATTTGTGGTTTGTCAAATCTTGTATAATGGTTGGATTAATCCAGTTTATGGTCGCATACTGCAGACATCTTCAACCGGCGGTGTTTCACGTCAGCTATGTGTTCTTTTATCCTAGTTCTAATGTTTTGCTTAGTTTGGCCTATATAAGAGAGACCACATTCACAATCAAGCTTGTACACTCCTGGATCTTGCAGAGGGATATTACAGATGACAGGCGGCAGAAACTGACTTATCTTCTTAGTTAGTTTGAAAAATGATTTGATAGAAGCCTACTTTAAGATATAGCCAATCTTGTCAGTGACTCCTCTTGGGTACAGCAGAACAGCAGGCACTCGCTTAACACTCGGTTTCTGTGACGCAGGCCATGGATTTGGAGCTGGTCGTCCCGCAGTATTTGCTTAACATTGCGAAGCTCAGCAGCCAGATGTTCCTTGTTACAGATCACTTGTACCCTCTGAAACAGGCATTTACCAACAATAGCTAACTGTGAAGAATGGTGATGGGAAGCCCCGTTTGCTTCTATATACAGTATGCCTCAAGGTGTTATTAGGATTTCTTTTAACCTTTTAACATCTAGAAAGGCCAAAGAATTACGTTTTTCAAATTCCATAGTGAAATTAATTTTGGAATGTATAGAGTTAAGATGGTCAAGAAAAGCATTTACTTTCTCTACTGGTAATATGGTAAAAGTGACATCTACATATCTTTTATAATTTTGTTGAATGGGAGCTGATTTTAGGGCCTTCTCCTCAATGTCTTCCATAAAAATGTCAGCAACAATGGGAGTACTGAGAAGCCCATCGCTACACTTGTGTGTAGAATTCATCTTTTATAGTAGGTAGCCAGATTTTACGAATTGTTTTAATAAAAATGCCTATTCTATTGGCATCTTATTCTCTTTAAGCTTTCTAGATATAATTGAGATGCAGTCCTCAACAGGTATGGAAGTGAACAAAGATCTTTTATCCCGCCAACCTTACAATAATAGCAATAAAGATATGAAGATTACTTAAAATTATATTGCATTGCAATATTGGCGTTTTATGTATCAAAATTATTTATTCAAGATAATGCTTCTATAAATTCTCTCCGATAAATTTTATCCACTATTGGCACTAACTTCTTACATATTCTCAAAGTAAAATTATTTCCTGAAATGTTAGATGATCAATGTATTCTACTCAACCAATCATTATTATCATAACCAACTAAGACACTATAATGTTATTAGCCAGCGGGTAACAAACACCACGACGTATTTTTTTGTTCTGGTAATATTTTTTCGATCTATCTTTTATTTAAAAGCATAAATATTATCACAGAAAAACAACATCATCAAACCAAAAATTAATGTCGTGTAGAGTTTTAAATTAGTGACCATTTGATATAGATGGACATACTATCCTTGTTTTTTAATTATGACAATAACGAAAAATCAGAATACTAACGTTGGTAAACTTTACCTGATGATGATTGACATATTTTGCGAAGATAATTTTTGAAATATAAATATCAAAGACAAATCGAATGTTTGTTTAGGAGACCAGCGACGTTGTACGCATGTTTAAATTGAGACTTACGATTTTATCATTTGTGGACCCTGAACGTTGAAAACAATATTCCAGAAACGTTTTACTTTGTTGAACCATTTTGGAATTAAAATATTCATTAATTAAAATATTTGCTGTACTTCGATTGATTATGTTAAAAGAAACGTTTGCTATGCTTATTTAAAAATGGAATTGTAACAACAAAAATGTAAATTGATTTCTAAAATGTTAAAGTATCTAAAAGCCCAAGCAATTAAAGACACAATTTAAATATCTTCAGTTTCAAGCCTAGGTTAGTACTAAAAAGGAGACTGACTCAGTTAAATGATTAAGTATGTATAATTGTAATTATATGTTGTTATTTATGTATGAGTATGATTTAATTTATTACATCTCGGCTTTGATGTTACGATTTTTTTCAATGTAAACGCTTTATCAACTAAACTTTTTAGATTTTATTAATCATAAAATGATTAAATATACAGAAATAAAACATTCTTTTTAAGCTATTCTTAACTTGACTCTACAGCACGCTTCAGTATTTTTAGCTAAGCTAAACGAGCAAAATTTTGTTGGAGTTTTAAAGTAGTTTCCTGAAACAGGAAGTTGTTACGTAGCTTAACATTATACAGTTAATACTTTCCTATATTATTAGGAAAATAATAATACAATAAATTATTTATAAATGGCTTACCAACTTAAATATGTATAAGATACTAATGTTTTAAAAGAATTCAGATCCAGACACGTAGTAACAAAAATATTACTAAAAGTTTGTGTTACTAACAAAATATTTATTACAATAATTAAATTTTAACAGTATGTGGTATATAAGAAAAATGTTATTTTATTGATATATTATTAATTTTACATTTTGTAACAGCTATGTAAAACACCCAAATAATAATACTTAATTAACATATTTTAATTGAAAAAAAACCGGGCCCAGTTATGTAATAGCACACACCAGAGTACAGTTCTTTACAAAGTATAACTCAAAAAACAAAAATTGAGCGACGCAGCTCAGATGAAATTGTTATATGCTTTTGCACTTTGAATACTTAATCTTTCTTTACTTCAAAAATCCAATTGCAATTTACTTCCGTAAAATATCAATATTTATTATATAAGTACATGTATAATTTGATGAATTACTAGAATTTGCTTGTATTTTAGATGTTCAATTAGAACAATTATTTATTATTAAATTAGTTTCCGCTGAAGTTATATAATTATCATTAAATAATTTCCGACTTGTCATCTGTTGGCTGGTAATTTTAGTTGAATAGGGATTTTAGTTTTAATTAATTTTTAAAAAAGGATGCCTTTTAAACAGTTTTAGTTAAAATAATTTTAAAAAATTTTATTTTGTGATAATCATTGTTTGTCTTTGACAATGTTAGTCAGTCAAGCATTTAATTATCCTAAAACAGCTAGATCTTTTATTTAATTTAAGTGTTTTTTAATAAAAAAAAAAAATAATGCTTTAACTATTTTACCTGTTTTTAAAGAATAAACAGTTCAAAAGACTATATTAATTTAATACCTTCTCTCTTTAACTTCTGGACATTATTAGTTATTAGTTGTTCACATCAGGACCGTGGTTTTGTATTTAAATTTAGTGAAATTTTTTTTAAGGAATTTAAAAAAAAAAATTATATATTTTTACAAATATTTTTAAAAAATAAGAACTAATTATAAAGTTATGGTTTAAAATAATTATAATTGAAAAAATTGATGTTAAAAATAAATTTTTTGAACATAAAAAAAAATATAAAAACCATTTTTCGTTTGTTTATGTTTATTAATTGATGGACCAATGCAGTGCATGTAACAGATTTTAGGGTTGGCAATTTAATCATGATCCGCCTGTGGTTCACCTCGACATAGGTTCCCCATGCTCGCCTTCCCTTACGTTTTTGGGACCCCGATTTTTTTACGCCCACCACGCATGGATAATTTTCTTTTGACAATTGGGAGGCAAATTGTCCTGACCAACAAAAAAAATAACACAAAATTGTTTCCCAGGGATAGAACCCAACCTGGTTTAGAAAAAGGGAATACCCTAGATAAGTGGCGGTATCAGGTGTTGTTCTTATAATAGATGTTTTAAATCTTTTTTAATGGTCCTATTTAACAATCAAGCATTAATTTTTTACTTCTTCTTACTTGAAACTTTAATATCAAAATTTCCTTTATTTAACTGGTTTGTTTTATTCTGCCCAAATTATAGCGTCATTAAACGTTTTAAATATTTAACGCTTAAAGTAAAACCCGGTTGGAAAAAGAATGAAACGGCGGATATTAACTTGTTATTACAACCAAAAATTTTTTTGGAATTTTGAAACTCGCCCAATTCAGTTGAATACATCCCGGTAAATTTTAATATTTGAGTTGAAGTAATATTCTGCAACATATCACACTTGTGTTTGAAAATTGACATAAGTTTTAAAATAATTTTCAACTAATTCTCCCGAACCTTTGTATCAAGCTTAGTCTTTTAGTTCCCAAAAATACCTTCCATTGATAAATAAAACTACATCTCTATCGAGTAAAAATAGTTTACAAAATACAAATTTCTAATGTTTTTTCTTTAATGTTTATTTGTTGATGTTTGTTATTTCTTTCACATTTTGAAGGTCCACGATGTGGTTTGGCTTATCGGTCAGTTCGATATCCGGAACAGACCGTTTCGCGCTATCACGTGGCTTACCAGATGTTCGGGCGTTCCTTATGTTGGATCACTGCCATTAAAGATATTGTTTTATATTTAATTAGTTATTTTATATTATTGAAAAACTTCTAAAATTATATTATATGATAAAATAATTCTTCACAAGGTCAAAAGATTAAAAAGTAAATTTAAAAATTATCCAGATTTTAATGTCCAAGCCACAATATAAAACTAATTGAAACTAAATTCCCAAATACCTTTTTGGTAAAAAAGGAATTGATGGAATTTAAAATCAGTTTTTGTTAAATAGAAAAAAAAATTTGGGAGAACCAAATGTTGGGTAACTATGGTTTAAAATTGGGGAGAAGGTTTAAAAGAAATTCATATCGCCATTTTTTTCCCTAAATTTTTTTTCGTGGTAAATAATTTTTTGGTCACCCCCCAATTTTCCCTTTCCAGGTGGAAAGTTGGAAAAAGCTTTTAAAAATACAATTTATTTTTTTGCTTTTCTTCCCTTTACGTATATTTTATTTTTTTTTTGATTAACTTTCGGTTTTGTAACCTTGGCCCGTTGCTTTTTCCTTTTATTTTTTAAAAAAATGAAAATTAACGTTTAAAAAAAATAGGTATTTTGGAAAGAAATTTTCCAAATTTCATTTTATTCAATTCTATAATTTTTGAAAATTTGAAAAACTTTTGTAAAAACGAATGGAATGCTAAAAATTTTCCATGATTTTTGTAAAATTAATAAAAATTATTCTTTGCTTTAAATATAATAAAACCTTTTATTTGGAAGCCCCAAATGTTTAAGAAAATTCTAATTAGATTTTTAAAGTAAATGGTTTGTAAAAAAAAAAAGAATTCATCCTTAAGGCTAAAAATTTGGGCCCGGAGAAAATTTTTTTAATTAATAAATAACAAGTTAGTAACGGTAAATGTTTAAAAATATAATAAGTTTTTTGAAATAAAACAAAAGAATCCTTTTTAAACTTTATTAAGGTAGTAGTAAAATGGAAAATTAGCCGTGTAAAAATGGCAAATATCCGGGCCTTTCCCGGGCAAGGCCGCGCCGGGCCCGAAATTTTTTTTTGATTAATTAACAAAATTTTTAAAGTGGGTAAAAATTGAAATAATTTCCTGAGTCTTTAGCTTTTAAAATTTAATTTCTGTTCAAACAGAAAAAGTAGGATAAAGCGCTTTTGGTATTTTGGTTTTTAAAATAATTAAAAAATAAAGGATTCAAAAAAAAATAATACTAAAATTTTAATGTTTTTTTTTAAAAATTTAAATGGTTTAAAAATAACATAAAAAGGTAAAATTATTTTATTAATAAATCTTTGATGTTTTTTAAATTTCTGTTCTAAAATAAATCGTTGTTTCAGTTTTTATGCGGGAATATTTCAAAAAATGACAAAAATTGAAAGTTTCAAAACCAAAAGCTTTTCGATATTCATGGACAAACCAATTTGTGAAAAAAGGATGAAATTGCTTTGTGTACCTTTTGCCAATTTTTTTACTTATTTATTTAAGTTTTTAAAAAACTTTTTAAGTTTAAAATTTTTTAAAAAATAATAACTATAAAATAAAAACAAAGACTAATGAACAAAAAGTATAATTTTAATATCATCTAATATATATTTCGGAAATTAAAAAATCTGGGAAGACCTTGTCGGACTGCTAGTATATAACATAACATGCATAATGCCGGAAAAAAACGGGAAAGAAATTTTATTCGTTACAAAAATAAAGTTTATTCAAAATGGTCACGTTGGATTCGTTTAACCAAAATTTGCCCTAACAAAAAAGAACAATAAAATTTTTTAATATTTATCATCGTATTGTATTTTTTTCCGAATATTTCTCTTTTTAGATTTAAATATTAAATGGTATAAAATAAAAATAATAATTGAGTATTAAAAAGATTAAAAATTTAAAGCGTCAATCCTTTTAATTTGTATTCTGAATGCATTCTTTTATTCCGTTTTGTCAAATAGTTTTAAATTAATTTTCGGTGCTTTTATCGATTAATTTGTTTCAATTCAATATTTAAAAAAAAATATTTTACACCAAAAAATTTGAAAAAATTATAATTATCAAACGCCTTATATATTAAATTCATTTTTTAAGGAGCAAATTAATTAAATTTTTAATATATTAAGTTTATAAAGTTAATTTTAAAATTATTCATTTTATGTGCGTAAAACTTGTGATACATAATATTTTGATTAAATAAAAACCTTAAAAGATATAACAAATTTCAAATGCAACCGGAAAAAAAGGTATTCTTTGGGAGAGGCATTTCTTTATATTGAAATTGATAAACTGTTGGATTTGTCATTTTTTACAAGTTTACAAGGAAGGTTTTGGTCGGGGAAGCTTATGTAACCCCAAATAAAGTCATCTGTAGAAGCTCCAGGAGCGTTAAATGAGCCCACTCTAGATACGCCAATAAATGTTGTTATTATGTGATAATCATAATCAGCTTACCGTCCACGCCGGACATGCCCCTTTTTTAAAACCGCTAAGCGGTTCCTCCGAGTTCTCCTTCCAGGCAAAAAACCTTTTTTTACGGTTTAAGGGTGCTAGGCAAATGCAAACGGGCAAACATCTCGGGTCTTCGGCGAAAAGGAATTAGGGCGTTCACGTTGTTTTCTTGAGGGGCGACGGTTTCGCACCTGTCTTTTCTCCCAACCACAAAAAAAACCAAAAAACAATTACTTTCCGGTTTTAATATATTCTTTTTTTATTTGAATTCGGTAATTAACATAGAAAATCATTTAAATTTTGTAGCAACCCAAAAAATTTTTCTGAAATTAAAAGAAAAATTAAAATTTTGTTTAAATAGGTCAAAATTAACTTTTTATTTTTTCTTTCCAAAAAGGTTTGTAGACATTTTAGTGAAACGGAATAGTAGAAAATGGGTATTTAATTTTTAAAAAGAATATTTTGACTTTTCAAAATGTTCTTAATAAATTCCTAATTTTAAAATTTTTAATAAATTTATTAGTAAATTATACAAAAAAATTTACAAGCTTATTAAATTAAGAAATAAACTTTGTAATGCAGTTAACTTTAATAAATATTTAAGTAATATAATTTGAAATTTTGGCAGTTATAAGTTTAATTAAATGTTGTCTTTATCATACTGCACCAAATTTGTGTTCGTTCAATACAAGTTCCATTTAATAAAATTAATTATTTTAAAAAAGGAGGAAGGATTTTTTTGGTTTCTTAAATTGTTTGACTTGAAAAATTTCTTTTGTACCCAATCCGGCAATAGTTATTTTCCAATTTTTAAATAACCCGGTAAAATTAAACCTTTTAAAAAAAATTTTAAAGAAATTTTAGTCCAAAAAAAAGTTTATATTTTGGGGGTCGAGTTACTATTTTGGCTTTGGCCGGGCATCCTGTTTTTTATTTAATAAGGAACCTTTTTACCTTTTTCGTAAAATAAAACCGACCAAGAATTTAAAAAAAAATTTTTAAAAATAAAATTTTAGTCAATAAAAAATTTTGACCATTTTAATTCCCCGAAAAAAAAATAACCTTTGGTTTCTTTTAAAAGGTTCTAGAACATTTTTTTTTTAATGAGGACCTTTAAAATTAAAATGTTCAAAAGTTTAAATACAAATTTCAAAAAAGTTTTTAATTTAAAAAATTTGCAAATTGGGTTTTTTAATTTGGCATTATATATTTATTTCCAATTTTAATTGCCACACCACAAGAACCAAAAAATTAAATTTAAGGTTCCATATTTTAAATTTTAAACCGGGGGAGGCCTTTTAAAGGGAGATTCTGGGGGGACCCCCTGTTTTTTTCAAAGTATGTTTTGGGTTTGTTGTTGGTCCCTTTTACTGGGTCAAGACTTAAATTTTTAAAAGGGTAAATCCAGGTTTGTCAATTTATGGGTCGGTGGTTTTTTAGGTGGCCGATTTTTTTTTATGATAAAAAAAAAAATTAATTTTTTAAATGGCCGATTTTTAATTAAGAAGATTTTTTTAATTTTTTCGTGAGGTTACGATCAATCCCGACCCTTTGTTTATTTTACGTTGAGTTTGGGGCCATAACCCAACTGAAAAAATACCTTTAATTTTTTTTCTTCCTTTCTTATTTATTTTCAAATTAAGGAAAAAACGGCTCCCGTTTAACCCCACATTATCTTTTTTGAATTTAAACTTCTTTAACCCATTAAACAAAAAAATGTACCAGTGGTTGTAAATTTTTTTTTAAACAAAAAAAACCCTTTTTCAAATTGTTTGAAAATAAAACTGGGGCTAATCGAATTTTGGTTTTTTTTAAACCCAAAAAAGGTATTTAAATTTTATTAAAAATTTTTTTATGTTTTTCCGGATTTGGTTATGGGCACAAAATTTTTAATTTACCGGTTTTTTAACTAGGCGTAATATCCGATGTTGGAGCGTAAAAAAATTAGATTTTTTAAAAATTTTATGTAATTTAAACAAATTTCAGGGTCCTCCTTCAAGTTGGACTTTACATATCTCGCAACTATTTAAAGATTTTTTAATTTTTTTTTTTGAAAGCTAAACGATCCTATTCTGCTTTATCAAATAAAATTTTTTTCTTTCTTAAAATTATAAAAAATTTTGAAACGGATTATCTTTTTCTTTGCTTTAAAATTTTTCCATTAAAAAATAAAATAATTAACCAATCTGAATGAAATTGACCGCGTTTCAGTATAAGATAGGAGGGACATCGGGGAACTAAGTATAAGAGGCTTTTGTAGTAAATAAGTGCCATCAACGGACCTTTGTTTATCTGGGATTACTTATAGATGACGTATGATCAGTTTTTAACTCCAATGATATCAAAGAAGGGTACATTTTAAATAATTTTTTTTGTTTCTCGGAGATACGAAAAACACAAGCCAAACAGAAAATGTTTTAACTTCAACAAACTTTACTTGTGTTCATTTATACTGTATTTTGCCGTATGTTGAGATCCAAGTTAAGGAATTAAAATAAATCTTTTATGTGTTAAAATTTTATTAACCAATTTTGACAAATAAATTGACTAATAAACATTTTTTTTGTTTTTTTTGGTTCACCAGACTATTATTTCCATGAAAAACCTGATAAAACGGAAAGAAAGCAAAATATCATATAATCAAGTTGCCGGATTAGTTATTCGCGATAAAAAACAAAACCCTTTTTTAAAATTTAAATGACTAATAAAAAATTCGGGTTATTAGTCTAAAGAACAACCGCCAGACGTATCCGAGTATGTAAGAAGCATTTTGTTTATATTGCTAAACTAAAAACATGTTGGATTATTTTTTATTTTCGGGCAACGAGCACTGCCCCCCTTTAGGCAAAAAAAAATTATTACCAACGCCCTTGCTCAAAATGGGGATCATTGCTCTGCCTCCGTAGACAGAGGTTTAGCCTTTTTTACCCATTAAAAACTGGTACGGTGCCTCAAACAAACACGGGTTTTACAACCCTTTTAAATTAGAAAGGCACCGCGGGGTACCGCCCTTCAACCACCCTTTTTAATTTTGTACAAAACTTTCCCATTAAAAAAGCTTTCTTTATCTTTTATATTTATTTAATCTTCAAAGTCCCCTATCTCAAAAAAACGTCGAGTTTATGTAATTTATTTGTATTCTAAATGGCCTTATAAAGGAAATATTCCCAAAAATTTGGGAACAAAAATTAATGATTTATGTATTTGTTTGTTAATTTCGGGGTCAAACAGGAAATTATAATGGTCTTAAAATGTTCAAAATAAAATTTATTTACGGACATCCACACATTATTTTTGTAGATGCTTTTAAAAACCAAAACTCTGGAATAAATTTATACAATAAACGGAAAATTAAACAAGGTTGTATTATTATTTGTTGGCCTATCCATCATATAGGCTTTCTAGAAAAAAGTATTATCCAGCATATTGTTTGAATTGGGCTATCCTTTTAATATTTTGGATTGTTCTCAAAAATATATTTTTTTCAAATTATAAATTAAAATTTTATATTTTCGATTAAAAATAATTTCTGTCTTATCTTTTGAAAAATTTAAACAAATTTTTTTTTTTTTTAATTTATGGGATAACGGGGATTTAACGGTTTAGAAGTAAATTTAAAAGATTTTGAAAAATTTAAACAATATTGTTTATTTTTTGCTGAAGAAATTTTCCCGGTGATATTTAAACGATTTACTTACTCATTATAATTATCTATTTCTTTTCAATATTGTAGTAATTTAACTTTAAATTTTTAATATTTTTTGGTTTCTTCTTGTTATTTCGTGAGTTGAACAAGATGTGTGCAAGCATTAAAAATCTATTCATTATTCATGTACCGGGGTTGAAATTCCTTGGTTCGAACAGCAAACGATATTTCGGTGGAAATTCATAAGAGTTTCCGTAAGTCGAAACCAATAGGAATAGATTAATTTTTAGAACCAAAATAGTTTTTTTCTTTTATTAACATTTCACGAGAGTTAAAGGGTGTTTTCCCCTGCTTTCGGAAAAAGGCCCGCGTGGTCCCCAGACGGTCCCGTGAAAAGGGACAACACCGGCAATTTTCAATTTACTATAACTTGAAGTGTAACTTTAATTTAATATTTCTTTGCCGTTGCTCCCCAACACCCATTGGACCAGGTAACAGATATGGTCTAAAACCCTAATGGAAAGGTTGTATTGGGGGCTAGGTCCAGCGGGACTATCACGGGCGTGATTATCAAAATTTAAAATCTTTGTAGCCTAGTGAACGGCCACCGTTTTCTTTAAGAATCTGGTTCTTTTTATATTATTTAATTAGGTTGGGGTCAAGTCCGAGGATGCCTTTAAACGACAACATAACGATTATGGTTTGAAAAATCAAAAATGGGACGTTGTGTTCCAGATTTTTAAAAGTTCAGGTGGACCTAATTCATCAGCGTTATCTATTTAATGCTTATCGAGAACTCTTCTACTACTTTTTAATAAAACGTCTACAAATTGGGAATTTTACTCAGACATCCAATTAACAATAAATTAATTTCTTCTCATTTGAACCAAAATATAAATATTTCGGGCTAATCCAGTGTTATTTAGAAGAGCACCGGTGTAATAAAACTAGAACCTTTCAAATAAAGTTTTGGGTCATATTCCATTAAGTTTGTTAGCCACAACAGTCCCAAGGAGATTGTTGAAAAATAATAACATTTTTGTGGTTGACGTGACTATTTTCTTTTCATAATTTGGACGGAGAACTTTGAACAAATTAGTAAAAAAGCATACAAAGTAAAACCAATCTTTCAAATTTTGTTGAAGTTTTGTTACGAATTTGGTTACCGACAAAACTTTATGGTTTAATTTAACATTACGTTCGGATATTTTTCTTTATGAACTTCTTTTCAAAACCATAATTTTTAACATTAATGTAAATTGTTTATAAGTTTTGAACATAATTTGAATTAAGAGAATTTTGGAATACAAAGATAATATGCAGAAGAAAGTCAACGTTCGTCTTTAATCCTTCCAACACTAGGTAAGATTTTGATTTCCGGGCTGTAATATGTCATAGTGAGTCCGTGGGTTTGATCTATGTTGTCAATGATGGTTTAAGATATTTTTAGCTTTTTTAAGAAATCAAATTTAGAAACAAATCATTTCAAAAATGACTTGCTTTGTTTGATATCATCACTTACAGTTAATAAAAATAATGTAAATATTTGAAGACAACGTCTTTAAATTGTTAAAGAAGGATCTAAAATTGTGTTTTATTGCCGCTCACCCCGTCTCCATAACAATCATAAGAAAAGGGGGGTATTATAAAATTTGTTCCCCCTCTTCCTATTATTTTGTTACAACATTCCCATTAAAATCTCACCAAACTAA
This sequence comes from Lamproptera curius, assembly GCA_029286875.1. Taxonomy (NCBI): domain Eukaryota; kingdom Metazoa; phylum Arthropoda; class Insecta; order Lepidoptera; family Papilionidae; genus Lamproptera; species Lamproptera curius. The sequence goes on from JAGSMT010000157.1 coordinate 737,392, forward strand.
TACGTTTTGGTAATTTTTTTTTCAATAACGTCCTTTTCGGTTTTTGGCATGGAATTTGGGTTTTTAATTTTAAATTTAATTTTTAATAAATCCCTTTATTTTAATTTTTAAATAAAATTTATAAATCTTTGTTTCTTTAAACATTTTATCTGAAAATAAAATTTAGTAATAATTTACAAGTAAATCAATTTACAAAAGAGGGTAAGCCTTTTTTATAACAAAAATTAAAATGAAATAAATTAAGGCCAACATTTAAAGTGTAATTTTTTATTACATGTGGCTCCTTTGCGTTGGAAAACATCCTTCTAGAAAGTTGTTGTTTAACAAGCTCCAGACTGTCCGTTGCAAAGACCAGGACGTATAGTTCACCTAAATTTTTTTCATTTCGTAATGCTTTTCTCCTTCAACAAAAACCATTTTGGAAAATTTTTTGATTCAAATTATAATGAGACTATGTGTATGTATGATTATACAATGAATGTTGTTTTTATTGCTTTTATTGTTATAAAAACAATACAAAACACCAGACAGTATACAAATCGGCCGTCTAAGGTACGTGGTTTAAACACAAAGTAAAGAATTTTAAACCCCATTGCCAAGATTTATTTTCTTTATTTAAACTATTGTAATATGCCATAGTATTTTTTCTTTGTTTACTTGATTGGCTTTAAAGAAATTTTGGAAGAATAAATGTAGTGTTTGATGTTTTATCGTAGAAATTAAAAGACGATTTCATATTTAAAATAATATAACCTAAATAGATTTGAAGAAATGGCGTCGTATTTGACGTATTGGTCGACTGTCATAGAATTGACATTTAGGTGACAATTCATCAATTGAATATAATGTTATTTGTCCCTTAGGTTTTCAATGTTTACATGATTGATTTGAAGAACCAAGATAGGGACAAAGTTTTCTTATTCCGAAAATCAAGGTTGTGGGAAAAACATTAAGGGGTTTAACAAGTCAGTTAAATAATTTTTAAAATATTTACTTTAATGTTAAATGTATTTCTAATTAATATTTGTATGTACCAATAAATTAAGCATGTAAAAACTAGAATACTTTTTTTGACATGCCGGATAGTGAAATAAAGTTAAGTTCGACTGCTTATCTGTCCGACTGGCGGTACAAAACTAAGAAATGACGTTCTTAAAAAAATATTAATTTATTGGCAAAAATAAGAGCATTTTTTCATAATTGTGATGTTTTTCTACCGATACACTATGAATAAATGGGTTAATTATTTTTACATTCTTGTTTCCCATTCGCAGCAGCTTTTGAGCATTTTTGCTTTTTCATTTTTTTCTTTTGAACGCGCAGCAAAATCTTTTCTGAGAATTTTCAACACTTTGAACTTTTTACTGAACATTTGAAAAAAGGAAGATTACTAGAAATTCATCATGGGCCTTGTTTTTTTGCATTCTGGTAAACCAAAAAATACATTTCGTATCAAATTTTTTCCAAACCCAAATTATAAAGTTCCACCACTATTTATATTAAAAAAGTAACATGAATGTGGGTTGTTTGAGATTTTTGAAACCAAAAAAACTTTTTTTTGTATTTATAAAACCGTATATATTTAATTAAATTAATAAATTTACAAAGGGGTAATTGACGGGTTTTATATTCAAAATAAATAAAAACGAATTGGGATGCAATTACTTTGCAGGATAATTTAATAATTTTGTATAGTTTAATAAGTATGTTAATAATATTAGATAACATTTATTTAAATGGGATTATTAAGCAGTTGTCAAAATAATAATTCTATTAAAATAGGTTAGTGACAAGCTATCTTAAGTTAATGTAATGCAACTACAACTTATAGTCAATTACAAAAATTGATCATTTTGTTTTCCAGAAAGGAGTTTAATATGCTAATATTTAGTTTAAAATACTCAAAACAGACGCACTCATTACTTTGAAATTGCATATTTTGGGCAAAAGCCCTTGTTTTTGCTTTTAAACGTTTTATAATAACAGTTCGTAAATATTAATCGATTATTTAATAGTTAATTGTTTATGTTTATATTAATTTTGTAATCCTAAATGAACAATGTACTTACTGCTTTCGATATCTCTCAAATAATAAGGGTTCAATAAAATACCTATTTATGTTCCCAGTTCATGAAGCACATATTTTCTAATCTTTAGGTTTAAGTTACCTAAACCAATTTTGGTTCCAGGTCGTTCAACAAATCATTTGATCCTTGCATATTTTTCCCCACTTGGCACGATCGTTTTTGGGGATTATATGAAATTGAAACGGGTTTTGTAGATTATATCCGCAATTAAAATTTTGAGACTTTACTTTTAGAAATTTGTTGGGAATTTAAAAGCTGGGTCATATTAGCCAATATTTGTTATATGGTTTGGTTGTTCTTTATTGCATGAATTAATTATTAATAATAAATAACATATACAAATCATCTATACATCGAGATAAGAGAACGTTACTAATTAAATTAGTAATAAAGCAAAACAATTGTGTTAAAAAACAAAATTTTCGAGAAGAATAAAAATTATTATTTTTGGAGTTCCAAAAGACCTTTCCAAATTTTTATGGTACACTTTTATGCACCCAATGGAATTTTATTTTCGAAATTTTTACAGCCTAAATTTAAAAACCAAAAACAACGTAACAAATGGTTTCCGGGATTGGAACCCAGACCCTCCTTTATAAACTACCCAAGACAAGGCGGTTTTTATTATTTCTTTGAAAATAGGACCATTGTTTTTCTATTTCGTAAACTTTATAGTTATTGGACAGAAAATTAAAAGATTAAAGGTTTTTTATTTAAAATAAATGTAATTTTAAAAAACGAAAACAAAAATAACCCCAAATTTCTTAATCAACAAGGTTAACAAAAAGTGCATTGTTCATTTAAACTTTAAACATCAATTTTGAACGGAATTAAAATTGCCGGGAAAAAATAAAACCTTGTTCCATGGATTCTAACGGGTTTCCCCTCGTTCATACTTTAAAAAATTTACGCCGATGTTAAATAAAGTCAAAATTTTGCCTTCCCAAAGGGGGGAGGTACTAATTCAATTTAATTTTTTTTAAATTTTTAAATTCCTTTTGCCCTTAGGGGCTGATTTTATATTTTTTTTAAATTAAATTTAGCCGGGATTTTTCTGTTTTTTTAATTTAATAATAGTTTAAAATTTTGAAATGAAAATAAATCATAAAAGTGGAATTGGATTAAATTGCAAACGCTGGATCAACCTTAAGAGAAAGACTTAAACTATTTCACATATAATTGTACTCCTTGCCTTGTCTCACAATAGCATATCTATTTTGTCTGCAAGAGCATATCTATTTTGTAAGAAAATAATTAAATAATTAATGCAAACATTTTTAAAATTAAAATGAGGAATTTAAGATCATTTAAAGTAATTGGTAAATTTACATAAGTTGCTAATCCTTGAATCCAAATCTTTTTCATTTTTTTATTTTAATTATTATTCACCGAAACAAAGGTTATATTTTTTCAAGAAATTGTTTGAAAATAGTTAAATTATAAATGTTATTTATGAAATTCTGACAAGTTTTACATCATCGTCATACTGAATACATTGTTAGTTTACATACGTGTTTTTATTAAATTCATTTTATTGTTTGGCCAAAGACGATGAATATTTACATTGACGTTCATAGTGAGAAAAGTATAAATAAAAAAAAAGTAGGGGCGTAAGGATGAATTTTTACGCTTAAATTTTAATATTGATCTTTTAAAAGTGGGGTTCATATATTCCTGGTTTATAAAACGTTTAAATCAATGAACATCAAATTTACCATAATAAATTTTTTTTATATCTTGATTAGTTTTGCAAAAAAATATATTAATATAAGAAAAAAATAATTTATTGCGAACTGCCTAATCTTTTGAAATTGAAAAGAATATTAGTAGTCATTTCTAATGAACTCTTTTCCACAATTTTAATTGAGCGAAGTATGCTATAAATGCGTGACAACTATATTATTTTGGGCATTCAGATCTGAATTGTTATCGGTGTGCTGCCCTTATCGTCCTTAAAAGATATTCTAAAAAAATTGATAAATGGAAGATCTCAAAAAAAAAAGGAAAAATCGAGTTTCTTAAGAAGCGGCTAACCCGGGTTGAAAATTTAGTTTTTATGTTAGCGTTTTTCCGTTTTATAAAACAAAATAGGTTGTGTATTTTGAACGAAAAAAATTAAATGGGTTCGTTTTTGTAATGTGAATTGGAAAGCATTGCCAAACAAAAAAACTATTCAAAGCAAAAAGAAATGGTTGGCGTTTAAAACCGAAGCTTGAATGGGGGTGGTGTTGGGAGTACCTTGCAAACCCGTGTTAATTTGGTTTTAACGGACCAATGCAGTGCATTGACTTATTTTGATTTTAGGGCAGTATATGCATGATTTTTGGTATACGCTGGTTAAGGTAATAAGGCGACCTTTACTATTTTTGAATTTATTAGTTTTATTACAAATGGTTGCTAAGTTCTTTGGCTAATAACTTTTTTTAGCCGAAAAAATATTAATGCTGTGTTTCTATACAATAGCATTACTTTAATTATTTTGTTTTGCAATTAGCTGATATATTAGTGTTACTATTTAGGCATAACAGTATTATATTGGGAATAAGATTATTTGTCGTTTAAAAAATTTATTGGAATCAAAAATAATAATAAAGAAGGGAAGAATTTTGAAACTAATTAAAATATGATTCGAATATGGATTTGTTACGATGACATTTTTCTTTGGTTTTAATTTTGATTTGTTATTTTCAAAAATTTTTATTTCAAGGAAACAAGTAAAACAAAGTTAAAAACTTGTCCCTTACATTCGTGGAATATGAAAAACCTTTCAAATTCAGAACATGAACTGAGATTTTGGGGGAATTCACATCGACTTAATTTTTCCCAAGTCGGGTTCGAATTTAAAAAGATAAAGGTTAACAAAAATAAATTATCCTTTGCTTTTATGTATTGTTTTAATATGAGGTGTCTGACCGCCTTCGTCTGGTAAATAGGTAACACTCCCCGAATCTTGGGGGAGTAGGAAATCTCCCAGGGACATGACCAATGGGACAAAAGGAAAAGAGGTCACCCAACCATACCGAATGTTTCCGGCCAGGCCCTCTCGACTAAAGGGGGCCTATTGAAATATTGACACCCTTTCTCCCACGACTTTTCTTTGGCTGGAAAAACGGGGGGGTAGAGTTCCCACCCATTTGACAGAATAAAAAATTTGGACAAAGCGAGAACTTATGGGGAATGGGGACCCTGTCCTAATCGACCAGAATACTAAATGATTACGAAATTTTTTATAAAGATGATGTGAGGTGTATTTAATAATAAGATGATGTATGGCGTATTAAATACCAAAATACACCTAGCTCTACGCTTTTTTTAACCGACTTCGTAATGAGGGTATCTATGTATGTATGATCAAATCTTATAAGGACAAATTTTACCACCTGTAAAATGGATCTTGTTGCCGTAATCTTGTCAAATAAAAAAGCAAATAAATCTAATAACGGTTCAGCAGAGTAAAGGTTTTATTTGGCGGTCGCGATGACAAAAAACGTTATCGAAATTGAAGTTAGTCATATTTGAAATTTAATTTTTAGAATTTTTTCGAAATAAATAGTTCTCAATACATCTCTCGAAACCTAATATGTGTTTAGATACATAAATTTGTGTGTAGATACTCGAAACGAGCAATAAGTGGTTTTTTTCTAATAAATTTGTAATTTTTAACTGTGTGGGGATAAAATAAGAGTTAAAATGGGAATTCAAGTAAATATGGAAATTCATCATGGTTTAGGTCAAAACCGTAAAACTTTATGTCTAATGATAGGCACGTAAAATAAAAACATCTCAAATTTTCCCTTTCCGGACGGATGGCAAAAGTAAATAATACCGATAAAATCCTTTTGAAATTTTTATGGGTTTGGGAAAAAAATGAAAAGTATTTGTTTTTTTTTAAGTCTCTTTACAAAAACAGTTACAAACAAACGCATTAATATAAATGTATGATTATGCTGCAGTGTTTTAAATACTTTATACAACTTTTTTAACGAATGAAAGTTAAAAATAAAGTTATACATATTCCATTACGTTAGTAAACCCAATCTTTTCCCTGAATAACTTTTTGACGACGACCCTTTTTTGTTCCGGTCCTGTAATTCGGCGGAAACTTTTAATATTATAAAACAAACAATCCAAATCAAAGCTACCAAAAAGTTGTTAAATGTGTTTTTTTACAAAAACTGGTTTTATAAAAAAAAGTTTTCCTTTTAACTATATTGAAATTTTTTCAGTGATAGAACAAAAGATTTGATTTGGACATTTTTAGTGATTTTATTTTTTTGAGTATGTATGAAAGACTTAATAATAACACGTTAAATTTGCCAATGCTATTTTTCAGCTTTTGTTGTGTATCAAATAATATTTTCAATTTTTTATTTTTAATTCCTTATAACCTTTCTTAAAAAAACTGATAATAAAAGAACAACATACAATAGTTAATACTGTTAGTTCTTCTCGATCCACATTTTTAATGAGACCAAAGGCTATCCCTACTTCCTGCATTGTGAAAAAGGGACAAAACAAGTTTTTTAACCCGTTTTATTTTATTTAAACGATATTTTTAATTAATAAAAAGTATTTTCCAAAATACACCTTCCTATCGGTCTTTAAACGACTTCGTAACGAGGGTATCTATATATGTATGATCAAATGTTATAAGAAGCTTCAATTTGCACGGCATCTTGTAAAATGAATACCTTCAAAGCAGTAAAATCTAATTACGGAGTCAGCCGAGCTGAAGGGAGGGATAATTAGGGGCTGATGACAAAAAAATCGGTTATTGAAATTGAAGTTAGTCTGTTGTTTTTAAAGTTAGTTATATTTGAAATTGAATTTTTCAAATTGTTTCGAAATAAATAGTTCTCATATAATATAACTAATATAAGTGCAGAAAGATAGAAATTAATTCCTGAAGCAATTATCAATAACAAAATAAAAATCAAAAAGTATTTTACTCGTTTTCAAAAAGAGATAAAATTTTACATTTACAAAACCCCTCCAATGTATTTATAATACGGAAAAAATATCAACCTTATAAAATTTTAACGTGATACAATTTTGGACATTAAATAAAATTTATATATTCATATAAAAGTTTAATTAAGTTTGATCGAAAAAATATGTCCTTACATCAAATCGATAGATAAAAGAAATTACGCGTTGGGGAAGTTTTATAAAAAGATTTTAAACCTTCAAAAAAATAAGAGTTCATTGGCCTTAATTTAGTTTTCGAAATTCTGTTATTTACGTGAATACTAGACGTAATGGATATAATAATAAGGATGCCCGTAAAATTTAAATCTTTAGGAATAGTATTTTAAATCCTACAAACCTTGGGTAAGTCCCCCTCTTTTTCAGCTTTTTGCGTCTGTGGTTTCCTTTGGGGCACAAGGAAGTTTCGAAAGACAAAATATTTTAAAAGGGTGGAAAAGGCAAAAGGGGATTGAAAAATTTATGGAAATTCCAATTGGCCCGACTTTTTTAGATAAAAAAAACTTGTGTTTTTCTGTATTTTGTTTAAACTGTCGGGATAAACAAAGAAATTTGAAATGGGATTAAAGAAAGTGGGGTTCATAAAATATTGTAACCAAAACCCTTTTTTGTGTAAAAAAAAAACACTAATTTATTTTTCAATTTAATTTTCTTTTCCAAGAAAAAAGGGTAAAAATGTTAAAAAAATAAAATTCCCTTTTAAAAACAAATAAAACTTTTTTAAAAAAAATAAAAAAATTTTTTTTTTTTTTAATTTCTTTTCCTATTCAAAAACCCACGGGGGAGGTCAGTATTAAACCCATAAAATTTTTAATAATTAAAAGTTAAAATAATTATATTTTTTCTTAAGTAAACCCAAAACTTACCAACACGGGACGACTCTTTTTTTTTTAAAACGGGAGAAATTAAAATGGAAAGTTAAACCATAGAATGGCAATCCGTATGCCAACCCTTTCTACGAGAAATGGGGGTCCGTTTTGGGAAATGTTTGGCTGGGTTTTACAAACAGCAAATTTTCCATACCCCAAATGCAAATGATTTTTCCCACAACGGTTTGTAAAAAAATTTTTACTTACCTTTTTTTGATTTGGGGAGGGGAAAACAAAGTAAAAACAATAAAATGAAGCCCAAAGTTTGTATTGAATTTTTAAAAATATTTTTAAAATATTTTTAAATTCAACCCAAGAATTTTGTTTGGGGGAAAAAGTGTTTGATAAAAATTTTATGCTATTTTTTTTATTTTAAATTTACTTTCTCTTAGTATTTATAAACCCTTTTTAACAATTTTTTTTTAAGGGTTTTTTTAAAATGTTTGGGTTTTTAAAGAAATTTAATTTAAATTTATAAAATTCAAAAATAAAATGTTTGGCCTAAATTTTAAAAAATGTTTTTTTTCTTTTTAAACACATTTTTTAGAAAGTGGCAAATTTAAAAATTTATAATAAAATTTTAATTGTTAAAAAATTATTAATAACTTTTTTTCTTTAACAGATTTATTTTTAAAAGGGTTTTGTTTTAAAATTTGAGAATTTTGATCGGCCATGTTCAAAAAAATGAATTTGTTAAGTAAAATTATTTGCTTTTAAATTTTAATTTAATTTAACAAATTTTTAATTTGAAATAGAAAAATTGTTTGGTTTTTATTTGAAATTTATAATTTTTTTTAATTTATTAAAACTTGTTTGAACCTGAAAAAAACAACGATTTGAAAAAATAGATTTCGTTTTTTTGTTCTAAACGCAAAAATTTTAAAAATTTGATTTAAGATTTGTGTGTATTTGAAGTGAAAGCCTCTAATTGTACTTTAAACAAACAATAATAAAAAAAGACCTAAAAGAATCTTTTGGGTTCTTAAACATAAAAAAATTTTAAAAATGGAAATGAACGGTGTCGTGTTTTTGATAACGCCTTAAGAAAACTTGATTTGGGAAAAAATTTTACCGCTAAAAGAATATAAACGGAACTTAAATCGGAATAGTTCTTTTGCATTTTAATTAAAAAAGCAAAATTTTTTAAACAGGGAAAAAAAAACCATACAATCCCGACGCCACCAAACCAGAAAGGGGTTTAAATAACTTTCCACTTAAGTTAAAAAAAACCTATCGGCCCGGTTCCCACCGGGCCCCCGATAAAAATTTTTAAACAAGCCCTACCGGGTCGAGGGCTGCCCCGGCCCTGAAGGAACCGCGGGGGAAAAACCCGGTTTCTTCCGGGGGTAAAAGGGTGGAACCTTTGAAGCCCAAATAGTTTTAAAAGGTCATTTAAAAAAAGGATTAAAAATTTTTATTTGGCAACATTTTCTTTTATTTTTTAACAAATAAAAATTTTTACATTTCAACATTTGTTTTTAAGAAAAAAATTTCACTTTTGAAAATATGTTATTTTTTTGTTCTTTTGAATTTCCCGGGTATTTTTTTAAAAAAGTTTAGAAGAAGACTGGGGCAAGAAAATTATCGAAATTTAAAAGGTTAAAACTTTTTGTTTAGTAAAAGCAAAAATATTTTAACAAAATTAAAATGTTTAAAATTTACAAATCCTTCCGGTATAATAATATCAATAATATACGCTTCCAGAAAACACGAATCGTAGTGGAATATCGCTTAGTGAACAAGTTAAAAAAACTCTGTCATAGATTTATCATGACGGCTGTATCGTGTTTTTTGCACTGCGATACGATCAGTTGAGAATACTTGAAGTTTGGGAAAATATTTTATCCAATTTAACTAAGTAATAGATAAATAAATGATGAACATTTTTATCTAAAATGTTGTTCTATTTAAATATGAACATTTGTTAACAGTTAAGTAAAAAAAACTTGCAGAATTTTTCATCACGTGATATAATATAAAACCAATAACAATTTTCGACACTTTGCGCTAAACACATAGTATTAAGACATAAAAATGAGAACTTTTCGTTCTTTAAACCTTTGTGAATTTAAAAATAATAACTTTATCGTCTGCGGTGATCTATTTTCTTCATCTGTTATTGTGATGAATGTATAGTATATAAGGAAATTATCAATTCAGAAGTACATAGAGTGCTCTTCTTTTTCGAGGGACCGTCTGGGTAGTACCACCATGCTGCGCGAATTAGGGTTAGTTAGTTAAGCGATAAGCGCGTTTCTTTTTCGTGTTGGTTTGGGCGCTATGGTGGAAAATAGATGATCAATGCGTTGTCATAATCATCTATAGCTGATATTACAGATGTTCAGTGATATCAACCATTTCGAAATGCAATCTATATATCGAGAACAGTTCATTCCTTGAGTAGTGAAAGGTAGGTGCAACATTATTACTATTTTAAAAATACTAGTTGGAAAATTTTAATTATAGGACAATGATGTTATAGCAATCATTCTCTATCCCATAAAAATATTTTTCAAAAATTACAAAATATTTTTTACCCATCATTTCTGTAAAAAGTAAGCAAGGCTTCCCAAAAAAAAAAAATTGTTGCTAGAACAAACAGGACCGACTTTAAAACTTTTAAAAGGATAATTAGTAATTTTACTAGATATAGGTGTAATAAAGCTTTTTGTATCCTTGATAGAGAATATGTTTTTTTTTCAATTTATTGTTTAAAGAACTTGTGTGTGGCAATGATATAATTAAAAAATAACAGAAGAATTTAAAAAATTAAAAGAGCATCTCTAACCGTTTTAGCTATGGCAAAATATTATTTGTAAAGCTTAGTTAATGTTAACCAGTATTATAATCAAAATCCCTATACTTTTAAATACATTATACGTATCCCTATTATATATATGCTATTTTTGATTCAGAATTCGATAGCTTTTTTGCATATAAAATTGTACAACTTTTTCTTGCACTTCTACGGAACTTCTACTACTTGACGAATCATTAGTTACTCGCTAGTCTACATATTTATATTCGGCATAAGCATAACAAAGGATGATAATAATAATATATAGGTACAATTATAAATTCCTATATTTAGATGATTATAATAGAACTAACATAAATGATTCACAAGCTAGCCAAATAAGCAATTTGAACACAATTTCCAATACCCTACTCTATCCTCCTCTATTGTCATTGTCTTTGAATTTCCATAATAATAAATATGCAAATTTCTGCATTAAAATATGATATGTGGACTGTCCTTCCGTGTACTATACAAATTTTCTATGCATATTTCGGAATGATACTGTTTAAGTAAAAAATAAAAAGTTTTATCCAATTAATTTTTGCCAACAAAAAATAGATCGAGTCACAAACAATTTTGTTTTTTTTTCGTTTAAATTATAGGACCCCTAACTGATTCATCGTCTATTGCCAGATTTTATTTACGGTTTAGATCTCTACATCACTTTCTTGCAGTCAACGGGTTTTATGACATTCTCTAACACTACTTTAAAAAGCTTTGAGAAAATGGTGCTGGCCTATCTTAATGAAATATGAGGGTTGTGTAGCTATGATACCGGGTTCAAAACGATGGAACCCTTTCAAATTCGGCACCTACTCAACCGCAAAGTAATTTGATCAATTGTGATCGATGCAGTCGTACTCAGAGTACATCTTAATTTTCTGTGGCACTATAGCCGTTCTTGTAACTTCTATTCTCTCGTGACTTCTTTTAACTGTTGTACAGTACGTTGGCTTATTTAATGGGTGAAAATAATCGAATTTAAGGCTAATTTTGCAATATCCTCCTTTTTAAAGAAACAATGTATCTTATGATGTTTCCTAGATTTTTTTCACTGGGGAACTACAGACAATGGTTTTTTATAAAAGTTGAAAATGGTGATTATCTCAAGATATTCGGATTTGTTATTTAATACTATTCAGTTATTATCTGTATAGAAAAACATTTAGAATAAAAATTAGAGAAGGATTTTTTTTGAAAACCTGAAACAATTAAACAGTTTAGAAAATTATTTTGGAAAGAATAATACGTTAACGAATTAACACACTAAATATTAAATAGTGGTATTTACATTTTTGATAGAAAATATTTTATTATTAAGATTTGTGATAGAAAATCTGTTCTGAATATAAATCTTATCATAATTTGGAGTCTCAACGGTTATGTAAGATGTAAGTGCAGTAGGTTCTGTAATCAAAGGCGTGTAAGCAAGTTAATTTTATTAAAGATATATTTAGCAAAACACATCAATAATTATTCTTTGACCGAAACTATTTTACCAAAAGCCTGATATTATGCCTATGAGACGTGATGCGGTTCGGGTCTGACAAGTTCGTCTTTGGGCGGCTTAGTATGTAAATTACCAACCGTATTGTGTCTTGTACCATACGATGGGTGTGTGTAACACACCGTCTGGTAACACAACGTGAAGGATTATTGTGTTCTTTAGAACGTTGTAAGATGCCTGTCTATATTCACAAAGCTGACTGTCTAAGTTGGTTCTGCTGTGTAAGATCTACAGCAGCTTTCTCAACGTATCCACATGGAACAAGTGTAACAATGTAACTCATAATGTGTTACTCTCACTCGCAATTAGGTAAATTAAGACATGCTGGCATAAGTACACGTAAACTGTGTGCGTTTCATTACCTAAGTTATATTTGAAAAGATGTATAAATGTAATAAAATAAAAAGTAGGAAAACTATGATATACCAATTTAATTTGCCGTAGATATTCTAATAAATAAAAATTTACTTTCCTTAGTATTTAGTTCTTCAGTACACTTTAAATTATGCATATATATACAGATTTATACATATTTTGTAAGGGAAAATCTTACTAGACCATCTGTTATGTAATTATTTTATCACATACGATTTAACATTTTAAGACGGGAATTATATTTAGAACGACTTTTTAAACGATTATTTATTAGGGCATTTATGATAACGTTTTTTCAATGAACCTTTGCCAGCATTATCGATATAGGTTATATCTACAGCAAACAAACACATAAACCTTTTGATGTACAATTATAACTGTTAAATATAGTTATATACCATTGAAGAGAAAACTTCCTTAGCCGCGTCAGATACTCTTTGTTAATGGAAATTCCTGAAGGCTCGCATGACCGACATGCTGCTGACAAGAGACGCCTTTTGGATAAGTTTTTGATGGCTTATACCAATACATCGTTCCCTATTAGGCATATGTATGTGTACTTTATATGATCCAAAGATATGTATGATATAAGAGAAAATAAATGTTCTTAGTGAAAAGTTTAATGGGTATATACAGCAATGCACACTATTGCAGTTGTACTATTTTTTTTTCTATATTATTTGATCAATGTCATAATTCTTCAATTGAATTGATCAATTGCAGAATCATGATGCAGTACATTGTTCATTTTTATAGTATCAATAGATGTTTTATCGTTTGCTAAGTCTTCACTACCGAGTCCCTTAATAATTTACAATTTAACTGTAAAACTATTTTCTTCTTTATGATTATTTACGACTGACGTTATTTATTGAATGCAGTATTCTCTACTTTTGACATATCATGTAGATAAATAAGAGAAAAAGTAGATAGTTTTGGCATAGGGAAATTAATTAAGGAATGTATACAGTTGAGATGGTCAAGAAAAGCATTTATTTTCTCTACTGGAATATGTAAAGGTGACATCTACATATATCTTTATAAACTTGGTGAATTGAGCTGATTTTAGGGCCTTCTCCTCAATGTCTTTCATAAAATGTCAGCAACAATGGATACTGAGAAGCCCATCCTACACTTGTGTGTAGAATTCATCTTTTATAGTAGGTAGGCCAGATTTTACGAATTGTTTTAATAAAAATGCCTATTCTATTGGCATCTAATACCTTTAAGCTTAGATATAATTGAGATGCAGTCCTCAACGGTATGGAAGTGAACAAAGATCTTTTATTTGCCAACCTTACAATAATAGCAATAAAGATAAGGAAGATTATAAAATTATATTGCATTCCCTAAGGCGCCAAAACGCAGAGTTCGCGATCCCAAGGGACCACCACCTTCCAGGTGACCACCCACCTTATCCAATACCACCGCATTCCACCCCTCCGTCCTTCCAACGTTTGGCAGTTCCGCCCCGCATAGCGCCGGAGCCGACCCGAGCGCACAGCGGCCCGTCGCCGCCTCAAAGAGCCAGCATGTAGCCATAGAATGGCAGCACTGGCAAACCGCGTCATTTTAAAGTCACCAGATATGTTTAATCCAGATGAGTTCAACCAGGCAGCAGAGATTTCGCGCCCGCCAGGACGCGATGGCTAGGGTTTTCCTTCTTGTTAAAACAAGAATTTAATTACTGCCCTTAAGGCTTTGGTAGCGACACCCTACAGTAGCAGACACACCCTACACTTTTAGAGTGTAGGACAAACACACAATTCATGGACATCGGCCCCACCGGTGGGCAATTTAACCCCTTTGTATATACCGTTTAACACCATATAGATAGGAGCGTTGCTGGGTTTCTTACCACTTCCTCCCAGCGCCAACGCTTAAGAAGTGGGTAAAATTTAGATAGAGCTCTTCTAGCTATTAAATGATCATTGGAAAGCGTCTGAATCGAGCCGAGGCGTCGGGCCCACCTGGAAGCCTCGATTCAGCAAGCTAACGGGTACCAGAAAGTGACGGCTGCCTAGGCTCCCCTTCTGGGGCCCTTGATGAAGTTAGTCACTTATGGGGAGACCGCCTGTGGCAACGGGCCCCCAAACCGGTTATGTTCTACTAGGTTTATTCCCCAGAGCACGAGATCCATCAAAAAATATATAAAATAAAATATTGATTGCAATATTGTTTTATGTTCAAAATTATTTATTCAAGATAATGTTTATAAATTCTCCGATAAATTTATCCACTGTTGGCACCAACTCTTACATATTCTCAAAGTAAAATTATTTCCGAAATGTTAGATGATCAATGTATTCTACTTCAACCAATCATTATTATCATAACCAACTAAGACACTATTATGTTTAGCCAGGGGTAACAAACACCACGACGTATTTTTTTTGTTCTGGTAATTTTTTTTTGATATATCTTTGTTACAAGCATAAACATATTTTTGGAAGATAATCCTTGAAATATAAATATCAAGACAAATCAAATCATTTTTAGGAGACCAGCGACGTTGTACGCATGTTTAAATTGAAACTTACGATTTTATCATTTGTTGACCCTGAACGTTGAAATCAATATTCCAGAAACTTTTTACTTTGTTAAACTATTTTGGAATTAAAATATTTGCTTTACTTCGATTGATTATGTTAAAGAAACTTTGCTATGCTTAGTAAAAAATGGAATTGTAACAACAAAATGTGAATTGATTTCTAAAACATTAAAGTATCTAAACAGCCCAAGCTTTGTCAAGCCCAAGTTTGTGTTACTAACAAAATATTTACTACAATAATTAAAAACTACAATAATTGATATATTATTAATTTTACTTTTTGTAACAGCTATGTAAAACACCCAAATAATAATACTTAATTAACATATTTTAATTGAAAAAAACCCGGGCCCAGTTATGTAATAGCACACACCAGAGTACAGTTCTTTACAAAGTATAACTCAAAAAACAAAAATTGAGCGACGCAGCTCAGATGAAATTGTTACATGCTTTTGCACTTTGAATACTTAATCTTTCTTTACTTCAAAAATCCAATTGCATAGTTTACTTTCCGTAAAATATCAATATTTATTATATAGTACATGTATAATTTGATGAATTACTAGAATTTGCTTGTATTTTAGATGGTCGAATTACGTGCTCAATTATTTATTATTGCTGAATTAGTTTCCGGCAATGCAAGTTATATAATTATCATGTAAATACCATTTCCGACCATTGTCATGCTGTTGGCTGGTAATTTAGTTAGTATTAGCGAATACTTAATTAATTTTAGTGCCTTAATTAATATGACAGTGAGAAATGTACCCAAGAAAAGATGGTTTTTTACTTTTTATACAACAGTTTTAGTTTAATTTTAATAATTTTAAAAATGTTTATTTAGTGATAATCACTTAGTTTGTGCATTTGACAATAGTTAGTCATTGTCATAGTTCATATTAATTATCTTTCTCAAAACAGCTAGATCTGTATTATTTAATTGTAAAGTGGTGGTCGTAATAAATAAAAAATAATGCTGTGATACTATTTACCTGTTTTTTAAAGAAATAAAAACAGTTCAAAAGACTAGTATGTAGAATTTATACATACTCTTCTATCTGACTTTAACTTCTTATGAGACATTAATAGTTAATAGTTGTTACACTATCACGGACCGTAGGTTTTGTATTATTAAGCTATTAGTGAAATTTTGTTAAGTGGCAAATTTCACAAAAAAAGGAATTATGATATGATTGTACAAAATGATGTGATAATACCAAACTAACCTAATGAAGAAATATCTAATATACTTTGAGTGCGTTTAAATAAGAACTACATTATAAAGTTATGGTTTAAACTAATTATTATTAAAAATTAATTGACGTTTCGAAAAATAAATATTATTTGTACACACCTAAGTAACAAAATAAAATATAAAATACTACTTGTATTTCGTTATGTTATGTACATACATGTAAGTTTATTAATTAATGGACTCAATGCAGTGCATGTGCAACTTAGATTTTAGAGCTGAAGGAACGAATCATAATCATCATCATCAGCCTGTGTTAGTTCACTTCACGACATAGGCCTCCCCTGATGCTCGCCTTCCCCATTAGGCAGATTTAGGACCCTATCCCACCAGGCTGATCCAATGCAGGGTGGGCCGATTTTTACATGCTCATCCGACACATGGATTATTTTACTTTTCAGATAGTTGTTTTATCGGCCCAAATTGTCCTAACCAACTAGAAAACAATAATAACACAAAATTGTTTCCCCGTGGGATTCGAAACCACGACCTCCTGTTTAGAATGCAAAGGCCGGTATCACGAGATAACGAAGGCGGTATGACGAATATTTGTTCTTATAAATAACATGTTTTGAAATCTTTTTAATGGTCTTTTTAATTTAACAATCAAGCATATATATTTTTTTACTTCTGTTCTCACTTTAAAATTGATAATAAATAATTCAAGATTTTCCTTTGATATAATAATATTAAAAAATAATCAAAGATTTATCTTTATTTATACATGTATTGTTTCGTATTCTGCCCAAATTATAGCGTCATTAAACGTTTTAAATATTTAAAGCTTCATTAAAGCTAAAACCGCGGATTGGAAACCAATGGAATGTAACACGGCGGATATTAACTTGTTATTACATTGCGACCACAATTGAATTTATTAAATGGAGAATTAAATTGTTTAAGCTCGTCCCAACTTCAGTTCGAATACATCTCCGGTAGAATTTTAATATTTGAGTTGTATTATTATTCTGCAACATATCACACGTTGTCAAATGTTTAAAAAAAATAACTGATTACGTACCGAAGGCACTTTGTATCATGTATTATTTAGTTACTTGATAAATAAAACTATATCTTGGTCAGGTAAAAATAGTTTTAAACGTCACTGTGTAAACTTAATTTAGGAACTTGCTGTCAACAAAATGCAAATTTCTGATGTTTTTTCTTTAATGTAAACCATAATGATTAGTTTGTCTTGACGTTTGTTATGTTTTACACATTTTTGCAAGAACCACGATGTGATTTGGTTTATCGGTACGTCAGGTCGATATCATGAACAGAATGTTTGGTGCTATCACGTGGCTTACCAGATGTTCGGGCGTATGTTGGATCGCTGCCCTTAAAGATATTATTTTATATTTAATTATTTATTGCATATTATTGAAGAACTTCTGAAATTGTTTTATATTGTTAAAAAATATTCTATATATATATCACCTATGAATTGAATTGATGGTAACTTATAACATTATTTTTGTAAAAATAGAAAATAAACATTTAGGAGAATTAACGCAGTACGGGCATGAACTAACTAAATTGGGGATGGAAGTTATAGGTGAATTTTATCATCGCCGAAGCTAAAGCCACGAAATTTTGTGTCTAATGGTAGATATATGCAATGAAAATATCTCTTTTATATTATTATAAAGTATATTTGAATACACCTCGATAACATTAATCCTATTCTACGCGGACGATGTCGCGGGTAAATCGCAGGTGTATATCTTATTACTTAAAAATAAATGTGCTTTTTTGGGTACTTTAATGCAGCCAAAAGGATTAAAATTTTTAGAGGATTGTCAAGAGCGAAAGGTACAAATAAGAATATCGATCTCTCTTATGTTTTCATGCTCGTAAGCGGGAGATATTAGTACAAGATTAACACAACCACGGGAACAACTGTTACATATATTGTTTGTTGATAAGGATATTATTACAGACAATTGTAACCTTGTTAACAAACAAATTTCATAATTCTTTTATAAAAAATAAGACATGTAGCCGACATCGTTAGTTAGTTAATATTATGAGAAAACCATTTTTTACGGACATATATATTAAAAAAATGATGATAGTTATATAAAATGTTTCATATCGTTGCTATTAAATAAATTTATGATCTTAATATTACAATTTGCCGAATTGTAATTTTGTAAAATAATTAATAGTTTTAAAATAATATCGGAAACAAAACAAAGATTTGTTGGAGTTGATGTCATTGTCATATATATAATGCACGTATTTGCTATGTAATAGCGAAGAGATAGGAAAGTCAAGCAGCATGAATTTATTTTGTGGGGACAGATTATGGTCAATTTGCTCGTTTGTACGCTCAGCTAACTGGATTAAGCTAAGCACCTTCCAAAATAAACACTTCACACGTTTTGTAAATTTTAGTGGAATACACGACGACCAGCTTAAGACTTCACAAAAATTCTTACACTTAAGAGTAACTGAATGGTCTTTTGTTTTATGAGGATGTTTCGAAAATCTTTAACATGAATGTCAAATACCGTATGCATATATTGCAAAAACTTTTTTGGATGAAGAAAAAAGTCTTTATAATATAAAATTTAAATATATTAATAAAAGAAATAATTGATTATTACAAGCTCATCAATAATAATTTTTGTTATTATTATTAACATAAAAATGTTAGAGTTAGTATTAAAATAAAGTAAACTAAATATATGCCGCATACCATAACGGTAAAAATAAATATTGAACTAAAAAAGCTAATTAGTTACAAATACAAATTAAAATACCGCTTAGGGTGTATAAAACTAGCTTTGTTGACAAATTAACGCAATTGTTAGGTACATAATTTTCAACTTACTATGGTTAGTTTATTAATATTGTACTCGAAGAAGTTTTAAAGAATAATAAAAAAGCATTATGTTTTATGCATTCTTGTTATTTTCCCATGCTGCATTGCTCTATTTACAGTTTTGGATTTGAATTTATCAAATACATTTCATTGTTTTAATCTCGTTATAATAAAACAAAGGTAAGGTTGATCTTCGTTATATGCATGTATATTATTTGAAAATAATAGCTTCATTTGTGAAAAAAAAACAGAGTATATTATTCCGTACTTTCTCAAGTTTGTTTTACTTGTATATTTCCTATATTTTTTCACTCCTTTAAAGTATTGGCAAGTATAAGTAAGTGTTCGACTTGATCAAAAACTATACCTTAAATATAAGCCTTTTTCTCTGATTCGATATCTTAGTTTAATTCTAGTATCTGTACGAAGCCTAGCGACCCCAGTTGTAAGTAAATCGTTAATATTCAGTGTGAGTTGTACCGAGAATTGGTGTCACAGGAATTCCGGAATTAAGACGTCTATTACGATTCACGGTGGTCCTTTCTTCAGTATGCATGATATTTGAATAATTTTACTTTACAGCGTTAATTTTATATAAGATAAGAGAAATTCTTGTTAATATTATGCAACAATTTGGACTTAATAGGCAATTTAGACTTTATTTGTCTTAAATAAAATAATCTAGATGTATTTCTATTCAGTTAAGGTAAAGCAATCTATGAAAAATTTTAAATATTAAACTAATACTGTCAAATGATTTAACTATTTCTGTAATAATTACCTTTGATGTCATCATCAGCCTTTGTTAGTCTACCGCTGGACACAGGCCTCCCATAACGCACGACTCTCGTTAGGGTTTTTGAACCACCTCCCACCACGCTGGTCAAAATGCGAGGTTTATACTTGATGTACTTGACTATAAATGTGTTAATCACTAGAGAAGAAAGATAAAATAGCTATTTTATTTTTTTAGCTATTTCTTCACTTTACGTATACTTGTATTTTCTTTACTTGTTTGTATTTAACTTCTAGATTACGTCTTGTATTATTCCTAACACCTGTTGTCTTTTTTACGTATTAGTTGTTTTTAAGAAAATTGATAAATTATCAAGAAAATTTAACAAAAACAGGTCATGTTAATTAACGTATGTAGAAATATAACTAAACTAGGATATTGCTCGAAAACTGGAATATTTTTTGCGGTTTACGCTATTATTATTCCACGTCCTATAACTTTAAAGTGAAACTGTTGTGAACTACTTTTGTAAAATGCTGAATGGACCACTGCTAGAAAATTCTTTGATGTTTTTATATTTTAGTAACAATTAATGAAAAAGTATTTCTGACAACTTTAAAATAAAATAATTTATCGGTTAATAATTATTGAAGACGCCTACAATATATAGGCAAAAACTTTACCTACAGCACATACTTTAACCTATGAGTTTATTCAAAGTAAGATACGGTATTGATAAAAACAATGTAAGTCACTGCAACGAAGTAAAGCCGTACGTTACGAGTTCATACTGACGAATTGTGATTGCCGTTTGTACGAAGCCATCTTTTTGCTATCAATGTCATTAAATAAAGTTGAGGTGTCAGTTTGTAACATTATATTAACCGTTTTTGAATATACAAATTGTGCGTTACATATACGAAAACTTTTTGAATTTTTCATAAAAAAAACATTGTCTGTCTGATTGTTCTGGCTAATCTTTAGAATGGCAGTCCGATTTTGTTGGGTCTCTTACTAGAAGATAGTAGACGTAACAAGGAGTAACTTAGGCTAACTTGCGTTATTGTAAAAAAAGTTACCAAAAAAAAATTAATAAATTGGGAAGTTATCTAGACTTGCGCATGGCATGGCCGCGCCGGGCAACGATAACTTTTTTTTATACTACTACTACTACTACAAGGTTTTAGTATGTCGCGAGTAACAGCTAGTTGACAATATAATTTGCTTCATTTGCATGTCTTAAATGCTTTTACAAATTCATAGTAATATGTCTGTTACGAAACATGATACATAAGTAGGATAAACGACTGGCATCTTGTATTGCGTTTTTACAAGATTTAATTCAGCACAAATCGCGAATTGGCAACGATGATTACGTCAGGTCATTTAAAAAATCTGTAGTTGATATTCATAAACAAACCAACTTACGATAATTTAATAATTTATATTAAAGTGGGTGCTGAAGTTGCGTTTTGTGTACACGTTTATGACCAATTTTTGTGACTTATTTCTTTAAGGTTAGGTTACAGCTAACCATTTCACTTAAGTTTTTACAGTATTTATTTAAGACAGAAATAATAATTGATAAAAATAAACAAAGCCTGTAAGAACAAAAAGTATAATTTTAATATCATCTAATCTATCTATAATATCGGGAAAATCTTTTAAAAAATTCTAAATATATCACAGAGCCGTTGTCGGACTGCTAGTATTATATAATCATGTTATAATGTACATGGATGGAAAGATTTGGAGACGAGGAGAAATCGAAATTTTGTCATTCGTTTATTTTCGTAAAAATGTTAGATAGTTTTATTCAAGGTGGTCACTGTTGGATTCGTTTACACACCATAAATTTGCCTAACCAAAAAAGAACAATACAATTATTTAATATCTCTATCTAAGTATTAAGTATTTTTATACATCGAATATTTCACGGTTTATAGATTTAAATATTAGCAGATGGTTTTCTGAAATATAAATAATAATTGAGTATTCAAGAGAAGAGTAAATAAATTTTAGAGCGTCAAGTCCCTTTAATTTGCTATTCTGAATAGCCATTCAAAAATTTGTAATTTTCATCAGTTTTGTCAAAAAGCTTTTAAATTATCATTTCAGTGACTTTTTGATCATGATTAATTTGTTTTCAATTCAATATCAAATTAAAGAAAGAAGTGATTTGTATCACCAACTGCACAACAAATTGCGAAACTAATTATAGTAAATATCAAGCACCTTATATATTAGAAGCAAGCATTTCTAGTACAAAGAAGTAGTAGTTTATGCGAGAGAATTAATATCTACTGTACTATTACATAGTACATTAGAGATCGGCCATCTGAGTAGGAGATATTTAAGAACAGAAGTGTAAAACAGCGCCAAACAGATGCATTTTCTCTTTCCTCACTGTTACAGAGATAGGACGGATAACCGACACTACGGAAAAATCAAGCGCAGGAACGACTTTTGTATATGCCGAAACAAAGCATGGTTATTCCAGTACGCCATTTCTCTAACTAATTAGGAAACAATAACTGAAAATTTTGGAGTCTCCGCAAGATTCGAACCCACGATCTCTAGTCTCTAAAGCACAATCTCAAACCAGTCGGCTACAAAGGCAGGCCCAGAGTATTAGCCATAGCATATTTAAATGACTACTTAGTAAAAGGAATTTATATATTCTTACTAATAAACATCCAATCAATTTGCATTTTATTAACATAAATTAAATTAGAAATCATATTACTTTATAAAGGGAAGCTTCTTCATAATTATGGTCCTTAAGTATTTTTTCAATTATATTATAACAAAATTTTAAATTTTTACAACTACTATCATATTAAAATGTAGTAGAATAAGTGGTAGATCCCCTGTTTACAGGAGACCGTCTGGGTGGGTACCACCACGGTGCCTATTTCTGCCGCATGAAGCAGTAGTGTGAAAACACTGCTGTGTTCCGGGTTTGAAGGGCACTGCAGCCAGCGTATTTACTGGGTAAACAAGACTTAACACCCTATGTCTCACGGTAGGCAGCGCGTTGGCGATACCACTGGTATTGTCAACGTCTATGGGTGTCGGTGACCACTTCCCATCAGGTGGCCTGACTGCTCGTCTGTTCGCGTATGCCATAAAAAAAAAATTACTGTATCTAAAAGATTTTCTATTAAAACCATAATTATATTGCATACTCTCAGCAAATTTCTTAGTTTATTTATTTTTCTATTCTGTTTGAGCATTTGTTTAAGGCTGAATAAACTGTTCCCTCGGCTATTTTTCAAATCGCATTGAAAATTTATAATCAAAGAACTTTGAAAGCCTAAGGTAAAGAATAACTGCTGGAGGTTGGAGAACTAAAGCAATTACTTTTTTCTTGCATTCTGATGCAGAATGAGGTATCTATTATTCTGAAACTTTCTTTTAATACCAAGCTATTTCCCAAGTTATCAGGGGTCAACTTCTAATCGATCCAGATTTATTAAATAACAATTTCTATGAAGAGCGACTTGCATCCGAACTTCTCAACCCAGAGGATAACTTCATTCTATGGACTATTTAGTTGTCAATTGGTTTAAAGGCAATGACGTCCAGCAAAAGATAGACTTGACAACCTTTTTTTTACCGTGGGAAATGTCTACAAAATCCCAACCCACGCAGTGACATGACCCCCAGCACTTAGTGGCGGCCTTGGTCTTAGGCTCCACCGCTAGCCCCCTTTCGGCCGCAGAAGGAGGAGAGATCGATGACACCATACCGAATGTCCCCTCCTTCCAAGGCCCCTCTACACCGTATCAGCGGTGTGGTCCCGCCGAGTCACGAAGGATAGGTCCTCACTCCTCTTCCTCCGCGACTCATCATTAGTTGCGAAGGACAGGAAAGGAGGCACACCTACCTCCTGAAACCCGACCCTCGCACCCTCCTAGGCGCATCCAAAGTGCACTTGTTTGACCCGCTTGGCGCAGCCTCCTCCACGGCCAGCCAGGTTCCTCTTAGCTTCCCCGCAGCTGGGCAGGTCACAGGTACTGAGCCCCACCGCTACGACAATGCAAGAACCTGTTTGGGGGGAGTCTTGACAACCTGGACCAACTTTTATATGTCCACCTTACATTTGGACCCTATATTTTTCAGACAGTTAGGTGATCAGCCTATATTGTGACACAAATTGTTTTCCCGCAGGATTCCAATCCATGCTAGGCCATGGCGGCGAGCTTATTCTGAAAATTTAATTAGTTTAATTTAAATTCGTTTTAATTATTATTAATTTATTTAAACTTTACACAAACAGTAACAAGTAGTCAAGGAGAGCCTTATTCTAGTCGCGGGGAAGCTTACCTAGTCAACCTTAAGAGTAAGGTCGGCTATAAAAGCTCTTCCAGGAGCGTTTAATAAGCCCACTCTAGATACGCCAATAAATGTAATTATTATGTGATAGTCAAAATCAGCCTTTACTGGCTGGACATAGGCCTTTTTTAATGAACGCTAAGACGGCCTATGCCAGGGTTCTCGCTTCCAACCTGAACCGGCTACAGCACCGTCATCGACATCTTACCACCTATTTTCTTACGGTGTGGAAATGCCCACGCATACCCGTCCTTGCGTTACTCCTTAGGCTGGCCAAGTTCCGCTTCGCTTCGACGCGGCCGACCAAACCATAGGTACTTAGCCCTACCGCTACAACAAAGCAAGAAGCTGTTCGAGGGCACTGTCATCATATCTGGTTGGAGGTTGAGCAACACTCCGTCTTCTCAAACGCGGCCTCCACTCCAGTACCTTGTGGCCCATGGGTCACTTTAATGAGCTAATCCTTTGCACTATGTCAGTGGCTGTAGCTCTATGATGGATGATTTTGTTACGAATTTTATCCGACAAGGAAACTTTGAGCATAGCGCGCTCCATATCCCGTTGTGCTACGGTAACGTTAAGGCCCGTAAGTCATCACAGTCATCAATTTGATTTTTACCAAACAATTACTACTAATCTGAAATGCTATGACCTCCACTCTCAAAAAGGTTGATTACCTAGTTCGAGAAAAAGAAGCTTTACTTGGACTCATTGATATGATAAAACTTAACAGTGACTACATATCTGTAAGTAATACTTAATAACTTTAATCAAATATATGCAATGATAATTTTTTCCCGAATGGACCGTTATATGTTATATTTTGTTTAAAATACTCAAAATAAGACGAGAAGTCAACATAATTAGTCAATAAAATATTATGTCTTATGCTTTGTAATACATTGTTAGAGATAAAAATTATCGTACTAACAAAAACTGTTGGTAAAGTATGTAATCGTATTGTTTATAGTTATATTGTTTATATTTATATTAGTTTTGTAATCCTAAATGCTTGCTTCTTCAGTATCTCTGGAATAATAACGATTCAGTTAAATATCTATTTATGTTCGGAGTTCCTAAAGCACATATTTCCTAAATTTTAGCTTTGGGTGACCTAAACCAGTTTTGTGTTACAGACTTCCGTTTAAGCACAGAATTTGTTAGATCACGTCTGCATCATCTTTCCACCACACTTGGCATGATTCTGATTTCATTGCTGTAATTATATAGATAATTAGATACGGCTTTATAAATTGTATATGGAATTAAAATGTTCAGTTTTTTATTTACATTTCAAAATCTAATAGTGGTTTTTAAACTAAATGTAGAATTCTTAAAAGAGTAAAAGAAGTTGGATAACATTTCACAAATTAAGGTGTTATATCAATGTTTTTTTGAATTTTTTTTATTATATGAATTATTCAGCAGTTTATTAGTTACAAATACAAATCACCTATACATCTAGATACCAGAACGTTAATAATTAAATTAGTAATGAAAGCAAAACCAGATTTTGTTACTTAATAAAGATATTGGAGAAGAACGTTTATAATTATGTGATGCGTCGGATGGGCATGTAAAAAGTCGGTCCACCGATTAACCTGCATTGGACCAGCGTGGTTAGATACGGTCCAAAACCCCCTAATGGATAGGGGTGTATTAGGGGAGGCCAGCAGTGGACAATCAAAGACTAATGATGATGACAAATAACAATTATTATTTTAAAGTATCTGAAAAAAAGAGCAATCCATTGAAAATCAAGTTTTATTGCGATTTATTTTTCTATTATTATTTGATGTAAAATATTAGCTACAAAACGATTTTGACAGTTGGCGATATCTATTGATTGCGTGGTGTGTTAATAGATGGCGCTGTTTAATAGCATTAACATACCGTTGATAATAGGAGAATTGGGACAATAAAAAATAATTCTTAAAAAATAATTAATTTTGTGCAGTTAATTTTATAATAATTTTTATATATGGTTAATAACAAAAATGCAATTTCATAAAGCCGTTATTTTATACCAGACCATCAAATAAAGAAAAGGATAAAATAGCCTCCTAACATGTGTGTAAAATTGTAAATTGTAGGATTTTTAAAGAGCAAAATTAAATAAAAGTGATGTTGTATTCTACATAAAGGAAATATTTTGATGACATATTCAATGGCGAATACGATTAGAGGTACTGTAAATATTCGTTATTTATTATTTCATACGATGGTTGTTTCTTTACGCTTGACGTCGCAAGTCAACTTTACTTCTTGGTTTTTATAACCAAAACCGGTTAAAATTATGTTTATGGTGGTAGTGCTCGGTATCCATACAAATTATAACATTTTAATTAGAAAAGTATGAATTAAAAAAAACAATAATAATTTTAAAACTAACTCTTTTGTATAGAACTTTGCAAGGTATCAACAGAAAGAACATTTTGATTAATCGCCTTCAATCTGTCCACTTTAAATACCAATCCAGTCGATTTTTATACCAGTGTTATTTTTTCATTGTATTCAGGTGTAACGGTAGCATCATTGAGTCACTGTTTTTTTACAAATTAGAAGAAGTCATTTATCTAATACAACATGGTGGTCCTCATGACTCATATTCTCCTTCCGTTTATCTTAAGCCTTTAAAATATTTTTTACAAAATAAAATAAGTAAATCTTAGCCGCGGCAACGCGTGACTGGGTCTAATAGTATTTTACCTACGGTTTGTAAAGCAAGAGCCAATACTGCTAGACCACGGCGGTTTTTATTATTTACTTTTCAAAAATGGTGAGCTTTATTTTGTAAACTTTTTCAAACTTAAGCCCAGTGGCTTACGCTGCCTCAGTAGGCAAAAAAATATTATTATTGGATTAAATGTAGTAAAATTAAAATTAATATGATATTTAAGTCCAAACAAGTGTTACGAGTTAAAAAATACATCATTAGAACCCACAAACATAATTTTACGTACTTTCAACATAAAATTAAATTTAAGCTTATAAAGTTCTATTATTTGTGTACATATATATGTAATAATTTATAAAATAAACTAATTTTCGTGAAGTTAAGATGTAATAGAGTAAAAAGTTAGCAGACAAAAGCTCACCAAATTTGCATTAATCAAGCAACGGTCTCCAGCAACGTGCATCGTTACACGTTTTAAGCTTGTTAAACAACAATTTACGGATTGCAACGGATATTAGTAAGCTTGCCAGGCAGCAAACGGAAACCTTGTTACTTCATGGATATGCTTTACGCTCTCACTCACAGTTCATACTTTAAAATAGTTGTCAAATGTCATAAACAACTCTATAATTATTATATTTATATATTATTTTAATAGTATTGTGCTCTGATTTTGTTCATTCTTGTTTAAGATCATAGTAATTAGCTTTCATTTGGTCACATTTTTTTTAATAATTTTGTGATAAGTAGTTACAAAAACCACAACCACCTCCTCCTCATAAGCATCTTAATGCAAACATTTTTTAAAATTGCATTGAGGCATATTCAAAGCTCATTTAAAGTAATATAGTGTAGGCTTACATAAAAGTTAATGTATTTATGAAATTCTTAATTTTATTTGCATAAATTTGTCATACATGATATTGTGATTAAATAAATACGTTAAAATATTATATAGATTTTAAATGCAGCGACGGAAATCGCAGGTTACGTCCTTGCGGAGGGCATGATGTCACCGTCTTATATTGCGCAAACTGATAGTACACTGTTTGAAGATATTATTTTGTTAAAATTTTACTTGTTATTGAAGTGATGATCTTAAGTTTAGTAATGAAAACTCTTGTTTACTTGAACGCCGAGCCGTATTTCATGGTAAAAATTTGGTTTTATTTAAACTAGGATAAATCGACAAATCCCGTTGTACACGTGTTTAATTATTTATAATAGTTTGGAGAGCTAGTAAAAATTACCAATATAGGTTACAACAACATTTAAGATATCATATACAAAATACTACAATTTACAATAAATTAAAGCTATAAGGAATATAGATAACTAAGAAATCTATCGATGTATGTTGGTGATGAATGATATTTTAATAATTGAATGCACACCAAAATCGCTATTAGATTTTTGTGTGCATTCAAAAGTGATCATTAATTGTTATAAAAATATCATTGAAAAGTAATAATAAACACAGTAATTAACATAAACATAATGAGACGGAATTAAACAGACTTTCAAAGTAATTTCAATTACATATGTTTGCTTGTCAAGCTGGCTAATATTCGCTGTTGAAAGTTCTTGTTTAGCAAACTCGAAACTAGTGACGTTGCTAGATGTTTATTCCGTGTGGTTTACGTTTGTCATTTTGACAGTTAAATTCTTACTTCGCTCGCAATTTTTTAAGGCATAACAAGTATATTGTAGAGATTAAGTACTTCTCCATACAAAATGACAATCAACAAAATGAAGGCAAGTTTTTTTATTGTAATTTTTTTCATTTTTATACCGATTCAGTCAATTGGAGTCGCAAATTTTGCTTGCTTGTAACAGAGCACGGAAATAATTAACATAGCTTATACCATGCAAATATTAATATGACATTGGAAAAACTATGAACCTTGCAAATATATTTTCACAGTGGGATATAGAACATATGATATTTATGAGATATAATGTATTTAGGTTCATCAGCCACAAACTTTTTCGGTCTTAAAATGACTTTAGAAATAAACTCTTACGAGACATATTTATGTAATATTTAAAAGCTAAAGTCAAAGATTCTACAACTTACAAACTTTTCTTTGTTAACTGTTTTAGTACTTTGTTATTTTTATTGTAATAGACTACTAACTATGTTAGACCTACTTCCCAAAAGTAGGATGTAGTAATTCAAAACGTGTGCTCTTTTAAGATTATCTTGGTTTTCCACTCGTAATAAATAACTTTTAATCTTGTCCAGTGATAATGTTTTTTTTTTCTTAACATTTTAGTGGAGGTCCCTTTTTACGAGGGATTGTGTGCAGGTGCTGTGTCTATTTCTGCCGCAAAACAGCAGTGCGTAAACACTACTGTGTTACGGTTTTAAGGGCACCGCTGCTAGCGTAAATACTAGTTAAACGAGACATAACATCTCACGTCTCAGGGCGAAAAGCGAATTAGTGGCGTCTCACGTTGCTTTTCTTGAGGGCAGAGCAGGTTTCGCTTACCTGTCCTGCTCGTCTTATCGCTCTAACCACTAAATGAAAACAACATAAAAACAGTACTTTCGCGTCGCATTTATATATATTCTTTTGTTTTATTTGAATTAAAAAACGGTTATTGAAACATGAGATTAAATTCATTTAAATTCTTGTAGCAACCTACAAATTAAATTATTTCTGAAATTAAAAGTACCAATATGTACAAATTTTGTTTAAATAGAGTCGTAATAAAATTACCTTTTATGTATTTTTGAATTTCCAAATATATAGTTGAAAGACATTTCAATGAAACCAATCCAGTGCAGAATTAATACGGAGTACTTTGTAAAATAAAAGCATGTTGTTGACTTTACAAAACTGTTCTTATAATAAACCTCTAACAGTAATTCTCAGTAACCATTTAGTTAATAAATTATGTTACATAATGTATCACACAAAATGTTACTTAATTATAGTATATATTATATCATTTATAAGTAATCTTAGTTACAAATGCTGACATACGGACACGGTCTAAGATTTCTAAGAACTGCAACACGTACTGTGTTCCAGTTCACACTATTCTGTGTTCCATTTACAGTAATTAATTATTTTGTTCAAGTGAATACTACACACTACTGAATAAAGTGCGTTTTTATGGATTTTATTGCGATCTTTATGATTGTTCTTTCCAGTATCTACGGGCAGACTAAGTAATATACACCTATAAAAAATCTTATATGTACACGCCAAATTATCGCAGTGCTAACCGAAAGTTACGGTATGCGGATGTTTATATTGGTTAGGGGATCAGACGTTACATACTTTTGTTGACTTTGAGACCAGTGGCATCACTATCTGTCTCGCTCAATCATGGTCAATATGTTCAGAATCACTCTCTTTCATCATTTTGTCATAAAAAAGAGCCTACCAAGAACTTTTGTGACAAAAAAAACAGTTTAAGGAAATAAAAATTGTTTAGTATAAAACTAAGAAATACTGTACCATTTTAGATTCCTGATTAAGAACGTCAACCTTTGATGCAGCATGCTAGAGAATGCTTCAGTTCTAAAGAAGAAGCGCTTTTTTAAAAGAGGAGCTTTAAAAGTTGACAATATTTTAAAATTTTAAATACATAGCTTTAATAATAAGCCTTTAATTTAGATAAATTGGGGCAATTGTGTCATTATTTTAGACTGGCATTGATATATGTTATGGTTCCACAGTTTAATTGACACACACCACAAGAACCGAAGAATAGTAACAATTTGGTCAAATTCTACCTATTTTTAAATGGCCATAATTTTTAAATTAGACAATTTCTTTTTCTGGTTTTTCTCGTGATGGTTACGATCAATCCCGCCACCCCCATTTATTTTTATGTTGAGTTTTGGGACAATCTGTATATTCAACTGAAAAAAAACCAAAGGTTGGCTAATATCCTCCATATATTTTTTCGTACATTTATTTCAATATTTAGGTATATTAGGATATTTAAAAGGTAGAAGCGGCTACTTATATTTAATATCACACTTTATCTTTTATTGTATATTTAGCACATGTAAATGATACATTTCCAACAAAAAAGTGGTACCTATTTTGTTAGTGTGGTGTGTAAATTTTTTCTTTAGAAATCCTGAAAACAATTTATAACTTGGCAATGTCCAATATTAATTGTTCTTAATATAATGAAATCCTATTTATTTACTCTATTTATAAAGTTTTATATTATAATACCAATCAAATAGCAGCTAAAACTACATCTAAACGAGAAAAAACGAACAAATATTTCAACATTGTTAGGAGAATACTAAAAAAAAAACCGGGGTCCGTCACGGATTTGCAACAGATGTTTTTTTTTACGTTTTAGCATAAATAAGGATATTTAAATTGTATTTAAAATTTTTTATGTCGTTTTTTACCCCGATTTGGTTAAGTAGACACTTCTAAGAATTTTTAATTTACCTGTTTCAGTAATTTATGGTATTAGTATTTATTAACCGGTGGTAGGTCCCTGTTTATGGAAGACCGTCTGGTGAGCTCACCACGGTGCCTATTTCTGCCAGAAGCAGTGTGTGAAAACACTGCTGCGTTCCGGTTTGAAGCGGGCACCATGCAGCGTATTTACTGGGTAAACAAGACTAACACCCTATGTCTCACGGTAGCAGCGCGTCGGCGATACCACTGGTATTGTCAACGTCTGCTGGGTGTCGGTGACCACTTCCTCATCAGGTGGCCCGACTGCTCGTCTGCTCGCGTATGCCATGCAAAAAAATTTATACTTACGGCGAAATAATTTTTAATCGATCCTGTTGTTTTTGAGTTTGTTTGTTACAAAAAAATACGATTATAAATATTTGAAATATTTACTAGGTAATATTAACAATAGTTATCATGAAATTCTCTCCTTCAACTTGAATTTGTTAGCTATTTACATATTATCGATGCAAATGAAGTATGAGGTTTTGTTTATATTTTACTACTTTGAAACGCTACAAGGCAATCCATATTCATGACCTCTTAGTCTGTACTTAAAATTTTTATTCTTTCTTAAAGGTATTATAAAAATTTATGAAACGATAGATTATCTTTACTCTTTCTAGTCTTAAAATATTTTCCCTACAAAATAAAATAATTTAAACCAATCTGTAATATGATAATGTGACCTCGTTTCAGTATAAGATAGCGAGGGGACATCGAGTGAACTACAGTATAAGAGGCTTTTGTAGTAAATGAGTGCCATCATATGGGACTCTTTGGCTGTCGTGGCGGATTATGTTATAGATGACGATATCACGATCCAGTTCATTTAACTCCAGCATTGATATCAAAACAAACTGGGTATCATTTTACACACTAACACGCACTATAAAATGTTCAAACTTCGACAAACTTCACTTGTACAATCATTATCATATACTCTAATAATTGCCGTATGAGGTTCAATCGATCGAGTTACAAATAAATCTTTGTTCGTTAAAGATGTATTTAATAATTCAGATTCTTGAAATAATAAAAGGACTTATGATGATGACTTATAATAATACTTCTGGTCGAACCTTAAAGAAGTTAAATATTATACATGTTTAACTTTTTTAAGGTTCGGCCAGAAGTATTATTTCTATGAAACATAACAAGATGGACGGCAGAGTTACGGAAAAAATTATATTACCTCAAGTTTGACGCAGAGTTTATAGCTAATAAGTAGGAACATTAAATCCCCTTTAATAATTGAGCCAATTATGAATATTAACAATATACGGTTCTTTAATACTTAATTGATTTAGTAGACTATGTTTCTTAGCTATTAGTAAGAAAAAAAAGTATTGTATAAAAGAAAAAAGAGTAAATTGAACAAAATTATTTGTTTGATCTTTATTTAAAGTTCTCGTGAAATCCAAATGATAAATATGATAACAATTTATGTGATATTAGTTTTCAAATTAAAAACTAAACTAAACCAGAGACATTTTAACAAAGAAACATGACCGACTTTAAATAGTATATAACCAATTTGCGCAATCAGAACCAAAAACGCTTTCTTTATATTTTATATTTATTTCAATCAACACAAATTCTTTGCCCGATCCCATAGAAATACTGACGACATTTATATCTTTAGTATGTAAAATCTTTTACGAAAATTTATTGAATTTCCTTAAAGGTTATGTCTATTGATATACGTTTAAGTAATTTAATTTAGTTAATAGAATGCGCTTATCAAGTAAATATAAACACAAAAATTGCACCAAAAATAAGTCACATATGACGCATGGACTTTTTTTTTAAGTTTCTCATGAGTCTGATGTGACTCATTGGACAGGGAAGTCTAATGTTGTATTGATATATTCTACTATATTTTTACACATTATTATGATAGTTGACGTAATAAAAAACAAGATACCAATTAGTTTACCTGTTTTACAAGACGCAGACAAAGGATCCACGTTGATATACATAAGTGCTGTTGACATCACATATGATAGTAATTGCATTAGCTAAATGCCTTCAATATTTGGTACATTGCTATCCATCATTGTAGGCATTACCTAGAACAAACAGTATTTAACCATTTGTCCTATTCAGTTTCGATATGTGGGCTATCCTGTTTAATTATATTTGGATATGTTCATCACACAATACATGACCTGTTTTGGCCACAAATTATACAATTAAAGGTTATTCTAATAAAGGTAATTTAATTGTCCTATCTTTTACAAAATATTTATTTTATTTTAATATGTAGAAGAAATTCGTCTTGATGTTTATGTTAAACGATTCACTTCACTTACTTATTAGTTATTACTTTTCAATACTTGTAGTACATTAAAGTGGCGTTAAACTCGTTGTTATATTTTTTTGTTGTTCTCTTAGCCTTCAGTGAGGTTGAACACGAGTGTAGTGCAAGCATATAAAATTCTACCGTTCATTATTCACGTAGCCACATTGAGCTGGATTCCATTCAGAGTTCGAACCAACGCGAACTGAGTTTTGCGAGTGCGTAAATTCACTTATGAGTCTCGGCAAGTCGAAACCTGAATAGGAAATAGACTGATTGTTAAGAACTGAACAATGAAAGTATCTTTTTTTACATTATTAAATTTAGTCGATATAAATCTACTTATTTTACGGATTTTCGTTACTTAATATATTTATTCCGACGTTTCGGATTCTTCGTCGGGAATAAATATATTTAAGGAACGCGAAAATCCGTAAATAAGTGGATTTGATATGTATAATCGCGTAAATAAAAGAAATAATTATTTGGTACGATAGTTAAAGTGTAAAACGCATTCTATGGAAAAATTTATGGAAAATTGGTTAATGTTTTGAAGTTTTCCTGTCTCTTCTAATCAATGGGTTTTAATTTGGGAATGCATTACATTAAGTCTTATTTTTCTCTTATTATTCGCTTAATTTACTACTATCATATAACACTTAATATTATATGTATAACTCTATATTTAATATTTCATTTGCAAAGTATTTGCTCTACCACCAACCCGCATTGAACCTCCGGGGTGGGAAACGGCCCAAAACCCTCTAATGGATAGGGGTTAATTCGGGGAGGCCTATGTCCAACAGTGGACTACATGCAGTTGGTGGTTGTGGTGTTG
This sequence comes from Lamproptera curius, assembly GCA_029286875.1. Lineage (NCBI taxonomy): Eukaryota > Metazoa > Arthropoda > Insecta > Lepidoptera > Papilionidae > Lamproptera > Lamproptera curius. The sequence continues at coordinate 771,979 of JAGSMT010000157.1, forward strand.
GTAAAGTATTGCTACGAAGTAAGCTACATATCTAGGGTTATTTAGTTCAGAGAATTTTATCTATAGTATATTAATATTATTTAGGGGAGATGTAGATTTCTTTGTTTGCTTTAAATTGTTATTATGCTTTAATTTTTAATGACCCTTACTTAAATATATTGCAAGAAAGCTATATTGCTTATCAATATAGGCTACTTTTTACCCCAGGAAAATTCATTCCAAAAATAGAGAGAGAGCCGTGAACACGTCTCCTGATCAATTTAGGAGAAAGACTTAAACTATTGCCAACATAATTGTACTTCTTGCCTTATGCTTTACTAAAATCTGCAAGAGCACGTAACTTTTTTAAGAATAACCCATATTAAGCATTTTAATGACAACATTTTTAAAAATTGCAATGAGGCATATTCAAAGTTCATTTAAAGTAATATAGTGTAAGTTTACGTAAAAGTTAATACATTTATGAAATTATTAATTTTATGTGCGTAAAACTTGTGATACATGATATTTTGATTAGATAAAACCTTAAAAGATATAGCAGATTTAAAATGCAGAGCCTAAAGACACAGGTTAGTTCTTTGCAGAGGGCATGTTGTCACCGTCTTATATTGCGCAGATTGATAATATACTGCTTGGAGTCGGTCATATTACTTTTGTTAAAATTTCACTAGTTATTAAAGTGACAAGTTTAAGTTTAAGTATTGAAAACACCAATTTACTTTTACGCAGAGCCGTATTTCTTCGTAAAATGTAGTTTTCTCAAAAACTAGGTCAAATCGACAAATTCCATCGTCAAATCGTTATACACGTATTTAATTATTTATAATTGTCCGTCAAATAATATTTGATACAAAAAAACACAACTGAGCATATTAAAAATTACAAATAAAAATAACAATTACATTTAAGATACCATGTATAAAATGCTATAATTGAACAAATTAAAGCTATAAGATATAGAAAGCTAACAAATAGAACTATGCTTGTTTGTGATGAGTAATGTTTTGAAAATTTAATGCACGCCGAAATCGCTACTTAACAATTTTGGTATATTCACTGAAACAAAGATTTCTTATGTTTATTGAATATATTTTTTGAAATAATTACGTTATGAATGTTATATATAAAATTCTGACAAGCTTTACAACATCGGCATACTAAATACATTGATAGTTTACATACGTGTTTTTATTAAGTTCAATAAACGTACCATTATTTTAGCGTTTCGCCAAAGATGATGAATATTTACATCGAAGTTCTTTGTGACAAAAGTATAAATAAAAAAAACTAAAAATAGAGCGGCGTAGCGGATGCAATTGTAACATGCTTTGGCACTTTCAATACTTGATTTTGTGAATTTGTGTTTGTATATTTTACTGTGTTTATAAAAGAAACCTCATATTTACTATGATATATTTTTTATTATATTTTGATTATATTTACAAAAAAAATACATTATTATTAAAGAAATTTTATTTATTGGGAATTGCTAAGTATTTTAAAATTGAAAATTGTTAGTAGCCATTGCTAATGAACTCTTTTCCACAATTTTGATAGAGTGAAATATTCTATTAAGGCGTGTATAAAGGTCGTGTATTTAACGTTTTAACATAAAAATTAAAAATTAAATAGGGCAAGTTTTGAAATGTGATCTCTGTAAAGTACATTCGCTAAAAAACTAATAACTATTAAAAGCAAAGATGTGGTTGGCAATAATGTTTGGAAAGAAGACTTGGCAAAAACAGAAGCTTCAATGGCGGCCATGTTGTATTAGGAGCATCATTGCTTGTACCGCGTGCGCAATATTGGTTAGTTAACGGACTTAATGCAGTGCATGGACTAATTTTGATTTTAGGGCTGTATTTATGCATAATTATTGGTAAACGCTGGCAAAGGTAATACGGCCTCTCTTTACTATTTTTAAAGTTTATTAGTTTGATTACAAATGTTTGCTAAGTTCTTTGGCTATTAATAACTTTTTAGCTTAAAAAAATATTAATACTGTGTTTCTTATAGCATTACTTTAATTTTTTTTTGCAATTAGGTGATATTTGAGTGTTACTATATATGAATATCAATATTATATTCGAAATAAGATTATTTATACGTAGAATTTCGGAATGAATTATTTATACTAACCTGCAATAAAGGGGAAAGGAAGATATAACGAACCGGGCTAATAACTTTAATACTGTTAGTGCTATCTATTGCCATCTTGCTTTAACTTGACAGTCGCCTTCCACTCAGAGTTAGTCAGTGTCCTTAAAGCGATCATACAGTGGCACACGCTTTTCTCAAGGAATGTTTATTTTTGCAAGTTTTGATGTAAAATCAGCAAATTTTAAATCGCCTCCGTCAAAGATATCGGGGATTTTGTGATTTGTTTGGAATATTCTTTATATTACTTAGTTTTAACGACAAATAGGCATGTTTCTCTTCAATATTAACCTCAAAATATTTCATTGTTTACATGCCTCCCGAAAAGGCAAAACGGAACGGGCAAAATGAACATCGTGATCCGTTTTACGTTCAATGCAGTTTAATTGTGATTATACATATATAATTTTATATTTAAGTAGTAGGCCAAGACTGTCGATCCGAATTTTTTCCGAAAGTTAAAAACTACAAAATAAAGTCGGACCGACAAGCTAAAAAAGTAACTACGCAAAATGGGGCTTAACAAAACGGCTGCCACATTTAATGTTCTAAATTATAGTGACTATATTAATTAGGATAGGAGGACTAATGATTAAACCGGAAGAAGTGCCTCCAATTGACGAACTTGTTTTATCAGTACCTAACGATCACGCAGTTATTCAAATAAATATGACACCACCTCTAGTCAGTGACGAGACAAACCTGGCAGCTCTAGCAATGAAGGTGTCACTGAACCATTGTTATCTGTAAATGGTAATGATTTGAACACCATTGGAATACCGCCATCAACATTAAGTAATCAGAGAATTGCCCAAAATAAATATGTATTCATGTTGAACAACAGCCATCTACGAGTTTATCTTTTACTATTGCTCCAAAGGATATCACGCCTAGGGATAAACTTCAAAACGGACCAGACTTAATATTAAGCGAGGAGAACAGTCTATAAAACATCGTCACTGTGTCGGAAAGAATAAGAGGTTACTAAAAAAGCACAGGAAACTAAAGAAAACACAAAAAAGGTAAAACAGATTTTTTTAATGGAAAGAATACGAAAGAGAAGCAAACGAATAGACAAAAAGGAAAAATAAAGGGAAAATCTACAATAACACAAAAAAAGACTTATCTAGCGAATATGAAGAAGACATACGATGTTTCTTTCGTTCTCATTTATTTTATAAATCTAGTGGGTCTAGTGTGGAGATTTTAGTTTGGTATTATGTCGCCATAGGTCCATTTTGTCTTCATGCCTGGTTGGTTTTACCTTCACGTGTAGGCAAAATGGACCAAAGCGAGGGTTTTGGAAATCATCCAATATCTTTTGTATCTGTGATTTGATTCAAGAGTTCTTTAACAATAAGTTAAATTAATAAATTTTCAATCATATAATAACAAAAAAAGAAAAATAAAGATTAACATGACATCGATTTTCGCTTAAGTGGCCCATATTAACATCCCTTCCCCTATGATATGTGTCTTACATACTTGCTATTAAAATGCACACATATATTTAAATATCGTCGAATATGGAGTTGTTACTATGATGACATTTTTCTTTAGTTTTAATTTTTGACTTTAAGTTATGTGCGAAATATTTATAGGTAAGCTAAGAATTGAGCACAAGTAAAACGAAAGCATATAAAACTTGTCGCCTTCATTATTCATGTGGAGATACTGAACTAAATTCCTTTCAGAATTCGAGCTAACATGAACTGAGATTTGCAAGTACGGAAATTCACATATCGACTTGGATTTGTGTACAAGTCGGATCCAATACCAAATAGATAAATTGTGTAAAGAAAAATATAAATTATCCCTTGCTTTTATGTTTAATAAATTAAAATAAATGTATACTTCAGTTAAAAGACAAGATTATTATAATTCTTTTGGGTAAGGCGCCTTTATTTTAAGAAAAGCGCAGAAAATTAAAAAAGTCTGATAATGCTTATTTTTAGTGAAAAACTTTAGATTTAGCTTTATCAATTTTTGATTTAGCTTTAAAAATCATAATATTATCACGGTGTCTGACGCACTTCGTCTTGCCCCTATAAATAGGTAACACTTTCCCGAATCTTGGGCCATAAATGCCAGGAAATCTCACGCGGGGACATGACTCCCAGCCCCCAACGGTGGTCGCAAAGGAAGAGAGATCGACTACACCATACCGAATTTCCTCCACCATGGCCCCTACGCACACCAGCCGTGCGGCCCGTCATTGGAAATTGGCCTCCTCACGATTTCTCCTTGGCTGCAGAAGACAGGATAGGACCGCTTCTCCAGTCCGTTTGAGGCAGAACAAAATTGGACAAAGCGAGAACATATCGGGGGAATCGAGTGACACCCATATTGTCCTAATCAACCAGAATGCTAAATGATTACGAAATTGTTTATAAAGCAAAGGCCAGTACCATTAGGCCTCGAAGGCGGCAATACAAAATTCATCGTGAGTTCTATCGAATATTGATGTCACAAAAATTCCAAGAAAATATTCTAATTTTATTTAATGTGGCCCTTCAGTCTGCATGACATAAGACTATTTTTTTTTGAATAGGTAATTTTAAATAAGCATAAACCATGTTAAAAGTTATGGTGTATCAAATTTGAGTAATTTTTAACTTTATTTTAACACATAAATTTTTCAAAACGTTATCTATTTTAAAAATGATGTGAGGTGTATCTAATAATAAGTGTGTGGCGTATTTAATACTAAAATACACCTAACTCTACGCATCTTTTTAACCAACTTCGTAATAAGAGTATCTATGTATGTATGGCTTATTTATAAAAACACCTCGAATTTCTTTCAATTACATATTTATCCTATTCCATGTGGACGAAGTCGTGGGTAACATGTAAACAATAATGCGGCTAGTATGAAAATAATCCGATAAAATCCTTTAAAACAAGAAACGTTATCACAGCTTCTTCAACAAAGAAATGAAAAGAAATTTGTTCTTCTTTTAACTCTCTTTACAAACACACCTACAAACAAACGCATCAATATACGTGTATGATTATGCTGCAATGTTTTAACTATATTATACAAGTTTTTGACGAATGAAAGTTAAAAATAAAGTTATACATATTTTATACGTTAATGAACCAAAATAGCACTTTACTGGAATAACATTTATCTGACGACGACTCTACTATTGTTCCGGGTCCTGTAATTTGCACGTGGAAACTGTTGTGAACTAGATTAGTAAAACAAACTATGCCAAATCGACAGCTACCAAAAAGTTGCTAAATGTGTTTATTTTACCACAAAACTGTGTTGTTATAAAATATAGTTTTTGTCAACTACAACTGCATGGAAATTTTTGTTTATAAAAGACTTAACAACACACACAACACAACGCACGTTGACATTTCTAAACTTAATACAGTTTATGTATATGTATGTACTACCAGATCTTTTACATAACTGTCCACACAACAACTATTATATTTGGGTAGAGATATATTATATTTTTATATAGCTAAGGCTATGTAAGGGCAAGACAAAAATATGTACATGGAAAATGTTTTTAATAATGCTAGTGTTAAATTTATTAGCGGAAATTTATCCGTAAATCCGTTAAACGTGTTTGTCGGTGCCCCTAACATTTAAAGAACGTGCTATTATTTTAGATTTATTTAAAAATTCTATTGCTATTTAAAGAAGGCTAAATTATCAAAGACTGTTTGTTATTGTTATTCGATGAATGTTATACATCTTTTGGTGTAAATTTCTACAATGCGTGCACACCGTCTCAAAAAACCGATACCCTGAATTTAGCTACAGCCAACTGACAATTGGTGATATTTATATTAACTTTATTTAACGAAATATTTCTTATATCAATAAAGCCATGATAAAAAATATACTTAAGGTTTTTGTGATTGGAATGAACTATGAAAAACTTTATGAACCAAAATAAAACCGGTTATTCATTTATCGATTTTCTGACACAGGAAAAGCACATTTTGATCAAAACGATTTTTCGTGCTTCGTGGCCCTACTATAAAGAAAAATCGTGAAAAACGCTTTACAAAACTTTGATTTACTATACATTTGTAGTATATTTTAATTGTTGAAATTACTATCTTAGGTACGAGAAACGAGTCAATAATTAGAAAAATAACGCATCAAATTAAATATGTCTACGCTTTAGTTACTCAAATAAAAAATATTAGGAAAGATGGAAATGGGATGAAATACATGCGTGAGAAATAAAGGATGTAAAAATTTAATATTTTTAACGTAATAAAAATGCATTTTTATTAACAGATCCTCCTGGTTTAATATTATCAATAATGTACACTTCCAGAAAGCACGAAGCGTGGAAGAATATCGCTTCGTTAACAGGTTAAAAATATTTATATACTAATGTAAACAAACTTTGTCATAGATTTATCATGACAGCTGTATCGTGTTTTTTGCACTGCAATACGAACAGTTGAGAATACTTGAAGTTTGGAAAAATATTTTCTCTAATTTAACTAAGTAAGAGTTGAATAAACGAGAAACATTTAAATTTAAAATGTTATTCTATTTAAATATGAACATATAGTAACAGTAGAGTAAGACTTACAAAGTAAAAAAACGTAGCAGAAATTTTCATTAGGTAAATAAATATAAAAAAATCAATTTTCGACACTGCGCAAAACAAATAGTAGTAAAAAAATAAAATGCGAGATTTTCTTACTTTTAACCTTTATGAAATTAACACCAGAGCTGCTGATAAGTTTATCGTCAGCGGTGATCTATTTTCTTTATCTGTTTTTGTGATTAATGCACAGAACATATGCAAATTATGACAATATTGAAGTAGGTAAGTAGGCTCCCTTTTCGAGGGACCTTCCGGGGTAGTACCACCGCGATGCGCGAATTAGTAGTGTTTGAGCGCGTTTCACTTTCCTATTCGTTTGGGCGTTATGGTAAAAAATAGATGATCAATGCGTTGAATATAATACCGCTTCCAGTTGTCATGATCATCTATAGGTATTATTACAGATGCTCAGTGATATCATCCATTTCGAAATGCAATCTATTTATTGAGAACAGTTCATTCCCTTGAGTAGTGGAAGTACGGTGCCCATTATTATTATTTTGAGAATACCAGTTTGTTAAGATGAATAAAAAAATGTTAACATCTTAAGTTAATGTTAACCAATATTTTAATCTTAATCTCTATACTATTTATATATATATCCATATAGTATTATATACACGCTGTTTTTGGTTCAGAATTCGAAAGTTTTTTTTGCATATAAAATTTACAACTTTTTTATATGCACTACTACGGTAGTCGAATCACTAGTGAGTCGCAAACTAGTTTATTCTATTATTTTTTATTCGACACAAGTATAACAAAGGTAAATAATATATAATAATAAATATATGGTTCATATTTTTAATTTATTAATTGTATGATTAAATAATTTCTAAACAAGTTTTATTTAGATGATTGTATTAGAACGAACATAAATAATTCACCAGCAAAATAGGTATTTGAGCACCATTTCCAATAACTACTCTGCCCTGGTCTATTGTCATTGTCTTTGAATTTCCATAATAATAAAAATGCAAATTTCTGCATTACAATATGAAATATGGACTGTCCAGCCGTGTACTATACACCTAACGTTAAAAGTTTTCTTTGCATATGTCATAATGATACTGTTATGGTAAAAAAATAAATAAGAAGTTTACGTCCATTTATTTTTTACCAATAAAAATTTAATCGTGTCAAGGATCATTTTGTATTCTTCATATAAATTACAGGATCCCTAACTGAATCATTTTCTACAGGCAGGTTTTTTTTTACGGTTTAGATCTCTACATCACTTTCATGCAGTCAATGGGTTTTATGACATTCTCTAACACTGCTTTAAAAATCTTAAACAAAATGTGGCAGCAGTCATCAGTAGATAGGTATAGTTTAGAACCACATTTATAATTGCCGTGTGTTTAATTATAACTAGAATCAATAAGGCGCTGATTCAGTGCTTTGAATTTGGGCTGTTTCATGTTTTGGCATAGAAAAGAAAGGCTAGCAAATATCGCGGGCTTTGAGTCCTCGGTAGTTTTGACGCGAAATGAAATATCAAGGTTACTTTTTACTACTTACTTTTGTGCGGGTAACATTACCGGGTTAAAAACGATCGAATCTTTTAAAATTCGGCAACCGCTCATTCGCGTATGGGTACTTCGCTTACCGTACAATTGTTAGTATTACCGATCATTTTCAAGCAAAATTCTCTCGTTTCATCCAACCTTGACATTGGAAAAATCACCGAGTTACTCATGGTGGAAATATTTTCTTCTTTATGAGTATTTACGCCTTCTCCACTTGTATCGTGCAGATATTAAATGTCACCATTGCCACTTGTGGCTGTGGAAATTTAACAACATGATTTTGAGTGTGTTACAGTTATATAATATTAATTGTTTATATTGTAATAAAAAAGTGATTCACATCGCATCATGATTTATGCAGTGCATTTTAAAGTAAAACAAATACTGCAATAACTTTTTAATCCTAAATGTAATCATTCGAAACTTTCAATAAAACATGTCGCCTTGTATTTTGTTTTAAGCGTGGTACAACATATTAGCAAGGATGACAAAAACTAGTTAACGTTTTATGCATTAATAAAACCGCCTTAGGAACTAAAATAATGAAAACTGAGTAAATATTATATGATATTAAATAAATTATTACGATATAAACTGCCTCCGTAGCCTAGTGGTATAGGCGTGTGGCTCAGAAACTGGAGGTCGTGGGTTCGAATCCTGCGGGGACTCAACAAATTTTCCTTGTTGTTTCCTGTTGGTTAGGACAATTTGGGCCGATCACCAATTGTCTGAAAAGTGAAGATGATCCATGCGTCGGATGGCATGTAAAAGTCGTCCACCCACCAACCGCATTGGACCAGCGTGGTGGGTTTACGGTCCAAACCCTGATGGATAGGGTGTATTAGGGAGGCCATGTCCAGCAGTGGACTAACAAAGGCTGATGATGTGATTCAAATTCAATTTTTCTGTAAAAGAATGTATTTTTTTAAAGATGAACGTTTAATAAAAATCAGTTTTTTTGTCATCAATTGTACCTAGTTAACACAGACAACATTAAAGCGGGTCAAAGAAAAGCGCAAAAGCTGAGTATCGAAAAGAAGGAAAACCGCAAGAATATTCTAAGCCGACTTTTATTTCTCATGTTTTATAATCGGTATGATAGTTTATTAACTATTATGGATTACTACTTTCTCTTGCGAGCGAAGAGGAGTTAGCAAGGTAATTATGTTAATAGTTCTATGCCTTTTGTTGCGGTGCTCTGTTTTCAAATGTTGTTTTTTATTATTTTGTTTGTATTCGTCTTTACTCTTTTTATAGCAATGAAATAACATTTAGTTATTTAAAGTTTAATAAAATAAGTGTAATAAAAGTTACAATGCAGAAGTTTTGTAGAAAAAAATAATTTCTTGTGTTTACGCGATTACTAGACATGATTTAATAAAAGATTTTAAGGATTTTATCGCGTTTCATTTGGTTTACAGTTTTCCCGACGTGTCAGACACTTTAAAGAATCCACGATCACGGCAGACTGAGGCATTGTTCGTCTTTCAAAGTTTTACACCGGTCACCGTCATTTCTGTATTTTATTTATTGGTCCGCTTTACGCATATAATGCTTGGGTTTAATTTTGTGTTATATAATATTTGGATTGATCTAGTTTATGGTCGCATACTGCAGACTTTTTCAACCGGCGATGCTTCACGTCAGCTATGTTTTTATCCTAGTTCTAATGGATCGCTTAGTTTGGCCTATATAAGAGAGACCACATTCATAATCAAGATTGTACACTCCTGGATCTTGCAGAGGGATATTACACTTGATAGGCGGCAGAAACTGACTTATCTTCTTGGGTGGCTTGAAAAATGTTTTGATAGAAGCCTTCTTTAAGATATAGCCAATCTTGTTAGTGACTCCTCTTAGGTACGGCAGATCAGCAGGCACTCGCTCGACTGTGGCTGGCTTCACTTGGTCCATGTAACGCAGGATTTGGATCTTGTTGCCCCGCAAAACTTGCTTTACATTCTGCATCTACATATCCTTTATAAAACTTTGGGTGAATGGGAACTGATTTTACGGCCTTCTTCTTAATGCCTTTTATAAAAATGTCGGCAACAATGAGAGATACTGGGCAGCCCATCGATACACCATCAACTTGCATGTAGAATTCATCTTTCCGTAGTAGGTAGCCAGAGGCAGTGTTAGGCAATGTTTTAATAAAAATGCATATTCTATTGGCATGTTATTTTCTTTAAGCTTTCTAGATATATTGAGATGCAGTGCTCAACAGGTATGCAAGTGAATAAGAAATTGACATCAAAACTAATTATAATATTATTGCTAGTCAGCTGTAAGTGTTATAATACCATAACGTGTTATAATAGTTATTATATATAATACTTAATTAACATATTAAAATTAAAAGAAATAGTCCTCAGTTATGTAATAGTATACACCAGAGTACAGTTCTCTACAAAGTATAACTCAAAAGACAAAATTGAGCGACGCAGCTCAGATGAAATTGTTACATGCTTTTGCACTTTGAATACTTAATCTTCTTTACTTCAAAAATCCAAATGCATAGTTTACTTTCCGTAAAATATCAATATTTATTATATAGTACACGTATAATTTTACGAATTACTAGAATTTGCTTGTATTTAAAATAGTCGAATTACTTGCTCAATTATTTATTATTGCTGAATTAGTTTCCGGCAATGTAAGTTGTATGATTATCATGTAAATACCATTTCCGGCCATTGCCATGCTGTTGGCTGGTAATTAGTTAATATTAGCGAATACTTAATTAATTTTAGAGCCTTAATTAATATAACAGTGAGAAATGTACCCAAGAAAAAGATAGTTTTTTATAAAGTAAAAAACGATCTTTTTCTTGGGTTTTATTATATACAGCAGTTTTAGTTTAATATTAATAATTTTAAAAATGCTTATTTAGTGATTATCACTTATTTTGGGCATTTTACAATAGTTAGTCATAATCATAGTTCATATTAATTATCTTTCTCATAACAGCTAGATCTGTATTATTTTATTATATTGTGGTGGTAGTAATAAATAAAAAAAAATAATGCGTTGATACTATTAACCTGTTTTTGTAATAAATAAAAACAGTTCAAAGGACTAGTACGTAGAATTTATACATACTCTGTACGATCTCTCTGTAATACATACTGACTTTAATTTCTTATGAGAAATTAATAGTTGTTAGTTGTAACACTATCATTGAGCGTAGTTTTGTATAATGAAGCTTTTTGTGAAATTTTGTTAAGGGCGAATTTCACAAAAAAGAAATTATGATAATAATTGTACAAAATCATATAATTATACCAAACTAACTTCATGAAGAAATATCTAATATATTTTAAGTGCGTTGAAATAAGAACTACATTATAAAGTTATGGTTTAAAATAATTATAATTGAAAAGTAATTGATGTTCCGAAAAATAAATATTATTTGTACACACCTAAGTAAAAAAATAAAATATACAATACCACTTGTATTTCGTTGTGTTTAGTAAGTTTATTAATTGATGGACTCAATGCAGTGCATGTAACTTAGATTTTAGGGCTGTAGGACGAATTATCATCATGATCATCAGCCTGTGTTAGTTCACTGCTCGACATAGGCCTCCTGATGCTCGCCTTCTCCATTAGGCAGATTTAGGACCCTATCCCACCAGGCTAATCCAATGCAGGGTGGGCCGATTTTGCCACATGCCTGTCCGACGCATGGATCATTTTATTTTTCAGACAGTTGGGCGATCGGCCCAAATTGCCCTAACCAACCAGAAAACAATAATAACACAAAATTGTTACCCCGCGGTACTTGAACCCCCGACCTCTGGTTTAGAAAGCTAAGTTTCAAAACTAGTTTATTACGCGTACGTTCACAGCCTTATGTCCTATGGATTATAATTATGGGGATCTGCAGCCGGTTTGAACACAATATTTATACTACATAAACAGGCTGTTAGGGCAATCCTACAATCTGGGTTCACGGAATCTTTACGTAATGTTTTTAATAAAACTTAAATTTTAACTTTACCCCTATACATATTTGAAAATATTATGTACGCGTCAAAATATTCATATGTTTGCTAAAAGATATTAGGCAGCAGGGTCAAATTGAGCCCCTAGAGCTACCCAGATTTAGACTGACCCGAACCAAAAATCTTTCATGTATAATAGTATAAGAATGTATAATAAATTAAATGAGCCTAAATTGAATAAATGATTTTGACTTTGACTTTGACTTTGAGGACAATACCACTAGATAACGAAGGAAAATAGTTGTTCTTATAACTAACATGCTGTTAAATCATTTTAATGTTTTTTTAATTTAACAATCAAGCATATACAACAGAAGAAAAAAACTTGATAAATATAAGGTAAATCTTGAATAATTAATTTAATTTACCTTTGATATAATAATATTATAAAATAGTCTTACATTTACCTGTATTTATACATTTATTGTTTCGTATTCTGCCTAAATTATAGCGTCATGAAACGTTTTAAATATTTAACGCTTCATTAAAGCTAAAACCGCAGATTGGAAACCAATGGAATGTAACACGGCAGATATTAACTTGTAATTAGGGGAAAGGAAGGTGTAACGGAACCTAAAGGTAAAACGAACCGGACTGATAACTTTAATATTGTTAGTGCTATCTATTACCAACTTGCTTCAACTTGACAGTCGCCTTCCACTCAGAGTTGGTCAGCGTCCTTGAAACGGTCATGCAGCGGCTCACGCTTTGGTCAAGGAAAGTTTATTTTTGCAAGTTTTGATGTAAAAACAGAAAATTTTAAATCGCCTACAGTTATATTACGTTAAAGATATCGGGGATTTTGTTGATTTTGTTTGATAGGCATGATTATCTTCAATTTTAACCTCAAAATATTTTATTGTTAAATGACCGAATGGGCAAAATCAACCAAATAAATATATATAGTAAACTCGTAGATTATCTTTTAGTATTGCTCCAAAGGATATCATGCCTAGGTATGAACTCCATAACGGACTAGATCTAATTTTTTTTACTGGAAAGAATAGGAAAGGGAAGCAAACGAATAGACAAAATGGGAAAATCTATACAATACACACACAAAAAAAAAGACTCATGAAGCGAATGTGAAGAAGACATACGTTTCTATTGCTCTCATTTATTTTATAAATCAGCTAGAGGCTGGGTCCAGTGTGGGGATTTTAGTTTGGTTTTATGTCGCATTGAGGCTTTTCTACAGTTGACCATATTCACTCGCTGGAGATGGTGATAGAAAAATTTCAAGAGTTCAACAGACTACTTTATGCTGTTTTTATTGATTATAAAAGCCTCGATACCACCACAACGATTTGGAAAGCGTTACAATCTCAGAACGTGGAATTAGATTTTATACAAGTCATAAAAATATCTACGACCACAGTACCTGTAGAGTAAAGTTAGAGACTACCGACTACCTCATATATATTAAAAGAGGTGTTAGGAAGGAGACCCAATTTCTAACAATATTCATAGCGGTGCTAGAGTACATTATCCGCAAATAAACTGGAAAAGTCGGATAAATACAAAAAATCCTACCGAAGTCACCTTAGATTCGCCGACGACATAGTTTTGCTATCAGAAAATATTAACCAACCAACTATGGTTCACTCCTAAGAAAGTCGCAAGGTAGGCTTGGAAATCAACCTAGGTAAAACACATTGTAATGACAAACCATATAGGTTACCCATATATCTTTAAAATGTACCTTTAACCTATGTTGATGCTATATCTACCTTTGGCAAACAAATTTCATTCAACAAAAACAACAATGAATTAGATGTAGAGAGAAGAGTAAATATCGCTTTGGAAAAATTTTGAGTCTCAAAGAAATTTTAAAAAGCGACATGCCTATAAAGATTAAGAGCTGTTATGAATACCTGCCTTCCGTACAACAAACAGCTACAAACTGGAAATTTACAAAAAATAAAAATAAGATCGTACAAGCCAAAGAAGTATGGAAAGAAGTATAATGAAGATTAGAAAGATCCAAAAATTCGCCATATTCTATAAGGCAGAAAACTAAAGTTATAGACGCTCTTAGTTACTCCAAAAGCTAAAATGAGATGGGCAGGACATGTAGCAAGACTAAAGAAACCGCTGGACTAAAAAAACATCATGGCTAGGACCATCGGGACAAAGTAAAGAGGTAGACCAAATGCGCGCTGGACAGACGACATTACAAAAATAATAGGTACTAATTGGATGGAGTTAAAGACAGAAAACAAAGGTTAAATTTGAGAAGGCCTTTACATTCCATTGAGGGGTTCTTGCAACCTTTTATCCATCTAGAAAGTGACAAAATATAATTAGATGAATACATATAGGTTAAGGCAATTGTCAAAAAAGTTAAATTATTCGATTATATTTTATTTTTAATAATTAGGAAATGAAATTTTATTACATTACAATTTATTATATTATATTATTTGATTTTAATAGCTTGATTTGATGTCTGATTTTAATTACATAAAATAAATTAAATAAATGTCTAGTTTATATATTTCTTTGAAAAACTGTTCTTGTAATTGTAATTAAATAATGATTTTAATCATGAGATAATTAAATTCTATCATATTTGTAGTAACATAAAATTAATAATTGGAACAAAATTTATAATGTTAGCATAAAAGGAATGAAATAGATTAACTATAACTATTGGACTAATTAATTTTGCATGCAAATTGTTTAGTAAACTTAGTACTGATGCGAGAAATAAAAGGCTTTTATATTTTTATTTTTATTTATTTATTTTTATAGTCAATAGGTCCATTTTGCCTTCATACCTGGTTCGTTTTACCTTCACGTGAGGCAAAATGGACTAAAGCGAGCGTTTTGGAAATCATCCAATATCTTTTTGTATGTGTTGTTTGATTTAAGCGTTCTTTAACAATAAGTTAAATGATAAATGCTCAATCATATAATAACAAAAAAAGAAAAATAAAGATATTATTTTTGTTTGTGATTGATTTTCCCTTAAGTGGTCCGTATTACCTTCTCTTCCCCTACATTGCGACCACAATTAAATTTATTAATAGGAGAATTAAATTGTTTAAGCTCGTCCCAACTTTAGTTCGAATACATCCCCAGTAGATTTTTAATATTTGAGTTGAATTAATATTCTTAAATTATCTGATTACTTACCTAAGGAGCTTTGTATCAAGTCTGTAGTCTACTTAGTCGAAAAAAAACCTTGTTATGATAAATAAAACTATATCTTGGTCAGGTAAATAGTTAACTGTCACTGTGACTTTAACACGAGTGTGTTACAGTCACAGTGACGTATAATAAATTACTTAGTTCTTTCAACTTAATATAGGAAATTGCCGTCTCTAAAATGCAAATTTCTGATGTTTTTTCTTTAATGTAAACCTTAATGTTTAGTTTGTCTTGATGTTTGTTATGTCTTTCACATTTTCGCAAGGTACACGATGTGGTTTGGCTTATCGGTACGTCAGTTCGATATCCGGAACAGAATGTTTCGCGTTATCACGTGGCTTACTAGATGGTCGGGCGTTCGTTATGTTGGATCGCTGCCATTAAAGATATTATTTAATATTTAATTATTTATTTAATATTAATGAAGAACTTCTGAAATTGTTTTATATTGTAAAAAAATAATCACAGAGCCAAAGGCATTAAAAAGGTCACAACGTAAAAGCATACGGTATTTTAGTAGTGCACAGCACAGTCTTATAATATCACCCATTAATTGTAACCATTTTTGTTGAAATTGAATTGATGGTAACTTATAACATTATCTTTGTAAAAGTAGAAAATAGACATTTAGGAGAACAAACACAGCACGGGGATGAACTTATAGGTGAATTTCATGATCACTCGAAATTTTGTGTCTAACAGGTAGATATATACAATGAAAAATCCTCATTTATATTATTATAAAGTATATTTGAATACACCTCGCTGACATTTATATTATTCCACGCGGACGAAGTCGCGGGTAACAGCTAGTTGTATATAAATCGCAGGTATGTATTTTATTCATCATCATCATCATCAGCCTGTGATAGTCTACTGCTGGACATAGGCCTCCCCTAATTTACCCTTATCCATTAGGGGGTTTTTGGACCGTTTCATACCACGCTGGTCAAATGCGGGTTGGTGGGTGGACCGATTTTTACATGCCCGTCCGACGCATGGATCATCTTTCTTTTCAGACAATTGGGTAATCGGCCCAAATTGATCTAACCAACTAGGAAACAACAATGAAAATTTGTTGATTCCCCGCAGGATTCGAACCCACGACCTCCGGTTTTTGAAGCACACGCCAATGCCGCTAGGCTACGGAGGCAGTTATTATAACTACCTTCAAAACTGTATTTTATTACTTCTGAATAAATGTGCTTTTTTGGGTACTTTAATGCAGCCAAAAGGATTAAAATATTTAGAGGATTGTCAAGAGCGAAAGGTACAAATAAGAATATTGATCTCTCTTATGTTTTCATGCTCGTAAGCAGGTGATAATAGTACAAGAAAAACACATCCACGGGAAGAACTGTTACATATTTTTTTGTTGATAACGATATTATTACAGACAATCGTAATCTTATTTACAAACAATTTTCCTATATATTGACGTAATTGTTAAGCTCCATTATTCTCATTAAAAAATTAGACATGTAACCGACATCGTTAATTACTTAATATTATGAGAAAAAAACATTTTATAAGCATATAAAAAAATGATGATAGTAAAATAAAATGTTTCATATCGTTGCCTTTGAATAAATTTATGATCTTAATATTGCAATTTTGTAAAATAATTAATACTTTTAAAAATAATAACAGAAACAAAACAAAGATTTGTTAGAGCGATGATTTTATGAGGATGTTTCGAAAATCTTTAACATAAATGTGAAATACTAAATGCATATATTCAAAAAACTATTTTTTTAGGGATAGACAACAAAAGGTCGTAATAATAATAAAATTTCAATATATTGGTAAATGAAATAAATGATTATTTCAAAATTATTTACATAAAATTGTTAAGTCAGT
This sequence comes from Lamproptera curius, assembly GCA_029286875.1. Taxonomy (NCBI): domain Eukaryota; kingdom Metazoa; phylum Arthropoda; class Insecta; order Lepidoptera; family Papilionidae; genus Lamproptera; species Lamproptera curius. Next base: position 789,277 of record JAGSMT010000157.1, read on the forward strand.
ATTAACAATAAAATAAACTTAATATATGTCCCATACCATAACGGTAAAAATACCTAACTAAAAAATAATTGGTTACAAATACAAATTAAAATACCGCTTAGGGTTATTAAAATTAGCTTTATTGACAAATTAACGCAATTGTAAGGTCAATGTACATCTTTTTCAAACTGCACACAGTACTACGGATATAAAGTATTTTAGCATAGTTATACCTTTTCCTGCTATACTTTTCTATTTGACCTTTCTACTCAAAGAAGTTTATTAATATTCTACTCCAAGAAGTTCTAAAGAATAATAAAAAAGCAATTTTGTTTTATGCATTCTTGTTATTTTTCTAGGCTGCATTGTTTTATCTACAGTTATGGATTTAAATTTATCACAAAATACATTTCATAGTCTTATATAAAGATAAGGTTGGCCTTCGTTATATGTATTTATATTATTTGAAAATAATAGCCTCATTTATAAAGAATAAGCCGAATAAATGATTCCGTACTTTCTTAAGTTTGTTTTACTTGTATTATTCCTGTTTCTTTTAACTCGTTTAAAATATTGGTCAGTATAATTCGACTTAATCAAAAACTATACCTTAAATATTAGCCCTTTTCTCTGGTTCGATATCTAAGTTTAATTCTAGTATCTGTACGAAGCCTACGGACCCCTGTTGTAAGTAAATCGTTAATATTCAGTGTGAGTTGTAGCGAGAATTGGTGTCACAGGAATTCCGGAATTAAGACGTCTATTACGATTTACGGTAGTCCTTTCTTCAGTATACATATATTTTTACTTTACAGCGTTCATTTTATATAACAAGAGAAATTCTTGTTAAAATTATGCAACAATTTTGACCTAATAGGCATTAGTCTTAAATAAAAGAATCTAGATGTATTTCTATTCAGTTAAGGTAAAGCGATCTACGAAAGGTTTTAAATATTAAAGTACTGACATGCTGACAGTATTGACTTAACTATTTAAGTAATAATGTACTTGACATGTACCTGATGTAATTATCAGCCTTTGTAAGTCCACTGCTGTAAGTCCACTGCTGGACATAGGCCTCCCCTAACACACGCCTCCTCAGTTAGGGGTTTTTTAGGCCGTATCCCACCACGCTGGTCCAATGCGGGTTATACTTGATGTACTGGACTATAAATGTGTTAATCACAAAGAAAAAAGATAAAATAGCTATTTTATATTTTTTAGCTTTCTTCACTTCACGTATACTTGTATTTTCTTTACATGTTTGTATTTAACTCTAGGTTACGTCTTGTATTACGTCTCTTACACCCTGTTATCTTTTTACCGTATTTGTTAAATTTATAAGAAAATTGATAAATTATTAGAAAAATTTAACATAAACGTGTCATGTTCCATAATGTACGTAGGAATAGCACTAAACTAGGATATTTTTCGAAAACTGGAATATTTTTTGCGGTTTAAGCTGTTATTATTCCACGTCTTATAATTTTAAAGTGAAACTGTAGTGAACTAGTTTTGTAAAATGCTGAATGGACCACTGCTAGAAAATTCTTTCATGTTTTTATTTTTTAGTAAGAATTAATGAAAAAGTATTCCTGACAGCTTTATAATATAATTAAATTATCGCTTTATTATTGGGAAAGCCCACAATGTTTACAGCAAATAATCTAACCTTTATTCAAATTAAGATACGGTATTGATAAAAACAGTGTAAACCACTGCAACGAAGTCAAGTCGTACGTTAAGAGTTCATACAGACGAATTGTGATTGCCGTTTGTACGATGCCATCTTTTTGCTATTAATGTAAGTAAATAAAGTTGAAGTGTCAGTTTGTAACAATATGATAACCGTTTTCAAATAGGTACCAAAGAGGCAGTCCGATTTTTATAGGACTTTTATTGGAAGGTAGTTGTTGTAACAAGGAGTAACTTAGGCTAGCTTTCGTTTTGTAAAAAAAAATTGCAAAGTTATCAAGCCTTTCGCATGGCATGGCCGCATTTAAGTAAGTGGGGGTAACAGTTAGTTGACAATATAATTTTCTTCATTTGCATGTCTTATATGCTTTTCATAGTAATATGTCTGTTACGAAACATGATAAATAAGTAGGATAACGAAGGATAACGATTCGGCAACTGTTGGAGAAAATTAATGAAAAAGCTGTGTCGATATTCATGAACAAACCAATTTACGTAGATTAAAGGGGAGCTGAAGTTGCGTGTTGTGTACACGTTTATGACCAATTTTTTGTGACTTATTTATTTAAGCTTAAGCTAAGGTTAGGTTACAGCTTACTATTTCACTTAAGTCTTAATAGCTTTTTATTTAAAACAGAAATAATAACTGATAAAAAAAACAAAGACTGTAAGAACAAAAAGTATAGTTTTAATATCATCTAATTTATACTATTATCGGGAAAATCTATTTAAAAAATCTAATTAAATCACAGGCAGGGTCGTTGTCGGACTGTTAGTATTATATAAACATGCTATAATGTACATGAATGGAAAGATTTGGAGACGAGGAGAAATCGAAATTTTTTCATTCGTTTAATTTCCGAACAATGTTATTTAATTTTACCATAATATAACATACATAGCCGTCACTGTTGGATTCGTTTACAGACCATAAATTTGCTAAAAACTCTGTTGTTATTAACAAATTTATCAGAATCAACTCAAAGAAAATTTATTTTACAATGGATAAAAAACTAACTTCACTGCACTGGTGCTCACAATGAAAGTGCCTGCATTACTTGCATGCGTACTGCACATTAAATATTTTATAGATTAAACCCTTGAAGGTAATAAAATATAAATTAAAAAGATAATTTATCAAATAAAAGTTATACGATATCCTCCACTTCTGCGTGTAAAAAATATTTAATCATATTTATCATGATGCCGTTATCTGTTAGTTGAATTTTCTATTTAAAATCAAAAATAATAATAAAATCATTACAAAAAAAACATAATTAGTTCTATTTAATATCTTTAACTAAAATGTTAAGTATAATAATAAATCAAATATTTCACTGTTTATTGATTTTTATACTAGAAGATGTTTTGCTTAAAAATAAACAATAATTGAGTATTCAAGAGATGAGTAAATAAATTTTAGAGCGTCAAGTCCCTTCAATTTGCTATTTTGAATAGCCATTCAAAGATTTGCAATTTTCATCAATTTTGTCAAAAAGCTTTTAAATTTTCATTACTGAGACTGATCGCGATTAATTTGTTTTCAATTCAATATAAAATTAATGAGACAAGTGATTTGTACCACCGACTGCACAATAAAATGGTGAATATCGAACACTTTATTAATTAGCAGCAAGCACTTCTAGTTCAAAGAAGTAGTAGTTCATCCGAGAGAATTAATATCTACTGTTTTATAGTAGTATAATAGAGATCAGCCATCTGAATAGGAGATATTAAAAAAAGAAGTGTACGCACCACATAGATGCACTTTCTCTTTCATCACTGTTAAAGAGATAGAACAGACAACCGACACAACAGAAAAATCAGGCGCAGGAACGACTTTTGTATATGCCGAAACAAATTATGGGTTATGCTAGTACGCCATTTCCCTAACTAATTAGGAAACAATAACTGAAAATTTTGGAGTCTTCGAAAGATTCGAATCCACGATCTCTAGTCTCTAAAGCACAATCTAAAACCAGTCGGCTACAAAGGCAGGCCCAGAGTATTAGCCATAGCATATTTAAATGACTACCTACTTAATAAAATAGGAATTTATATATACTTACTAATAAACATCCAATTACTTTGCATTTTATTAACATAAATTAAATTTGAAATGATATTACTTTATAAAGGGAAGCTTCTTCATAATTATAGTCCTTAAGTATTTTTTCAATTACATTATAACAAAATTTTAAATTTTTACAACTACTATTATATTGAAATGTATAGAATAAGTGCAAATTTACTGTATCTAAAAGTTTTTCTATTAAAACCATAATTATATTGCATACTCACAGTAAATTTCTTAGTATATTTATATTTCTATTATGTTTGAGCATTCGTTTAACGCTGAATAAAATGTTCCCTCGGCTAGTTTTCAAATCGCATTGAAAATTTATAATCAAAGAACTTTGAAAGCCTAAGGTAAAGAATAAATGCTGGAGGTTGGAAAACTACAGCAATTACTTTTTCTTGAATTCTGATGCAGAACGAGGTATCTATTATTCTGAAAATTTCTTATAATACCAAGCTATTTCCCAAGTTATCATGGGGTCAACTTCTAATCGATCCAGATTTATTAAATAACAATTTCTAGGAAGAGAGACTTGCATCCGAACTTCTCAACCCAGAGGATAACTTCATTCTATGGACTATTTAGTTGTCAATTGGCTTAAAGGCAATGACATCCAGCAAAAGATAGACTTGACAACCTTTTTTTTTACCGTGAGGAAATGCCTACAAAATCCTAACCCACGCAGTGACAAGATTCCCAGCCCTCAGCGGTGGCCTCAGTCTTTAGCTCTACCGCTAGCTCCCTTTCGGCCACAGAAGGAGGAGAGATCGATGACACCATGCCAAATGTCCCCTCCTCCCAAGCCCCCTCCACACCGCTGATGCGGTGTGGCCCCACCGAGTCACGACACTACTCTTCCTCCGCGACTCATCCTTCGTTGCGAAAGACAGGAAAGGAGGCACACCTACCTCCTGAAACCCGACCCTCACACTTCCTAGGAGCATCCAAAGTGGACTTGTTCGACCCATTTCGAGCAGCCTCCTCTTAGCTTCCCCGCAGCTGGGCAGGTCACAGATACTGAGCCCCACCGCTGCGACAAAGCAAGAACCTGTTTGGGGGGATTTTAGACAACCAGGACCAACTTTTGTAAGTCCACCCTACGTTAGGTTCCTATATTTTTCGGACAGTTAGGTGATCGGCCTATGTTGTTCTAGTCAAGCAGAAAAAATACAATGACACAAAGTTGTTTTCCCGCAGGATTCCAACCCATGCTAGGCCATGGCGGCGGCTTATTCTGAAAATTGAATTAGTTTAATTTTTAATTCGTTTTAATTATTAGTAATTTATTTAAACTTTACACAAACATAAATTAGTCGCGGGGAAGCTTACCTCGTCAACCTTAAGAGTCGGCTGTAAAAGCTCCTCCAGGAGCGTTTAATAAGCCCATTCTAGATACGCCAATAAATGTTATTATTATGTGATAATCATAATCAGCCCTTACCAGTTTACTGCTGGACATAGGCCTTTTTTAATGAACGCTAAGACGGTCTATGCCCGGGTTCTCACTTCCAACCTGAACCGGCTACAGCACCGTCATCGACATCCTACCACCTATTTTCTTGCAGTGTGGAAATGCCAACGCATACCCGTCCTTGTGTTACTCCTTAGGGTGGCCAAGTTGCTCTTCGTTTCCACGCGGGCGACCAAAACATAGGTACTAACCCCACCGCTATAACAAAGCGAGAAGCTGATCGAGGGGATTGTCATCACATCTGTTTGGAGGTTGAGCAACATTCCGTCTTCTCAAACGCGGCCTCCACTCCAGTACCTTATCAATTTGATTTTTACCAAATAATTACTAGTAATCCAATATGATTATGACCTCCACTCCCAAAAAGGTTGATTACCTAGTTCGAGAAAAGGCAGCTTTCCTTGGACTCATTGATATGAAGAACCTTAACAACGACATTATATCTGTAAGTAATACTGAATAACTTTAGTCAATAATATGCAATGGATTTTATTTCTATTTTGATGTCACAGAATAAAATCTATCTGCATTTAAGGATATAAATGTTTTTACATGTCAAAATATTTTAACAACCCATATCGAAAACTCGCTACTGTTACTCCCTTTATTTGATGGAGGGCTGTCGGTGAACTGAATTTTACCAACGAAAAGCAAAATATTCTTAAAACCTAAATATTTATAAGTTAACTTAAAGTAAATTAACAAATAAAATATTATAAGCTACGGACACTTCTAGATAACCCTCTAACGATTCTGGCCAAGATTCTAATTTCCTGGCCATGATTATAACCGTAGGCTCAGGTTTATAAATTGTTAAATTATCGTTTAAATTTGTTTCTCGATCGTACCTTGGATTACAATTGTTTTTTTATTCTGAATACAGTTAACTTGTTTTTTACAGACGCTGTCTTTAGAAATTTTTCTATAATACTAGCATGGTATCTGTATATATTGAATATAATTCTATCTACAGATAATTTAACTTGACTAATGTATTTTATTTTTAACTATTTAAAATTCGCAGGCAAACTATTAGTACTAATTCGACTAATGTGTTTAAAAATAATAGTAGCACTGTCTGAAATTGGCTTTCGGTTATGTATTTCTTACAGAAGCTGTTTAATATAAGCGTTACTAACAACTTATTACTACTCGATTACGATGTCACTTTGGTAAGTGGACAGAGCAAGTTTAAGTTCGACATTGTCAAGGTTATATGAAATCATTTTAAAGGTAATTTTAATTTGATTTTATCATAAAGTAAAATGATTTCGTGTGAAGTTATCAAAGAGAAAATTGTTATACAAAAGTGATCATAAATTGTTATAAAAATATCATTCAAAAGTAATAATAAGCACAGCAAATAACATAAACATAATGAGACGTAATTAAGCAGACGTTCAAAGTAATTTCAATTACATGAGTTTGCTTGCCAAGCTAGCTAATATTCGTTGTCGAAAGTTCTTGTTTTGCAAACTCGAAACTTGTGCCGTTGCTAGATGTTTGTGCCGTGTGGTTTACGTATGTCATTTTGGCAGTTAACTTCTTACTTTGTGACAAAAATTTTTAGAAAACAAAATTCCTTTTCAAAATATATAAGTACGAAATATTTAAAGCAATCAAACCAGAACGCATTTAGCGGCATAACAAGTTTTTATTGTAGACACATTGAGTAAATCTCTATCCAAAATGTCAACAGTACATAAAAAAATTAAGACAAGATTAACACTTTCTAATTTTTTTCTGGATTAATTTACTCACCAACTTGCTTGCTTGTAACGGAGTACGGAAATAATTAACTGAATTAAATAATTAATTAATTAACCATGCAAATATAAATATGACATTAGAAAACTATGGACCTTGCTTATTACGTGTAACTGTGGAAAACCCACCGTAGGATTTCGAACATATGTTATTAATGGGATATTATTTATTTAGGTTCATTAACTAAAAATTGTTTGGGCCCTATAACGGCTTTGAAAATAAAATTTAAATCCATAACGGCATTCAAAAGGTGGACCTCAGTAATGGCACATTTAAAAATATATTTATGTAAAAAACGTTGATAGTAATTTAAAAATATTACCCGTACTATTATGTTTTTATTGAAATATTTAAAAAATTCTATAGCTTACAAACTTTTCTTAGTAAACTGTTTTAATACTTTATTATTTTTATTGTAATAAGCCACTAACTATTTAAGACCGACTTCCCAAAAGTTGAAAGTAGTAATTCAAAGCGTATGCTCTTTAAAGATATGAGTTATTCTCTTCTCTTCTCTTCTCTTGTCCACTAATACTGTCATTTTCAATTTTGCTTACCTTCGTCGTAAAAGATAATTTGTTGGTAATTTTATTGTAATTTTTTCGTACAGGAATAATCTATATAAGATTATAACATTTTAGAGCCGGTCTCTTTTTACAAGGGATTGTGTGCAGGTGCTGTGTCAACACTACTTACGGTTTGAAGGGCAGCGCTGCTAGCATAAATACTAGATAATCCAGACATAATATCTCACTGCTCAGGGCGGAGAGCGGATTTGTGGCATGTTACGCTGCTTTTCATAAGGGCAAAGCAGGTATCGCTTACCACCAGGTGTATGTATGCTCGTCTTGTCGCTTTAATCACTAAATGAAAAAAAATAATACTAAATTTTTTTTTTTATTTTATTTTAATCATAAAACGACGATTGAAACGTAGGATTAAATTAATTTGAATTCATGTAGTAACCTACAATTTAAATTATGTTTTAAATTATAAGTACGAATATGTACAAATATCGTTTAAATAGAGTCGTAATAAAATAACCTTTTCAGTATTTTTGAATTCCCAAATAAATTGTTGAAAGACATTTCAATGATACGAATCCAGTCCAGAATAAATGAGGAGTACTTTTTGAAAAAAAAAAGCGTGTTGTTGACTTTACAAAACTGTTCTAATAATAGATTTCTAACAATAATTCTCAGCAACTATTTAGTTAATAAATTATAGTACGAAATGTTACAAGCGCTAATTAAATTAGTACAAATAAACTTTTTGCAGTTAAGCTAATACAATAATACAGCTAACAATAATTGTTAATATTTAAGCAGTTATAAGTAATCAAAGTCACGAGTCATGGACACGGGGCTAAGATTGCTATGAACTGGAACACTATTACAGTCATTAATTCTTTTGTTAACACGAATACTACACATTATTGAATAAAAGGACTTGCAACGAATTTTACGTTCATTTACATTTTAATTCTCGAAGTATCGAGTACATTCACGCGGTCACTTTGCATAGGTCAAATACTGACCAAAAATTTGATAACAAGTAAGATATGCAAATTCCACTTCAGCACTGACAACTTGCTGCGTGACCAGGGCCTCTGGTACAGTGATTCATACTATGCACTGCTTACTACTATTAACGCGCAAGTTTACATAGTATACGCTGAACAGGAAAGTTATAAAAATATATACACCTTAAAAAAAATCTTAAATGTACACGCCAAATTATAACGTCGTGCAGAACATAAGTTACGGTATGCGGATGTCTATTATCTGCATCTGCTATCGTGAATAATGCGCAGAATATTATCGGCGGAGAGTAATGATCAAATTATTTTATTATTTATAACAGACATGAAAAATGTAAAGATTGCCATAAGAGGTATACTATAATTTTATGCAGAGGCGATTGCATCATATTAGTTTTATCTTATTACTAATGGTTCGAATTGTGCGGGTACAAAACTGATCCCTGTCCATATTTGTTGTAATGCATGAAATGATAGTAAAATAATCAATGCCTTAAATATGCATAAAAAATTCAGTCCAGGTCGTTCATTGCTCGAATTTTTCATAGTCGTAAAGATCGCCAGGACCCACAAATTTACAGATATCTATACATCGAATTTTGTTTGGGTTTTCAAGGTCAGATACCAGTTTCTCTAGATAAACTTCTACTGGATTGTACTTGGACGAACATCAGGGCTTTACTATACAAACACCCTCATATCTCAATATACCAACAGTCAATTTTACAACGTTATCGAGTCGGCAACACGTTAGTGGTCTAGCGGTATTGGCCCTTGCTTTATGCTCAGGTGGTACTTTAAACTTTATAAGGGTTGTGTGTTCAAAACCCGCAGGGAAACAACTTAGTGTCATCGTTGTTTTCTGGTTGTTCCATGCGTCAGATGGGCATGTAAAAAGTCGGTCAAACGACCAACCCACATTGGACCAGCGTGGTGGAATATGGTCCAAAACCCCCTAATGGAAAAAACGTGCATTACCGCAGCCCATGTCCAGCAGTGGACTAACAGAGGCTGATCATATGATGAAATGGCTTTCCGCTGTCCACAAAGTTAAGAACAAAGGCAGATTATCCTCTTTACTATCCTGTTTAATCTAACACAGCGTGTATCTGGTTTATAGTGCCAAAAATTTTGGTTATCCAATTTGTTTAGGAATACAATAGCTATACGCGAGAGACTCAAAAATTGATATTCTAAACACTATGTTCCAAAAGTTTGCTTTGAACGTTTTCTCTAAAGGATTATAAATAATTTTAGTTTAGTCATGTGCTAATTATTTTATGATGTTTAATTGCCTACGCTCTCTAGGACTTGCGCTTAAGAAACAGGAGGTCGCGGGTTTGAGTCCTGTGAGGACTCAACTAACTTACATCGTTGTTTCCTAGTTGTTTAGGGCAATGCGGGCTGATTATCAGATTGCCTGTAAAATTAGATGATCCATGCGTCGGGTAGGCATGTAAAAAGTAGGTCCTGCGCCTTATTTCACTCCAGTCATTTCAGTTATCCGACCCATTGGGTTTTGAGAATATAAAGGTAAAAGGACTACACCTTTGTGTGCGTGTACACTTGTGGACTATGATATCTCCTGCGCAGTTAGTTCATCTCTAGTACAAATCGGCCACCGTAGTCGTTATTGACGAATTGGGGGTCATTGTAAGTACATTATATTATAATATTTTTAAACGTTTCGTGAGTATGATGTCATAGATAAATTCTCAATGTTTTAGTTTCTTTTTTTTAATAAAGTGTGAAAAGTCACCTTAATAGAAAATATTTTTATAAAGTAACGAGCCTACGTTCTACTCTTCTTATCAATAAATAAACAGTAAATGTACATCCATTATGATTTATTCTTTGTAATCAGTCATCAACTGCCTGTGAAAGTCCACTGCTGGACATAGGCATTTCCTAACGCATCCTATCCATTAGGCTTTGACCGTACCCACCACGCTGGTCCAATGCGGTTATAGGTGGACTCGACTTTTACATGCCCATCCGACGCATGGATCATCTTACTTTTACAGACAATTGGTGATCGCCAAATTGCTCCTATATCCAACTAGAAACAACAATGAAAAATTTGTTGAGTCCCTGCAGTATTCGAAACCCACGACCTCCGGTTTCTAAAGCAACGCCTGAACCACTTAAGCTACGGAGGCAGTTTAATGGAATGAATTAAACTTTGTAATGAAATAAATTTAAACGGAATTGATTTCACTGGGTCATTTTTTATATTTTAACATTGCTAGAATGGTTTTTTTTTCTATAATTAAATATTAACCTTCTACATAACATCTTTATTTTATGACGATGTGGTAAATATGAAGGAAAACGAAAGAAAATCTTATACATATTTTCCGGTCTAATCTCGCCTTAATTACTTTTATCCTGTTGTTTTTTACATTTTGTTGCAGCTTTGCAGCAATTATTACTTTCCGCATTTTACCTTTCCATTTGCACTGCAAAAGCTCTTCCTCAGACATTTTTCAAGCACTTTGAACTTTCTTACTCAAAGAACTTTGGAAGCAAAAGGCAAAGATTACCTGCGAAGCTTTCTAGAATACGAGTGTAGCGGTTATTTGTTTGTGGCCTCTAAAGAAATATACTTAAAACTGCAATATTACTCCTCTAAATTCAATGTGTCAGTAGTTTCGACTATTCTTTTATTTATGTACTTTTGATTGATTGCAATATTCAATTTAACGAATTTTACCTCATTTGACGTCAAACTCTCTCGACATTTTAGGTCACTTGTACTCTGACCAAAAGAATGTTGGAAGCATAAGATTACCTGACAGCTTCGTAGATACTTTTAGAGCATTCCAACAACAATGTATTCTTAATGCTAAATACATTTAAATCGATAGTTTGAGCATTGTATATTATTCTGATGTTTTGATTGTGTAAAATAAATTTTAACGAATTTACGTAATTTTGTTACAAATGTATTTTAAAATAATCTGATAGTTTTCAATACTCTAGGTCCATGTACAGACAATAGATGTCTTTTAATAGAACACAAGTGAAATTTTTGAATCCAGATCAATGATGTCTTCTAATAATAATTTAAATGCGAAGGAATTGTATTATATATTTGATCAGTTTGTATATTAAAAATTACTTGTACTCGTGTGAATTAAAATGATCAATCCATACGTTATATCGAATACAAGATGTCAAACGATCGAGACTTTACTACTTTTGGTTAGTCACTGCTATAATAAATCCAGTAAGTAGTTCTGTTAATTAAAACAGAAATACTTGCACTTGTTTTATTAAATAACTTTATTTGGCAGATAAGCTAGATTAACAATGGAACTTTAATATGGTTATATCCTGCACAATAACTCAGTAAGTAACGTCAGTTGTAATAGAAGTGCATATATTAATAAAATACGTAAGATTTATATGTACTTTTTAATTTAAAAAATAACGAAAAGAGCAAAAAGCATTGTAAATTTTAAAAAATAGGGTACAGTTTACGTTAAAATTTACATAATTCAGGCTTAATATTAATAATCTTCTAGTTAAAAAATCTTAAGGATAAATGTAATAATAATCATTATTATCATAATTAGCCTTGTGTTAATCCACTGCTGGTTACAGGCCTCCCCTAATGCTCACCTGCTTCATTTTTAGGGGGTTTGTGGACCGTATCCCACCACGCTAGTATGAGGGCTGGTGGGTGGACCGACTTTTTACATGCCCATCTGAAGCGTGGATCATCTTACTTTTTAGAAAAATGAGTGATCGGGCTAAATTGTAAATAGGTAACAACAATAAAATTTTGTTGAGTCCTCGCAGGTGTTGAACCCACGACCTCCGGTTTCCACAAGCCTCGCACGCCCTTACCACAAGGCTACGGAGGCGGTTGTAATAATAATAATGTATGCATATAGAATTCACTTAAAACCTTTAACTATAAAAATTAATAAATTAAAGTATTTTAATACTACAGCATTTGCTATCCCTAAAACTATTTAACTGTACTTTACTTATTGCTTTATATGTAGTAGTAAAACTGTATTACACTTGCATATTGAATTTTTGTTTTTTCTTTTTCATATCGAAATATTAGTTCTTCGATTGCACATTTTTAGTAATATTTATGGGTAATTTTTTATTTGTGTTTTTAGCGTAGTATTTTATATTAAAATAAATAAATAAATTTAAAACAAGTATTGCTTAGTTTGAGACTGGATAATGTTGTGTTATGCATCCCTTAATATTAACATCAATGGAATTGAACGTTCACCATTTTTTGTATTTTTTCTATGTGATGTAGCTTGAAAGCCACTTCGCATTAATGTGGACCGCTTGCTTCAAAATATTTAGTTATTTTGTAGCTCTTATCTACGTTAAAGCTTTAGTGGCTATCTAGTGGCCTTACAGTTACATAGAAATTTAGAAGCGCCATTTTCCTTTTATTTTATTTTAATATCACTAACTGGAAACTAGTTAGAAATATTTCTACGCAGATAAATGATATCATTATATAAGTATATCATTTAAGGAAAACAATCCGATCAGTATAAGCCTTTTTTACAACCTGCAATCATATATAATACCATTACACCTTCGCTTGGGAAATAACTACCCTCAACGTCAATAAAGAGCTGGGTCTAGGTTTTCTAACATATAAGAATATGAACATAACATATAAGTATGATATTACTTATATAAGTATATCCGATGCTGATATAAGTGTAGCTTAACAAATAAGTATATCCGATGAAACTTAATGTTAATGTAAAGAAAATAAATATTTTTTATTAATATTTGAAATCAGTCAGTTTTTTCATTATTTGCAAATCTCTAGATCTCTTTTACCACGAAATTGCAGACATTTGTCATCAACAAGCAAAACTATTTAAGAAAACTTGAACACCATTGAATGCATGTCATTTATGTAGATCAAAGATGCGAGCTATTCGAGTATTAACCCTTGGGCACTCCTACCCGTGCTGCAGATTTAGTCTAGTTTTAACCACAACATGATGATGCGTTAGCTTTAACATTTACATTTACTCATTAATAATTAATTATACTAGAAGTCGAAGGTCTCAGAAAGTTCACATAAAACACCATTCGCATTACTGTGGTTTCCTATGCTTGTACAATGTTAGACATTAATTGTATACGAGCAGAAACCATACAAAAGTGAATCTAGACGCACATATCTTGAATAGAAAACAACATTAGAAAATAAATATAACTAGACTACACGATTTACACGGACCTGGAACATCTCTTTGAAGACACGAGAACCTAGTGTACACAGCATTACCATAAAAGTATGAGCAAGTAGATCTAAGATTTCGTCATCATATCATCATCATAATTAGCCTTTATCAGTCCACTGCTGGACATAGGCCTTTTTTAGTGAACGCAAAGACGGCCGATCCCCTGCTACTCGCTGCCAACTTGAACCGGCTACTGCACGGAGATTGCCATCCCACCTGTCGGGGTCGACCAACACCTGTTTCCAAACGTGGCCTCCACTCCGTCCGTTCTTCGGACCACTGACCGGCTCCACTCGTTATTTCAACGAGCTAATCCTTGCGCTATGTCGGTAATCTTTCTCCTGTCGGATGAATTCATTACGAATCTTATCCGACGAGAGACTCGAGCATAGCGTTCCATAGCACGTTGAGCTACGGCAAACTTGTGGACCAGTCCGATAGTCAGAGGCCACGTTTCGCCACGTAGGTCATGACGGGGAGTACGCTTGGTTAAAGACTATTGTCTTTAAACTCTGCGGTATCGGCGACGTGAGAATGTGGTGTATCTTCCGTATGCGCCCTGCCCAACTCAATCCTCCTATTGGCTCCTCTCGAAGCTGTGTCTTCCAACTGCAAATGTGCCGAGATAGACATATTCATCGACAACTTCGTGTGAAAGGTACTGCCAGTTAATATTTATGCCACGTCCAGTCCAGTCTAGGGTCTTAAAGACGTCTTCCAATGCATTAGTGAACAGTTTCGAGAATATTACATCCCCTATCTCACCCTCGATGCAATGGGATTGGTCGTGTTTGACCCTCGAATCAGAACGGGCATAAACGCAGCGCTATACAGACCTTTCAACACGTCGACTTATCAATAATCGACCTTAGATCGTTGAAGAGCTTCCAGAACAGCCCAGGTTTGTACAGAGTCAAAAGCTTTCTATAGTCCACAAAGGCAAGCCAAGTGGCTGATTGTACCATAGGTCTTTTGTACAACTTGCCTTATGGTGAAGATGTCTATGGTGCTAAATCCTCTGCAAAACCCAGTCTGCTCCGGTGGCTGGTATCCATCAAGCTCATTGATTCGCCATGACTCTTGAGAACAGCTTGTCAGTGTGGCTTAAAGTGAGAACGGTCGGTAATTCTTAAGCAAGGCATTGTCACCCTTCTTAAAAAATAGAATGACCTCACTTTCAAGCCACGCCTTGGGAGAAATACCCTGTTGAAGGACGGAGTCTAATAACTTCTGTAACTCACCTAAATTGTGGTTTCCGATGTGTTAAGGGCATCGAATTTTTTAAATCCAGTTGGAATTTTTCAGAGCCCTTCTCGGTTTGTCTGAAGTTAGGTCGGAGAGTAGACTTCATCAGGCGGGCCCGCTCTTGCTGGAAACCCATATTCGCGGTGCCACTCAGCAATCGGAGATCGCTACCGGTTTCAAACATATTGACCACAGAGACATCCCTGAATATATATTTCCGGTCCTTCATGATGAAATCTATATCGTTACTAGTCACTGTATCGGACTTTGCAGTCCATTTCTCTGGGGCTTCTTTAAAGTATGAGTTCATTAAGAAGAGCCCTTCTTTTCCAGGAAATTGACTAGCATTTGTCCCCTGCGATTTCGACTACGACACCGCGAGGGCCAAACACGATTCGGCGCCAGCTCATACAACCACTTTTGCATTGAAATCCCCATAACAACATTATAGTGGGTCTATCAGGTGGTAGCAAGGCCCGGGAGACATCCTCGTATGTGGCCTCCACTTCGTCGTCAGAGTGTGCTGAAGTGGCGCAACACTTGAATCACTTTGAGGGTATACTCTTAGTGAGCCTACAAAGGTATGACATCCTAGTCGACACACTCGAGACTCGCGATTATGTTGTTAGCAAGGGATTTGTTGAAGAGAACTCACGCCGCCTTGTGACGGATGGTCACCCTCTCGGAAGTAGAAAAGGTGACCCGATGGGAAGGTTACGGTGTCCTTCTGGTCTTTGGACTTCGCAAAACCCTAGAACGTGCCATCGGATCTAACCCAGGTTAACCCCCAGCTCAGCCAGGTGTTCGCTAAGTCTCAGCGTTCGTCCGTTATACGTAGCCAGGTCAAGTTTTTGGTAGCGATCTGTAGCCCGGGGATTCTTAGCACCCCTTGTCCCACCGTCACCATGGCCGCTACCGTGGCCAGGAATAGTGGGACTACGGTAACTAGGGCCTTGCTTCGCGGACGTCCATTAAAGAATTTCTCATATTTGCCACGCTGAGCAGACGGATTGGCAATGACTGATTGCACCTGTACTGCGGATCTACCTTACACCCAAAGTAAGGCAGCTCCGCAGTCAAGTAGGCGGTGGGGTCGTCACATTCCGAGGCCGTATCTAAGACTTAGAAAAGATGAATGTTTATTCTTAGATTAGCTTACAAGTTAGACTTAGTTAAACGTTCACGTTATATTAGTAACTAAAGAAGGCTGTATTTTTTCTTATTACTCAGCCAAAAGATTTAGATTTATTGAAGGTCTTAGCTCATTGTTTCATTACTAAATTTTATGATATATCCTGGCTTATCTATTTGCAATATAACTAAGACGTAAATATTAAATCTTAAACCAGAAAGCTGTTCACAGGAGTTAAATACGATTTTTACAAACACTATCGTAAGTGACAATATTTGCTGTATCCTAACTAAGGCTTATTTCAAAACATTTTTCAAGCCATCAAAGAAAACAAGTCTGTATTTACCAGTTGTCAAAAGTAGGAACTTTTACTTTTGACAACTGGTTAAGAAGTAGGGACTTTCGAAATAGATCATCTACTTTGATCGACTTTTATATGCTTATAAATATGTAATATGTAGGTATTGCTTATATGAGTAAGTATGTAGAGCATAAAAGCAACAATACACGAATTCTGTTCTTAGAAATTACGCGAGAGTGAATTATTCAAGTAAAAGCAATTAACAAATAGTGCACTATATTAAAAAGAATAACATCTTTATAAATTTTTCTTAAATTTATTATCTTACAACTTATCAGACATTTCAAATGCGGCGTGAGATAAGGAAAAACAGAATCACGAAAGAATCAACTTGTTATCCACTTACATTGCGAACGTACAACCTAGAGAGCGAGATCAAAATTAAGTTCTAAGAAATTATTAATCAACAACATTTAGAGTTATTTATAGAGCTCATTTTAATATAATCATGTATATTAAAAAATATAATTTGTTCCTTACGAGTACGAAGCTAATAATATGAATAAGCTATAAATACTTATAAAGTTAATTTATGATTATCAGAGCATAAATTACATAAGTTACGAAAAACAGAGATCCTTACGTCGCCTAAGACGTCTGCTTGCATGTTACAAGAATTTTATATTCATATTTTTCTCAAACGTTTTTATATTACGGCATAAAGTATAAATATGTAGGTATAGTTATAATAATATCCTTCAAGTCGATTAACAAGACGGTGGCCTCTTTACATCAGAGATCAGCTAACTACGTAATAGATATAACAGTATATAAGAGTACGCCCAAACACAGGTGCACTCGTTCTAACAATTACTCAGTAGACCAGGTATCGTGAGAGATCAGCCCACATTGCCTTAACGAACTAAATATAATAGAACATTTAAGATAGAGAAAACAAATTAATCTAAAATCAAAAGTATGTCGTAGTGCCTAAGTTACTGTTACGTGCTCGAACATTTAATATTAAAACGCAGCAAACTGTTTTTGTACATAAGCATCTATAGGTAATTATTTAATCTCAGTACTACTACATAGAATTGCGCATTAGTAAAATTATTCGGATTAATCAAATTATCTTCATTATTGGTTGATTAGCTTCAGCAATTAAATTGATACGATAACATGGCTTAATTTTAAACCTGTTAAACACATTGTTATTAGCATAACTTTTTAAATTGTGTAACCATTGTAATAAAAATATGAATATCGAATTACAATTTTTATTGATTGTTTTCTAAAAGCAAATTGTTTTTTTTTTAATCTCTTTTTTGCTTTATTTTGCTTTTTTTGTCGGTTATTTATGTTCTAGTTTGATAGACATATATACCATATTAAAATACAAATACACGACTATATGATTATATATTATAATGGGGGATAAGAGGGAACGTGAAAATAACATCTTGTCAGATCCAAACGCCAACACACGCCCTTTTTCGAGGAAATTTGCAACACCTTAGAAGTACTGTAATGTAAATTTCTAATCGAGAATCGTTGTTTTTCCTAGATGATTTTAACGTCAAGATTGAGAAAGATGCAAATCCGCCAAGTACTTCTGTAGGTAGATTGAACATAGGCGTGAAGAACGAAGAAGCTTCTACACTTTGCAACAGACGATGATTTAATGATTACAAATAGTCAATTTCAATACCATCCTCAGAGATTATGGACGGTGATTTAACCTAACGATAAAGAAAACTTTTAATAGCAAAGATGAAGCTTAAATTGCAGAGCGCTAAAAATCCTAAAGTTCAAGGAAGGATCGTAGTAATCACTTTAAGTTTTGTACTATAGCAAAGCAAAGTTTCCAATCATAGGATGAAGCGGATATTTTGATGGAAACGTCGGAGAATCTCGGGAACCAAGCGAGGAGTTTGATAGTGAATTGCGCCAAAGCATTCACCAAACCTTGTGAAATACGTGCTTGCCAGTGCTGAGTAACAAAAAAGCTTGTGGAAGAAAGACGCCAGTTTAAAGTCTAGATAAACCTTTTGCTCCAGACTTTCAACTTCTAAGACCAGAACGATTGTAGCCTCTTAAATCCAAGCATAAGATAGTAACGGGAATATATGGCCTCATTTTGAGACATAAGCGTCATGGAAATCGCTAAACATTTAAACGAAGAATCAGAGGCCCTATCTTATAATCTCAAATGAAAAGCTATTAAAGATAGTAACGGGAAAATGCGATATGAGCTTACTGTGTACTCGGAAGGACTATTGTAAGTCACTGTTGAACGTAGAAACATTTTTAAGTCAGAAATCAGAGTGGCCATTTATCATCTCAAAAATGAAAAGCTACATATGATATTCCTATAGAATCATAAGCGCTCTGGGTGAGATTCGTGTTACCATTTTCCTTAGAATCTGTAGTTTAATAAATTAAAAGAAAACTAAATTTGAGTTGGAAAACTGGGAATGGTGGCAATATAAATAAGGATTAATCAAAAAAATTAAAATAAATATAACAATGAATATTTGATTATAAGTCGGGATAGGAAAAATAAAATCAATCCAGTCGATTTCGACTAAAGGGCCGATTCTACATTAGAGATCAACCATCTACGCAGGATCCTTTTACTTTCATAGTCGATTAGATGGGAAACCGCCGACTACGAAACAATAATTAAAAGATGTTGAGTCCCTGCAGGATTTGAACCCTTAACCTACGATTTCTAAATACATCTCAACTGAGAAACATCTTTAATTAAATATAATAACCATAATTTTTATATTCTAGTAATAAAATTGGTTTGCGTAACGCTTTGAAATTCTTTGAAGTTTAATTTACTAATTTGCATCGAACAGTTCAAAACTATGGAATATGTTGAAGTTTTATTTATATTACTTTGCAGTATCCTGAACATTGTCCGAAAGTTTTCGTTTATCCTGTAGAATAAATATTTTTCATGAGTTATTTTATAAATAAATCCTGCAAAATTATTATTAGCTTTGTGATTGATTATTCAAACAAATGAAAACATAAATGATAATCACAATCAGCCTTTGTTAGTCAACTGCTGGACATAGGCCTCCCCTAATGCACGCCTTCTCCTTTTGGGGGTTTTTGGACCGTATCCCATGTTCCAATGCGAGTTGATGGGTGATAGAGTATCAATAATAAATGGATAATTCATTAATGATGAAATAATACTTGTTAACTTATCTTCTATCAAGAGATTCCCACCTATACATTGACTCATCACGATATCTCTGGAACCATAAGGCGTAGCGACTTGAAATTTGGTAGGAATATTCCTTTCGCCGAGTAGAGGTCAGAATATTGTAATTGTCTTCACATTTACATAGTAACAGATAAGTAAATTTCTGCATTACAATACGATTACAGTACATTGTCCACTCGCCTACTAGATTATGAACAAAAATTTAAAATACCGTTAAAAAATTGTATAAAAGGTTAAATAAACGATGTGGCATAAATTAGAATTAAACTACGCATACGCAGAGTAAGACAGTCAATGTTTATAATACATTTGATTACGAAGATTATCTTAAATAATTCTACTGAAATCTATGTCTGCATCACTAATGTAATATACCTAAATAAACAAGTGAAATTTTAAACAAAAAAATATGACCGACTTCAAACTGTATATAAACATTTTCCGTCATGTAAACGGAGCCAACGTGCATTCTGCAAGAACCTACTGCACGATTTCTGCCATTGCATTTAAATCTTTAATATTATTTATGCTATTCATTTAATCAAAATATCATGTATGACACATTTTATGCTCATACAATTCCTTTTTTTTTAAATGCATTAATTTTTATGTGAATTACACTATATTCCTTTCATTATATTACTTTTCCGAACCGGTGGTAGTGTGTTTGACAATCAATAAGCAAGAGTAAACTTCTATATTGAATAAAGATATTTGAATTTGAGTTGAATTTGAATTCCTTTAAATGAGGTTTCAATGTGAAGGGGTTTTAATTGCATTTTTTAACAATGTTTTGCATTAAAATAGCTATTCATTCGTAAAACATATATATATGCGCTGGGACTTTATTGTAAACCATTTTAAGAAGTACAATTATGTTAAATATAATTTAAGGCTCTCTTTAACGGTTTCAGCGGCGTTCAAAATTTAATCGCATGAGGTTGTGATTTTAGACGCTGAAATTTTCTTAATTTCTTATAAAATAGCAATTACAAAATTATACAAAATAGGACGAAATGACAGCTAATACCTATCATTTAAAACAGAATGAATTAAATCGGAAAACTAGAAGCAGAGCAACAATATAGATAAAAAAACATACGCTTCGAAATAAGTATCTCCTTCGTTTGGGATATCGGCCAAAAATGAGTAAAAGAGATGTCTTACATTTTGTTAAAACTTGTGTACTTTCCCTTTTTTCACCAATTTGACTAAACCTACAAATTTATTGTATTTTTATGGTGTTGCTCAACAGCATTAACAGCTAAAAAGATATAGTATAGTTCCGAATATTGCGATGTTTTGTAACGCTTACCGATACCAGAGCTTTAGTCTGATATTAGATTTTAAATAACAATGACAATTTTGAAGCGAAAATAACAAATACGAACATGTAAATTTACAAAATAGAAGTTTGAATATATGAAGTGTCTACACGTACACAATTGTATTGGTTTTGTGTCAAAAGCTAATCGCATTTTGATAAAATTTTAATATTCTATAATTTATTAATTGGATAGTTTTTGATACTATGTTAATGGATAATAATATTTTTTTCAAATCCAAATCCATTCTTGTGCTGTTACTTATTATTGTTTCGGGAAAGTTTTAACTTTCCACAATACATTAAAACTAATTTTGATTGCTAATAGAATAATATGTTACTCTGTTAGCGATTGCAGCGACTTTTTAATCAATTTCGTTTCGTTAATCAAGGTTTTTAAAATTAATAGACATTTTCCTCTAATTAGATATTTGCAGTTTTCTAAAATAAAAGTGTATCAAATATAAAGTAAATAAATATTTCTCAACATAGCGACGCGAGCCATCAACGAACAACATAGTATCGCAAGTTTATGCGTTAGTTTTTTAAAAATAAAATTTGACAAGCACCGTACAAAAAATAATCGTTATCAAATGTTAAAACTACCTTAATATGTGGGCTTTGTTTTTAAAACCCAATGCAGTCGTTATTTGAAAAATGCAGTCAACTTAACAGATGTTACTTTACATCGGGACTAAAAAAGTACATTTTATACTATGTGCTTTGAATAATATAAATAACTTAAACTCACAGCAATACATAGGCAGGTTTCAATTAAAAAAACTGGTTTAATGTGATATTTAAAAGAAATTTTTGAAGTATCGTAAGTTATGTGTAAAAAAGTTTGAATTTAAGTTGATACTTCAATCAGATTATACATAATGCATACAAAAAGGCATCTGAGAATATTTACAAATATCTTGCTATTAAACTTTTAGAGGAGTAAAAACCTTTAATGTACATGGCTACGAGAAAGGTGTCAAGTAATAACGTCATTACGTTATTAGATTTGGCTTCATTGTATAGTACTTACTTACCTTTTAGAAGGGACAATAAGATGCTTAGTATGCCACGTAACAAAATAATGTGTAATTTCTTCATTTTGTTAGTTTTTACTTGAACCCACGAGAAATATATTCCATTATATAGGTTAGTCGTAACTGTTTAATTTGTTTATTCCACAGGATAAATATTCCCGATTTATTTTAAAGTCCTTTGAAATTTCTTAAAAGGAATTTCATAGCTTATGGTTAAAATTATCGCAAAATTTAGAAAATGCTTAAGATGAAAACTGTCTCCGTAGCCGTAGCGTGTGTGTTTAAAAACCAGATATACTGGGTTCGAAACCTGCGGGGACTTAACAAATTTTCATTGTTATTTTCTAGTTTGTGAGGGTAATTTGGGCCGATCACTCAATTGACTGAGAAGTAAGATAATCCATGCGTCAGATGGGCTTGTAAAAAGTAGGTCCATCCACCAACTTTGTTGGTCAAGGCGGGTTGGTGGATGGACATACTGACGGACGGACATGCGTTGCGGGATACAGTCCAGTCATCTAATGGAGAAAGCGCTCATTAAGTATATCTAGCAGTAAATAGTAGAAGGTAAAAGATAAGCATTCCTTTCGGCATTAGGAATGCCTATTTATTGATATCTAACTCGATCAGTTTGATTCAGTATATAAATAAAATAGGAAAATTACTTCTTTCAAAATTATTATTATTTAAAATATTCCCACTTAAAATCTTATAGTTTTATACTGATTTTTTAACGTAAACTTACATTTTAATCCAATCAATATACACTAAAATAATACGTTGTTACGCGTTTATGGTGCTCAAAGTAGTTATACACTGTTTAAAGTCGGCGATATTTTTTTGTTAAATTATTAAAAACGTGTAATGATAATTATTAGCAGATATAGCTCCAGTGCTTAGAACATGTGCAATAAGAAAGCATACTATTTTTTATACAATTCTTACAATTTATTTGTTTATATCTAGTTGTATAAATAGGTGTGTGTAAATATGTTTATCAATAAATTACATGATATAGGGAATGAACACATCGCAAACGAAATTGTAAGCTTACAAAATTTGCATTAATCAAGCCGCCAGCAACTTTACAAGTTGGAAGCGTGCGAAACAACAACTTAGTGCAACGGATATTAGTAAGCTTGCCTTGCCACATATGAAACACTTGTTACTACGTAGGTATGCTCACAAAACCTCTTTGTAGGAATATCCGAAATATAATTATCATTTATTTATGTTATGTTTTGCACAAATAGTAATATAAAGACAAATAGTATTGAAGCGGTTGTCGTTGTTGTCGATAATGTTTTCGACCTCTTAATTACTTATATTATTTAGATTATCTCGGTTACATTTCTTGCTAAAATGTTAGCTGTTTATTGTAAAGTAAAGCGTTACTTCGTCGGCAGGTGAACACTGGAATCCAAAATTTATTACTACTCGTGTTCAACCAAAACGGCAATAGAAGTTATGAGAATTGATTGTATTATGGCAAAAGTTAAGAAAGTGAACTGGTAAGATATTTATTGCATAGGTAGGTATTAAAAAATAAAGAGTACGCTACGAATTCATAACATGGCCATAACCAAAATACAGCTTTATAAACTTTCACAACATATTAATAGATGTTAGCTAGAGATCGTCTTTGGTAGTGCCACCGGACCGCAGTGGTATTTCTGCCTCAAATCAGGGGTGTAAACACTAATGTCTTTTGGTTTGAAGGCCGCTTTTGCAATGACGTATCTAATAAATTTCGGGAAAAATAATTGCTATTATTTTACTAAAAATCACTGTCCCATTATTAAAAATTCCATTCGTTTATTTCGTTAAGCAGCAAACCAATATTATAATGTCACTGGACGTTTAAAATATTTTACGCTTCATTAAAACTAAAACCGCGGATTGGAAACCAATGGAATGTAACACGACGGATATTAACTTGTAATTACACGGCGACCACAATTGAATTTATTAATTGGAGAATTAAATTGTTTGAACTTGTTTAATATTTCACATTGGATACGTCCAGCCGGTGGAATTCAGTGATGTTTTCGTTTGATATATATTATCGGTATTAATCTGCAATATGTGACATGACGTGTTAGATAATTCTAAATGTTTAAAATAACCAACTTTGCTTCAAAATTTAAAATAAATTGTTATTACTTACTAACCATTTTTACGATTTTGTAGTGTTTATTTTCACACTTTAAATGCAATGTATGAATTTATTTTATTCGGTGCTTTTTATTTTTGCAACTATATGTATAGTACATGTTTTCTAAATCAACCGCCTTAGCCTGCGTTCTCTGTCTCATGTGTCCTCCCCTAAAGTACGCCTTCTCCAGTATATCCGTGTGTATTAGGATAGGGTATTTTAACAATTTCGAAAAAAAATTTAGTATTATTGTGTATTGCATTACATTAGCCAAATTTTACTTACAATATTTCATAATAATTCCACTAATAGTTTTTATTTATTCATATATAAACAAATATTGCCAGAAACATGGTATTTCGTATTTATATTTTTTTCTTTTACAAATGCGATACCCAATTGACTTTATGCCGTGCGAAGCGGAGCAGATTTGTGTTGAATATTAAAGTTCGACGTCGGAGTTTCCCCCCATTTCTGTAGTAAGGTTCACTGTGCGGTTCGGATTATCAGCAAGTCGGCTCAATATCCGGAACAGAATGTTTGGCGCTATCACGTGGCTTACCAGATGTTCGGGCGTTCATTACGCTGGACCGGTGCCACCGAAGTTATTGATTGAGCATACTAGTTTCGAATTAATATTTCTGAATCTTCTGTGTTAATATGTTTGAAAATTTCGTTAAAAAATATCACTAAATTAAAGAGGTTACTAAATATATTTCCGGTGTAGTAAAATAATAAAAATTGTACATAAAATTGGTAAGGTATTTGTTTTAAATTATATTCAATATAGTTTACGTTGTAAGAAGCATGGAAAAATTGGACATTTTTATTTATTTTTCATTTTTGACCCAGAACCTAGAAAAAAATAATGTAAATAAGCATTGTACTTTCTTATGATAATATACAAGTTGGTTGTTAAATTGAAGCTAACCAAAAAGCATACTAACGTTAATAACAAACACATATTGATCCAGGCTAAAACCGGGACGATATATTTAGTCCATGTGAGGACAATTTGGGGTTTTATTGTTTTAAAACATATTTTAACATAAACGACAAATAAGGCTATATTTAACAACAGTACGTTAACGTTTTCGTTATTATCTTCTTACAAGGAAGCATAATTAGAATATTTTCATTATCATCATCATCATCATCATAAGCCTGTGTCAGTTCACTGCTGGACATAGACCTCCCCTAATGCACCTCACCGCTTAAATAAGAATATTTTAAGCGGTATAAACATTCGATTGAGATTTTTTAACTGTTTTCACAGTATAACGAGTTTGTCCCTTATTATAGTTAAGCTAAGTGTAAAATAAAATTACAAAAATGGTCTTTTTGGTACTAAAATAACAGTTCACTAAAAAGTATATCGACGAAAACATACGGACAATTAATCGATAAATAGATCATATAATTAAATATTTTTTGAAAGTGACCATTGCAATAGCTGAATCCGAAAGCCACATACGTGTTTTCATGTACTAATGTACTCATGAATTCAATCAGCGGGTACAGATTACAGTCAGTTTGCACGTCTGTATGTTTAGCTAATTGCGCTCAACTAAGCAACTTAACCAAGGTAAATACTGCTATTTATGCAAACTACACTTCGTGGATTTGCGTGCAAATATTCTTGACTGTCTTTGCATTTAATCCTTAATGTTATATAGGTTATGAGCAACGTCACATAGTTCATATTATATTTTATTTTCCACAATCGCCAACAGCCAGTAGTTAGATGCATAATGGTGTCTAATCGGAGGTCAAGGATACAAATCATTCGTCTGATAAGATGAATCCTTATCGAATAATGGAAAAAGTCGGTCCCAGTAGGCAAGAATGCTCTTAACAATTATCATAGGATTTACGCAGTACCATATAAACAGCAAATTTATCATATCGCTAAGCATATTGCAACACCTTTTCTTTAAAGGAGCTTACTTGTCACATTTGATATATTCCTCACGCTTGAGCAATATTACAATTTAAGCTTAAATAATTATTGCTATTGTTTGCGCGAATATTATACATTATTAAATAATATAGTTGGTAACATAACTGTTATATTATGTTCAAACGGCTTCTTTAAAGATTCTCATACCATCTACTATTTCAATAGATTTTTGCTATATGCAAAAGATAATATCAACTTTTAACCACACCGAAATTATCCACCTCTAATTATTGGCCATTTATATGGGAATATGAGATAAAAGATTTTTTTATTTTAAATATTCGTGATAATATTTAACAAAGTTATATAAAGACGTTGGATAGAGTTTAGCGATAGAAAAGGTAGTGCTTGTAAAGATGTGGATTTCAAGCCTTTAGAAAAGCTTTAAGATAGGGTCAGTGCTTTCTGAAATATCGTCCATTGAGTAAACTCTGACCATAAACAATATAATACATTTAGTAAGAATCACGTGCTTATAAAAGGACAACCTTTTTATTCTTTGTTCACGTTACAAAAAAGAAAAACGACAAACGTTATTTTGAAACCAAGTATGTATGAGTAGTAATTAGCAGCACACAACTTTTGTTACTACTTAATTTTCTTAATCTTGACTGTCTTTGTTTTTATTTTATGTTCATAAAATTAACTTCTTACTGAGGTTGTTAGCCATGTGTAAGGATCGCCGTAAACGAGGTTTCGTGTAGCGTAAGTTGCCTTTTTAGTAATTAAGCATGCCTGGTATAATTATTGGAGCAGGTTAATTTTGGTGCGTGTCAAAATACTGAGCGGGTGGCACGTAACGCCTAAGTATGTCTAAGTATCGATAAGTTACCATGTATTTTATATTTTTGCATTATAATTAATTAATGATATAAGTAGCTTTACCGTTGTATTAGTAGTACTTTATACATGATTATAGCGTCTAAACACGGAGAAGGATTAGTTAATATTTTATAAAAATAATTAAATCAGGACCTACATATTTATACCGCTATTAAGCTAAATTATTAACCGTACTGCTGTGCTTCATCTTGACACCAAGCAGTAGTGTGTGTACAAATCGTAGTGGATTCCGGTTTGGAAGGCACCGCTGCTAAAGTCACTGGATAAATGTAATGGAGTCAGTGCGTATGGATTTCCGTTGTAACGCTTCGTGGAGATAAGGTGAATAGCTTACTATCTCGATAAACGTCTAGTCGTCGCGTCTGTAGAAACAATTAAAAAGTTTTACTAAAATTTATACTTGGCAATAATGCATACAATTTTAATCACAACCAAATCAAAAATCATTTAATTTTATAACGCCTTTTTGTTTTGTCAGATGAAGGACAAAGTACAAACGTGTATAGCAGTGGTTTTATAAGGTTTGTAACTCTGCAAATTAAAAAATTGTATTTAAATAAGGACTGAGGCATAACAACCTTGCAAACTTGACAAAATGGCAACATATTTCTATATCCTTATATAATATAGAAATTATTTTAAAGAGTATTAGTTCATGCAAAAAACGCATACTTGCATATACTATTACATGCGTTATGTTAATGCAAAGTTATAAATTTTAGCTCAGATCATCTTGAACATTGATATAAAGTATTAGATATTGAACTGCGCTTTCTTATATTGTTTTCCCGATTATAAGTTTTTATAGAAACTAAACACTACCTAAATTTCTAAGCTTAAGAAATGAGAGGGCAATAATGACCTTTAACGACAGTAGAAGATAATTTACCATCAAAGGCAAGTTTTCAACCGGCAATCAAAACATAAAGTCCGCATGTAATTAATGTTTTTATATGGATATTTTATGGTAAAAGCGTTATAATTATTTCCTGTTCTCTCACAAATTATAAACTTTTTGAAGAATTTTAATGAATTTATCGCATTTATTTTGTATATCATATTTCTGACGTTTCAGACTTCAGCGTCTGTGGTCACAGGGCATACAAAAATCTTCAGAAGACGTTATGAAAACGTCATATATTTTTTATTTTAATTATTGTTATATTCTCAAGGTAAATTTTATTTTGGCAAAATTATGTTTTAAGTAAAGTAAGTGTTATTTGAGGATCTTCTACCAAAACACAAAAGCAGTTATAACTAACTTATGTCCGGATAACTAGGTACACAAACATTAAAATACTGTATATTCCAATATAACGTCATAATAATAAAATATAAAACAATTTGAATATTTAGTTCCGTTAGTACAAGATCGACCTTCGTTACGTAGCTCAAAGGAAAAATCTTAAGTGCTGAAAAAGCCTACTAATGGCGAGCGGAATCCATTCCATTCAGTGCTACGCGACCGCTACGCGCGGACGGTCGTCTACGCCGTAATCGGTTACTAGCTTCGTACGTTCAGCAACCGTGTAGCAACTTTCGAGTAATAGTCGAGTGTAAAATAATATAATTTTTTAAGGAATACGACTTCTAGTGTAAAGTGACTAGTTATTATTATTAGTTATATGTGATTGATATATGCCGTTTTGCGAAATAATAAAAAAGTCAAATGGTGAATAAATAGTGCACACGTTAACCTACTTAAATGCTTCGCTAAACCCCGTAGGTGAGTACTTCAAAACATTTAAAATTGTGAACGTGTAACACTTTTGTTTTCAGTTAAAATTTAAAAAAATTATAAAACCCTTTTGTATTTTTTTAACTTTTTCTAAGTTATGTATATAATATATAAACGCAAATAAATTTAAAAACGTGTGTATTAATAAAAAAAGTCATCAAGATGTTTAAAACCTTCTGAAAATTTATAGCATTCTATGTTTTGTTTAAAATACTAAGCATCGAAGGTTAATTAATTGTATCCTAATATAACAATTTCTGCAAGTATCTAACTATAAAATATAATAGAATTCTTCTACAAATGATTATTATTTATTGAGATATCGATAGACATACATCGACACAAACACCTTTTCTTCGAATGAACATTGCTTTTTGTCGGTAAGTAAGCTGCGAGAAAGTTATTTAGCACTTGCATTCATTCGAAGCAAGTGTGAGCAGTGACACAGTTATCACAAAATACCATGTGAGATAACAATAATACGAGTTGAGATGCACCGTGACACATAAGCATGTCATGCGACAGGAATATAAAGGAATAAGACTTTCATCTAAAAGGATTGTGTTAATATTTTAAGGTGAAAACGCTCCTATAAATTTACCATTACATTTCAAAATATAAGAGAGAAGTTATCGGAGATCATAGAGTTCAGAACTATTATTTAAAATGGCTTCTTACTACTTATTTACTAAATTCATTAGATTTTTAATGTTTATTACTGCAGTGGTCACCACTTTGACGTTAAAACATATATATTGTTTGATGTCAATACTAAAACCTGACACGTAATAAAATGTACTTTGTGAAGCATAAACAATGCCTGAATTAAGTAACTGTAATTAGTTTGTCTATCTTTGGCACTAAATGCAGTATTAATTATTCCTGACGAGGCAGAGTTGTCATGGATCAGTTGGGTGTAAATTAATTAATGCGGTCGTACTGTACAGGAATGATGCGCTTAAGGCTGTGCAAAACTAACGGTTTATTGTTTAAATTAGTGTTACGTGAATGTTCCCAATTTAAATAACTTAAAATTTACTAATCAATAAAAAACGTATGTTCAATTCTACATGTACAATTTTGTATTATAAATGTAATGCATTATTAACATACTTTCAAAATGCGAAAGTAACGTTCTGTTGTTCGGTTTTTTCGATATATTTTAATAACATTGAGCATCAATATCATATTAGTATTAAACACGAGACACTTCTTGGTTTGACTTTTAAAGTATTTAAAATTTGTCTTAACATCGAACAATTCTCATACAAATGGGAATGTATTTGTGTCACAATATCCTACAAGTAAACGAGTTACATAATCATTAATCTCAATATTTTATTTTAAATTATGTTGCATAATTATTAAATCAAATATGAGTAAAAACACAATTCATATTTTTTTTATAAATATTAACTCTAATAGACAATCATATTTAAAACATTTATAAAAAAAATAATAAATTGTTATTTGTGAAAGTAATCTAACAGATATTAATTTGTTAATAAAAATAAATATTAGCCAAATAGTAGCAAACATTTAAATAAAGAAGTAATTAGTATATCTAATATTTTATAATGGTATCTATGGTCTTACTTATATTCTTTTAACTTAATTTTTTTTATCAATTAGTCTTGCATTTTTAAGGTTTCTGAAGTTTGTGAATTGACGAAGATAATTAAATTTACGTTTTATATCTTTATGAATATTTTTTTACTTATCTAATTTATGTTTTGTTGTCTAAACAAGGACAAATAATCAACTATTTAAGTGTTTTAATGTAATATTAAAATGATTGTTTAATACATTCCGATATATAACCAAAATATAAACAAACATTTCTTTAAATTTTTCTCTCTGGCTGGTTGATCAGATTTTGACCAACCAGCGATTATTTTATTCAAAATTGTCACGCGTATAAAGTCTCGGGCAACAGATCAAAATAAATTTATCTTTAAGTCACTTTATTATTCAAGTATTTTGAGGAAATGTTATAATTACAGTTAACTTGTTTTAGAAGTTTTTCCAGTGGAATGCAGAAGGATTATATCGAGACTCAATTTAACTTTGCCAGTACGAGCTTTGTTAAGTTTAAGTATCATTTTCTCAAACGCTCCGAACACGTCTTTTGAAATTAGTTGTAAAATCGTGAAATACCGAATTAAATTCTTGTTAGAAACTTTCAAACTCCACGCTTATTATGCTGGTGAAAAGTTTGCGAAAGTTTTGTGCAATCGACATAAAATGCACACTAATTAGGTCCGTGCGTGTTCTTGCAATCGCGCGGATTATTGTCGTGAAATTTTAAAACTTTAGCCGCTAATTCATTATACTTTACTATAAAAGTAGTGCAAGGGTGAAATTACTATGAAAGAAATTTATGCATTTTTTTTTAAATCTACTGTTACTATATCTTGCATCATCAGCCTTTGATAGTCCAATGCTGGACATTAGCCTCCCTAATACACCTTTCCATTGGGGTTTGGACCGTATCCACCACGCTGGTCAATGCGGTTGGTGGGTGGACACTTTACATGCCCATCCGACGCATGGATCATCTTACTTTTCAGACAACTGGTGATCGGCCCAAATTGTTCTAACCAACTAGTAAAAACAATGAAAATTTTGTTAGTGTCCGCAGGATTCGAACCACGACCTCCGGTTTCTAAGCACAGTCCATACCACTAGGCTGAGGCAAGTTTAACTTCCGTAAGGAACAATTAAATGTCAGTGATAAGTAGAACTATAACTTATAACTACTCTTTTATAAACTGATGAACTCGTTGTTTCGTGAATAGGTAAGCCACTTTATAGAAAATATAGTAAACCATAGAATAAATATTGATTCTTGTGATAGTTAGAACATTTTCAAACAGTATCTTAATATTTGTCACATAGATGAAGTGGATTACAAATGTTATTTGCCATGCGTTAATAAAGCGTTATTATTTTCGGCAAACATTTACAGCAAGCATTGGTGGTTTCAGGTGAATAGTATATAATAATAATAAAAGAAATATTTATTAAAAAGTTGTAATATCACGTTTTTATGTAACAAGTTACAGAAATGACTGTTAATAAATATATTTCGCAGTTTATATGCATTTTTTTGTTTAAATGCAATAGTAAGTATAAAAATACTTACTATTTCATTAATAGAAAGAATGGGAAAGATATTCGCTACATTTGGGTACTTTCGTATTCGCATAAAAATAACAATTGGATTGCAGCTTACTCGCAATCTTTTTCATGTCACGGAAATCAATCGTGCCATCATGAATGATTGATTGAGAAGTGACTTTAAAATAACAATATCGGAATCAAACGTACTGTAAAACCATTTTCATATCGTAACTTTACATTCGCTGTTCGCAGCCACATTTGTATTATTTTAATATATATGATGCGTCTGTAACTGAGAAGAAAAATTAGTTATGAAACATTTTATTGGGATATATATTGGATGTTAAACTCGGTTTTACTTTTTACTTGATATAAATATAAAAGTAACTCAAAAACAGTCATAGAACTTATTCACTTATCACGGACCTTTATTTGTTCCTTACGGAAGTTAAACCGCAAGTCGTACATTAATTTACTTGAACTGCTATCATTATTAATAAATAACTGAATAATTTTTTTTTAATACATTTCTAATGATCGTAAGCAAAGTAAATTTTATTGAAAATAGCAATCTAACAAAAACTTTACCTGAACAATTGTATATTCATAATTTTATAGAAACGACGTGATATATTTTATTGTACACCGTTAAATAGGCCTTGATTACCTTGCAGTATGAAAGAAAATTCTGTATGAAAAGTCGTTTATCACCTGAAGTAGCTGTTGCGTGTACAATAAAATCTACGGCCTTGAAGGTGACCATGAAAACAAATTGATCGAAATAAGTAATGAATAGCTACACAGTGTGAAATAATCGATATAAAGTAATCTATGGGTTTTGAAAACTGAGTCACGTTTCGTTTCTGGTTGGTATTAGTTTTGTTCACGTGATATATAACATTATTTGTGAAGTTTTGAAATTGAAGATTGTGAAAGCCTTCACAGAGTATCAACGTTGTGTATCACTGCGGTGCCTTTTTGTGCGACAAGGCAGTAGTGTAAAAACAATCGTGTTCCTACTAAATTGTCATATACTATCTGGTGGTGACCGAACTTGTAACATTACACGTACTTTTAATTACCAGGTAGTAACGATTAATTCATATTTCTCTTATACGATCATTGGAAAGTACCTACGTCGTTTTAATTTATAAAGACGACTCTGATGGCAGTTATTCACATTTTCAATCCAAAATTAGAATTTTTCTTATATTTTTAAGGTGGTAGTCCCCTTTTTAGTGGTGGCCGTCTGGGGCGGTACAAGCGATGGCAAGCGATGGCTATAATCTGCCGAAAAGCGCTAGTGAAAACAGTACCGTTGTTCGGTTTAAATGGAACCGTAATCAGCGGTTATCAAGACTCAACATCATATGTCTCACGGTAGGCAGCTCGTTGGTAATACCCCTGGTATTGCTGAAGTCAATGGGCTTTGGTTACAGGTTGCGCACCTGCTCGTCTGCCTTCGTATGTAAACAAAAATATAAAAATAATCTTTTTTATCCTTAAAATCTGTAAAATTCAGTTCACTCCATATTATACATAGTTAAAGTAAGTAAAATATCTAATAATTTATTGCATTACTTAGTCATGAACAAAGATCTAGCATATTGTCATAGCGTCAGTATCATTGTTTATCATTTTACAATACTATTGTTATATTCCAATGAATTTGTATGTATAATTTATTCCCTCGCCGCAGTTAATGTATGCAAATGTGTTACATTTAGTTATTATGATCGCATATTTGCATATGTCATAACGTTTGTATTCAGCATAATGTTGTTTTGCTTAAATCAAGAATAAATATTAATTACACGTAATAGTTCGTTGATAAACCATTTACAAATACAATATTGCCAGTCTGTGAACAAATCTGAAGTTCATTAAAGTTTTATATATACCAATAAGTCTGGAAACAATTTAAATTACCATTCAATTGTTTTT
Organism: Lamproptera curius; assembly: GCA_029286875.1. NCBI lineage: Eukaryota > Metazoa > Arthropoda > Insecta > Lepidoptera > Papilionidae > Lamproptera > Lamproptera curius. Next base: position 823,098 of record JAGSMT010000157.1, read on the forward strand.
TTTAAGAGAAGTGTGCCATAAAGAGATATCAAATACCTCTAAACTTGAGTAACAAATTTATTTTTTATTGTATTTTTAGCCTGAGACAAAGCACTAAATGATTTGATGAAAACATATTAAATTCTGTTTTCTTTACAGTATAGTAATATCTTATGTACATTTTTATGTGAGACCAAATACTAAAATCCATTCTGTTACCTTTGACGCCGGAAAGGGATATGCACCAGGAAAATATTAAAAATAATCTACCAAATAATCAAATTTATCTTTTCCAGTATATGTGTATACTAGAAATGGTCTACAACAGAAAGTGTTACGAGTAAATTTTTTGAACATATAGTTAGTTTCATGACTTGAAGGCATTGAATATTCTAAACAATGCAATGTTGATGCGAGAGCGTCGCGTGACAAAGCGCATTTTCTATGGATTTTTCTATTAGAATTTTAACGTAGTGCACTAGAAACGATTGAATATGAGAGTACGAGAAAAAATAGTGGAAATATTGTAGTGTCAATAAATTCGGTATCAGTTGTAACTATTAATCTTTTTACTAGTGTAGTATCGACCGTAAAACAATGTTAGTGTCCGTTATCCACCTAAATAAATTTGTTCATATTTTAATTGTAAGTTATAGGTTTATAGTGTTGTAACTGCCTCCGTAGCTTAGTGGTAAGGGCGTGTGCCTTAGTAACCGCAGGTTGTGGGTACGAATCCTGCGGGGACTCAACAAATTTTCAATGTTGTTACCTAGTTGGTTAGGGCAATTTGGGCTGATCACCCAATTATCTGAAAAGTAAGATGATCAAGGCGTCGGATGGGCATGTAAAAAGTCGGTCCATCCACCAACCCGCATTGGACCAAGCTGGTGGGATACGCTCTAAAAAAGGCCTATGTCCAGCACAGGCTCATGATGATAATGACGATAAAGATATAAAAACATTTCACGTAATCCGACAAAATAGATTTATACACGTTTTAATTGTAAGTTATAGATTTATAGTGTATGTAAAATAGAGAAGAAAAAAATAAAATATGATAACGATATTATAACTAATATAAAGGTTAATAACATTTGAAACAATAGTTCAATGTTCATCAGGATACGTTTTAACTTACGTTTCAGTGGCTCCGTGGTGCTTATGTTGTAGTGGAGTTAAGGACATCCGCTGCAGGTTTGTTAGCTCTTGCAAACGTAAATATTTTATAAAGCTGTCATGGGAGTCAAACAAAAAGCTCTCGTAAACCCTCCATGAGGCACAATTTATTATTAAGGAAAACTTAGAAGCAAAAAATTGAATCAAGATAGTAAGAGATAAGATATACAGGTAATTCATTGTTTTGTTATAGTTATCAATTTTTAACTAGCAAAATAAAAATAGTTTGTATTTTGCTAGTTATAGTTATTAATTATTTATAATAGATTATATATAATAGACTATAATCGACTTAATTATATAAAATAGACTTGAGTTATTTACGGGCTTTAATAATCAATGTGATGCCACAGATCTGAAACTAATAAAAAAAAGTTTAGCTACTTATTATACTTATAATAATTTCTGCTTTCGAGTAGCACCGCTAAATGTATGTTAAAAATAAAATATGAAGTTTTTTAACTTAACTACTTGTTCCACCTTTTAATCAATGAAAACTGATATTATATTTCAATTTCAATCGGTTTCTATTGCATTACAAACGGCAATACCAACTAAAGGAGATATTTTTTTTTGCTAAAATATCGACGAACAATCTCTTATATTCATATTTTTTTATACCCTGGTACCCTGATCAAATGTTATCTAGAATGCGATAAATTTGAAATACAATATTATACATTACTTATATTCAGATCGCTATTGAGCTAATATTATTTTATACGGGCTGCCGATGTCAACCACAGTACAAGGCATCAGGATTATTTATTTTAGAATGAGTTTTAAAAATTGTTTAAGAACATTATGTTTGAAAAAGCGATTTACAAATTATATATGCCATGATTTCTTTTATATAAAAAAAATATTCCATATTGTATAATTATAAATTACACCCATACATAAAATTTCCGCTACGGACAAAACGAAAAGATTTGAACCATGTTTTAAAAGCTTAAAACACGTGGTAAATTTCTTTTATTGTAATTGAATTTAACGTAGCACTACAATTATCAATGAAACAACAAAACGTTTGCAGTCAAAACAAAACAAACATATTCTCATAATAACAAACATCGAAAGAGATCTGTCAATTAAATTTACACAAGGGGATTCGGTTACGACGCCGGAAAGAAAAACAAAACGCTGCGGTTCGTTTTCTTTGCGTTAAAATTAATTAATTAATTACACGGGATGATTGGCGATACTTTCATGTACCCTAAAACCGTTCAAATATATGTTTTACCATGTCGGGCCAAAGAAACCTGACGAAATGTATTGAAAGACAAAACTCAATATGTCATTACTATACTAACTCAATGTTTATTATACATTTAACAATTTATTTTACAGCTAATCATACGAATACACTGCAATATCAAATCGAGGTAATAAAATAAATAAACACCTAAACACATATTTGACAAATCAAGTGAGGATTAAAACAGTAACATCCATACTTTTAAACGGCCCTAAAATGTCATTAAAATGAATTTAGTATGTCCTTGATTGTGCTAATAAGAATAACATAAACATCGAAGTTCAATATAATCATCGAAAGATATTAAAAATAGGGGCATGACTTATAATTAACTTACAACAGGAAACTGTTTACCAGTAATTAGGTAAACAGTTTCCTTATATACAAAAGTAATTATTAGTAATTTTAGCGTTACAATTACAAAAATGATTTTATTTCCATGAAATTTTTAAATTCTTTACAAATGGTTCCTGACGTACTATTATAAACCCATCAATATCCTATCAATCGATATTACGTCGAAAAACAATACGAAAGTGTTGAATATTAACATAATTTACATTGTAACATGCTATAGCTATTAAAAAACGTTTTACCTTTAAAGAAGCGAAGAATGTTTTGCTAGCCTATTTAACTGTTTCAAATAAACATATATGTGTGTGGAAATTAATCTTGCTGAAATTGGAAATAATGATCTTAAAAAATGAGCCTGATTCTTTAAAATGAAATTTGTTATAAACGGCTATGAACATATATTTTTTTTGAGAGTATAAAAAAGTCTTTCCTTCTCTATTAAGTTGTCAAAAATGATAAACATATCATTTTTGTCACTTTTTTCTAACTTTCTAAATTTTATCAGATAAGACAAACATGCAAGAATTTATCATTCTTCTATAAAAATAGATAATGGTATTGTGGATTCTGGAATGGAATGTTCCATCTATGTTTGGTAAAAGCTAATAATCGATTTAGAAACATATTTAAGATCAATAAATGCCACTCATGAAACTACAACTACAAGTTATGACCCACTTGGGTAATTTTTTCTTTTAAGATAACATAAATACTAAAGCCAGTTATAATATTTGTTATTTTAAATGTCGTTTTCCGTTTTACATAAAGCATATATTAACTTTGCTTGAGATTACAATTATTGCTATTAAACGTAAATTTAATTCAAGTGTTTAATTTAATCAAGTGATTGGAGCTGATTAAACTGTTAACAGTTAATAAAGTAGCATCAAATTTTCATTTAGTTAAGGTACATTTAAATGATTTGTGTTATAATAAAAACATGTTAGACTCATTTAAGAACCGTTTTAAAACGACATTTATGAAAAATATTGTAATGTGTCTTATGTTTCCCTGACTTCCGAGTAGCTTTCGCATAAGGACATCCATCTGCAGTTCTGTTTGTCCTCACAAAAACGTACATACTTCATAAACGTGCAATTAAAGCAGAACACAACGCTCATATCCTTATTCAGTAAAGGTATATTTTATTTTTGAACCTTTCATACATTATAATCGTTATTGATTGTGTTTTTCTATAACAGTGAAGTCTTGTTACTTTACATAGATCTATTTTAATGAAGTAAAAAATAAAGCTATACTCAATTATTCTAAGTCTTTTCTAAAGTTTATCAACGTGGTTGTTAGTAAAAACCCCTATTTGCTATGAATATTATTATGCTCCTAGCAAACAGCAGTATAAAAAAAAAGGAAAATATCATTGTGTAAACACATTGTTGATCTTTTAAATATAATATAACCGAACTAATCTACATTTTTATCTTATCTAATATTTCATTTTATTTCATCGTTATTGGACTAGAAAAATCTTTAATATATTTTGTTAAACGGATTACAATTTTATTATTTTACGCTTACCTTCACGGATCGTTATGTAAAAATACTACCATTTGGTAAATAAGGATGAGATAAAAAGGAATTTTACGTATAGAAATATGATCTACTTATTTAATATTACTATATTTATTTAATATAGGCATTCGCTATATGTAATCTAATTAATTTATTAACCTAATATTTTAACAAAATTTAAATTTATGGCCGCCATTTTTAAGCAATATTTTCTATATTTAATGAACTGTCTGATATGAACGAATTACACAAAATAATTATACGAATTGGCGTTGTAAATTTTGATATGGCTATTTTATAAATATATATATACTATGTAATGTATATTTTTAAACAAATTGTGTATTTAAATTACAGTGACAACAAAAAGATAGGCACATTTCTACGCTTTGGTTTTTTTTTGTTGAAATATCTTTAATCTAAAAAAAATATTCGATGGCTAATTTAATCAAATTAAATAGGAGATAAATCTTATACTGTGAAAATAAAATGGTACAATTTAATAAATTTAATAGCATAATTTAAGCATTTGTTTTTTTTCCATTAAATAAAAAAAATAAGCTATACTTTTAGGAAAATAATATACTCATGGTGTAGTTATTCTACCCTCATACGTTAAAGCTTCAAAAGCTATTAAATTTACACGTTTCTAAGCAACACTTCTAGTTACATTCTTTATTGAACACAAATAATTAATTTAACAATAAAATATGAAGAATGTCATGTGCGTATAGTTCCATACGATTGACATAGTGTCGTACATTCTAATGGAGGTAGTAAATATGTTAAATTTTGTGACAGACTTGAAATACACGAAGCAATAACTTTATTAAAAAAATAAAAATATAGGAGATTGCAACCTTTTGATGCGTGACAACAAAAATTCACTATAGCAGTATTATGTCGTGTAGCAATTTGAGTAATGTCAAGAAGCGCTGACGAGTTCGACATCAACATGGGACCAAATTACTTTTTGCCACAATAAGTTATTACCGTCATCGATTTAATGATTGCATAAGTACTACTATGAAATCATTTCGCAATTGTATATTCTGTTAGTTAATTTACCATATTCGTATTCATTATCTCGATAATTATGTCCAAATTTATTAGTAGTTTTAAAGTAAAAATTAAAAACATTTGTTTTTTTTTACTTCCTTATTTTTTCCTAATTTAATTAAAAACTGATTTCGCTAAACATAATTCTTTTAATATTAAATATTATATTAATATAATACAAAAATGTGAGAAATGTTACCTATTATCGTAACATAAGGTTCGTTACGATCGTATCGTAAGTTCAGATTAAAAATCTTACGTATTTCCAAACTTATTCCATACCAAAAATCTTTATAATAATATATTAAAACGAATATTATTAAATTTATTTTACGCTTTCGTTCACGGATCGTTAAATAAAAATGCTGCCATTTGGCAAATACTGACAAGATAAAAGAAAATTTCACCCTTAGGACTATAAGACTACCATAATCTGAGGAAGAATAAGCGGTGCGGGTAATCGAAAGCCCTTTAATTTAAAAATTGTATAAGTAATATGCTGTTAAGAATCTGCTTTCTTTCCATAAAACATCTATGAAATCTTACGGTCGATGGTTTTACATTACTTTTATATAAACGTCTAAAGAAAAACGATGCATTGGTATATTTTTTATTTGAATAAAGTAACAATGTATTTGCTTTTGGGTTATTGATAAGGTGTAATTTACTGAGTAAAGAAATACTTGTGCAAGTTTTAAGTTTTTATACATAGCAGTAGTGAGCAATCACTACTGTGGTTAACAATAAGAGAGTTGGTACTAGCGTAGTCATCTAAAATCTCGTAAACGGATAAAACTTTTCTTATGCCATATTTACTATACTTAAATCGTCTATAACCAGGTAAAATTTTTGACTAAACATGCTACATTAGCCACCAAAGGAAGAAGACAATAATCTTTAATCTCAAAATATTTATTTCACATTGACACTTTTTAGGGTTAAGTTAATATAAATATTTTGATTTGAAATCGTATCACTTCGATATTTAGTCAAAAGACTATTACTAAAACGTATATGACTCTGTATTTAAATTAAAACTGTAAAATTCAGCGTGCAGAATTTTATATTAAAATTACAAATAAAACATGTAGGTTAAAGTTTCTTAAATAATATTAATGCAATTAATTAATTTATCGAGGAAATGCTGAAAGCATTTTTTTAATCTATATAATATATATAAATCTTTTTATAATATATATAGCTGTTTCAGGTATAATATAATACAAATAATATTTTTATATCGTCTCAGCTTACCCAATAAATAGAATTAAAATTTAAAAAACTGTTAAAATACACTTTTTATTGGGTTTTTATGTTTTTTTTAAGGTTCTTTTGTATGAAGACTTCTTTGTCTTAGGATACTTTCAGTATACTTACAAAATTTTCACGTCTTTCAGACCTAAATAGACTGACATTTGAAAGCCTATAAGTAAACTTCATCATCATCATCATCATCATCATCAGCCTGTGATAGTCCACTGCTGGAAATAGGAGTTCCCCTAATACACCCCTATCTATTAGAGATTTTTTGGACCGTATCCCACCACGCTGGTCCAATGCGGGTTGGTGGGTGGACCGACTTTTTACATGCCCATCCGACTCTTGGACCATCTTACTTTTCAAACAATTGGGTGATCGGCCCAAATTGCCCTAACCAACTGGGAAACAACAATGAAAATTTGTTGAGTCCCCGCAGGATTCGAACCCACGACCTCCGGTTTCTAAGCCACACGCCTATACCACTAGGCTACGGAGGCAGTTTTTTTAAGTAAACTTAAAAAAAAATATTAAATTGTAGTTGACCATAAGTTCTGTTTTATATAAATAAATTCTATTCGTAATTTAGTTGGATCAACATAATACAGTTTTAAAACTTAATAATTCATGATTATTAAATAAATTTTTAATCTTGTGTGAAAATTCTCAATTCAGTATTCGTAATCTTATCAGACTGAATTGTTACCACTCGTTAACATTCAAATAGCAAAATTATTTTGTTAAAATGATGAAGTAATTATAATTAAATGATATTTCACGTTTGAATAATTATTCATAATTTCGAGGAGGAACAACAAAATGCTTTTGATTAAAGCGAAACTCCAAACGTAGATCTGTCATTTAAAATTAAACTTGGAGATTTGTTTATGGCGCCATAAAGAAAAACACTTGCTGCGTTACGAATTCTTTGTGTTTTAATTAAATAATTAGCCAAGCAATATAATCGTTGTCTGCTTGATGAAATGAAAAAGCGTTAAATATATATTTATAAACTCTGATAACATGACGTGTTAAGTGTATCCAACGTTTTTAGCTTTAAAATGGTAGTTATTGTTTACTACTACTAGTGCTACTACTAAATCAATTTTGTATTGTACTACCAAATTGTATTAAAACAATTTTAGGTATAAAGTTAAAAAAATAAGTATCCTATTTTTTTTATTTTAAATTGTTTTAACGTATTATCACGATTTGATTATCGTTAAATCAAATAGAACATAGTCAAACAATTATTCAAACAGGCGTCAATTAACTTTCTCCTAACTTTCCCACATATATATTATTATTCGATTAGAATCGAATACTTTTAAAACAAAGTATGCGTTAAAAAATTAAGTAATGAATGCATTGTGAGTTTAACACATGAAGTACAAAAGATTTCCGCTTGCACAAAATGTAAATTGTTAATATGTAATTTTTGTATGTTATGTTATAAAAATAAATATCTTATGTTTTATGCTAATTGAATATAAACGTAGACTTCATCTTCACAATTTTCTGATTTACTATCTGACATAATGATTAAATTTAATCAACCATAAAGTTTCTAAAATAAATAATTGTCTACATTATCTACAAGTAAACAGAAAGTTTAAGCCGATTCATAGTTTTCTGTTTTGTTTTTGAAGTCTAGACGAATAAATTTCGTTTATCGGTGTTGAGACATCACTAGGTAATCTCTTTATATTATTTTTCCATACAAAACTGCGCTGTTTTTTAAGTTTTTTAGTTTTACTTTAAGAAATAGGCATAGATTTAAAAAAAATGTATTTATTTCAAAATTAGTATTTCATCAGGCCTGTACTGACAGTGTCTTAAAAATAATATAGGATTTAAAAATAAACAACTACGTCTCATTCCCGTTTTATAGTTAATTATCTAAATTAATCCAATTTATTCCTGGAATCAAAGTTATTAGTGGAAACTAGTAGTGTTATCTTACTCAAAGAAACGTAATTAATTATTAAAGTAAAATTTACATTTTACTTAGATGTTGAGAGGCTGATTTAAATAAGCTTTCATGTTTTCAATTTCTTATATAATAATCGAATCATATTTTCATCATCATCAGCCTGTGAAAGTCCACTGCTGGATATAGGACTCCCCATTACACCCCTATCCATTAGGGGGTTTTGGAACGGTCCAAAGGACCGATCAAACCTGCATTGGACCAGCGTGGGGGGATACGGATCCCCCTTTTTTTTTTTTCGCGGTCGCGATGACAGTCTTCGGCGACCCCGGTGCGACGAGGCCCTTGCAGGCTTTTTTTCGTGTGTTGGGACACCCGGACCGTCGCTTTAGGCGCCGTGCCGGAACAAACACCTCGGCGCTCCCTCTTGAGCCCTTCTCTGGGCGGCGGGCACCCTCTTGCCGGCCGCCCAGAGGGGAAGGTTGCGCGCGTACGCCACTCTTCGGCGCCCTGGCCTTCTTCTGCGGATAGCCAGGGCGCTGTAGACCTCCCTGTCTCTTTCCGCGGCTTCCTTCTGGGCCATCACGTCCTCGCAGAATGCAAGGACGGCGCCCCACGACCTTTCACTCTCTAACATCCTGCGCACTACGGCAGGAAAGCGTACCCACGACACTACGCAGCTCTCGGCGTTGCTTGACCCAGGCTGGGCACTCTTCCAGCACGTGTTGGGCCGTCTCCTCGGCAAATACGCCACAGTGGTGGCACTCCTCTGTAGGCTCCCTACCGGCCACACGGCACAGGTACCTCCCGAAATAGCCGTGTCCCGAGAGAACCTGCGTCGCGCGGAATGTTAGGGAGCCGTGTCCTCTTTCTAGCCACCACTTTAGAACGGGGCGTATGGCCTCCACCGTTTGACGGCCGGCGCTGGGGTGCTCCAGCCGCAGCTCCCACTCCTGTATTGCAAGGGAGCGTAATCTGCTTCCCCTTATTTCTTCTGGGGCTGGCCTGCAGCCCCCAGACCTCGCCTCGCACCAGAAAAAGAGTGACGCGAGGATTTTTGCATCTAGATCCTAGGGCAAGGAGCCAGCCAACAGGCACGCCGCCTCGCCGGAGATGGTCCGGTACGGCCCGGATCGCCAACACCCTCTGGGTTCTTCTCAGTACTGCGGTACTCTCCTTTTGGAGGGTGTCGGCCCACACGGGTGATACGGATCCCCCTGGTCCAATGCAGGTTTGTTGATCGGCCCCAATTACCCTAACCAGCTAGGAAAGAACAATGATAAATTGTTGAGTCGCCGAAGGAGTCGAACCCACGACCTCCGGTTTCTAAAGCACACGACCTTACCACTAGGCTACGGAGGCAGTTCAGGCAATCATATTTTACGTTTGAATAATTATTTATCATAATTTAACAACCCAATTACCGTTAAAAACAACAGAATTATTTTAATTAAATATAAACAAATCTTCTTCAATTATTTTGTAACAACAAAACTCCAAAGAGCGATCTGTCAATTAAAATAACACAAGGAGATTCGTTTATGATGCCGTCAAGAAAGACGACCCGTTGCGCTTGGGTTTCTTTGTGTTTTAATTAATTATTTACGCAACACGATTGCTGTTAATTCCATGAATTGTAAATAATATTAAAAGGTGTATTCTTTACGAAGAAGCAGATCAAAGAAATTGTAATAAAAACATTATTCGTTATTATTTCTTTAATGACCAGCTACCAGTTTTACGAATTGAATTACGAACGGGAATTGAACTTCAATTGGCATCATAGTTGTTAAATACCAATAGAAAATGTTAAAAATATTCTTTAAAATCTACAAAAAAATAAGTCAACATCTGAATACGAATCAGTTAGCTTTGTCTCAGGCCAGCAGCTCTCACTAGTTCAGGGGTATTGGAATAAGTGTGTGAAAGAGAGTATAATCAGTCTCTTGCAGGAACAAGACTACTTGCCCCCTGGCGTAGACTTCTATGTTAATATCTGTAGCGCACTGCGTATCTGTTGTGGATATAAGGAAGACAAATTGCATGCAACAGACACCGTATAGCGTGGAAGTAGATGATAGGGAGAGCAGCCAATAAAATTCCAACATTCCTTTTCCCCCGCATCTCCCCCAGCACACCTTCTGCCTTTCGCCTATTGCACGACCCAACGCGACTCAAAACTAAGCTTCTTAGGCCTATTTGCATTAGTGTCCGAACTAATTTACGTATACCCTTTCTTAAGAGGCAAAGACAGGTCACGTCGTACTCTTCTCTGCCCCACTGGCTCTGGCCCCCTTTCTAACCGCCTACTCCACCTTAGAGCACGTCGAAACTCACGCGTCCTTCTCGGCCCCTACATCTGGGCAGCAGACTCGCCCTTCCCTTCCCTACAGCAGCATGTCAATTTAGAAATTTCAAAAGAGAACATAAACTCATTAAGTGACTTTATTTTCATTAATATCTGCAACAGTCAAGATTTAAACTTTTTAATTATTTTTAAAATGTATTATGTATTAAAAGCAGCTTATTATCAGCTATAGGAATTTAGCTAAATTTTTATACCATGCTCGGACAAGTGCACTTAAGTCAGTGATATTTGCACTTAAGAGGCTTGAGTAAATACATACCTATTAACTAGAATACCTTTATGTCTGTTAATATTAAGTAATATGTTATAAATTACCGTCTTTGTAAATAATTCATAGGACTTGAAACGGTATAATTATTCTGTAGCACTAATAAGTTCTAATACATTATGTTACATTTATACATATTTTTTTTACAAACTCTCTATGCACGCAATGTTTCTAAAAAAAATTAATAAAAAATACTAAATAACAGATATTTTAAATTTTACTGCCATGGTGTATGAAGTACATTGAATGTATGAAAATATCTTATTATATATTATACACAGTAATTCTTTATTTTCCCTTTATAGGGTTTTTTAATATTTTACCGTTTTTGTTGTGTACATTTTGTCAAGAATGTCAATAAAAAACACATCTTGAAAGACGCAAAAATATTGAAATATCCTTAAGAAGTGAGCAACGAAAATGAAATACCGAAATAACGGAAAGAACTCGCTTGATGGTAGATTCACTACGATATAATATTGCGCACTCCTAGTATGTGATATTATACAGAATACACATCTCGTGTACAATAATTATTAATTGTTGTCTATCTGGATGAAAATAGCTGAAGATCGGAAGTGGTGGCGTGCATTAGGGAGACCTTCTCCTGCAGGATCTGGTGGAATGGGTTCTAGTACAGCTGCAGTCCACTGATGACACAGGCTTAAGTGATTTCTATCAACATATTATTACAGCATAATTATAAAGGATAAAAATAGTACTTAAAAAATCCTTTTACTGAATTTTATTACACTAGCGGTAATTTTTACAGGTCATCGAGAACCTACTAAATATTCATTTTTGATAAAAATATGAATTAAAGTTAATAATTTTAATTCATTATTTTGCACGAACGAAACAAAACTAATAGAGGCCTTAGGCATCTACTGTGAAATGTTAAATTGGTTAATACTGACTGAGGTATACAAATGCTATAAAATAATATTTCTAATATTATTTTAGTACAACATAATAAATAGCTTCGAGACTATGACTGGTGCTTTTCACGCTCTATAAAAGACAGGGTGAGTTTTCCACCGATTCTTTAGCCCTAACATTTTCTGGTTGACGAATACCTCATAAACAAGATTATAGTTGGGTACGCTGGAACTGAAGGAAAATCTAATTTAGATTCATCGCATTACGCGGCCGGACTGGAGTCGATCAACGTGCAATTATTTAATACAAATACGGCTATTTTATATTTTTTATAATGAAACAATAAAAACCAAATGTCTAAGAGCTAGTATCATTATTATATTTTGGTACAAATTATTTGGTGCAAATTTTTATGATGTGTTAAAATATAATATTTTGGTGGAGAATTCTTTTTAAATGATTTAAAATTTGCATTAGTTAAAACAATTTTTTCATATTTTCCTGGTTTCTATTGTAACTTGGCCCGCGGTAAACATAAGCGGCGTATTTATTGGGATATTATTAACATTTGTTTCTAAAGTAAATTAGAAGCTAGAAAGTTATTTCAGTGTTGGGAGGGTAACTGGTTAGTTAATGTTAGTTTTATTAGAATACAAACGTTGTCCCTTGATACTACGTTTGAACAATATTTTTAAAAATGTTTTAATGAAAAGAAAATGCGAGAGATTTTTATAATGTAAAGTTGTTTTTCTGGTACAGAAACATCAAACTAAGCAAAGTTTATCAATGGAAACATGATGACTGATAAATACATACTCATTATATTTCGAAATAAATACACATTCAAATACCGAAATAGAAGAATTTGTTCATCACACAATATCTTCCCGTGGTGGGAATCGAACCCAAGTGCTTTGGCGTAATAGTCAGGGTCACTAACCATTGCGACAATTCCTTAATATCAATGCATCCCTCCAATAATGTCAGCATTATTGGAGCGTACTTTGTTCCTAAATTAGTACAAAGAAAATAAACTTCACAAATTATCAGTTCTAAATATCATTAATAATTCACCTTAACAATTAAATAAAGTTAAACAATACATTTAAATATTAAATTTTTAAAACACCATCAGTATTTTTAATAAAATATGTCAATTGCCAAAAGTTTTTAATCACGTAAAATACTACGCAACGTACATTGTTAACAACTTTAAATCGCGGCCAGAAGCTCTGTTTATGCTTTGTGTACCTTTAGCTTAATCAGTCTCTGTCAAATCTAGGACAAGTGAAACTCGAGGTTTACGATCGTGGAAGAGGCTAAATTTATTCCTAGTTTTTTTTTTAATGGAACGCCGCAAATGTCAAAGCTTTATAACAGCTACTTCTATCTATAAGTAAGAACACTATTTAAAACTGCATTAGTCGTTAAATTAGCTTTAGTGCTAAGGATGTAAATTAAATGTTTATACATTATTATATTTAAAGTTTGAAATTACATGTTTATTGAATGTTATACAAAAGGTATTCATTAAATTTGATAAATACAAGTAATTACACGAGGAAACATAAGTGATACATGACGCTAATATTGACATGCCGCGATGTATTTCAATTCGTAGACGTAATTAAGTTATTTCACTCGTGATTTATTGAAGTCTCGTGCAAGCGGGCACCCGTGGTATTTGTTATCTCGTACGTACAACTTACCTGCGTTGGCTCGCTGCGGGCTTAGAACAAATAACGAAGTTTGTTCAGAACTCCCCGCGTGTCAGTGTGCCGAGTCTCCAATACGAACGATAGCTAGCTTACAGCCTCGATCCCAGCTTATCCTTTACCTCGTGTTTTATATTGTGACTTCAGCTACGTGTCTTTGTTCTAGTATATGGATTCTTTTAAAAGTTAGTTGTCGCACAATGAGACGTGGGATTAAGCGGGACTGTTGAACAAAGCGTTTGGACTATTGGAATGAAATGCTCCGTTCTATACTCCAAAAATAGGTATTTGCGTAATAAATGATTTTTATTGTATACCAAACTATTGAGGTTAGTATTTATTTTGAAATATTTTAAACAAATTTCACTTATGTTTTTAAAATATGTTTCACTATATCACTTTGTTTTTTCATACCGAATATTAAATTAAGAGGACCTAAATTAATTATTATGATTTATTTTTGATAAATGTTACATTTTTAAAATCTGACTAACATAATGTTTGACAAGTATGCTTGTTACTCTTTAACCTAAAAAACGAGGTCTGTGCATTTATATGGTTTTATTTTAATATTTTGTAATGTATTTCACACGCGAGCTGAACCGCTAACAAAAGCCAGTAAATTGTATGCTTATAAATAAAGGATATTATCCGAAGAAACCATTTATTTAACTACATTTCCAAAACAAACTTTGCAAATAATAATATCATTATAGGCCGTATTTGTAAGTTACAATAATACGTTAGTTACTAGAAAGTACTGTTGATATGTCGTTAACGTTTTACTGATTTCCCTATAGACTATATCGTCTATTAATTATGTACTATTATCAGGGCGCATATATTTATTGATATGTTACTTCGTTTCTCTGCTTCATTCAGTAACTAGTTGCCATCGTGTTGCATTTTTTAATAACTACACGACAAGTAGCTTAACATATAAAAATAAAACTGTCATAATCCCAAGTTTGCACGAATAAGATACAAACGTTTAGTGGTAGACTCAAATAATGTGGTATGTGAATGTACACCTTTACATGATGTAATAAATTAACGGTATTCTAGGTAAATTTAAAGAAATTTAACAAAATTTTTAGGAACTTAAACATTCTTCATTTTCGTGCATATAACTTAAACTGAACGATATTTTAATTGCCTCCGTGGCCTAGTAGTAAGGGCGTATGCTTCAGAAACCGGAGGTCGTGGGTTCGAATCCTGCATGGGGACTCAACTAATTTTCATTACCCAATTGTCTGAAAAGTAAGATGATTCATGCGTCGGATGGGCATGTAAAAAGTCGGTCCTGCGTGTCGGTTATCCGTATACTGTCACCGGTCGTGTCGGTTATCCGTCCCATCACGCTTTGAGAGTATAAAGGAACAAGGAGTGTGCCTGTATTTGCGCGTACACTTGTGCACTATAATATCTACTGCGTAGTTGCCTGATCTCTAATATAGATCGGCCACCGTAGTCGTAATCGAGTGATGAACATTATTTGAAATGAAAACCTTATAAAATTCCCTCCGTAGCCTAGTGGTATGGGCGTGAACTTTAGAAACCGGAGGTCGGGAATTCTAATCCTGTGGGGAATCCTACTCAACAAATTTGCATTTTTGTTTCCAGCTGTAGGTGGGATACGGTCAAACCCTTAATAAATATTGGGAGGCCTTCATGTCCAGCAGTGGATGATCACAGACTAAAACTACTAAATACTTGAACAGCGACGGCAGAAATCATGTATCGAACTTTCACTTGTAGATTGAAATAAAGCTAAAAATTCAAAAGAAAATAAATTTAATATGATACATCTGAATGCGTGTTCTTATATTATACTAAGGGATTAAATATATAATTCGAGTAAGATTTACGAGAACGGATAGCGTTTCAACATTTGCTCAAAACTAATCCTCGTGTTAATCCAGCAGGATATATTAACGTCACAATAAATGCTGCAAACGTCGACGATAGCAGCCAGTGTGAGCGTTGGTTAATCTCCTTAATGAATTTTCATAAACAGCTGCGATTAACAGATATGTTATAAGCCGTTTCTCAAATAGCGCTATACGTATAATTCTATCTTGTACGTATAGTATAACAATAGATTAAAGTGTGTAAGTATGACTGAACTAAGTTATTATTAACTTTGCTTGGCCTTTATTAAATAAAAAATAGTTAATGAAGACAAAAATAAATATCTCACTAAACATAATCTCAGTAACGTACGTAGCCCTTATGACAATGACGTAAAAGCTTAATGTTTTGTAAATGGAGGAGCGCAAGTCTTTAACGATTGTTCCTCTTTTTTAGTCAGCTTCTAAATCATGTATTCGACGTTTTATTGGAGAATTGATTGTCAGTCAATCCAATCCAATTAGATTCCCGTAACGAATGCTGAAGGTTCACCAGACAACCGGGGCTGACTTTTAAACTAGGTGATCAGCCCACATTGCTATAACCAACCACAATACTATAAAGAGTTTTTATCGCAGGATTTAAACCCATGTCCTCTGATTTGTCAAGCAAACGCTAATACCATTCTTATGACACGTTTAAGTGCAATTAGTACTTGGTTAACAACAATTCTTATTTCGGTAAGATACTGTCCCTTTTAGATCAGAACACGGAAAGCTTTGTTGTTAGCTTCGCTTACCTTTTAAACTACAGGAAAACCGTAACTAAATTATCTAAAGGTGAGCGGAATTGTTAGGCATCTTGCGTATTTCACGCACAAAACACACATCACTTTATCCATCACTTCATTCACGATCCATTTTCTATCGATCCACACGAATTTATTAGGATTGTCTCTTGATGACCAGAAATTTATAATTTCGCTATTGATATAACTGTAGTCTATTATAAACTGTGTCAAGCTTTAAGTAAATAATTTGATGTTGTTAATACACTTGCACGAACAGTATTTAAATATTAATTAACGTTATAATAATACCAATCAATAAAAGTGATTTTCCGAGGTTAACATCTGACCTTTACAATCATAAAGGTATCGAATAATAGATACGTTGTCAGTAATTTAAAGATACTGCCGTCCAGTTGCAACTTGGTCTTAAAAATCGACACTAACTTTTCAAATTTCCATACTACCGATATAGCCCTTATAATACAAATCATTTTAGATGTAAATACATCGTGCTTTAAATCGCCGTCATCCCGTCGACTGGGTGCTCTACGCGCTTGAGTGCTGCATCCGCAAACAATTTATTGTTCGAAACAAATTGTTGCCAATGGCATTACGTGACACATCAGGATTGTGTCAATAATCTTGCCCCACAGTTTCGCTCTAGCATGCATTGCATGCTGTTTCAACTGACATAAAGTTAACGACATTGTTTAAATGACATTTACGATATTAAGTGAAACTAAAAGTATTTATGAATGATTATAAAACATGTAGCATGCTTACCTCACGAAATATAATTTTTCTAAAATTAAAATTTACATATGAAATCAATAAATTTATTTTTATTATTAAATGGCTATGCAAAAGCACTACTACTACTATGGGAAATAGATAATATGGGATCGCCTTAAACTTACTATTTATAACATATTAAACTGCTTTTTATCAGTCAGCAGTCTATAAATGAAAATATCACCTCGTGTTTAGGAAAGGATCGTTATGGATACATGTATAAACATTTATAATATGTATATTTAATTCTGTTTATTATTTTATTATTATATGTTATTCTGTTAATAATCGTACTTTAACTGATTAAAACAGGAGCGATTTCAGTAGAAATAAAGGATTTACTACTTTTATACAGCAGTTAAGTTTTTGCTTTATATAAATTCATTTTCAATTTAGACAATTACAAATACTTGTTATAGCTTTGAAAAGACATACACGGAATGTACATAAACGAATTTTTATTAAAAAATAAAATCACCTCGATTATTAAGAAAAAATATATAAGGCAAAACCAAATAATCGTAAGTAATCTTTTTTTAAGTTTTGTCACATTCAGTCATCAATTTCAAGAGATAAATGCCAATAGAAATCTAATTTGTCTTACCTTATTACCGAACGGACGAAACTATATTGAGAAGTTTATTAAGTTACATAAGAACTAAAAGTCAATTGCGTGTATTTAAGATAAAAGTTAGTATTATTTACACAACGAATTGAGGCATAAAATTGGATTGTCCGCTTTAGTCGTAAAATTTTTATTTTTTACTTTTTACGTATAAAGTCTGCGAGCGTATATATCTATGTTTTAACAATAACACACAACCATTTTAATCTCATTACATTTTTTTTATTTTACTATTGAATAAAAAGACTTTTTACGGATTTTATAGCGTTTATTTTACATATTTAAATTCCCGACCTTTCGAACAGTTTCCAGCGGCCGTGGTCACGGGTAACTGAAATGCAAGAGTCTTTGTCTCAGTGCTAAAGCGGAGTTTCGAGATAATTGTATAATTATGTTTAGAATGTATTCCGACTCATAATATAGAACTGATTTTATATTATACGGCAGTGGTATTTAAATTGGTTGACCACTTATTTATAGATATGACGTTCTAGCATTTTTCATCATCATCACGTCATATCAGCCTCTGATAGTCCACTTACGGACATAGGCTTCCTAATACACTCTTATCCATTAAGGGGTTTGACGACCTCATACGCTGGTCCAATGGGTTGGTGGTGACCGACTTTTCATGCCCGTCCGACGCATGGATCATCTTACTTTTCAGACAATTGGTGATCGTGCCCAAATTGTCCTAACAACAGAAACAACAATGAAAATTTTTGAGTCCCCATGATTCGAACCACGACCTCCGGTTTTACAAGCAACGCCCATACCACTAGGCTTGAGGCTGTAAATTTTTAGTTGTTACCTAAATTTAAAGAATAAAGGAAACTAGAGTATACAAAAGAAAAAGGTAATGGTAGAGGATCAAGAAGCTTTTAAGGAATTGAACCTTTAGAAAATCGTGGACTCGAAAATTATAAGCTGGAGATGATGTAAAAAATTAAATTATTATGTAATCGAAGTCATTATTTTCCATCTCAATCCCACTATTTTTTAATTTCTCCTACGCATATCAACTAGAATGTACAAACACTATTGTGTATCGCAAGATAGATTTTTTAATATCAGAGTGTCTTGCACAATAAAAAATTTACTTGTCTTATTAGATGCAACAAATAAAATGACGGAAAGATCAGACACTAAACTAAATGCATTAAGCATTAAGTATAGTTCGTGTTGGTGGCATCTTAGTGCGTTACCTGGTTCGATATTATGCCCACTATCCTTAAAGATTACCTCATATCTAAGATTATTGTATGGTCAACCGATAACCGTCTTTGTTAAGTAAAAAGTAGCAAAGATGGAAAATTTTAAAGGGCAACGTAAACAATCTGATTAATACTTAATACAGACCTAATATCTTTTGTCTGAGTTTGGAAAGCTTACTGATGGCACTTTAAGCTTAAGCTCCGCTTTTCTCATGGGCATAGAGTATTATACTAATTGATAAATGTTTTTGCTGTTCTCATTTTTCAAATCCCCAAATTTATTTTAATTGGTTAAGATTACAATAATTTTTTCAAGTTTAAAAAAGTCGCGAAGAAGTTAAAAAATCATAGTTTTTTTTTCTTTTTGTGCAAATAAAGCTAAACTAAAGTTATTTCCGTATTTGGTAATAGTTTAAAACGTACTTTTGTACTACAAGAAAGATTTCAATAAATTCTAGACAAGTTTATTTATTAAAAATCAGGGTAGATATAATTTGAAAAGCTAAATTATAAGGCGAAGGACGTTTTTCTTTGTTTGTCACTGGTGTAAAGGTTTCTCGGAATAGTGACTTTCATCGAGGCTCACTTTGTTGTGTATTAGATGCTTTATTGGAAAACAGAAAAAAAACGATTCAAGGAATTCTGAACAAATAATTGAAGCGGTTTATGTTAGATTTTTTTCTCATTATGAGAATATTATTTGTATAATAATAAGAAAAATTATGTTAAAAATGTTTTTTATACAATACGATGATGTTAGGGCCAATGTTTTTCTGCAAGCCACAATAATTTATTATGATGTTTAAAAACTAGGCATGAATTGCATTTAAATTTATTTAAAATTAAACTCAGTAATGCGCTTTAAACCGGAACAACGTTTTTTAAATAGAAAGAACCTACCTTTTTGTATTTATCCATGTTTTTTTAGAAGAAAGGGACCTTCAAGATTTCAGTTATATTATGAACTTAATTATTCTTATTTCTGATTGTGTTACGTACTCTGTATACAAATAAATGAAATTGGAATATCTGTTTGTAACGTAACATACAAAAATAACTGTTTTTGAATAAATATTTTGTGATATGTAAACGATATATGTATCGGTTACTTATTGCACTATATTACACGTAATAGATAACTTTCAGACATTTTCTTCCATAAGCTTTTAGCGGACGAAGTCACGCACAGCAGCTAGTTTAATCACAAATACGAGTTAAGTATTCACAGGTTTCCACAAGCAGCGGCTTGAAGGAAACGGTCAACCAACCAGAGTGCTGGTACGTGCCTACGCACAAGTATAACGATGCAGATTGTTTTAAATAATTCCAAACTCTTGGGTCACTATTATCAAAAACACCTATAATTTTATTTATATTGAGCGACAGATACCAAAAAGAACAAGAAAATATAAAAAGTCTGTAACTAGACTTAAATTACTAGTTTTTATAATGAATGCTTTAATCTAAGTAGAATAATGAAATTTTAACAGAAAGTAAAAAAAAAAAACGTTTTATCCTACGAGCATTAATGCTCGATCCTTTTAAAGCTTTTTAATAAATCTTAATTTTTTATTCGAATGATAAAATTCCGATACGGTTTCGAATCGCAAAAAAATTGCAGGTATTATCTGTTCGGGACGAGAGATTTTTACATTTTATTCTGATTCATTTTATCCCCTTGAAAGAATAATTTCAAAAAATAATCCGCCTCAAATTAAGGCAATAAATCATTTGCCTTATATTTCATTAACGAACAAAATTACTTCAATCAGTTTAATAGGACCGTTCCAAATCTATTCGTTTTGTAAATGCAAACAATGAATCAAAAGAATTCTACTGTGATACACGTTTTCGATATAAATTATTTCCAATTTTTCGGCTACAATACAAACATCATCTGGCGTCTCCTTTGAATACAAATTGAAACAAATTGCGTCGTTATGACATCTTTTGACATTATGTAACGTTAAGAAGTGTGTTATACAAGTTATTACTATATGGTATCCTATATAAGAGTACTTGCTTGTTAAGGAGATGATAGAAATTGAGATATATCAGGCATAGAGTTCATTAATTATGTGCTATATATATATTATATATATTATACCACATTTTTTGTAGAAGGCTTGTTTATACATAAAGGTTTTTGCAGCTGCCGCTCACACCTTGTATTCCTACTCGTAGATGTAACTTAACAAACCATAGATTGTAGGGAAAAAGTTCACGGTAGGAGAGGCTAAAATGACTTGATTACTTGATGATGAGGTAACTAATGCACTTCTAATGAGAAGTTTTTTGTTTTTAGAAGCAGACTTATTGTTATTATTATTATTTTCAAAAAAGCTAAGAATGGGATGGAGCAAAATTAGAATAAGTTCGACGGAATGTCAAGTGTCATCCACGCCATATCGATAGCTATTACTAAGCGTTTTACTCTTTACTTCTACGTACTTATATTCTTTAAAATCAATTAGTCTGCCAAAAAAATACGTATTCTTCCTTAAGACTATCAGCTACGTATTTAGCAATTCAGTAGTTGTGTTTGTTGATGGGTCGCGGTAATTTCTCCAATTTCAATAAAGAAAAGAGCTCTTTAATGTGTAACATTTCTTTTTCTAAGGCATTTGTGTCCCACTGTTGGACAATGGCCTTTCTTCGCTGTGGCTATTCATCTCTTTGTTAAGCTATAGAAGATCAGTCTGTCTAGAATTTGTCCAGTACGTCTCATTACCTTTGTCTGAGACTACTGTGACGTCTTTTATTCAAAAAGTGCATATTTCATTCCAGTGAGTATGGCTGTTGCAGACAGGCTTGGATGTCGGTTAGAGCAACAAATAATTTCTCAATGATTTACAAGCATATTAGATTACAAAAATGTAAGTAAACTTTATGAATGAGATCCTCAAAAAGAACATTAATAAAATAAAATCCTAACTCTATATATTTCACGAAAATACTCTGTCGTTATTGATGTTATATAAATCAGAAGAAAGCAAATCTGGGCATTGTGATGTATTCCTTTGTATACTGCGAACATATAAAAAAAGATAACGTCGTCATTTATAATATCCTGCCCGAACCTTAGATAAACTTCGTACCGAATTCTCGCAGCACTCTCATGAGAATAAAAGCGGTAATAGCAATAGATCGAACACCCCTTGTTCTATGTCTGGCAATGATTGATTTTTCTGAATGTGCCCTAAAGTAACGGGGAAATCGGCGGAGGAAACATTTAACCCGAGTTTTATGACTCGAAATGTTTCACTTTCATGCATTTTATATATGTTAGTTTTATTCAACTTATTCATTTTATTGTGTGGTAAAATGAAATTGAAGTTTTAACAAACGAAACATCTGAGATAATTATGAAGTACACGTTTCTTTTAACAGGTTTAATAACAAAAAACATATATATATATTTCGTGTGATAAATTAACGTTTATTACGCAACATCCGAATTGTTATTTGGTTTAAATAAATAAAATGCTATATATTTTAATCTATTAAAAATATTAAATTTAGATTTTAATTAGATTACAAAACAGAACGCTTTGTACAGGATACATTTAACAACAAACCAACAAACGTTTCCATCGAAATAATGCATTTTGTCAAAAACCGGCTGCGAACATTATTTTAGCGAAGCACGGAGCTGAAAGTGACGGCGAATCTAATTGAAACATCGTGTTGCCCGAACGGTCTGGCGTCGATTGATCGTCGATGAGTACCATACTATTAGGTGAGATGAATTTTTTATTGTTAGTATTTGTTTTTTACCTATATAGGTAAATAGACATTTGGTGATAAAAGAAGCTTTTGGTATATTTTAAAACCACTTTGACCGCGATAATGAATTTGCTAAAAGTGCAAAGTATAACCTTTTCACTGCTCCGGTAATTTGTCTCAGCGTTTGGCGAACAAGCAACGTCTGCTAACGTCGGTCATACAAAGTTTTAAAATCCAATTTTATTATACATTGTTTCCTTACCTTACTGCACGGAGTAATTACGATTATTGCAAAAGAGGCATAAACTTCTTACTTTTATACTATCTTGACATAAAGAAAAAAAAACAATTATGGATGGAAATATGATAGAAATAATTTAGAGCAGTAGAATTATTTCCTAGTACTTTAAGTATTAGATTCCAACTGATACTTTGAAATGATGGACATATATTTATGCATAATATTAAATCACTTATAAATATACCCAAACCCGGAATCTCCTTGTTTTATCGTTATAAAATTATCATGCTCGTCACGTATCCATATTCTATTATACTACCCGCTAAGTTAGTGTATTACGTGGATGTAAATTACCTGAGTTTATTATTACATCCTGAACCTGACGGATAAGGAATCCACGTTACAAATCAAAGGGTCCGAACCCTAAGGCCTTAAACATTGTATTGTTATTTTATTATAAGTGATTCAACGGTATGAGCTAATACACTACTCTGAAAGTAAAATAATATATGTATTGAAAGGGCATGATGTATATATGATATCAAACAAAACTTTGACATTCCTTACAGATTCAGGACGCTAGCATAATATACTGATGTCTTATCCATTTATCAGATTTCTGTTTATTTCTTTGGAGTTAGAATAAAAGCAGACTGTAAAGACTTTCTGTTTAAGTGTTAGTAGACTCCATCGCCATGTTATTTTAGAATGTATGATGATAAAACCAGTTAACCGCTACAGATTCTGTGTTATACAACAATTGTAATTAAACAATTTTTATTTTATGTAATTAAAATGATACTTTAGTAGTTATAGAGATTTTTAAAGCAGAAGAACATTTCTGTTATAATACTTTATTTATTTATCCGTAACGAATAATTAAACACATCGTGTTAGAGCAACAACCTTATTAATTCATCCTTTACGAATAATTAAAGAGAGCATATCGCGTTAGAACAACTATTTTCCGCCCTGCGCGCAATTTTCTTAGGTAAACGTTATTTTTTCTGCACTTCATCTAACGGATAAGATAAATTATTAATTATTTGGAGTTGCAAAAGGATAACGTCATGTAAGGCAATTGAAAGAGATATATAGGGGTCCTTCTATTTCCTATACGTCTATAATTTGGCTCCCTGCCAAAGTGGAATTTATTGCACAAACACTATTTTTGCGCAAATTCACCGTTCATTATGGCCTTTATTTCATTAAAGGTCTTAAGAGTGAACGGTAGATACTCCACGATTTTATGCAAGCATCGTTTTTGTTTTCGTCGTAAATGTTTACGATGATACTGATGTCAGTACTTCAGTAGAGCAATAATGAAAATATTTTTTTTATTTATGGAGGTAATTCAATTTTAAAATTTACTATAGTGATGCTTTTTACGAATAATTCACAACTCACAAATAAATTAACAGAAAAAATTGAAGATTACGGAAAAAAAATATATCAATGTAGTAACGTTTTATATATTGAATAAGTAACATATCATCTTACACGAATAATCTCGTAACAATGGTTACAGTCCAAGTCTTGCAAAAGTTGTATATAGGTATATAAGACAAAACTATCTGTGAGGATCACATATTTAATTGATTGATATAACCTTTGGATTAATATATCCATTGAGTATCAGCATATTATTTACATATTATTAGTGTAATACATGTTCAGGATGCGTCATAAATATACAGTAAAAGAAAATTACGATACAATTGAGTGGGCATCGAGTATGCGCTGAATTGATTTCGAATAGTAAGAAAGCCTTACTACGGAGTCTTAGCTCCGATTCGAGTATCGGCACTCAATTCAGTTCGGTTGGTTACATAATTTAGCTGCGTATGTCCCTGCGTAAGTGTGTTCAGCCGAGTCGATTGTTTGCTGAAACCCCAAACAGTGTAAATTTGTCAGAGATACGAGAATTAAGCACATAAGTCTCGATTCTGTGAGCATAGGCGTAAGTGCGGCCGAGGTTAGTTTCAACCAAGCTAGGATATGCTAATATTTACTTACGCTTTGCATGGGGTTGCGGTAAAACATTACAAAAAGTTTTTTATTATATTTTAATTAAACAATTTGTAATATTTGTGAATAACACCTAAATTATAATCTTTAACATATCATGCAGCCCAATAAATTTAATTTAATATTATTTCTATATTTGTAATATTGAATTACAAATAGAGAAATAATATTAAATTAAAAGTTGGCCTGACACCTAAAATTAAGAGTAATATAGGAAACATAAACGACGATTAATATATAGTTATTACTTTTTAAAACTAACTTACTCTAAACTAAACATAGGCTACAATTAGTTTATAAGCTAAGCATAATAAAGTTTTTGTAGTTTTTCAATATTAGCCAAGAATTTTTTTACTTAAAAATATCATAGTCTGCCGCGATATATAACGTAAACCATGATAATTATTAAAGAATATTTCGTTTCACTTTAGATGAACGTAAATTTATCCCTAAATCTACATGTTAAAAATATTATGCAAATCACAATCACTCGTTCAGTAGAACCCTTTTAAGTCTTTTGTTTGCGGTTATGAAACCATTAATCAAAAAAAGCCCCACCGATAATTTCATTGTCTCAAAAAAGCTGACTCCATACAAATTTTCTTGTGCCCCGATAACTTCATAACGTTAATCTAAATTTATGTTGTTGGTATAAAACCCCCTAATATTGTATATTACATTGTCTTTGAAACAAAAATAAACTTTTTTTTTAGGTTCATTTAAGACTGAATAAATAAGATAATTTATATATTAAGTACTAGTGACCCGTCCCGGCTCCTCACGGTGCAATACTAATAACTGACTGTAAAATATATGGAAAAATGCTTTAATTTATTGGCATCCTGCATCATGCAAAAATTATACATAAACTTTCATCTTCAATCACTCTATCTATTAGAAAAAAAACGCATCAAAAGCCGTTGCGTAGTTTTAAAGATTTTAACCATGCATAGGGATATAGGGACAATTTTAAATACATTTGTGTTTCATTGCTGTTTGGTTGCTTAAAGGTAAAAAGATATATGCGTTTAATGGTTGTATACAAAATTAATTCTATTGGCAAGACCATCTCAGGCAGTCTTTATGATAAGTTTAATGACTTCAAATTTCTGACATCTAATCGAATTATCGATTGCAGTTAAGTTCTGAGATTGTGAAGTCGCATGACGGTCATTATAAAAAAACTGTAATTTAAGTGAAATTAACTTAAGTGCAAGCTAACTCTAGGATAAATTGAGAAAAATGGCTAAAAAATGACAATATTTATGCACGTCCTTCTTCCTTGCTAACAAAAAATAATTTTACTACTATTATTGTTTTTTTTTATAAAAATTTCGTTACGTAGAGAGTTTTTAACTTCATTTCTGTACCACTTTAAATGTTCATGGCCTAGACAAACAAATGTTGATAGTTTTGTATTTGTATCAGGCAAACATTAAAATTTCATAACAAAAGTAGATTAAGAAGTCGTGGAATGCGACTTTGTCTGCTACCTGCGTCGTTTTTTTTCAAACGGCAGACATATATCAGAGTGCCCTCCTTTCGCAAACAGGATTATGATGAATACGTGGCAAGCCTTGACGTCAAATCCAATAGGATCTAATCGCTTACAGCAGTGCTGGCGTCGACAGTCATGCGTCTTCTTTCAATGGACAGGCATTTTTATCTTTTATTCTACGTCACACAGAGTACCTGGCGTCCTTTTTTCTATTTACCAGTCTCTATGGCCTTTTAGAAATAGGAAAAAAACCTCGTATTCACGTATGTGCACTGTTTCATACCTCTTTGTTATGTGCAACATAGAAAGAGTTTGAATTACCTTTCGTTATTTTTTCAGAGTTATAAACGTTGACAACGTTAACGTATAACTCGTTGTTTCTTTCTGAATTGAAAAAAATCTGTACCGGACACAGAACTTATTTTAATATTTTATCAGTACAGAAATAAACATTAATCGAAACCTATCTACTAAATACACTTATTTATATAGGTACGCGAATTTTATCATGTTTCAAAGCAACAAACAATGAACTGATTGTATTCCAGGAACCCTGCGTCGCTGGCCATTGTGTTAGTCGGTTTGTGTTGTAAATCACTAACAAAATAAAATAATAACAAGAAAGAATATTAATTTCAAAGTGCTATAAAGTCTTTTAAAATTTTTGGAAACATATTTATAAAAAAATTGAAAATCGATAAAACATTTCCAGGAAATTAACTAAAAATTTTAAATATATTTTCATTACGCAGACGAGGTTAAATCTTGTCTTCTTGGATTTCAGGTTTGTTTGTTTTTCCGTTTTGTATAACACTCAATTGGTATCAGTCATAATGCTATCAGTTGTTATAAATCAATATAATAAAAAAACCCTTAATAACATAATTAATGGATTGCGAAGCCGTCAATTACTTTATAAATGGATTTTTGCCGTTATTAGGGTACCGTATCACTTACAACGTATATAGTGGTATACGTAGTTCCACGCCCGCACATTCTTTGCGAGTTCCGTTACTAAGTAGCCCTTTGAATAGAACGGCTGCCCGAATCGATACACTGTCAACACCGTTCAGCAGTCGCATGACGGGCATGTTATTAATGGATTTTAAATTGCCCTTTATGTGCACTTCCGCGTACGCGCTCTACCGTTTCAGCGGAGCAAAGAATAATCCATATTAAAGCTTAACTTTCACGGTACTCTGTTTTAATCATCGCCGCTTATCCGTCATTATCGTTGCATCGCTGTGGTAACCCAGTCTCTGGGAATACATTTTGCATTTTATTCACTTAAGTAAATAGGGTTCAATTAAAGATTTTGAAATAATATCATTAATACCGGTTAAGGTTTCAGAGCTTATCAGAAGCCATTATTTAAAAGGAGATTATAGGCATAGGTCATCTTAATATTCATTATTAGGTCCCCTTTTTACAAGGGACCGTCTGCTGCTTACTGCCGCGGTGACTATTTCTGCGGCAACGCAGAAGTGTGAAAACACTACTGTATTCCGGTTTAAAGGGCCCATAGCTAGCGTATTTACTAGATAAACTAGAGTCAACATCCTATGTCTCATGGAAGGCAGCGCTTTAGTGACAGCACTGGTATTGCCAATGTCTATGGGCGTGTTGACCACTTTCCATCAGGCTTAACTGCTCGTCGACCTCGCAGCTAAAAATGCATCAAGATTTAATCATGTAACAGCATTTAAGTACATTCTAACACCTGACTTTAATTGAGATTGATTCCGCCTTATATTTAGATATATTATATCGCCGTGTTTTAACGCCCGAAGAAATGAAATAATGAAACGCATTATTTTTTTTTATACTCTTCTTCTTACTTACACAAAAATTATATTCATAATATGCATTATAAATAGGGTTTATAGCAAATATATGATGTAGTTTTGTTGAGTGGGTTTTATAGGACCGAATACGGATATCTATAGCAGAGGATCGCTTGAGGATGAGAGAGGGAAATTTATTTTGAACAACAAGAAATGGCTTTGTGCGTCTGACAATGTTTAATGCAGCTGAAAATTGTTTAACAGCTTTTACTACAAAGAAATTTAAATATTTTCATGGTAAATGCTACAATTTTAAGATAACTGCATAATATTCGAAATTTATATTTTAAAGTATAATGAAACTACATACTATTTTATAACAGTGAGAAATACAAAACACAGCGTATAATAATTATAATGTTTTCGGAAAAACGATGTTAAATTGATCCGAAAACTGTCAGTGATTACAGTTAAGAAATTGTATTGTTTATTAATTATATAATTGCCACCAACCTATTTGTTTTTTCATACAAGGAAAGAATCAATTAATCATATAATTATCAACCACACTCGTGACACATTTTTGAAGTTACAAATCCAACACATGATAAAATAAAAAGACTGTGGATTTTATCGCGTTTAATTGGTTAGTATCTACGCTCGACTTATACCTCTTCGTACTATAAATAGTTCTACTGATAATGTTGACTTCTTATTACTGACAAAGAATGGCAAATTCAGTTATGAAAAAGGTGGAGTTTAGCCCTATTGTGAAACCAAAATATGTGTTGTTGCAATAAACAAAATTAACAACAAAAACTCAGAAACATATTTACGTAAACAACGGAAAGTAACTTCTATGGTGCTTAAATATTATTATGCAGTATGAGACATTAATTCATGCTAAATAAAAACCTTTTTCCTTGTATTTAGTAAACAACAAACAATAATGAACATGACTGGAACCATTTGATGCAATGCAAGGTTCATAATCCACAACAATAGTGAGTATAAAAATACATTTCCAAACAAAGCAAGCAAGTGGCAAAAAAAAAATATTTTAGAGAAGCTTATATGCAAAGACTAATCTATTACACATTCGATGACGTTTATATTAAAAACTCTGGGCTTTAAATGTTATGGTAAGTGTAAGGTACCAGAACGATATTTAATTAAAAAATAAAACAGCATTTATAGCAATAGCACAATTCATATTTCACCTGCTGTGCTTAATTCAGGTGAAATACGAAAATTGAAAGCCCAGTTAGCACTGGTAGGATTTGAAGCGGATATTTTAATAACTAAGGATATGGCCAAATAGAAATATACAATAATTATAATAATAGAAAATTCCTAACATGCTCGAAAATTATAAAATTTTGTACGGAATTAAAGATAAATAATTTATATGATTGTAAACTTCAACAACTTACATGGTCATTTATCACTCAAATCCTTTACCGAGTGTTAAGGCATCAACTCATAGAAGCCCGTTACGTTCCTTTTTAGTAAAGTCATTTCTCACCGTTTGTATTATCTGAGCAGTACTACAATACGCTTAGTGTGATTTTATTCATCATCATCATCATCAGCCTGTGATAGTCCACTGCTGGATATAAGCCTTCCCCTAGTACACCCCTATCCATTAGGGGGGTTTAGACCGTATCCCAACACGCTGGTCCAATGCGGGTTAGTGGGTGGACCGACTTTTTACATGCCCATCCGACGCATGGACCATCTTACTTTTCAGACAATTGGGTATCGCCCAATGCCTAACCAACTAGGAAACAACAACGAAAGTTTGTTGAGTCCCAACAGGATTCAAACCCATGACCTCCGGTTTCTAAAGCACACGCTCATACCACTAGGCTATGGAGGCAGCGTGATTTTATTACTTATGTAAATATTTAACGACGATTAGAATTTAGTAAAATTAACGATCGGTTTTAATTCTATGAGCTCCTTTATGAGGAATAGTAACAATATATAAAAAATATCTACTATTCTAGGCGATAATATATGGATGTTACGTTAATAAAAGCTGCTTTTTGCACGCAACGAAATTCCGAATCGATTCATTTGGTGGTTGCGTGATATGAGTGTTGTTAATGGCTTTTCTATTGCTTTTTACGTTCACTTTCTTATGACGATCCTCTAGTTTTTGTAATCATTTGCTTGATTTTTTTTTTGGATAATAAAGGCGGAAGATCTATTTTCGTTATTTTATTTAGACATGATGTGCATGTATACACTCGAGACTGTTTTACCTCATATAAGCAGCTAGGGATTAGAAATTTCTATTATAAATTCATATTTGGCTGTGTTTTATTTTTATTTAATGGCAAAGTTTAATTTTCTGAGTACTTCGTATTTTTTCTCTACTTAGTTTTGTAGCAAGTGGTAACTATAATAGATTTCATGTACCTTAGAAACATTTTTTTTTATTCGATTAATGTGTTTGTAGTAGGCCTCGTTTTACAAGGGACTGTCTGCGTAAGTATTAGAAACAATGATTTTGATATGGTTTATTTATTTTAGAGATGAAAGTCCGCAAACGTTAACATCATACGTGACATTTTCGAATATGGAACGTCGTGATAAGAGAGAGAACATTTGCCAATCATCACATCACATCTTCCCGAATGTTATGATTCGGCAACTCTTGCACTTTCAATTTAAAAAAATAGCACTGCTGTCAATATTTTATGTATTTTCGATAATAACGGTTTATTGTTAAAAATATATCTAAAGTAATATTGAATAAGCCATTTATTCAGTGTAGATATAATACCTGCTTCTTTGAAACCTGAAAAATTAAAGGAAAATCACGTTACCATAAAGCTTAAATTAATAACGTTAAAATGGAATTTATTTGGCGGCTTAACTTAAATTTTTTTTAAGTATTTGTACTGGTTTTCTGCATTTGTAATTAAATGTAGACTTTACTACTATTATACTGTTGCTTTTGAGGAAAAAAAGATTATTATTTTTTTATCATGAAAATCAAATAAAATTGTTATTATTCACATTAAATCAATTAAACCTCCTTTCGATCGACATTACAGGTCTTTGTCGTCTAATCAATACGTTTAGTTTATGAGAACATTTGGCTTTAGTGGCAATTAAGTGTACTTAAAGCTTTTAATATGCTGTTTTCGTACGTATTTAATGTAGCCAGCTTGGTTTTACCCTTATCGCATAACTGTAAATGGATTGTTAAAACATGTGGATTGAATCCATTTTGCTTAGCTTGTCAGTCTCATCAAAGCGATTTTATAGTTTCCAAAGGTTTAATATAAAAAAGCGCGTATATTAGATTCAGTGATGTAAAGGAAACCCCCTAATGAATAGGAGTGTATTAAGGGAGGCCTATGTCCAGCAGTGGGCTATCACAGGATGATGGTATGCTGTAAAGAACATCTAGATTAAATAGGTATCGCTTTATAAAAGTTAGTATAATTACAGTATTATTGCATAAAAAGTATTTATGTGATTTAAATAATTTTTTTAGGGCTTTTTTAATTGGAATTTCATGATGGATTTAAAAGATTTACTGTTCTAGATGTTTAGGTTTTTAACGATGTTTTATCCGATTTTAAAAGTCTAGCTAAAATTGAAACAATTTACACCACAATTACTAAAGTGCATTCCATGGTACACCTACGGCAAGGCCTGGCAAATGATTGATTTTATTTTAAATTTAAGCTTGTGACCGAGATCCAAAAATGTCCACACTATTTAAGTTATTAAATAGTAATGTGTATGGTTCAAACAATATTATAGATCTACGAATAATCAAAAGTTTAAGTCATATGAGACTCATCGCCTTACTAAATATAAATATTGACCTTAGTAATCCCGGTTCATTATACGATAAAACCACTAGAAGCAAGGTTATCTTTAAACTATAAATTTTTAATTTTCCAGTTCGAAACATAAATTTTCGAATATTCCAATAAATGAAATGTAAATAAATTAACGAAGAAAAAATTTAAATAATCCGTAAATCGTAAAATTTTTACATTAAAATATTAACATTGGACCTTCTGGTATCAATCCCAGCTAAGTTTCCACTTCTTGTATTACGAATTTAATCCTGTAAAATTACGGATGTAATGTTACTAAATGCATGAAAATATAAATATAGTGAATAAATCCAAATCCTGGATTGGCACAAGGGTCAAAGCCTCGTTTATCTAAAACGAGTAAGGTAATTTTTAGTGGCCATAAAAAATCATAAAGTAAACGTAATTGCTCATTAATTTATATCAGCAAGATTTAAAAGATAAGGTAATATATAAACAGCTAAGCATCAAGCGGATAAGCCTTGATATATCCTCTAAATCAATTTTTTATGTTTTTTATACAATGCAATTTGTTTCAATGAGTGGAAGAAAACAGCCATGTTTTTGAAATGGCTTATTCCTTTGTAAAATATAAGCTAAATTATGCTAATCTTCTACGTAATACAAAAATACTTTTTTTTTGTTTGAATCATTTTTATTTTGTACTCTCCTATTGGTGAGCGCACAGGATTGATAGGTGTTTTGTCTGTTTTGAGAAAAAAACAATAAAATCATATAACATTAATTTTTGATGTAAAACTACAAATTATTTAATAAAAATTTTAAAAAAGTCCGTGTACAAAATATGAAACAAATTGCACCACAAAATTTATTTTCCAAGTTTGAGTTCTTACAAATTCTTATTAATGTCAAAAATTTTGACCTTACGAAACTTTTTGTTCTTGTACTTAACTTCTTGTAGAAAAGAACCGCCCTGAAACTTTGCGGTCGTTATTCATAGTGAAGTAAGTTTCCTTTACTGTGCAGAGACAGATATAAAGCAGCGACAACTGAGAAAAGATTATAGACTGTCCGGATATTTTTCTCAACTACAAATTATTTGCCGATTCTTTTAACTGAACGTTAGTAGTTGTAAATTAAGTAGATTAAACCAATTATGTAGGAGCCTAGTTAGTACACAAGACTGATTAATCTAGCATATGGCAAATGTTGCAGATTACGAGAACGTTGCCAAAGATAGTAAAAAATTACAATAGTTTTTTGTCACTGATCAGGTAAATATACATACAATCAAAGATAGAATTTAAATATGAGAAAGTCCGATTAAAACCACCACCAACATTATTTCACCTACATAGAAAAATTTTAAAAACCTTTTTTTTTCCACAACAATTTTTTAATATCATACGTCTATGGTTGGTTTACCGTCAAAGTTTAATTTTAGATGTTAATTTTAAATATATCCTTTTTAATAAACTTTTAACTTGAAAAAATATTAATTTACTTTGTTTTGTTTTTTATAAATTATTAAAAGTTATTAATTCACTACCCACGATAACAAATGATTTTTAATTGTTTTTTTTTTACTTATATACCTGTCATATTCTTTTTGTACTTAGTAAACACCCTTAAGGCAAAATAGGTTGCGATACCCTCGCTGTAGTCACACACACCCTACACTTAGTAGTGTAGGACAACACATCGATCATCTCCCGCATGACACGGGGCCAACACACAGGGCGCTTTTCCTCGACGTGGCGAAGGCGTTCGACAAAGTATGGCACGACGGGCTATTACAAGTTATATAAGCTCGGCGTGCCTGACCTCTCGTACTCATCATACGAGACTTTCTCTGGAAGCGAACGTTCCGATACCGCGTCGAGGGAACAAAATCCCAACCTCACCGCTACTAGCCGGAGTACCACAAGGCTCAGTGTTGGCCCCGTCCTATTCACCCTCTACACCAACGACATCCCTCGCAACTACAAAGTTAGCACCGCCTTGTTCGCAGACGACACATGCATTTTACATCCGGCATATGTCCATCTCCATCCAACGACGTCTCCAAGTCGCAGCCAGGCGCTTCGGCGACTGGTTTCGACGTTGGAGGATCGAAATAAACCCATCCAAAGCGCGGCGGTCTTGTTTCACAGAATGCCGACGATCCCATCCATGATCCGACTCTAGACCACCCAATTCCATGGGTAAACAAAGTCAAATACCTCGTGGTAACCCTCGATAAATCCCTCAGCTTGGCCCGCACATCAAGCAGGTCAAAAACAGAGCGCCTACGTCCTAGGTCGCCTATTCCTTTAATCAATCCCAAAAGCAAGCTGTCTCTGCGCAACAAGGTGTTGCTATACAAAACAGTTATCCGTCCAATCTGACTTACGCCAGTCCGGTGTTCGCTCATGCATCCCATTCAATATCCACAAACTCCAAGCCCTGCAAAACAGGTTCATACGCAGGGCCACGGGTGTACACTGGTGCGTGCGAACCTGACCTGCATGTGGACCTGGGTTGCCCTCCATCATAACTTTTTAAAACAAGCATCAATCAAATTTTTCGACTCGGCTTCGCAACATCCGAATGAGCTGGTACGTAACGCCGCCGATTACGTACCACGCAAATTAGTTCATCTAAACATAGGAAACACGTTAGATATAGGCGACCGCGCCATATACTTACAGATCCGGACGACGATATAACGATCGTGCAAGCACGTGTTAAATCGTACTATCGAAACACCTATTGCCCTCGCCGCCGAGGGCAAACGCATCACCGTGCAACAGATTTCGGCAGTACCAGGCCGATTCTCACCAACTAGATAGAGCGGTTTTGCTTAAAATTAACTGTCCTAAAGCAACTGATCGAGCCGAGGTTCGGCCACGGGCGCCTCGATACATGTTGCTAACGGGTTAGAAAGGATCAAAAGCGACTAACCGAGCCGAGGTTCGGCCTCCTGGGCACCCTCGATTAGATCGCTGACGGTTTAAAATAGTGGCAGCCAGGCCGAGGTCTCCCTCTGGGACCCTCGGAGCTAAGCCAACAAATTAAGAGGTGAAGCCTGTGCACGCTTAAGTTGCACAGGCCCTCGACTCCGCCGGGTTGTAATGGTTTACTCCACCAACGGAAGCCATCAAATAAACGATAAACGACACGATCATGACATCGGCCCCACCGGTAAGGTCAAGTTGAGTCGAGTCTTTACACACCCTTTGTAATATAACACTGTAGCTTAACACCAAATTAGCTTGGAGCGTTGCTGGAATTTCTTGCGCCACTTTTTCTTCCAACACCAATGCTTTAAGAAGTGGCTAGAACAGCACTACCTAAACATAACGTTCAGGTAGAGCTGTTCTAGCTAATAAATTACCTATAAGAAAGCTCAATCGAGCCGTGGCGTTGGCCTACCTGAGCAGCCCTTGATTCACTATGCTAACGGGAACCAGATAGTGACGGCCCAAGACGAGGCTCCCCGTCTGGGGGCCCTTGGTGCAGTTTAGTCACTCTTTGTGGGGCACGACCTTTCGCTTCCTGCCGTAGTGCGCAGGATGCTAGGTGGCGAAAGGTCGTGGGGCGCCGTCCTTGCTTTCTGCGAGGACGTGATGGCCCGGAAGGAAGCCACGGAGAGGGGCAGGGAGGCCTACAGCGCCCTGGCTATCCGCAGAAGAAGGTCAGGGTGCCGAAGAGTGGCGTACGCGCGCTACCTTCCCCCCTGACACTGAGCCCCTGGGCGGCCGGCAGAGGTGCCGCCGCCCAGAAGGGCTCAAGAGGGACGCCGAGCTGTTTGTTCCGGCACGGTGCCTAAAGCGACGATCCGGGTGACCCAACATCCAGAGAGAAGAGGCCTGAGAGGCGAGGGCCACGTCGCGCCAGGGTCGTCGAAGACTGTCATCAGCGCCCGCGGCCCAGCTCTGCGACACGAGAAAAGGAACAACCGTTGGTTTTGAGTGGGTATGCACCGGCCGCTCCATCTTGGTCCGGGGTGCCCGACATATCCCCGCTACCCCCTCACTTTGGCGGCGGGGAATCCGTATGCTGGATTTTTCCAACGGCAAAAAAAAAAAGTTTAGTCACTCTGTGGGGAGACGCGTCTGTGGCAACGCTTTTCCCCCCCCACATCCGGCATGTTCTAATAGGTTTACTCCACAGAGCACGAAATGCAGTGAAAAAAAACGTCCAACATTTTTACGGTGTAACAATAATTTTATCGTTTTAAGAGGAATTTTAAACATTAATGTTTTCACAAGGGCCTTTTAAGTGATCGATTTTATCCTAAAAATAAGCCCGAGACCGAGATCCAAAAATGTTAACAATTGTATTTTGTAGATAACATGTAATTAGAAATTTTGTAACCGTCTTAAATACTAACTACAATCATCGAGTTTTAAACCGCATACAGGTTTATTAGGAAAAATTAATAACATTACGCGTGTTTTTATTTCATTTGAAGGAAACTTCCAAAATTCATAAAACACGTAGTACACTATGTATTTTATCTTACTTGTGTTGGCCCTATGTTGGTATTTCCTTTTTTATTTTCATATATCATAATACAAAAACGCAAGCAAAGGGCAGTTAAATAGCCTATTTGTATTATAAATATTCGAATAATCACGAAATGTAAGACTCCATATGAGTCTTGATAACTGTAGCTGTACTTATTAAATTTGTATTACCTATTTATAGTAATACATTTTGTAACTAACTTAGTATTAATACGTAGGTAATCTTTGAATAGTTCCTTTTACAGGCCGGCCCCCTGTAAAAGGAGACTTACCTCCATATCTGCGGTTGTGCCACCGCAACGCCTATTTCTGCCGCAATGCAGTAGTATGTAGGATAGTACTGTGTTCCGTTTTGAAGGGCACCTTAGCCAGCGCATTTACTGGGTAAATGAGACGTAACGTCCTAAGTCTCAAGTAGGCAGCGCATTGATGATTGCTAATGTCAAACGGGCGTTGGTGCCCACTTTTCATCAAGCCCGACTGCTTCGTTGCCTTCGTTGACAAGATAAAAAAATCGTTATGCAGGTAACTTGGACTTTCCAGTCCAAGATTGAAACTGTGTGAATACAAATAAATATAATTTTATTACACTAATTATTTTTCGTCAATTCCGAACGATAATTGGCTTTGAAACAATAACATGGGACTATCTGATATGCATTCAAGTTAATTATTATTTCAGAGAAGCTATGTTGTTTTAAATAAATTGTCCTTTAAATATTGATCACAGTTTAGAGCGAAGGTCACGGCTACTAAACTACTTAATGCCTACTACCTTAATGGTTTCTTTTATATTTTCACTTTACATAATCAAGGTTTAGAAAGGTAAGGTTATGTAAAAAGCTAAGCATCAAGTGGATTAGCCGGTATATCCACTTAATCCAATTTTCTTCGTTTACGTTGGATGCAATATTATTAAATTAGTGGCAGACAATTGCAATTTTCGTAACACTAACATAACATAACTCAATGTATATATTATTATTACTAAATATGATAATGCGTAATAACAATAAACAAACTCTTGTTAAAAAGAAATAGATAGTAAGAAAGTTTTTATCTATTCAAATAAAGAACGGGCAAGAAACTTTGCGGCCGTTATTTATATTAATGTAAGTTTTATTTACCTGTACAGAGACAGATATTTAAAAGCGACAATTGAGAACAGATTGTGGACTTGTTCGGACATGAATAAAATGTAGAAGAATTCATATTTATCCAAAATATCAATATTTCTATTGCTTGCGCGAATATTATACATCATTAAATAAAACTACTTTACGGATTTTATCGCGGTCACGGGTAGTCTACCCCGTGACCACGGCAGCTGGAAAGTGTTCGAAACGTCGGAATTTAAAATGTAAAATAGACGCGATAAAATCCGTAAAGTAATTTTATTTAATGATATGAAAGACCAATAAAAACCAGACAGATCTCGCACACGGTTCGAAAAAGATTTATTGAGACAGAAGGGTAAACAGAGCCGTGGTCAAACTTAAAGGATAATCTAATTACAGCGACGAGGCGGGGCCTAGACAAAGTGGCGTCGATCGACTTGCGATAATTCGATATGACAGCCCTATTTTTCTACGGACGTAATTCACATTTGGACTTGGATATGAGGAAATCAGACTTTGCGTATAAATCAAATCTACAAAGCTTTATGAGTTCAATTTTATTGCGTGCATACTATTATTACTATAAATTTGACATAGCTAGGTGATATATGTATATATATATAATATTATATATATATATATAATGTATATATATATATATATATATATATATATATATATATATACATAAAATAAAAATGCAAACAATATTATGTATATATACAATGAAAGCAATTAAAAGTAAACGAATAAAACCACTCAAATATTTTTATAATTTTCACCTATTTTGTTGCACCTATCTTATTATCTCCTTACCAATCCAAGGGCTTGCTTTTTTCTTTAAATAAATTTGTACATGTTTTTTTAGATTATTAATATATATTCGTATATTCATAATCGTAGCAGATCTAGAGCAAAATTTCCAAACATTACAGGTTTTCTGTATCAGGAGAGTGCTATAAAACTGCTCGATGTGTTTTGAGGTAACACAGAATGATTTGTCATTCCATTTCTTGCACTTAAGAAGAATTTCATTTCTAAGTGAACATTTCTCTGTCAGGTATTAATGCTGTTTGCTTTAAAAAGTAAACAAGAATCCTGTATCTGCTGCACTGTCTGTGTCTGTCTTTTATT
This sequence comes from Lamproptera curius, assembly GCA_029286875.1. Taxonomy (NCBI): domain Eukaryota; kingdom Metazoa; phylum Arthropoda; class Insecta; order Lepidoptera; family Papilionidae; genus Lamproptera; species Lamproptera curius. Next base: position 861,989 of record JAGSMT010000157.1, read on the forward strand.
TTATTATGAGTTAGTATGACGTATATAAATTTTATATCGATGTATATAATGTTGAAGTTAAAGTTCATTTGTCGTGCAAAGCAACGGCTTTAAAGAGTGCGGCGTTTTGTTGTGCAACAAACAAGTCTTAACGCTCGAAGAATATTAAAGAAAATATATGCGCTTATTAAACATTGTTAGCAACATGCATTATGAATTAGGTTTGTTTGATATTGTAGTTTACTGAGTCAACAGAAACAACCGGTCTGAATACGGATATCAATAGCAGAGTATTACTTTAAGGCGAGAGAAGGAAATATATTTTAAATAAAAAGAAATGGCTTTACACATCTTTATACATCTATTAATGCAAAGAAATTTTATATTTCTCCGGTATAGTCTTTTTTAAATTTTATGATATGTTGTAATCTTAATTTACGTTAAATAATTTTAATATTTCCATCGTATAGCTTAGTCACATTTTCTTCCTTCATATTTGATATTCATTGTAAACTTTGAAAAAATCATACTATGTATTTATGAATAAAATATACGTTATATTTATTTGTTAGTTTTAACATACATTCATACACTCTTTTAAAATTTTCCAGTTTTTAATGTTATTAATTTAACGCACTCACGGTTTTTTAACATGTGGTTAACGTTAATTCAATACCATATTTTAAATCCATATTACTTTAACATACAGTAATTAATATGTCTAAATATCGAATCGATTGCAAAAATACACAACCGAAGGTAATGATTTAGTGGATATTTTTTATTAAAAAGAAGCATTAATTTCCGGAAAATTATTTATAATGATTCGATGCAAATTTCTCTACAATATGACTGTATTTATTGCGTCGTTTTGCTAGGCAAACAATAAAAAAAAAATCATGGAAAGACATGTTCGGGGATGGTAGAAAGCGTCGCACAAAAAGTTGTTGCTATACGAAGTACTGATAATTTAGTTATTTATTTTATTTACGCGATTATTATACATATTAATATTTATACGGATTTTCGCTTTATTTACGACTGCAAATAGTCCGAAACATTGGGAATGAACGTGATTAAAGTGAAAAATCTGTATAAAAGTGGCTTTAATATATACTAATGATTTTTTTATAAAGCTTCAGTGTAACATCAACTAGCGTGTGTTAGTTTTAAAAACTGATGGATTACTTTATTAATATGTAAGCATCTCTTACTGTCAAATTATTTGAGCCCTAGAATTTTTGGCTTAGAGTGACATTTTATTTTATCCATGTAAATATTTGACAAAAACTAGAAATAAATAGACTTTGTTTATGAGCATTAGACTTTTCATTAGAACAAGTAACGACGAAAAAATCATATATCTTCTAGCCAATTGTATACGGATGTAACCTTAATAAAAGCTACTTTGGGCACGCAACCGAATGCCAAATCGATTCATTGGCACGACTATACATTTGGTGGTTGCGTGATATAGGTGTTATTAATGGGTTTTCTATTGCTTTTTACGTGCGCTTTCTTATGGCGATTCTCGAGTTTTTGTACCATTTGTTTGATGATTTTGTTTCGATTTTTTTGGATAATCAAGAGGTATTCAAGACAATTTTGATTCATTATTTGAGGTGTATTGACGAATTTCAGATTGTCATTCATTATGGAGTGAACATATGGATTGTAAATTTCCTTTATACATCGTTAGCCATGTTAGGCTGGCTGTTATTTTTATTAAATAACAAAGTTTTCTATTTCCTAAGTAATTCATATTTTTCCTCTTATTTTTTTATGGAATTTTAAAGTCTTAATTCACTTTAATTCGCCCAAAAAAGTGTTTTTTTCTATTTAAAAAGATTAGAAATTCATTGATATGACCTATAGTAAAAAAAATTGTTTAGTAATTCTTTAAAAAATATATAATATTACTAGCAGACGCTGCCACGCGCTGCTGCGGCTAGGATATACTTATTTCACATTGTAACAAACAATTAAAGGGTTTAAGATAAACGAAGTAAGAATGTAAGTCATAAGAACCACCATTTTTTATTACATAATTGTCATTTCAATTGCCTCCGTAGCCTAGTGGTATGGACGTGTGCTTTAGAAACCGGAGGTCGTGGGTTTCGAATCCTGCAGGGACACAACAAATTTTCATTGTTGTTTCCTCCACAGCTCTCCACCCAGTTATGTTACCTGGTATAAAATAACGGCGTAATGAAGTTGAATCTATGTTTTTAACGATTTTTATTATTATATTATTTAGAATTGAATGACAAAAATTAATAAATTTCAAGCAATTACTTATATTGTCTTCTGTTCTGTCCTTCTATTATCAACAAAAAGTTTATACTTTTAAACGGCGCTATCTATTGACACACACAACGCAATCAATAGATACCGCCAACTGTCAAAATCGTTTTAAAGCATTTTGCATCAAATAATAATAGAAAAATAAATTGCAATAAAACAATATTGCGACTATAAATTAATATGTAAGCTATTATATCTTTCAAGTTGGAATAAACTGCACATTGTATGCACCCATATTTTAAAATCGGTAAAGTAGTTTAGGAATCCATCGCTGACAAACATCGTGACACGAGTTTTATATATATATTAAGATATTATGTGTCGCAAACGTAAACGTCATACGTGACATTTTCGAATATGGAACGTTATGATAAGAGAGAGAACATTTGGCAATCATCTCATCACATTTACCCAAATGGTTTTATTTGGCAACTGTAACATTTTTTTAATTGAAAATAAACACCGCCCCATTAAATAATTGAAGTACGATTATAACAACCATCGCACATAAAAAGATCCACGGTAAAGTATTTTATTAAATCGTGTGTAGTAGTTGAATATAATGTAAGAAATTGTCATTAAATTCATATAATCGGGCTTATAAAAACAATATTCTCTAAGTTGTTGTTTCTTACTACGTAATTGCTTTCTAGATTTTTAAAATAAAAATCAACTTAAATTATTAGCAATCAACAATAGGTTTAATAAGCCTCTTCTCAATCTACATTACAGCCCTTTGTCGTCTGATCAAAACCGTTAGCTTATAGGAACATTGGGCTTTAGGGACAATTAGGAGTACACAAAGCTTTTAATATGCCAACCACGTAAGCATACAATGTTGGCAGCTTGTTTTCGCCCTTGTCGCGTAACGGTAAATAGATTGTTACAACAAGCCTAAGAGCTCATTTATTAGAAAACTTTTGATTTTGTTTAAAAGTATTTTTTGATTATATGGATTTGAATATTCTGCGTCAAACAGAAAAATTATTCTTTTTTACTGGAGGCCTGAGGGCGTTATCTGAGAAGGTCCTATGACGGTGCCTATTTTTACCACACTTCAACGTCTAAGACGTCTTCCAATTCGAAGGACACCGTATCCGTATGTAATTACTTGGTGAGCGCGACATAACATCTTATTTCTTTGGCTGTAGAGCTTTTACATAGCGTTTTACGCTTCTTTTTTTATGGTCATATTTTAATAGATAAAAACAAGTGGCATAATGATCAAACAAAGACGTACTTGAAATTAAATGCTAAAAAAGAAAACTGAAAGAGCATTTAAAAAACACATGCACAACACATTCAAAAAGTTCATGATTTATAAAAAACTAGCAAAACTGTGCTTAAATTTGCCGTTGCCTTTTATTTCAAATGTAGTCTGTTGTTCACCCAATTTGATAATGCATCCTTATTATGAGTAACATTTAACAGTTCTTGAATGTGTATATTCTTTAAAAATGTGATCTGAAGTTTTCAATAAAAAAAGGTTTTAAATCATGACACAACTGACGAAGAAATCTGCATTGATTCATTAAAACATACGAGCCCAGAAATGTATAACGTCCTACCTTTAAAAGAGAGGTAGAACTTTCGTTATACTGTTTCACCAATTGAATCACAGAATCGCAGAATAATTTTAAATTAGTTTTTTTTTTAAATAATAAACCTAACAAAAAGGGGTTTGCTTTATTTGTAATAAAGTAAAAATATGTAAGAAAGTAAGGTGTGACAGATAATATCGTCTCAAAATATGCGAATGAAACGATTTTAGAGCTCATTTGCAATTCAGCGAGTATTGAAATATTCAATTAAAGTTTTTCTTCATGGTCACGGTCCAGAAAGTTAGACAGAGGTTCAGATACGTCCGACTTTTTTTTATATACAAGTAAAATTCGGAAACTAATATGGCTGACTCTAAATTGAACCCATGTGTAACTTTTTTAATGTCCTTAGTGACGCAAGACACGTCTATGCTTTCCAACGCCATCGCGTTATTATAACTTGAAGATATTCATTACAATTGTATGCTGTACGTTATTGGTTTGTTTACACAAAATGTATAACTAAATTTACTTATATAACTTTCTAAAATGTACTTATTTGTGCGGCGTATCGTGAGCGAGGTATTATTATTTTTTTACACATTTTTTTAAATTGGGGTAATTGTTGTGATCTATTAATATTAGCCTTTGTTTGTCTTAATTTATACTACGTAACTAAAATAAGCTAGACAGGAAGAAGTTTTTGCTCATTTTGTGGTACTTATTTTCCATAGTATAAATTTAACCAAATGTTGTGCACTCTTAACCCTCATAATCATATATAACTGTGTGAAAAATAAGGATTTAGTAGTAATATACTTAAAAAAAAGTATTTGTTATCACTAAAATACAAATAGATTTAATTTATTGGTACCTTTTCCACGTTACCTATTACCATTTTCGGTTACTATAAAAATAATCGACAAAAAAGAAATACAGAGATTATAAGATATATGGCAAAAGTCTAGTTTTTGACGACGTAACTTTAAGTTTTTAAATTATTACGCAGAAAACTGAGAGAAATTAAATTGTACAATACTTTAAATATTGCCTTTAAAACATGATAACGCTTTCACTATAACGGCAAGGCCTTACAAATTATCGATTTTACTCTAAAAATAATCCCGTGACCGAGTTCCAAAAAATGTGAACGGCTCAATGCAATGATGTAAATAACGAGTGAGACTAACAGTATTTAAACATTATTAAATACAGATAATAATCAAGTTCATAACGAATAACTTTTTATCAGGTAAAAGTTTTTAAGATTACGCTCGTTTATTATTTTATTGAAAGAACTCTTCACAAATTCGGTTTAATTTCGCCAATATACGTAAAATGATAATATATCTCTATATAGTCGTCCTAATTTATTATTCGAAATATTTATGTCATGACGAAAGCTTTTATTTTCATTCCTTTGTAGATTTCGCTAACGTCAGATCAAGGCAGATCAATAATGTAAATAATATATTTGCATCCAATTGTATAATAAATAAACAGTTAATCAAGAAACGTAGGTCATAGGAGCCTTCTTAACTGTCTTACTAATTATTTACTAAAGTTATCCCGGTTTAGTTTACGACTAAGCCTGTAGTAGTTTCTAGGTGATCCTTAAATTATTTATTCGTTTTGTTCGTAATACGGTTTGAACACTGAATATTTAAAAATATAAATTAATATGAATGAGTCATTCATTTTTGTTATATAAAATTTTAACAATAGCCTATACTGTTGTTATCGCAAAAGATATACTTAGAAACAATAAAATACCGCCAAAATTTAGTTATACAAAATTCATTTTCTAGTTAGAAAATGTTTAATGCGTTAAAATATTCAGAAATCTAAATCATGGATGGCGCAAGGTTCAGGCATTACCCTAATAGGTTTTGTATTTATAAAGAGTTAACAACGACATATTAGTTTATATGTATTAGCACGGTTTTAAAATGTTGGTTATATTAACAGCAAAGCATCAAATAGATTATAGGCTTTGCTGTTTGCCTTGGCATATTTAGTTAATCCAATTTTCTACGTTTATATATAATGAATTTTACATTATTAAATAAAATTACTTTAGGATTTTATCGCGTTTATTTTACATTTTAAATTCCCGATGTTTCGAACACTTTCCAGCGGCCGTAGTCTACCCCGTGACCACGGCGTTTTATTTTATTTAATAATGTATAATATTCGCAGCAAGCAATAGAAATAATAATGAATTTTATTTCAATGAATAGTATTTTTTCGACACAGAAACATCCTGTAAGATAAAATATTTAGGCATTACCAAATATTATTTTGTAAGCATTTTGAAAAGGGTCTGTTTAGGGACGAAAGATCTATTCAAATAATTTTTTTATTTAGATTTGGGTTTTGCCGAACACTTATTAATGTCAAATATTTCGAAGGTAAGAAAGTTTTTACGTATCCAGGAAAAGAACCACCAAAAAACTTTGCGGTCGCGCTTTATTCATATAGTAATTTAAGTTTTCTTTAGCTATGCGGAGACAGAAATTTCGTAGTATAATGAGACAAAAACTGTATTCATATACATCCGCTGACTGATAATTTTAACACAACGCCATGGGCTGTAAAGCAGTATAAGCAATTAAACAGTTCTTGGGGCAGTAATCTGGTTTATGGCAAACATTGTAATGTTTGCCATGAATTATGTAAAAGATCATCATCATCATCATCATCATCAGCCTGTGATAGTCCACTGCTGGACATAGTCCTCCCCTAACACAACCCCATCCATTAGGGGGTTTTGGGACCGTATCCCACCACGCTGGTCCAATGCGGGTTGGTGGGTGGACCGACTTTTTACATGCCCATCCGACGCATGGATCATCTTACTTTTCAGACAATTGGGTGATCGGCCCAAATTGCCCTAACCAACTAGGAAACAACAATGAAAATTTTGTTGAGTCCTCGCGGGATTCGAACCCACGACCTCTGGTTTCTAAAGCATACGCTTATACCACTAGGCTACGGAGGTAGTGATGTAAAGATATTCATCATCATCATCATCATCATCATCATCAGCCTGTGATAGTCCACTGCTGGACATAGGCCTCCCCTAATACACCCCTATCCATTAGGGGGTTTTGGACCGTATCCCACCACGCTGGTCCAATGCGGGTTGGTGGGTGGACCGACTTTTTACATGCCCATCCGACGCATGGATCATCTTACTTTTCAGACAATTGGGTGATCGGCCCAAATTGCCTAACCAACTAGGAAACGACAATGAAAATTTGTTGAGTCCCCGCAAGATTCGAACCACGACTTCCGGTTTCTAAGCCACACGCCTATACCACTAGGCTACGAGGCAGTCAGAAGATACTAAAATTAAACTAAAAATAAAGAATAATTTATGTCTCTTGAAAAGATTTAAACTTTGGAGAGACATTGCACTGAAACTGTATTCTACAAACAGCTAAACTTACCTAAAATCGGTATTAGCGTCGTCTAGATTCGGACTTATCGGAGGTCCTTCATCAGGATGAGTGGGTTACCATTATTTTTATTGGTTAAAGTATAGAGACGAGCAGGATGTTCATCTGGTAGTGAGTAAAACCTGTACCACAAATCCGGTCACCGCCGTGAGACATGAGATGTCATGTCACGTTTACTCAGTAATTACTCATTAACTTCTGTTACATACTACCGATTTACGGATTACGGAAATAGGCTACCCCAGAAGTTCCCTTGTAAAAGGGTCGTACCACCTCAAAAATGTTAAAAGCAAATTATAAATAATAAAAACCAAAGTGATTTTACCTACACATTTGAGAAAGTTTCGTTGAGTGAGAAACATACACAAAGTTTTGGTCAAACTAAAGTATAATCTAATTACAGTGACGTGGCGGGGCCTAGACTAAGTGGCGTCGATTGATTTGCGATAATTCGATATGACAGCCTATTTTTTGTAGGCGTAATTCACATTTTGGATAAAGACTCGATATATAAATCAAATCAAATAATACGAATTAATTTTTATGGTGCACATAGTATTATTAATCACGTCCTTTTTGTTTTTTAACAGAATAAACTCAAGCTGTAGTGTAAAATGCAATAAAATTATACAGAAAAAAGTAAAACCGTAGAAAAAAAGGAAAAAAGAGCGCGAAGGGCTTAGAAGTCGAAAAAAAAACTTTTTCTATAATTTTTTAAAATGTACAATAAGTTAAATGACAGTACGGTGATGGGGAATAATGTCGCCTTCAGAAATACTTTAAAGGTGATATTAATTTCAGGGAAACTAATTACTCTGCAAGAGGTTACAGTAAAGACTATAATATGTGAAAATTATTTATTCTTGTACTGGTATATTCCCATGTAATAACTGGAAATATGTGATACATATGTATATTTCAATGTACAAATGTACTACTTAAAATCGGTAGAAGATTGACGTCTATAACACTTCGATAGAGTCTAAATTAAATGAAGATTTTTTTTAAAGTTTTAATTTAAAATCATAATAAAAACAAAACTCAATCAATAAAGGAAAATGAATTTTGAAACGCGTCATCTTATTCCTTATAATATCTATATATTACAAAGTACTGGTTTGTTGTGCATTAACCAGTGGCAGGCCTGAAGCAGTCCAACAGTCAAACAGGACGTTTTTCTGTCTCAGGAGAGTGCTATAAAAGTGCTCGATTTGCTTTGAGGTAACATAAAATAGTTTGACATCCCATTTCTTGTACTGAACAAGAATTTCAGCACTGAGTGTGAACGTTTCTCTGTCAGGTATAAATGCTATTTGCTTCAAAACGTAAACTAGAATCCTAAATCTGTTGCACTAGCCGGTTTTGTGATTTATAATATGCCAGTACATAGTAAAGTTATAAATCAGGTTATTGGATGGTAAAATTTATACGTCTTGCAATGCAAGTTTATTAAGAAGTAAGTTCTCGATGTTAATTATCCGAAAAAAATATGAAACAGATTTTAAGTATGATTAATTCTGTGTCCTTGTTGTAATTTACAGAGTTACGCGAAATTAATTGTTATATTGTAATAATTTTTAAATAACAAAACTTTTGTCTTTTAGTGATGTATAAACTTACGGTGACTTAAATATGTATTTAATGATTTATACCCAATGGTTGAAAGGCCGTATGACATAAAAGCGTTCCTATACAATACAGCTAATTTAATGTTAATATGATAATGCTATATGCTGCAAGTCTTGTACATAATGAGATGTTTATTATAGTAAAATACCGTGACCTCAGAGAAAAACAAATTAATTTGATTTGATATTTAATTTTTAACTTGACATAACTATTAATTCTCCACGAAGGTCCATTATCATTTAAAATCATCATTAAAAATTACATTGTACCGCCTAAAAAGTTTTATAATACGCCTCACAGTTTTATACATTGGGACGTATTTTACATTAAATATATGTTTATGTTTCATCACATCATCACATCATCAGCCTGTGTTAGTCCACTGCTGGACATAGGCATCCCTGATACACTATTAATAGGGGTGTTGGGATCCGTATCCCATACCTGTTCCATTGCAGGGTTGGTGGTGGACCACTTACATGCCCATCCACGCATGGATCATCTCACTTTTCAGGCAATTGGTGAGGCTTACATGCCCATCCAAGCATTGGATCACCTACAGTTAAAACAATTGTTGCGTCGATGTCACGGCCTCGGTTTCCTAAGCACCCATCCACACTAAGGAGCGATGCTTATGTAATGTAAACACATGCGTCCGCGGTTGTTATCACCAGATTTTGCAGGTGATCACGTTGCCTTATATGGACCGACTGTTGGACTACGAGCAGGTGCCTATGTTCATGTTCCACCGTAAAGACACTGTTGTTCGGGTTGTAATCACCAGATTTGCAGGTGATCTACGTGTATACGAGAACAACATCCATGATATTACGGTAGCAGCGCGTTGGTGATACTACTAGTATTCCAATGCCATGGGCGTCAGTGACCATTTATCGAATTAGGCCGACTGTGTTCGTCTGCCGCGTGATCAATAAAAGAAAGAAGCGTATCATTAAACATCAGGTAAACATTGTGGTCGTTACATTGCTTTAATAAATAAAACGGAAAGTGTTACTTTACTTTCCGGTGCTTACGTTTACATAATAAATAATACAATTTTTACGGATTTTATCGCGTTTAATTACTTTACAACTATTTCAAATTATATTCGACGTTTCGAACTAAGATTGGTCATGGGACCAACTAAGATGTTGGGGTCAAAATTTAGTTGTAAATAAACCCGATAAAATCAGTAAAAACTGTTATAAAAAAATTACCAAATAGCTAAAATCCGACTCAGCTTTAAGCATTAAATAAACATCAAAACCTCGATTGGTACTTAAAGCCAGCAAGAGATTAGTTTATCGTTAAAATTTTCAGTATTTTACAGTTATTTCGATTGTAGTATTTTAGGCTTGAATAATGTTTCGGAAATACTATTCGTTGATTTCTGCAGTTTTTCATTAATAAAACTACTTCTTAAAGATTTTTTCCAAAAAATATATATTCGGGGAATCAATAATGACTGGCGCTAAGGATTTAAAACGGATGCCACATTAAATATTCATTAGATATGTTTATATTTATGCGATTACTATACATATCAAATCCACAATTTATACGTTTATTTCATAAATTTTCTTACTGACGTTTCGGAAACTTTCTAATATCCAAGGTCATGGAACTTAATTAGGATATGACTACAACTCAATGTTTTTGAATTATTGTATGAATTGTAAGTCAACTCAAACTTTCAATATTATTGAATTAAATTTAAATTTTGACTAAAATAAATTTAAGTTAATTTATTGAAACGCATATTAACGTTAACGTCATTCAATACAAAGTGAATTGCGTGAAGTGCAAAAAAATATTTTAATTCATCGAAAATGTGGAATATGGCTTACAAAGTTACAGAATATAAAATAGGCATCATTGTTCGTATTTTTTATTGTTGAGTAGTTCAAGAAAGCATTAGATGAGCAAAAATACTTTTTAGGTCACAAAAACGGTACGTGTACAATAGAGCTGTCAACAATAAATTATGAAAAAAAATTAAATGAATGCCTCTTCATGCCATTATCCGGATTAAATTTAAAGAATTATGATATTATGTTGGAATATTATTGTTTAGCTCAATCTGCGGTTTCGCTGGACCATAACATTAATTTTGGTAACAATTATTTAGTAATAACGGAATAGCCACATAAAATCGAAAGATCAATAATCCAAAAATATTTAAAACACATTGAATTTTCATTGTAATAAGTAATTTTTAATGATATTTTTGGTGCATTTATATATGAAACAAACCTGAGTACGAATTTTAAAACTCAAAGTTGAAGTTATTAAATTTGGGTTGAAGAGGGTGACAATTAAATATTGAACCAAGATATTTAAGTAATAGTTTTAAAGTGTTTTAGTTAGTCGACCGATCTCGTATCTAAATAATATAAAACGCATCATGTGTTGTTCATAGTATTAAAATAAGTAGCATAAGCCTCAGTTTGCGTATCTCTTTTGTTTTTGTATACACTCTAAAAGATAAACTGGATTTACCGTAACAAAGTTGGGAATGTCCATACAAGTTAAGCTAAAATTTATCGATATTTTTAAACTTGCCTGTTTTGCAATTTTTTACTGTTTCAATAATTATTAGCCACAAATTAACAATTTCTTATAACATACCTACACCAATGAGATGCGAAACAGAATTTATCACCGTTCAAAAAAATACTTTCCTATCTTGTGTCAAGCGCTATTTTATTATATTGATTATAGGTCATCATAATTTTCAAGCATAAAACATCCTGAGTTACTTCAACGTCTAATGTCGTATTTAGCTAGTACCTTCAATTTATAGACCTACAAGTATATGACAAAAACTCATTGTCATAAAAAATGTGTTTTGATACTTTTAACTTTAAAAATTGGTAGTAATAACGTAAGCCACCACAACGTGCAATGATTGCACGTACATCCGCGTAAAATGCCAAAAGCTTGATTTACTGACATTCAGCACTCGCTGTTTGATAAATTTTCACAATTGTTACCAATTTTTGGCATATCGCAGGGCGCTAATTGGAGCCAATTTTGAAAAAAAGTTTCAAAATGAATTGAGATTTTCGACAATTGAGTAGATACAGTAGTAATAATATGAGTTAGAGTTTTTTTAAGGTTTTGAACGTTTAACAGTATTTTAATCCGCCATGTAAAAATAAATAAAACTATATATTTAACAGTATTTTCATCACCATATTACGCTTTTAGTTAAATCGATAGGGTTTTTCATTCAGGTTCAAAAATATTATCATAACTTAACATTATTCTATAGACAAAATACTTAATAATGGTGCCGGATTTTGGGTTTCATTCTCAATACTATAAAAATGGAGCAGTCAAAACAGTTTTCAAAAAAAAAATCTTTTGCAAAATTAATTGATGATTTGCATCATTATTTTAATTTAATTGACCAAATTGGTGAAAATTTTCAATTACGATACGACAATACGAGATGTTATTCGGTTGTTAATCCTATATGTAACCTTGGGTAGTAAAAAGTAAGCTTGTGTTATTTTTTTCTGTCTACATCACAGTCTGTATCTGTAAACAGTTCAAAATATTTCAGAATGTTAAGAAAGATTCAATCTTTTAATACAACGATTATTTTGCTCAGTTGATTAGCTTTTTTTATATTTGGTTCTTTCACAAAGTCGCCAGTTTTAGAAGCATTAAACTCGGAGAAGAAACCAAGATGAAACGGATAATAATTTAAAAAAAGGGCTATGAAATATAATAACGGGGTTCATAATTTATAATATATTACTTCTTCTGTGAGAATCATTTGAACTGTTTTTCAAAAATTAACTTAATTAGTGAGTCGATTTGGTAAGGTCTCCTTTTTACCGGGGGCCATCTGGGTGGGTACCACTACGGTGCTTATTTCTACCGCAAAGTAGTAGTGTTTTCATACTACTGTGTTCCGGTTTGAAGGGCACCGTAGCCAACGTATTTTTTGGGTAAATGAAACTTAAAATCCTATGTCTTACTGTAGGCAGCGCATTAGTGGTACTCGTATTCCCAATGACTATGGGCGTCGGTGACCACTTTCCATCAGGTGGCCCGACTACTGCACTGCCTGCGTTGGCAATTAAAAAAAATGTGAAATGTCCCCCCGTAAAAATAAATAAAACTATATATTTCTCAAACGTCTAGCTTTTATTGTACATTAGTAATAGCTATGCTTTGTTTGGGATTAAATGACGTTGGTTATACGTCCGTCAATACGATATTGTTACAGAAAAACAACCACACCCTTAAATAATGGAAACTTTTTATTTAATTAAAATATTTACGTATGAGATGATGTCTTTAGAGCGCATCAGTAAATTATTGATTTGGAAACTAATATGCACGTGGTCGTTGGCAATAATTACAATAAATTAAATTATTAATATTCGATTTTAACTGTAAATAGGACACGCAAAGGTTTATACAAACCACACGATATGAAAGTTTATAGACAGCATGAAACAAAATATACTATTAGCCACAGTATTTGTGAAAAACGTACTAGTTACGAAGTTGTTCCTAGAACGTTTATGAAAAATTGCTGCCATTTATTTATATTTTTAATTTAAAAGAAAATGACTAGTAGTTTGTGTTCACATGTGTCATTAATTTTCTTTTACATTTTAATGGTGTATACAATTTTAATTATAACTTCCCTACATTTTGTTAAAAAAATTGTTTAGTAAATAAAAAATTACCAAACTTATACCTTGGTGTTCTATTAGGTTGAACTTTAGAATGAGACTGTGAGGCGTTCAATTTCCTTTTTAATTTAACGGGTGTTGAGCTTTTGCGATTAATTGTTTATAATAATAAGCTATATTTGACTTCTAGTTTTAAAACCTTCTTTCAACTGTTCTACCAGTGTTCAATAAACATGCTATATGTTTTACAGGAGTTCTAAGGAAAGCTTTAAAACTCTCAAATTATACATATTTGTGAAACTACCGTTCAACCTTTCAACGAGCACGTTAATCCGGGACCGATCACAATCGATGCCACCTCCCGCGATGTAGTTTCGGAGTATGTTTACCTAAGACAAAGGCTTGAACTAGGTAGAAATAACTTCCAGAAGGACTAACCTAACTCCTAACCAACAGAAAGATTCAGATGGGCTGGGCATCATTTCATAAGCAGTGGACTGAAGGCTGATAATGATGATGGTGATGGTGATCAGTAGCAAAAAGGCTTAACCGGTTAGAAATTGAATATTTTAAACACCTAATAATTTGATAGATATAATTTTTTTGAAATAGCAAGCTATCAAGTCATTAAATTATAAAATAAAGTAAAAATTAACCGCATACTCTTTGTCATTATATTTTTGTATTTATAGCTGTAAATAATATTCTGTAATTATTTTTGTCCCGTGAAAAATTGTTTTTGCAAAAAAGAATAAATAAATAAGCGTGGTACTAATGTAATTCAATACCATCTTCATGCAAATAAAACAATTATCAGTTTTTATGTAATAGGAACATTTGCATTGTAAAGCTAATAAATAAAAATCATTGACATATGTAATAATAAAAATATTAATTTACACCATATGTGGCACTTACAGAAATGGCCAATAATTCATGCTTACATTACTTAAAAAGCCTATTAAAATGCGAAAGATATATATTGTTTTCTGAATGATAAATGATTTTCCTATCAGCGTTTGCATAACATACATACGTCTTCAAAACAATTCGCATAAATGAATTTTCAAGTTACAGAGATGCATTCGAAACTTTACAACTTCAAAATTTGTAAAAGATGTAGGAGATGAATGTGGGTTTAGTAACTTAGTATGGCAAACTTTTAGAAATATTTTCAAACATGTCTTACTGTAATTTAATTTTGTTATTTTTATTAGTATTCTTCACTATTTTAAACTTAATATCATGTAACAGTTATAATTGCCACATTAGTTAGCAGTATCTCGACTATGTCACAATAATTTTTGTTTCATCTATCAAGATGAAAGGCATTGTTAATATTAGTATTGTTGTTTAAATCCATGGAATTATTTTGATTGGACTGGGGTTTTTTGTTTGAATTGGTTTTACCAATTTTAAAATGTGATATCTTGCTTGGAATTCGTATTTACTTTTGTTGTAGCTACTAAAATGAATTAGTAGTATCATCATTTTCAGTCTGAGTTAGTCCACTGCTGGACATAGGCCCCCCCCTAATGCACGCCTTCTCTACTAGGGGAGTTTTGGACCGTATCCCACCACGCGGGACCGACTTTTTACATGCCAAGTAGTATTACGTCACCTTTTTGGTTATTTAGTGGTTTACTAGGAACTTAGGAAGGGGCCTGTTGCAAAATCATTCAAATTTTCTGGTTTATCGTTTATTGATGAGTCCGTTGGTGGAGTTAACCATTCAACCCGGCGAGTCGAGGCTAGCAACTTTAGCGTGACATGGCTTCACTTATACATTGTTGCTAGCTCGAGGGTCCCTCAGAGGAACCTCGCTGCTCACTATTTTAAACCGTCAGATCTAATCGAGTGCAGGAGGCAGAACCTCACCGGTTATCGCTTTGATCCTTTCTAACCCGTTAGCAACATTGTATCGAGGGCGCCGGCGAGCAGAACTCGCTCGATCAGTTGCTTTAGGACATGTTAATTTTTAAGCTAAAACCGCTCTATCTGATTGGTGAAAATCGGCCTGGTACTGCCGATATCTGTTGTAAAGGTGTGCTTTGCCTCGATGGCGAGGGCAAAGTGTTCAAGCACGATTTAACACGTGTTGCACGATCGTATATCGTCGTCCGGATCTGTGAGTATGTGCCGGTCGCCTATATCGGCGTGGTTTTTTTTTCTTTGCTGTACCGTTCAGTTATCATTGTGTTCAGTTATACATATTAGACTGAGTCGCAGGTTGTCTAATTATTAACGTCTTAATATTGGATCAGATCATACATAAATTACAAATAAATATACTAAATAATAAAAACATTTTTCACAAATACTGTATCTAAATGATCTTACTGTTACAATTTAATTTACCATCGCACATATATCTGTATTAAAATATAAGTCTTATTCAATAAAATCACGCAGTCTAATGTTATTAGTCCAATAAAACCTCAGCTCTTCCGTTTTAGGTGTATTAAATCTGCTTCTTACGATATTGCTTCTTTTCAATGACCGGATATATTTACAAGTACGGCCCAGAGGTTATAAATTATTACGACGGAGTCGCAGTCGAAGATTTTATTTTCTTATTGATATCAATAAACACCGATCAGCATTGATAATATAAACAAATATTTTTATTAATACATTTTTGACAAATCATTTTTGCAGAGCAAGTGATGTGGTCTTTTTTTTTTTAAATTGTTAGAAAAAATTAGTTTAATTATCTATAATAGAAAAATTATTTAATTATCTCTAGCAGTTTTAGTAGTTCTAGTTGTCATGTAATGTTATTGATAATTGAGAACAGTTAATAGAATGTTTTCGTGTTTTAAATTGTGGTCCAACTTTTTATAATACGTCAAGTAATTAGTAAGTATTAGTCAGGTTTAATTAGGCTCTTATTAGTTTAGGTATAAAGAGTTAAGCTCATTATTCATCATCATCACGGTCACCACAGTTTTTTTGCCCACACAATCACCTTTACATATTTAAAGTCACGACTATTTATTTTTAATTAAGATTAAGATGAGATGTTTTAATATGACGTTAATTACTTGCGATATTTAATAATTAGTTTTTGACTGACCATTTTTTACCGTGTACTGTTTTACAGAGTTATAGATCATTTTATTAGATAAATTGTAAAATATTTTATTTGTGATTATTATTTTAATAACGATATTTGACTTTATCTATTCAAATACTGTAATTTTATAGAATAGACATTATTTCACTATTATAGACATGCAAGTTATTTGCATCACATATCTAGTACGTTTCACAAACAGCTGTTTTCCGAAGCAGCATCAAGCATAAAATTAACGTTACTAGTTGAATACCACTTGAAATCAGCCCAATATTAATAAAAAAAATATATTTTAAACAATTATTTGATAAGATGACACCAACGAAAGTTTTGGAGTTCTAAAATAAAAAAAAATATTGCCCGGATGTGGTACCAGTCAGGCAAGTCAAAGTTAAGAGAAATTGGAGTTGTTTTATTAGAGAAATTTTGATCTCTTATCAAAATAACAAACGGCGTACTAAACATTGTTCATAGTTTTACGATGGACTATCAGCTCAGGATTGGGTTTGCATACCTCTTTTGTTTTATTCAAACTCTGAAAGCTAAGCTGGCTTTAGCGCAACAAAGTTTGTCAGGCCTATTAAAGTACTTGTATTTATAGATTCTATACTATTTATTGTAAAGTTCTTTATTATATTTTACATTATTTGAAAACTTTATAGTGTTTGATAATACTTCGTTTCGTTAGTTCTTACAGGATGTATTTGCTGAAGTTATTGTAGTCATTGTGGCAGTTGTTAGGTTGCCACAAATATATCTTTAAAGAAAGAACAGTCTGTTTCAGATATTTGGGACTATAAAGAAATTAAAATTCATTACTGACTCGGTGTTTGACAAATTTTCACAATTGTTATCAATTTTTAGTATATTGCAAAGCGCTAATTGGAGCCAATTTTGAAAAACTGTTACCAAAATAAAATCAGATTATTCTGCAATCCTGGTAGTTAGGGTATTGACAATATGATTAAGCAATTTTTTTAATGATTTGGAAATTTCCATGTTTTAATAAGTTTTCCGTGTCAATGTTATTTGGTTTAATTTCTGTAATACAATGTTGGCAATAAGAAAATTGGTCTCAAGGTAATATAATTATAGCGCTTGGCAGGTTTCGTTATTAAAATTCTGCTTCTTACTTTCTTCTTACATTGTATATTTTAAAAACTAGGTACACTTAGATTACTTAAATAGGGCAATCAATCTGCCAGTAGAGTAATTAAGTTATAGACATTTGCTGGCGTCTTTAGGGTGGCGTCACAGGGGCGCTTACACACTCTTTTACAACTTCACCAGCGCTGACCGCCGAGACAAGCCCGGTCCCAGGCTTATCGTTTCGCCCCTCTACCTTTCGTCTCGGCTTCTACGTCCGGGTAGCAGACGTCTCCGAATCTCTTACCCATTCTGGTTTGTAAATTGCGTTCATTAGCGTCGGAAATTTACTACGCCGATAAACACAATCAGGGGGCACGTCAAGTCGAGCGCGAAGCATACATTGCCTTACCATGCTTTACTGGAACCATTTCGCCGCATTTTCAGGCCTCAATTAGAGAACTTCTGGATAAGACCAGACCATAGAAACTCTTCTTCCAGTAAGCTATCATTAAATTTTAAGTCTGTAGGTCATATAGTTTTGAAGTTAAGTGAAAGCACAGTTTCGTTTTTATATCACTCACTCACTCACTCATGATCATCAAAATAGGACTAGCATTTCCCATAAACTCAGAGAGCTGAAATTTGTTACAGAGTAAGAGTTGAATGCTACATAAAACTATAAAACTAGGATATTCGAAGATCCGGAGTATCTGGTGACCTTTCGGTTTGGACGCTGGTTGATATGAACAAAAACCTTAGTCGAACGATTAACTTTATTCTGCTTGAACGTTACGCAAATTAAATAAACAAATTACACTAATATATTATTTAAATTGACCAAGAGTGGCGGTGTTACCCGCACACAACCATATATGGTGCTGATTGTATTTTAAAATGCCACGGCATTTATTTTTCTTTAACCTTTACTAAACACAAAAGAAAATGTATATACATTAAAAAACATGGAATATTTACATAAACCAATCATTTCCGTGTTTTAACATAGCTACATAACGAAAAGAATACTATTCTTTCAATATTTATATTTTAAATACCTAGGATTGGCTAATATTGACGTTTTATCCTACTAATAAACTTATTTAAATCATTGTGCAATTTATTGTTTCAAGAATAAATAAAACAATCACAATACTGAAACTAATAAACTACGCTTTTACCGCGTTTATCGCAAAATTTAAAAATGCTTTTTTTAGACATGAAACAAGCTTTTCACATACTTTATAAAAAACCGCAGATACCAACTTTTAAAAAGTACTACGGTTTTATAAGCGTTTTTTAAACTGAATGAACAGCTATTCGGCCTCGAATACCTTAGCTTTCCGCTCGTTCTGTGAAATGAAGCAGCGAAATGGTTCAGCGCTTTCCACTATCGGAAGGTCGCAATTATATTCACTCGCTAGTCACTACAAGCTAACAGCTTTTACTAGTAAGTTTAGACTTTTTGCATATGAAATTAAAAAAATAGCGGAAATAACATCAATTTTGATTCTTTAGAACATTAATACGTACGGTGTTTAACAAAAGCTATGTCTGATAATACAAAAATGTTTATAGATAGCCCTATGAAAAAAGTCACAAAGTGAAAGGGATCCAATAAAAATCAGTGTTGCCGTTTTCGGTGTATTAAAGCTATTCCTTCCGTTATTGCTTCTCGTTTAATGTTTGTTAGGATTCAGTGTTACGAGCCAAAAGCTGGAAGTTATTACAACGGAATCAGAGTTGAATATTTTGTATTTACATTTAAAACAATAAATTCTTAAAAACTGCCTATTTTGCAATCCAAGTTTTGCTAGAATAACACATTCAAACACATTTGTCACTGTTGAATTATTTTATTTTGTTTACTAAAAAAGTCAAAAATATAGTATGCAGAAAAAATTAAAGTTGCTATTGATGAGCAAAGTTTTATATAAAATTTATATTCTAGTAGAATATAAATGAATACATAAATTCTAAACGTATTAACGAAAAATATATTTGTTACTTTTTGATTTTAAATTATTGTAAGCACCATTTTATTGAGTTTCAATTATGACAATACGAATTTCTGGCCCTATTTAACCATGTTTTTGTAACCTTTTGTTAGCCAGTGTTGAATTTAACCATCTACATCATCATGTATACAGGTTTCGAACCTAATGATAATTCATTCAAACTAAGATGTAATTTTGAATTTTTTAGAAAAAATATTTCGCAAAGATAGACAGATTTCTGTTTTTTCAATCATTGCTACACATGCATTACTTTACATTTATTTTAAAATTATGCTTAACATTTAAGACCATTTTCAGCGATACAGTCACGGAACAAACTGCATAGTGGACTCGCGCTTAAGGCAGTACTCGGAATTAACTATGCAGTTTGTCTATCAGTCTTTACCGCGATTGTTTGTTAAAAATTACAAATTAACTGTATTTTACGAAACAGTGATATAACAACAACAGAGTTAAGTTTGCAAAAGTAACTGGCACAAATATTTTTAAAGGTAATTAAATATTTAGCCCGTATTCTAATACAATAATATATGTATGCATTATTTTACAACTCTGTATATTTTAATAACTTGTATTTGGATATGTTATTCTATGGAAATGCTCTTCCCAAGCTGGCTTAACACGCAATAAAATATGTCTGCAATGTTTTTTAAATAGTAATTGCAGTAGCTACGATAATTATTAAATCGAACTACAATAATATTTACACAATATCGATGTGTGGAATAAAAATGCACCGTTATGACGCCTTCGTAGTCAGCCCTCCGTCAACAAGTCATAGTCAAAATCAAATATCTTTATTCAATAATTTACCTTAGTTGTAGAGACAGGAATGTCTAAACAAAATTTTCAATATAGAATTCAACATCTTGATCAGAATTTATTTTTCTGTCCTTAATATTTAGCCGAATTTCTTGGTTTTGTTTACAGCCCTTCCTGTTTCACCACCATTTATTTTTGAAGTGATTTTTATTTAGTCCGATGCACCTTTAATTTTGTTTTTAATGTGAAGTGACTTTAATGTCCAGCATACTTTGGAAATGTTTTGGAGTATGCTTAATGTATACTACTGTACATTTGTCACAAAGGATTGATTGTGGTTGTAAGTCTTTTCAATATCTAGTTCGTATAATCTTATTCTGCTTTTATGTATTCCAACTGTTGCCCATTCACTGAATGCTACAGATCCTTTTGATTCTACTGTTTTAGAAATAAACATCCCCTTAAATGTATAAGTTGTTCTTGACTTTCTTTCTAATGTACAAAAGCAGGTTTAGTTGAATTTAGATGTTCAATCTAATAGAAATTGACTATTAATTTATGTGTATAATTATTTCGCAATATTCTCAACATTTGTCAAAATTAATACTTTGAGAGTAATTTTCCATTTTAAGTTACAAGGTTGATTTATTATTATTTCTATAAATTAATATTTTTTTATTAAATACAAAACAAAATTTTTGGATTTATTTAATATTGATATTTAAACATAAACAAAGACATAAAGAACTCCACCATTAAAAATAAACTGTTGGTACTGTTGAACTACTAAGTAATGTAAACTAACAAATATAATAAAAATTCACAAAAAAATAAATGCGTGACAGTTCATGAAACAAGAGTTAGAAGAAATATTGATTATATAATTCAAAATTGCTAGCGTATTGTTCAATTATACCGATATAATTATGTATCAAGTAAATTTCAGTTTAAATTAATTTACGAGTAAATTAAATTCAGGAGTATACATGTGGGTTCCAATTAGGACAAAGCGAGTGGCTATTCGGGTCTTATCGCGTGTTTGTAACCTTGGGTTGTAAAAGTTAAGCTCGTGTTAGTTTCTCCAGTCTACATAATCACCTATTCGTGCTTCAAGCTTCATGAAGCTTTTTAATTAAAACGTTATCTTTTAATATATCAAGACAGCACCTTCATTACCTTAATAGTAGTTCCTTGCTTACCACAAAACTTTGTTTGCTGCGTAAGTATACAGAGGATCCGTAAATATTCAGATATGGAATGCTCTTAAAAACCTTAGTATAGAATTTTTATAGGTTGGTTAGCGATATGTTGAGCTCTTAAGTAAAATAGTCGGCAGTATGTAACGCCTTTCTACCTTGTGATTGTACCAGCAACTTATTATTACAAAAATAAAACTCTTCATAATATTCCTAAATATTCATTTCACTTTCCAAGTTTAGTGTAGTCGCCTTCCACTTAGCGAAACCACTGTAAGCTTGCTCATGAAAAGTGAGTTTTTAATGAATGGTACATTTCTCCACAATAGCAACAAACAAATAATTTTCTATAGAACTATAAATAGAGCACGTGAAGGTCGCAATAGCAATGTTAATAAATAGCATGAGACAGACTATTGCGTACAGTATTACCATTGGCTTCAACACTCGTATTTGCAAGTGTATTCCTATTTATATCGTCTAATAGGGATTGTTCCCATATATTTCAATTTGTTAATAAAAGAAACTGTTGCAGTTAGTTTTATTATGTGTAATTAATTTTGGATTATTTACTTCTTGGGCCTTTTGGTGAACTTGATATAAATTATTTCTTCTATTAAATAAGGTTTTGTGAAGATTTTTTATGTTTTAATTAAGTTAACATTTATACAATGTTGACGTAGCTGTTTATGTATATATATATGCACTGTAAAGTAAATAAAACATCGTGGGTCCTTATATTTTATACGCCAAACACAATATTGAAAGAAGTCTCAGGCTTTAAAAAGTCATATTTTAGGTATACTTCTTTGGATTTCTACATTGCTGAATAATGAAAACATTGTATTGTCTTCAATGTAATACATTTTTATGTTTTCTGTTTTATGATTCTCTTGTCAGCGTTTTGCATAACATATGTACGTTTTCAACACAATTCGCATAAATAAATTTTCAACTTACAATGATATGTTTAAAACTTCATAGATATAAATGTCATGTCAGAAAAATATGTATAGAAACATATATCTTTTGATAAAGTTACTCAGTTTAGTTTGAATTTTTAAACGTATGTTTACTTACTAGGACAAAATTTCTAATTGCTGTTTTTGCTCCTATCGCCATAATAAAAAATACCCTGATGATATTTTATGATCACAAAAACATATTTATTTTCTACAAGATTGAATTTTTAATTTATTATTGTTGGTTCTGTAAATTTGTAGTGTTGGTACATTAACGGTAAAATCATCGTCATCATCAACCCGTGTCAGGCTACTGTTGGATATAAGTTTTGCCTAAAGCACGCAATTGCTTCCAATTCCCGGTTGTTCTCTAGCTATCTAGCTCACATCGTCACTTTACTAATGTCCGTAAAATATTAAGTACGAGATCGTTTATGTTTTAAAATTAGTCAACACTTCATTTCTTCTGTTCTCTAGTTAAATATGACCACTTGTGCTGTATCTGATAAAGAAGAAACCTAAGACTGCAAAGCTAAATATAGCAAGTCATTCTATTTAAGTTCTTAAAGTTCGTAATTAAAACATATTTAATGGCACGTTATTTAGTTCTTACATTATATATTGTTTGCATTTCACTCGTGTACTTTGAGTGACATATAAAATAAATTTAAACAAACATACGCTATAAACACCGTAGCTTATGTGTTTTATGTAATGCATTCAAGTACATCTGAGTATATCGTAACTTAAATTGAATTAATAATATCATAGTTTTTATTATGCGTATGAGATGTACTTCCTAATGTAATGTTCCAAACTTTCCTACGGTAACAGTCAACTAGTCGACGGTATACTTACATAAATAATCAAAATGTCATGAATCTAGAATAACCTAATATTACTATATTATTAAACAACGTAAGATGTTCTTAACATATATTTATAAGATTCATTCAATAAGGTCACGAAATCAAACGTTAGAAAACCAATAAAACTTCCGTGATTCCGTTTTAGGTGTATTAAATCTGTTCCTTACGATATTGCTTCTCTTTTAATGACTGGACATATTCACAGTTACGACCCAAAGGCTATAAATGATTACGACGAAGTAACAGTCGAACATTTTATATCCTAATTGAAATCGATAAACGTCTTCAAACTGCCCTTTAACTTTGCAAAAAATAATGTTTCTTAACGATTTTTTATATTTTTGACTGTCTATTCCAACGGTGCACATAAGTGCACCGTTGCATTAGACCAAACAGGGATGCAAATATTTGTGCCACACTTTGTCATTACAGTAACCATTCGTACCAGTTATGTTTGTAAAATTATATTTTAGGAAACGTTGATAAATACTGATTAAATTATATCTCAATAATTTGAACCATTACGTGAAACCTGTTTTTAGTGGGTTGTAAGTAGCAGTTTAAGGTAATTTTTTTTAACGCGTGTATTATAACGATATTATGTCTTCATACCTGCAATCATATCTTTAATCAAAGGCAATGAAAAATCTATTATTTAAATTTTATTTGTTTTTAAAATATATTGTTAGTAAAATATTTTATTCAATTGAAATTATGTTTTAACTATGTCATATAATAATATTATATAACGTAATTGAAAGAAATCAAATGCCATTTTACTTATTTGGATAGGCCATTATAAAACATTGAGTTAAGAAATTCGACTATTGAGATCCATTTTATACTTTTTCTTTAATTAATATAAGAAATTTAACTTCTGTATAATAGCAATGCCAATCGAATAGGAAGTTTTACCTAGGAATAGAACACGCCAAGGTTGCTTCGCTAGAATTAATATAGAGCATGCGATAGAGTATTGCTCGCCTATTACCATTAACTAAAACTAGTAATGAAGCGTGCTACTGGTAAACTACTAAACTACTTCCGTTGTCGTAGTTTAGTAGTTTCCGTTTAATTAGTTAATTATAAGTTTTTTATACATGCGGGGATATTTTAGTGTTTATTTTTTATTTAAGTAATATTCAACTTCACGATTGTAATCTAGTTTTAAAACATATTAATTAAGGCATTCAATATTAATTATTTTTAGATAGTGATGAAATAGGGATTCCTAATATCTATCATTGTTTATTTCCGGTTACATTAGCTATCTTCCTGTAAAAGTCCTATCAAAAATAGGAATGACCATTCTAAAATAAGACAGAACAACGGACAGACTAAATACCGGTTAAATATCATAGCGTACTCGGTAAACTTAAAAACGGTTATTTTAATGTTACGGAGAGACACTTTTATTTTAAATATATATAAAATGAAAAGACACCTTGTACTACAAAATTACGACATAATTTATTCAAAATTAACCCACGCCAATGTAGGCGTGGTTTTGTCTACTAATTTGCCATTTTTCTAACAAAACAAATTTGTATCTAATACAAATTCGTCACCAGGGAACCATTGTAACGACTTTGGTCGTTATCAAGAATTACGTGGCCATGAAAATCGACATTTGTATAATAGCAGTCCAAAATTAATAGGCAATTTGAACTATGAATAGGACAGGCCAAAGTTGTTACGTAGTAATAAGTAACTTAGCATGGAGCATAAGATCAACTGCTGCATGCCCATTACCACTAACTAAAACTCGTTGTACATAGTAGCAATTGTGTACTTGCGTTGTACTAGCAAATTTAATAGATTCTATTTCGTTTCCTAACTTTAAATATGTATAGCTGGAGGCAGTGTTTTTGTATTTATTTACGGACTTATATACTTTACTTGTTGATAGTAATCGAATATTAGGTCTTTTTTAAATAATTTATTGTGATAGGAGCGATGTTTAAATTGTCGTCGACAATAAATCCTATTATTATTTCTTCAAAGATCACAGGGAGCAATATTGAACTAGTTTTACATGTATTCACGGACTGCATTTAAATAACAAAATAAAACAAAATCAGGATTATCATAAATTCATTGTAGCAATATTATAATTATATCGACTAGAGTATATAATAGGAGAAGGAAATTAAGTTAACTTACATTTCCGTAATGGTCGATCGCACGCAATTTTTCTTTGTCGTCGTCGTTGGTTCTTTAGTAGTACAAGATTTTCAGAGATAAAGATGAATTTTCTCAAGTAACAAAAATAGTTAAAGAGAATTCTATTCTGTGTCTACTATAGTTATAAAATTTTAAAGTATTTAGTGTTGCAAAAAAAAGCTGTTTATTTTTGTGTATAGATTAAGAGGTATAATTATAACCTGAATTATATTTGGTGGCCGCGTAATCATAACAAAAGAAAATGTTAGCAGCTAGTCTA
The DNA here is from genome assembly GCA_029286875.1 of Lamproptera curius. Classification (NCBI taxonomy): domain Eukaryota; kingdom Metazoa; phylum Arthropoda; class Insecta; order Lepidoptera; family Papilionidae; genus Lamproptera; species Lamproptera curius. The sequence goes on from JAGSMT010000157.1 coordinate 887,970, forward strand.
AAGAGACATAGGACGTCAAAATGTTCTTCAATATTTTGTTTATTTTAGGGCAATTAAAAAAGCCCAGTGTTCAAATAAAATACTCTCACAAAGTTGTTGTCAACATATTAATTTATATCAAACTTTTTATCATATTTTCAACGTTTTAACTCAGTGCGGCGAGTCGATAACAATAAATCTGTTATGCTCTGAAACATGAACACGGAAACCAGGTTAAAAGCTCTTGAAACATTTAATGCATATTGTAAAACTGTTTTTTATAAAGCAAAGGCATCCGGAATGTTACACAATTTAAATGCAACCACTTACGAGGTAACAATTGATTTAAATACTCTAAAATTTGTAAATTTTTTTTTTAAAACTAAAAAGTTTTGAGAGGTTAATAATGCAAATATGCTAACGTCGACCCCGCACATTCTTTGAAAAAATAAGCAATACAATAACTTGGCGCATTTCACAAACAGAAGTCACAATTAAATCCACGCGGGCATCAATCTAAATCAATAGGGCTACGGTATTGTGAACAAAGCGCTGTTTACCAACATGTAGCTCAGTGAGAGTGCATCATCAAAGTAATAAAAAAATTTAAAATTTGCTTCACACTATTTACCTTAATAAACTGGCTGACTCCGGCGAATTAGCGACAATTGAAAATATCGAAATTATTTGCACAGTAGTTAAGTTAATTTTAATATGTGATTATGATATAAAACAACTTTTTTTTGCTTTACATCCTATATTATCTTTGGCCCTTTAGAATTCAGAGTGAAATAAAAATTAAAAATGTGTAGCTAAATTTTTATTTGTTAAATTTTTTGAAGTGTATGCCGTACATGTTTGACCGGCTTCCAAAAAGAAGGTACTCAATTGCGAGCGTGTTTTTTTTATCTATATGTTACCTTGTTGCTCCGCTCCTAGTAGTCCGATTATGTTCATTCTTTTTTAATTAATAGATACCTGTTGTTTGGTTTGTCATCACATTTTTTAAATATTTTTTTGTGATAAACAGTTTAATAGACATTTAAGAAATTAAGAAGAATTTTGCATCAAAAATCACAACGTCGTGCGATTAAATTGCAAGCGGTGGCTCAACGTAAACTATGTTCTACATAATTGCACTTCTTATGTTGGCCTACAATAACGTCCGCGAGCGCATATGTTGTTAGAATAACGATAAGTATATTAATGTAAACGTTTTTAAAAATAGAGTACAATCGCGCGGTAGTTTCTTGCACTGGGCACGTTGTTACCCTATTATATTGCGCCAAATGGGGTAAACTAAAAAAAATATGACTGACTTTAAAAATATTGCTTGAAGTCGGTCATATTTTTTGTTAAAATTTCAATTTTTATAAAGAATATTTAGGCGACATCGAAATGTTATCAAAAAAGTTTTGGTTAAGTAGCTCTTAAAATCCGAAGAATTCGATAATGTAATAAAATCTCAGTAATTCCTTTTTAGGTGTGTAAGAATCGTTTTAATCGTGAATGCCCTTCTTTTAATCATTGGACATTCTTTCGGTTACGACCTACGCGGCCATAAATTAATACGACGGAGTCACAGTCGAACATTTATTATCCTAATTGATCAAGGCCTATAAATAGCTTTAAACTTCGCTAAGCATAACGTATTTTATAATAACACTTTTCTTCATAAAAAAGTTAATTATACTTTAATATGCTTTAATAAAGTTCCTATTTGCCATGCTTTATATGTATTTGTTATTAATAAATAGCAAATAAATATAGAGTCACTGAATAGAATTACTTTGATTAAAAATTGCGTTTTCAATTAAATGCATTAAAGTGTGTAAAAAATGCATTAAATATATTAAATTAACAGGTAAGCCGCATTTTAAAATAAAGATGAAAATATCTTAATAATTACTTAAATGTACAGCAGAAGGGGGCGTATCCCTGTCTACAAAATTTTTACTCTTTAACAGAATAAAGTACCTAATGCAAATTCGGCTACCATAAGACCACTGTAACTGTAACGGCTACCAAATGACTTTGGTCGTTATGAATAATTAGTTGGCAATGTAATTAATAATAATTAAATACTGTATAAAATCAGTAAGAATCCTATGTGTGTTTTATCTTGAAAGAGCCTTAGTAAAAGCCACTGCGTTTAAATTAATATTAAAGATATTATAGGTACGAAACAGTGACGTGCATATTACTTTTATTTTTTTATCATACATATAATATCAGGATATATGATATTAGGTCTCGTTTACCCAGTAGATAAGCTGGCTACTGGTCCTGAAAACCGGAACACAGTAGTGTTTTCCCCCTATTGCTTTGCGGCAGAAATAAGCACCGCGGTGGTTCCACCCCAAGCAGCCCCCCAGAAGGCAACCTACCACCTCTAAATGTTTGCTAAAAGTCGTGATAAAACACGGCACTGTTGAACTTCATATTGCATATTTGATATTGTATTTTGTATGTATAGACGTGATTAGTTTATTAGTGTATGTATCAAAAGAATTTTAAAATTTTGTGAATCAAAATTCTTTATTTTGATGTATTTGGACTTTTATTTTGACAATTCTTTATTTATTTATTTTTGGTTTGATGCTGGCAAAATAAACGACACAACATAATGAATTTTCTTCATTTATTGAAGCTTTGTAAACTATTTTATTCGATTTGCTATTACATAAACAAAAACTAGTTGGTAATAGTTAAATCCGTTTGTATGATGACGGGTACATCCTTCGAGACACATGTTTATTTATTTTTTATTACGCTGTAATACTCAACCGTCTTCATAATTATCATCATTATCAGTCCACTTCTGTTCATATGTCTTTAAGTAAACGCCAATACAGCTGATCCTCTGCTACTTGCTTCCAACTTGAACCTTGAGATTGGAATACCCCCTGCTTTGCTTGAAGGTTCGAGTAGCACTCCATCTTTCTAAACGTGGCGTCCACTCCAGAACCTTATTAGCTCATTTGACATCCATTCTTATAACTATATAACCGGCCTACTGACACTTCAATGATCTAACTCTTTGTAATATGTCACCGTCTACAGTTTTTTTACAGATTTATTCTATTTTACTCGTTACTAATGTTAAATTGTTATGTAAAAAAGTTATATTATTATTTTCTACTTCTTATTCTTCTATACATTACGTAATAAATATTTAATATGTTTCTTGATAAATTTTATAACCAAAGATGTAAGAGAACATCATCATCATTGTCATCATAAGCAGCCTCTATCAGTCCACTGCTGAATATAGGCCTTTTCAATGAACGCCAAGACGGCTGATCCCCTGCAACTCGCTGCCAACTTGAACCGGCCACCAGGTAGACTTTCGAAAAAACACTGTTATAATTTTTGTTGGTAGCATGAATTACTCTGCTAAGAAATTTCACATTTTCCTATAGTATCAGTGTAAATTAATATTCGATTTTGACCGAGAATCCAACACGCCAAGGTTGCTACGCCATTTTATATGGCAAGCTCACGATAGACTATCGCGTGCATTTTGCCATTACTGTATACTCGTAGTAAAGAGTATTACTTGTGAACTTGTGTTAAACCAACTAGTTTCATATAAATTGTTTTCTTATAAAAGAGTTTAATTTTAAATGGTAGTAATGTTAGTGATATAATAATGTCTCAATTATTTTTAAATTAACCTTTTTGAGCAAAGCACCGAAATTGATCAAAATGTTATTATTTTAGTTCAAATGGTTTTTTAATTAGAATTTAAAAAATATCAATAGTTTATTTATTTCTGATTATTACTTATTTTTGTAGTTAACTAGTTTCCTAAATATTAAGAGTTAATATAAATATTTTCTTACTGATTTTTATCAATTTCATATGCTTTAACATTTTTTATGATAAATGTAACTGTTATTAAGGTAAATTATGGATGGAGTAGAAGGAACCCGAATAACGAGGAAAAAGGTAGGTGATGAGGGAATATTAAGAATTAATCTATATAACTTATATTGTAACCTAGTTACTATTCCCTTTCCTTTAATGACAAAGATTAAAACATCTTAAATGCGTAATAATAAATCACAAAACTCTTCCATTAGAATATGTTATTCACATTTTGGAATTAAATAATTTGTCATGGATGCTGTGCTAACATATTTATCATCTCGCGTTTTGAAAACACTTTAGAGTAGCTTTATTCTTTTGCTTGTTGGTTCTCTGAAAGCCCGCACATTCATCGTTCGTTGTGTTGCGTCGCTTAAATTATACAACTTGGTAAGTTCCGGTTATCGAAAGATATATTGAACTGAATATCCAAGTTTGACACACAGCGTTTGACAACGCTTAGTGAGAAAAATTACTTGTTTTGCAATTGTGACATCAATTGTTTTAAAGTAAAGCCATCAAGATAATATCGACAAAAATAGAGCTATAAAAATTGTCAAGTAGGTATAATTTAAACTATGACTATTTGTTTCTGCCTGTGATAAATTATTGAAAATAAAGTTTTTTAAAAACTCAGTAGTTTAAAGGTAAAGTATAAGTATATTGAATTGTAATTTGCTGTAACGTTTGGTAAAATACTCATCCTACTTTACGTAGATTATAAATATACAAAACATTATAAATTTGCTACTTTGAGTAAAAACTTGGTCAAAAACTTACTTATGATATCCATATACAATTTTAATATACTTTAATTTACCTTACCTTTGAAAAGCGTACTTTTACTTTAGGGAGAGACAAGAACTACAAGATCGTGATATAGATATTCTATAGATCATAGATACTACTATGATTAAAAATCTTTATAGTTAAGCCAAATTAGAAAAAGGATTGTCGTAAACAAAAGTCAACCTAAAAAAATTCCAAAGCCTGTGTGTCCAGAAGCAAACGTTTTATAAGTTACCCAGGGCCATTTTAAATCATACGCAGTGTTTAACTTAAAAGTGTCCATATTTTACGTTAAAAACAATGGAAAATCAAACACACTTATCAAAGCATACGGCTCAGACCATTGTCATTTTGTGTGACCGTCTATCGTGATTTTATTTGTCAATCATAACGTAATAGCAAATAATAGGAAATATCTTAGAAAGTTAGAAACTGAACTTTTTCACCTTTAAGGTTAGTCATTGAAAATGGATTTGAAGTTAAACCAATGTAAGGCGCTCATGAAGGCCTTCTACTCATAGTTTAATAAATCTCTAGTGTTTGGAAACTTGTATATAGACAGGTTGTGAACAATCCGGACACAATCTTTTACAAATTGACAAAGATTAGTCGTCAAAGTTTGTTTGTATTACATACTTCACACTAAGTAACTGATTGAAAACAAAGTTCTCCAATCGATTACCACTACGGAGGCCGTTCTATATCAGAGATCAGCCGACTATGCAGAAGATATTATATGCACAGGTACGTGCAAACACAGGGCGCACTCTGTTCCTTTATACTTCAAAGCCCGATGGACGGATAACCAACCACCGGAGAGTAAGCGCATTGACTTTTTACATGCCCATCCGACGCCTGGATCATCTAACTTTTTAGGCAATTGGGTGATCAGCCCTAATTGCCCTAACCAACTAGGAAACAAAAATGAAAATTTGTTGAGTCCCCACAGGATTCGAACCCAGAACCTGGTCTCTAAAGCACACGCCCACCTCCAGGCTAGAGTCCGAATAATACCTATATTAGATACTATTGACATTATGGTACACTGCTATAAAATAATACTAATCCATACTAATGTTATAATAGACAATATCAAAATTTTATAAATAGATTATAAAAATAAAATTTTTCCCATATATATGTAAGCTATGTCAGCTTGAAATAACATATCACATTTTAGCTACTTCGTCAAGGGACAAAAGCTTTATCAATAACAGCAGGAGTTAAAATCCATTTTTAAAAGTTTGAAAGTTGACAAAAAATGTTTAAAGTGGAATGGTTCAAGTTGCGGTCCGTTAAATGTATAGTGTATGTTAAAGTTTCTATTTATAAGTTTTAAAGTATTGAAACTGGTGTGTGAACAAAATTCTTTGCGTATTACAGAAAAGATACTTTTCGTAATTTAATATTTTAAGTGCTGTTGGTAAAATTTTATTAAAGCTTTCTGCTTTATTTTGTTGTTAATATTTAGTGTGTGTATATTGTAATATTTTAAACTAATATCCAAAATTTATATGATTTTTTTGTATTAAATATATTATTGTAAGCGCCGATGTAAATCAAAACGGTGTTGTTTGTTTTATTCTGTTTATGTAATGGCCGTGGCTTACTAGTATTGATTCATAAACCAGAGGTCATAAGTTCGAATTCCAAGGAGATACACTTTGTTTCATAATTTTTTTTAGAGGTTATGTCAGGTTTCAAATTTATAGATTACTCATTCGTCCTTAGAATGCAGTTTTCCCTTTAAGTTGCGGAGGTGAGATGCCGGTTTTGGTTTTACACATTTGTAACATACCGTTAATATATTTAGTTATGAAAATTATTATATTTATTGACCATTCGTTTTGATTATGTAGTATTTTATAGTACATCAAATACTAGTATAACATGCCATACTAGAATATTATGACGTTGTACAAGTGAAAGAGCCAAATGTATATTAAAAACCATGATTCACATATTTTGTGCTATAAATTAGTTTAAACTACTCTTTATTAAGTAAAACTTAGGCGAGGCTAACCCGAGTTGTTTATGTTTCAAAGAAAGACACTTTCAATTTATAAACGTCGGTACTATATTAAAGAGGATTACAACCAGCTAATGCCACTGTCTAGTTTCAACTACAATTTCTGCATTCAAAATTTGTTCACAATGAAATATTTTTTTTCGCATCTCTAAATCTCTAGAAGCCGGCTGGAGGAATTATTCTTTCAGCTAAATTCCATGCAATCCAGAACAATGAATTGTTTGTCCAAATGCATTGCTTGAGATGTACGATTGTATAGATATTGGTTTCTTTTTTATTTTATAATTAAATCTGGTTTAACTTTAACTTGCATATATTACTTGCCACTGATTAAAATATATATCTTAATAGATACTTATAAAGCATATTGATAGATTATATTTATATCTAGTACATTGCAGAAACAGGTTTCCTGCTAACACGGTTCCAATTGTTAAAAATAACCTTCTCTGTAAAAAAGTTAATACTTTAGTGTTTCGTTGGAAAGGTAAATAAAAATAAGAAGATAATATAAAAATGAAATACTTACCAATGGATAAGTAATAAATCACGGTACATATCTTAAGGCGTTTTGCTCAAACTATTGGAAAAGCTAGGCCTATGGTCAAATTTTTATTTACTACAATTTTTTCAAACTATGCAAATGACCTATCTAAGCACAGGTAAATACTATATAAAAATAAAAAACAAAATGATTATTTTATCTTTACAAACTTAATTATAGGTCTATGGACCCTCCAGAGTTTTTGTACGGCAGCGTTTTTTGGTTTCTTATTAAATTACAAATTATATAAAACCAATCTTCTTATTCTCTAATATATAGAATAAGTGTACTATACTAGCAACCCCGAAATCTCCGCAAAAATTGTGGGTGGAATTTCGTAAAATCCGTTCTGAGCTGACCTCTACTCGGCGAAAGAAATATTGCTACCAAATTTCAAGTCGCTACGCCTTATGGTTCTAGAGATATTGTGATAAATCAATATATAGGTGGGTATTTCTTTTATAAATATATATATATATATATATATATATATATATATATATATATATATGAATATAGACCATTGAATTGATTGACCATTATATTATGTATTATTTTATCCCAATTAAAATACAATAATTTTGGTATTTTTTAAAATTTCCTATTGTTTAATTTTATTTTTTTATTTAGTACCCGTTTTGATATTTAAGATAGATTGAAGTACGTAATATTTCTCTATCTAATGCATGCTATAAGTACCTTTCAGTAAAATTATGTAATTTTTATTAGTGGTTGTGGTAACAACATGAACTATTTGTGGTTCTTTAAACAAATAAATAAGAACAAGACAATCTAACAAAATTAATTGGAATAGCGTGTATTAATTGAAATAATATAATATTTACTTACCTTGTGAAAAAATAACATAATCAAAAGAATTAATTTGTGAGCAATATTAGCTAAAGCTATGGTACGACCACGCTATTTACATATAAGTTTTATTTTAATAGAGACTTCTTGACGTTTTACTAAGAACTTTACAACTAAACTATACCAACAACAGCCCGCCCAGCTCTGCAAGGGTGTAATACTGGATTCAGTAAAATGTATGGAAAAATAAGTATATTTATCAGCGTTTATCTACACTATTATTAATAAATTATACAAATGAACATTCCTCTTTTATAACTCTATCTATTTTACTGCATTAAAATCCCTTGTGTGGTTTTAAAGATTTATGCATACATAGGGATATAGGGACGAGGAAAGTGACTTTGTTAAGAACTATGTAGTGATAACATTGACATAAATGTCACTGAAAGACAAATGCTTGGAGCTTGGGCCAAGGCTACTGGTAAGTGAAAACACAAACCACCCAAGTCTGTTGGTGAGCTATATCATTAGTTAATTCATTTAGTCAATGGTGACGTTCTTCATATGAGCTTTTGCATTTATAGAGATGGATGTGACGTAATTAAAAAGGCGGTCAAGGTTAACTAGTTATATGTACATTGAAAGTTGAGGTATTTCTATGCTTTCCCGCTTTAACATGAATGTAAGCAACATATGGATTCGGAAATAAGTTACACTTTGCGCTAAAATTAAATGTTACACAAATTATTTTTTCATCAATTACTTTACTAAAATATATAATTATGAAAGCTTCTTCAGATTGATATTTGAATCCTATGTATGTGCTAAAGCTCTTTTGGCAAAATTGTACCGGCTTCCGGAAGCTTGCACTCATTTGAATTATGTGGTAGTTTGGGGTTTATTTTGGTAACGCCATGTAATCGCCTCGAGGATAGAATGAAAATATAAAAATCCTTGAATCCACAGGATTTCATTAAATTTTTAAAAACATTCTGAAAATGTTTCAGTAATAATTAGACTCATGTTTTCAGCGAACCCTACCGAAACATGGATGATATGAATAATGTTTTGTTGCAACTAGATTTTGAAAGCATATAACAGACCAGAAACAAACATGCGTTAGTAGCTAGAATTTTTAATACATTTCAAATAGCATTTAATTAAATTTTGCCTTTTACACAAATATGTAGAAGTTTATTGTTTTACATAAGTAAAACTCGCAAATCACTTGTTTTTTTCTTTGAACTTAAAAAAAGATCGATGATCATGTAGATGATACAATTTATAAAACTTTGACCAAAAAATATGACCGACTTCAAAGAGTATATAACCCTTTTGCTCAATATAAACCGGTGACAATGTGCCCTCTGCAAAAAAACTACGCCGCAATTTCCGCCAATGTTTATTATTAGGTTGGTATTCATTTGATCAAATTGTCACGTAAGACACGTTTCATGTACACGGAAATAGGATTTTTTATATTTTATAACTTTTATGTAAACTTACGCTATTTCACCTGTAATAAGGTTTGAATATTTAGAAATGTTTTACATTAAAATGGCTATTGTGGATCATTCTTAAAACCTAAATTTATTCACTCGCGCATTTTATTACAGACCATTTGAAGAAGTAAGATTATGTATAAGTAGTTTAAGCCTATCTCTTTAAACAAATAGAAAGAGTGAATAAAATCGGGCCACTAGGAGCGGAACATCGGTGTAACATATGTAAAAAAAAAAAAAAAAACATACGCTCCGAATTTTCAGGAAAGTCGGTCAAAAAACTGTATATTCCTTATTGCGAAATAAACTTTCCTTAGTTTTATGGTTTTCTTCATCTTTATAAGTTAAATAGCTTTTAATGTATGTAAAATTTCAGCCATAATTAAAGAAAGGATGTCGTAGCGATCTAGAATAAATCGTTATGATTAATCGGTATTAAAGATGCAATTGCAGGATTTGGCACTATTTGTATCATAGACAATTTTATTAAGTCTGCGCTTGCTTTTTTATTTGCACTGCCATATCTTAAATGTTTGTATTGTATTGATTTAACGTTTGTAAAATTAAAAATACTGCGACTGCAATATTTGATTCCGATCTTTTCTAGACAATCGTACAGCAGACAGCCTTAATTGGAAAAATAATTCTTAAATTTTAAATTAATATTTGAAAAAAACTTAAATTGTGTTTAATTGTGCATTCACATAGATTGAACAGTTGGACTATACGTTAATTTTGAGTAAATGCTATATAAAGATAAATAAACTATTTATTGTATTCTCAGCGGTATAAATAGTAGTTCTACGTGTATTTTATGTTTTAATAGACCCACTTGTTCCACGAGCAGGTAATCAAATAAGCTAATACATAATAAAGAGTAAAAGTCCTTAATAATTTCGGTATGACTATTTTTGTCAAGTTTTTAAAATGTGTAATAATCATACACGGTATAAAAAGTGGCGAAACAGTCTTAGTCAAAGTCAAATTACTTTTATTCAATATACATTACACGCTCTTATTGATCGTCAATTAATCTAACACTGGTTAGGGAATGGAAACCTCTGACCTGAGAAGAAGCGGCGTAAGGAACTCAGCAATTTATACTATACTATAGATGTAGTGAAAAACAATGAATGATCGTATTAAATATGTGACCTTTCTATATCCATTAAAATAAAACTTTATTGTTTAGTGTTAAATGTTAAAATGAATAATGTCAGTGTATATTATAGAGATGTATAAGTAATGAAGCTATTTGAATGAGCACGATCAATACGAACTTTTACGAAAAACTACGAAGGAAAATCTTTTCTTATTACATCTATACATCTTTTTCATGATGTCATATTTTTTTCGTCTACTCTTAACGAGGAAAGGTAAGATCTATCAGTAGAACAGAACAAAAAGATGATGAAGATTCAAGATATTAAACCTTTTTCTCAAAAAATTATTCTACTCGAATATTGTTTGACGTTATGAAACAATAAGGAAAATCAAACACACTTAGCAAAGCAAACGGCTTAGACCACTTTTGTCATTTTGTGTGACGTCTATCGTTATTTTATTTATTATCAAAAACGTAATGTCAAAAAAAACTCTAAGTATGTTAAGGAAAGTCCAGTACACCATTATTTATTAAGTTAACTTTATATTTCTGTATTTGATCGTGTAAATGCAAAAGAATGCGTATAAGTCGTTACGAGTAATACTTTCACACGCAAAAACTAATATATTGAATAACACAACAATCGGGAAAAAGAAACAATTGGTAGTAATAATAATTATTAATCTATTTCAAAGATGGCAAATAATTGTAAAGTAATGTTTTCTTAAGACATCTTTTACGAGATGTTAAAGGTATTTTTTTCCACGAATCAGGAAAAAAAATCTTTAATTGGATTGAAACAACCTATAATTTTTTTTCAGTATTTACAAAAAATTAGTTGTTTCACTTTACATTTATAAATGTACATTGTAGAAAACGAGCACTGCGTTCAATTAGTTAACATAAGCTGCGAAAAAAATTGTTATAATAATTTCTGATAATAATACCCAAAGAACATGCACCGGTAAAGTCATTAACCGATCAGTATGATTACGAAAGTGCTATCGATTTTTCATTACAATACAGATCTCGTGCCTTGCATTATCATTTTAATGCAATGAAATATAATTATTTTTCACCTTGGGCTATATAAGTCATTCACAATGGATAAAAGAAGTTACAGCTTAATGTAAAGGCGTTCATGAAGGCCTTCTACCCATACTTTTAATATAAATCTCTCACAGTTTGGAAAAAAGTCCGAGTATAGACAGCTGTGAACAAACCATGACCACTAATCAGTCAAGGTTTAGTGCTCATAGTTTGTTTGTATTACATAATTAACACTAAGTAACTGCTTGAATATACTATTAGCGTAGATACTATTACCACTATAGTACACTGCCATAAAATAATACAAATCCATACTATCACTATATAAAATAATATCAAAATTTTATCAACAGATTAGAAAATTTAATCATTGCAATCATTATGTGAGCTAAGTCAACTTGAAATAACATAACACTTTAGCTACTTTGTCCAGGGACAAAAGATTTATCAATAGCAGCCAGAGCTAAAATCCATTTTCAAAACTTTGAAAGTTGACAAAATGTTTAAAGTGGACTGGTTCAAGTTGCGGTCCGTTAAATAAATAGTGCATGATAAAGTTTCCATGCATAAGTTTTGAATTATTGAAACTAGTGTTAACAAGTTTTTTTGCGTATTAAAAAAGAAAAGGTACTTTCCGTATTTAATATTTTAAGTGCTATTGGTATAATTTTATTTAAGTTTTCTGCTTTATTTTTACGTAAATATTAAGTGTAAGTATATTGTAATTTTCTTTCCAATTATATATCCAAAAAATGTTTAAATTTTGTGTATTTAATATATGATTGTAAGCGTCGATGTAAATCAGAACGTTGTTATTTTTTTATTCTGGTTACGTAATGACCGGCATACTAGCATTGACCATTACTTCAAAAACCAGGGTTCAAATCACACTGGGAAACAACTTTGTTTTATCGTTTTTTAGAGGTTATGTCAGAGGCTATGTCACAGGTTTCAAATTTACTGATTACTAATTCATTTTTAGAATGCAGTTTACCCTTTGAGGTGCAGAGGTTAGATACCGGATTTGGTTATACACATTTGTAACATACCGTAACTGTTTTAAGTTATGAAAATAGTTTATTGATTGATCAATCGTTTTGATAGAGTAATATTTAAATATAAATCAAATACTAGTATAACATGCCGTACTAGAAAATTAGGACATTTAGAAGTGAAGGAGCAAAATGTAAATTTTTAAAACTGTTAGTTTATATATTTAAGTGCCTATACAAATTAGTTGAAACTACACTTTGTTTAGGAAAACTAAACTCGAATACGTAGGCGACGTCAACCTGAATTGTTTATGTTGAAAAAAGCCATTTTCAATTTAAAATGTCGGTACTATATTGAGGATTACAACCAACTAATGCCACTGTCTCTGTTTCAACTCAATCTGCATTGCAAAAAATGTTGTTCACGATGACATATTTCTTTTTCGCGTCTCGTAAATCTCAGGCGACTGAAGGCAATATTTTCAGGGTAAATTCCTCAACCAGAACTATAATTGTTTGTAGAATACGTCGGTTAAGATGATGATTGTATTCAACATGGTTTTATCTCACATTTATTTGGTTAAACTTTATAGATAAAAATTCTCTTAATAGGTACATATCAAGATCATTGATAGAATAAATTAACGTCTTTATTATAGTTATTTATTATTTGAAAAACAAGGTTTCATCTAACAACGGTACCTGTAAGTAACTTTCTTTAGAAGATGGAAAAAATAAAGTTAAAAAAGAAGATAGTCAAAAGTAAGCTAAGGATCATGGTACATGTCTTACGAGAAGGTTTGCTCTTGGAGCTATTAATAGCTGTTTTTTCTTCAACTATGCAAATCAACTATTAAAATTTTATGTAAAACCAACCGAGCACAGGTAAAAATTATAACAGTGACCAACCATATGATTTAGTTTATCTTTACAAACTTATCAATAGGTCTATGGACCCTCTAAAGATATAATCTCAAATATAAATTAAAGTTCCGTGTCGTTAAGATAAGTCCTACCCAATAAAATCACACAGTCTAGTTAGTAGTCCAATAAAACCTCAGCTATTCCGTTTTAGGTGTATTAAATCTGCTCCTACGATATTTTTTTAAATGACCAGATATATTTACAAACGGCCCAGAGGTTATAAATTATTACGACGGGTTTTATTTTCTTATTGATATTACTAAACGCCTATAAGTATTGGTAATCTAAAAAAAATTTTATTAATACATTTCTGACAAATTGTTTTCCAGAACTAGGACCTGCTCATTATTTTCAATTGTTTTAAAAATAATTTTGCTTTAATTTATTGACAATTGAGAACAATTAAAAAGAATGTTTTGGTGGTTTTAAATTGTGGTCCCACGTTTATAATCAGATTTATTTTCTGTAACATAAGTATTAATTGGTTCACCGTGGTGGTCCCCCTTGAGACCGTCTTTGGGTACCAACACGGGTGTCTATTTCTGAAACAGTAACTGGAAAACGCTGCCTGTTTTCCGGTTTTAAGGGCACCGTAGCCAGCGTATTTACTGGGTAAACGGACTTAACACCTTTGTCTCACGTAGGGGCCGGTTAGCGATACCGCCGATTTCTTGGGCGTCGGTGAACTTCCATCAGGTGGCCACTCTCGTCTACCGGTGCCATAAAAAATAAAAAGGTTTAATTAGGTTCTTATTCTTTAGGTATAAAGAGTTAAGCTCATTATTTTTAGTTAATTCAGTTTTTTCGCACAAAATCAACTTTACATATTAAAGAAATACAACGGTTTATTTTTAATTAAGATTAAGATGAGATGTTTTAAAATAACGTTAATTACCAGCGATATTCAATAATTACTTCTTGACCGACCATGTTTTATATTGTATACTGTTTTACAGAGTTATATATCGTGTTATTAGCTTAATTATTATTTAAAAAAACGATATCTGAGTTAAACTATTCTATTATGGTTATTTTATAGAATAACCATCAAATAACATTCAAGTTATTTTATTATCTTATATCTAGTACATTTTTCACAAACCGCTTTTTCCAGCATCAAGCATTAAATAAACGTTACTATTTGAATACCACTGAAAAAATATTAATAAATGAATTATATTTCCAAAAATAATATGATGAAATTAAACTTACGGATGTTTTAGATTCTAAAATAAAATAAAACATTGCGGATATGGTCTATCAATCAAGTGAAAGTTAGAGAAAATTGGGTTGTTTTAAAGGGAAATTGTTCTCATATTAAAATAAACAAACAACACACTATAAATTTTTCATAGTTTTACGATTGACTATCAGCTTGGGCTTGAGTTTGCATACCTCTTTTGTTTTATTCAAACACGAAGCTTCCTTTGCGCAACAAAGTTGTCAGGCTATTAACGTACTCGTTTTATAGATTCTATGCCTTTTATTAAAGTTCTTTATAATATTTAATATTATTTGAAAACTTTTATGTTTGATAACCTTCGTTTCGTTAGTTCTAAGATGAATTATTGGATTGAAGTCATTGTTGTTGTTAGGTTTCCACAAATATATCTTTAAAGAAAGGACAATCTGTTTCAGATATTTGGAACTGAAAGGTGATAATTAAAACCAACCGAGGGTGAACATGTTTTATTTTCAGTATTTAAAATAGAACCGACAACATTTCGTAAACATAAATCAAGTCAGAAAGAAAAAGTTTTTAACCAGCAGAGAAATGATTTGCAATCAGATAAACATTTTTAATTTAAACAACTCGACAAATCCATCATAATAACTCAAGCCACAGCATCGGAATGATTGAACCTACATCCGTATAAAGCGCAACAGTTTGATTTACTGACATTCAGCACTCGGTGTTTGACAAATTTTCCCAATTTTCCCAATTTTTATATATTTAGAGGCTAATTGGGCCAATTTTGCTTTACCAAAATAAAATGTTATTCTGCAATCCTGGTAGTTAGGGTATTGACAATATGGTAGGCCTTTTTAATTTAGAGACTTGTTTTTAATAAGTTTTCCGTGTCAATGTTATTTGGTTTTTATTTCGTAATACGTTGGCAAAGAAAATTTCTCAAGGGAATAATTAAGCCTTGCAGGTTTTTTATTAAAATTTGTTTATTTTTTCTTCATTTCCCAATTAAAAACTAGGTACAATTAGATTACCAATTCCAGGAGATAAAACAATTGTTATAGACATTTGCTGGGTCCTTAGGGTGATGGGCGCTTAATCTTTTAAACTTACCAGCGGACCGCGAGACAAGCCCCGTCTCAGGTTTGCGCCTTACCTTTGTCTGTGACGTCAAGGTAGCAGACTTCCGAATTTTTCCCATATTGTTTTTAAAGTTTTAAGGGGGAATTTATGCAAAACACAAACCAGACGACAAGTCAAATGAAGCAAACATGCCACCATGCTTTACTCCCTTTTTCGGCATTTTACAGGCCCCATTTGAGAACTTGGAAAGACCAAACAAGAAACCTTCTTCCAGTGTATCATTAAATTTTAAGTCTGTAGGTCATATAGTTCTGAAGTTAGGAAGCACAGTTTCGTTTTTTTTATCACTCCATGATTATAAAAGGACAAATTTCCCAAAACTCAGAGAGCTGAAATTAGTAAAAGGTAAGGGAAATGTACATAAAATTAAAACTAAGATAATCAAAGATCCGGATTTGATCTTTTGGTTTGGATCCTGGTTAAAGAACAAAAACCTTGTGAACGATTAACTTTATTCTGCTTGAGCGTTACACTAATTTAATAAACAAATTACACTAATAAATTATTTTAATTCGCTTAAAATTTGGTTAAAATAAAATTCATTGGACCAAGAGGGATGATAACCACCTATGGGACTGTATTTAAAACCAGGGCGTTTATTTTTTCATTAAACTTTATAAACACAAAAGGAAATATATGTTTAATAACCATTGAAATTTAATAAATCAAATTTTTCCGTATTTTAACATAATTAAAAAGAATACTATCCTTTCAAAAATTTTTTTTTAAAACCTAGGGTTAAAATTAAAGTTTTTATCATACTAATAAACTTATTTAAATCATAGTTTAAAATATAAATTTTCTTAAAACTAACATTGAATTTATTGTTTGGTCCAAAACAAAGATCTAGTTAAACTTCAATAAAAAAATGGCAAAAATATTTTCATGTCTTTTCAGAAGGCGTTATTATAGAAGTTCGCGTAATACAAAAAAAAAAACAATCACAACACCGAAACTATTAACCCAACGAACCTTTAACGAAAACGTAAAACTTTTTCATAAACTGAAACAAGTTTTAATATTTCATACCAAACCGGGATATACCAACACTTATAGCGTATTAAACGGTTTTATTGTTTTTTAACTGAAGCAGCTTTCGGCCTAAAATTAGCTTTCGCTCGTTCGGAAATGAAGGGTGGTTCGGGATTTCCATAAAGGTCGCAATTATATTCTCTCGCAGTAGTGTCTGATTTAACTTTCTGCATATGAAATTAAAAAAAATAGCGAAAATAACATCAAAACAGTCGGTCTTTAAAAAGTATGTCAGATAAACAAAAAATGTTTATAGAAGCCCTATGAAAAAAAAAATAACAAAGTGAAAGGGTTCCAATAAAAATCATGTTTACTTTTGGGTTTTAAAGTTATTTTCCTTATTGTTTCGTTTTGTTTGTTGGGATTCAAGTTACAAGCCAAAAGCCTTATTCAACAGGATTACAACGTTCACAGTATTTAAAAATTTTATAAAAACAAAAACATAATCTTACTCTTAAAACGCCTATTTTGAAATCCAAATTATACAGAATACCAACCCAAAATTTTTGTTGTTTTTTGGTTTTGTATAAATGCAAAAGAAGAAAATTAAAGTCGCTATTTTGAGCAAAGAATTTATTTTAAAGTTAAGAACCGTTCATTGAGTTTTAATTAAGACAATATTAATTTTGGCTTATTTTTACACTGGAAAGTTTTGTAAGTCGCCAATTTTAAAATCTACATCATGGGTATTCGGTTTCGATTTAATGTTTTATTCAAACCAAGATGTAATCTTAAAATATTTGGAACAAATTTTAGCAAAGATAGACAGATTTCTGTTTTTTCAATCATCTACGTTTATTAATCAACTTTGTCGGTTTTAACATTAATTATAATTATGTTATATTTGACCCTTTCCAGCGAACGTCACGGAAAACTGCAGTTGACTGTTTTAACAAAGGGAATTAATTATGCTCTTTGTCTTTGTTTTTCATCAGTCTTTACCGCGATAGTTTGTTTAATAATATAAATTAACTTTATTCTAAAACAAAACACTGATATTACAACGAAAGAGTTGAAACAGTTATATTATCAAAAGGTAACTAGCTCAAATATTTTAAATGTAATTAAATACTAAGCCTGTCTTCTAAAACATTATATATGTATGTATTATTTTACTAACTTGTATTTAGAAATTTATTCATGGAAATGTTTTTCCCGTTTGGTTTAACCCAATATAAACAAAATATTGGGCAACCCAAATTTTTTATAAGTTTTGCGTGCTACCTTATTAAAATCGAACTAAATAATGTTTCCAATATCATTTTAAAAATGAACTGTAACGCTTTTTAGTCAGCCCTCCAAACCTTTCCTTTAGTCAAAACAAAATTTTTATTCAATATTATTAAATTTCAATATTATTAATAATTTGACTTGGTAGGACAGGAATGTCAAAAATTTCAATATAGAAAAACATCTTACAAATTTATTTTCTGTCATTACAACGGGTTTATGTTTCCTGTTTAAAATTTTCAAGTCATTTTATTTTGTTTCATGCAAATTTTAATTTTGTTTTATGTAATTGATACGCTGTATTTTTTTCGAATGTTTTGGGTAAAAAGTTAATGACTCCAAAACATTCGTCAAAATTGATTTGGATTTTTAAATATGTGGTTGTAAGTCTTGACTTAAAACATATAAAACATGTGACAAGTCACTTCTGTTTTTTATAATCGATACGATAATAAGGTCTGCTCATCGTAGACCGAAGATATATTTTTATATTCCAACTGTTCCACCTAAAGTACAGATCTTTGATTTGACTGTTTTTTGAATACTTTTAATTTATAATTTCTTGGCTTTCAATTTCAATAGTTGGTTTGTTTGTATTTCGTTAAAGAAATTGGGACTTTAATATATTGTATAATTACCAAAATCTCAACATTTTCGATATTATATTCGAAATATTCATTTCCCTTTGAAAGAGCACGCCAAATTTAAGGCAGAGTTAATGGAAAATGGAAAAAATGTTGCGTGTCGATTACCATAGAGGAGACTCGCAGCAAAGTGAAGCCCTTGCGAATTTCTGTTGTGTTACATGGTTGTTTATAATTTATTTCTATGAATTAATATTTTTAATAAAACAAATCTTTCGGCTTTATTTATTAATATTTAAACAGGAACAAGATAACCATTAAAATTTACTGTTGGTACTTAACCAAATTGAAACAACAAATGTTATTAAAATTTCCCAAAAAATAAATGGCGAATTTCATAAAACAAGAGTTAGAAAATATATCTTATCTTATTTATATATATAAACATTGTCATGTTTTTTCCAATGGACTTCAAACTATGACCGATTTTAAAATATAGGGAAAAAAATGTGAAGTTTAATCCAACTTGAAAGATAGAATAGCTTACATCTTTATTTGTAGCCGCAATATTGTTTTATTGTGATTTATTTTTCAATTATTATTTGATGCAAAATGTTTGCTACAAAACGATTATGACAGTTGGCGATATCTATTGATAGCATTGTGTGTGTCAATAGATGGCGCTGTTTAATAAATACTAATAAACTTTTCGTCGATAAAAGGAGAATTGAGACAATAAATTAATTTTTATCGTCTGCTTTAAAATTAATTAGTTTTGGTCATTTAATTTTTTAATAATTATTATCTATTGTTAAAAAAGAAAATGAAACTTCATAACGCCGTTATTATATACCAGGCCGTTATTACATATTAAATAAAAAAGTAATGAATTAAATAGCTTCCTAACTAGCGTGTACAATTGCAAATTGTAATATTTTTACAATGCAAAATTAAATAAAATTACATATTCAATGGCGAATACGATTGTAGGTACAGTAAATATTCTTTATTTATTATTTCATATGATAGTTGTTTCCTTACGCTTAACGACGCATGTAATCCTTTCTTTAACATGCAAATTAAAACTTCAAATTTAAATGAATTGGTAGTGTCCTTAATACATACAAATTATAACATTTTTAATATAAAAGTAAGAATTAAAAAACAATAATAGTTCTTAAAACTAACTCTTTTGTATTGAATTTTGCAGGAACATTTTGATTAATCGTTTTTAGTCTGTCCACGTTAAATACGAATCCAATCGATTTTTATACCAGTGGTATTTTTTCATTGTATTTAGGTGTAACGGTAGCATTGTCCAGGTCGATGTTTTTTTTACGAATGACATTTATGTAACAAAACAATTGGTCCAATATTTGATATTCTTTTTTCGTTTATCTTAAGCCCTTAAATTGTTTTTTACAACGTAAAATAAGTAAATCCCACCCGCAGGAACGCTTGGCAGGGTCTTCTTGTTAATTATATAATTCAAAATTATATCGTATTGTTCAATTATATCGATAAGTAATCAGGTTTTCGAAGGACAGCGCGATGGTTTAAAATTAATTTGCAGGAAATTAAATTCAGGAGATACATGGGTTCCAATTAAGACAAAAGGATTGTTATTCGGGTCTTATCCTGTTTTGTAAACCTTTGGGTTGTAAAAGTTAAGTTTGTTAGTTTCACCAGTCTACCAAATCAATTTATTCTTTTCCCAAAAGAATTAAAACGTTATCTTTAATATAATAAGACAGCTTTTTACCAATGGTTCCTTGCACCCAAATCTTTGTTTGCTGCGTAAATATACAAGATCTAATATTTATTAAGGGATGCTCTTAAAAATAATAACTTTAGTAGAAAAAAAATCAAAGTCTTTACTTCTTGGGATTAATAGAATAACAATAGTAAATTTATACTTTGTTATGTTCAAGGTATCTTGAGCCTTAAGTAAAAATTAATATATAACGCCTTTTCACCTTAATTGTAAAAGCAACTTATTATTACGAAACAAACACCTTCAAATATTCCTAAACATTCATTTCCTTTTCCAAGTTAATGTAGTCGCCTTCCACTTAGGGCAACCATTGTAAGTTTGCTCTCTAAAATTTAGTTTTTCATAAATCGAATATTTCTCCACAATAGCAACGTAAAACTAATATTCGATAGAAGCATGAATAGGGTGCGTGAAGGTTACGATAGCAATGTTAATAGACAGCATGAGACAGACTATTGCGTACAGTATCATCATTGGCTTCAACACTCGTATTTCCATGTGTATGTCTATTAATAACGTTTTAAAGAGATTGTTACTATCTTTTTCAATTTGTTAACAAAAGCTACCGTTGTGTTTAGTTTTATTATGTGTCATTAATTTTAGATTATTTACTTTTTGTGCCTTTTGGTGAATTTGATATGGATGATTGCTTCCCTGAAAAAAAGGTGTTGTAAAGATTTTTTATGTGTTGATTAAGTTAACATTTATACAATGTTGACGTAGCCGACAATACATTTTAATTCACGTGATGTTAAAAAATCATATGCACTGTAAAGTAATTAAAACATCACGGGTCCTTATATTTTATACATTAAACACAATATATAAAGAAGTGTCATGCTTTAAAAAGTCATACTTTTAGGAATACTTCTTTGGATTTTTACATGGCTGAATAATGAAAACATTGTATTGTCTTCAATGTAATACATTTTTATGTTTTCTGTTTTATGATTCTCTTGTCAGAGTTTTGCATAACATATGTACGTTTTCAACACAATTCACGTAAATAAATTTTCAATTTACAATGATATGCTTGAAAATTCAGAGATATAAATGTCATGTCAGTAAAATATGTATAGAAACATAAATCTTTTGATAAGGTTACACAATTTAGTTTGAAGTTTTAAACGTAAGTTTACTTAGTTAGTAGGACAAAATGTCTAATTGCTGTTTTTGTTTGCATATTTGCATATTTATTTTCTTCAAGATTCAATTTTTAATTTATTATTGTTGGTTCTATAATTAATCGTGAATCCCAAACAGGAAAAAATTAAACACATTAATTTGTAGTGTTGGTAAATTAACGGTAAAATCATCGCCTAAAGCACTCAATTGCTTCCGATCCCCGAGTTGTTCTCATCTAGCTCACACCGTCACTTTACTAATGTCCGTAAAATATTAAGTACGAGATCGGTTATGTTTTAAAATTAGTTCTTTAATTAAAGATGACCACTTGTGCTGTATCTGATAAAGAAGAAACCTAAAGGCTGCAAAGCTAAATATAGCAGAGTCATTATATTTAAGTTCTTAAAGTTCGTTATTAAAACATATTTAATATTAGTTATTTAGTTCTTACATTATATATTGTTTGCATTTCATTGTGTACTTTATGTACACATAAATATAATTAAACAAACATACGCTATAAGAAGCGTAAGCTTATGTGTTTATTATAATGCATTCAACTACGTCTGAATATATCGTAACATAAATTGATTAATAATATCATAGTTTATATTATGCATATGAGATGTACTTACCAATGTAATGTTCCAAACTTTCCTACGGTAACATGTCAACTAGTCGACGGTATTCTACATAAATAATCCAAATGTCATGAATCTAGAATAACCTAATATTACTTTATTAATCAACAACGTAAGACGTTCTTAAAAAATATTTATAAGACTTATTCAATGAGGTCACAAAGTCAAACGTTAAAAAACCAAATAAAACTCAGTGATTCCGTTTTAGGTGTATTAAATCTGTTCCGTACGATATTGCTTCTCTTTTAATGACTGGACATATTCACAGTTACGACCCAAAGGCTATAAATGATTACGACGGAACACAATCGAAGATTTTATAACCTAATTGAAATAACTAAACGCCTACAAACAGTCTTTAAATACCGTATAAAAGCATCGTCCGAAATTCATCAAAGTGGTTCTAATCACATCCATCAATGTATTATACACCCTTTAAACGAATCGTTTGCACAAAAAGATGTCGTAATTTACAGAAAAGTAGAAATTTGATCTACAAGTGGTAGGTTGGGTGCTATATTATCGATGTTTTGAAATAATAATAGCAATACTAGTGTTTTCATTTAATGTCATTGTTTTAATATCCACATGGTACTCAGGTCTTATCACATGGTTGTCACATTGGATACTAATAGTTAAATGTATACATTATGTACTCACGTACAAAAAAATATGACCGAGTTCAAACAGTTTAGTTACTCTTGAGTTTCTAAAATCCCGAATAATTGTTAAATGTTAATAATACTGACTTCAACGTGGCTGATAATTTTTCAAAAATATTTACAAATAATATTGTCTGATAAATAAAATTATTTACGGATTTTATCGCGTTTATTTACATTTGAATTCCCGACGTTTCGAACACTTTTCAGCCCGTGGTCACAGGGTGACTGAGATACGCGTTCTTGCCAGTGCTGAAGCGGTTTCAGATCTTAATTTTTATTAATTATTTTAATCTGTACTCCGACCTATCAAAATGAACTGATTTTATCTGTACAGCCGGCAGTGGTATTATGCTTGGTTTAACTTTAATTTATTAATTATGGGATCCCAGCAGGTGGTAGAACCAACCATCTTCTCTATTGAAATTTCGATGTTTTTAATTCAATAGCCTCCGGATCATCCTTGGTAGAATCGGTGTTCTTTAGCGAGGTCGTGGTCGATCAAACTGATGAATGGTGGGTGATTTAATGTGGTCACACACGCCGACTTGTTGGTCTTCTATGTTTAACGTCAGCTATATGTTCCTTCACGCGAGGTTCTTTTGCTCGCTTCGCTTTGTCCAATATAAGAAGGCCGCAGTCACAATCTAGCTTGACACTCCTGGGTCCTTAGAGAAATTGCACTGCAGGTGGTAGGAATTGACCAATCTTCTTCAGCGGCTTGAAATAAGTTAATTTAAGTAACAGATCCCTCGTGCTCTCTATGATAAACACCTGGCGGCTGAGCTACACCATGTTAAGCAAGTACTGCGAGACAACACGGCGCCACGGCAGTGTCACAGTGACCGAGTGAAGGCAGCCACAGTGGAGCGAGTACCTGCTGTTCTACCTTTGTGAGAGAGCGTAACTGACAAGATTGATACATTTTGAGGCGGGCTTCAATCAAAACTTATTTCAAGCCCTGAAGAAGATTGAGTAATTCCTACCACCTGTCAAGTAATATTCCTCTACAAGACCCAGGAGGTACAAGCAGATTGTGACTGCGCCTTCTTATATTGACAAACGAAGCGAGCAATAAGAACCCGCGTGAAGGAACATATAGCTGACATTAAACATAGAAGACCCAACAAGTCGGCAGTGTGTGACCATCATTAAATCACCCAAACCATTACATCAGATTTGATCGACACAAATCCTCGCAAAGAACACCGATTCCTACCAAGGATGATCGCGAGGCTATTGAGATTAAAAAAACATCCAAATTTCAATAGAGAAGATGGTTGGTTTACCACCCTGCTTGGGATCCCATAATTAATAAATTAAAATTTAAACCCAAGCATAATACCACTGCGCTTGTACATGATAAAATCAGTTCATTTTGCATAGGTCGGAGTACAGATTAAAATAATTAATAAAAATTAAGATTCTGGAAACCCTGCTCAGCATCGCAAGAAGACGCAGACATCTCAGCTACCCGTGACCACGGCTGCTGGAAAGTGTTCGAAACGTCGGAATTCAAAATGTAAAATAAACGCGATAAAATCCTGAAGTAATTTTATTTAATAATGTATGTTAATTTCGCGCAAGCAATAGAAATAATTTTGTCTGAAGTAAATTTGAGTAATGGAAACCAATGGAGTAATTTCTGCATTTATCGTCAATTATTTTCTATCAAGTTCGAATTTCTCTATAATAGATAAATTAATCAATTTCAGCTATGAACAGAGCATGACCAAACTGCTATGCCGAAGTTGATAAAGAACACGCAATAGACTAATATTATCCTATTTCATACACTTTGTGCTTGTTGTGAAGCCCTTTTGATCTTTAGAGCAATGCATTTTTTTATTGTTTTTAAACATTTTTTTTTTTAAATTTTATACACTTTTCCTTAAGCAAACACTACCGTTTCTTGTTTACAGGGACGTATGGGTACATGTCACAGTGGTGGTATTCTACCGTACAACAGTTCCGCCGTAGAACTACTGTAATTATTTGGTATGCTAAAATAAGGTATAGGCAATATATATTCCGAAATGAGCGCCATTTCAGAATGTCTATTGTTTTAAACAATTATTACTATCACTAACAATATTTTTTAAGAGAGCTTTTTGATAACTACCGATTTTAATAATAATACAAGGAATAAGTCACGAGCATTAACTAGTCAAAAATATAAAGAATCGTTATGAAATTAACCATTATTTTTGCAAAGTTAAAGGGCAGTTTGAAGACGTTTATCGATTTCAATTAGGATATAAAATGTTCGACTGTTACTTCGTCGTAATAATTTATAGTCTTTAGGTCGTAAACGAAACAGCTTTTACACACGTACAACGGATTCGCCCGGACTTTGTGGCTATTTTAATAGGCATTTTATCATTTAACATTCATCAAGTGGATTTTGAAACCATACAATACACCTTAAAAGTTTCTTTTGCTGATTTTTATTGTTAAAACAATACAAAGAACGAAACCAAGCCATAATTAAAATAAAGCAACTCAAAGTTAACAGTAAAAGTGTAAGAAATAAACTCAATATATAAAATTTTAATGTAAAAATATCGCATATGTACCTTGAGTTGTAACACGATAAAGCTTGTTTTACACTTTATAAAAGTATCAGTGGTTATGTTCCGGAGGATAATTGATTTATATTCGTCGAAGTCACATTGACGTTGAAAATATGAAAATTATCCGCAGTTATATTGATTGTAACTGTTAAGAATATCGTACGTGGTATAAAATATGAAATAAAATTATTGACGTATTTTCGTACACTCATAATTTTTGTTATTGAATTTAATTTAACATTATTTTGGGTAATAAATTTAAAACGAAGACACTTAATTCTAATTTCTTTTATTTTTAGCCAAAATATCAATCATATATTAATCGTATATTAATCAAAAGTTTCGAAAGCCTTTTCATTATTTTATAAGCGAAGATGGTAGGTCCCTTTTCACAAGGGGCTGTCTGGGGTTGTACCACCGCAGTGCCTATTTCAGCTGCACAGCAGTAGTGAGTAAACACAACTATGTTCCGGTTTGAAGGGCATCGTAGGCAGCGTATTTATTGGGTAAACCTGACGATACATTCTGATTCTCACCGGAGCAGAGCATTGGTGACCGTCGGTATTGCCGATGTCTATGGGCCTCGGTGACCGCTTAACATCAAGTAAGCTGACTATTCGTCTGCCTTCGAGTGCGATAAAAAAGAAATAATACAATCTATTACTTGAAATTTATGTCAATTAAAATGAATTGATTAAAAGAAAACTAATCACTGGATGGATGTCGTAATCTTCTTCTTCTTCGTCACGTATGTCTATTATTATAAACAATACCATTTTTTTACTGAAGCTAAAGTCTAATGAAAAAAATCTTAACACTGACAATCATATTTTATTTATTTGTATAGATAATATATTTCATCAGTCCGTCTGTTTGTTTGTTCTGGCTAATCTCTGGAATGGCTGGTCCGAATTTTGCAGATCAAGCGCGGGTGAAGTGGCGAGTTTCTTAATTACAAGCTTGTTAACAAGTTTTATATTTTTTGGATAAAGAGTCTTTTTTAAAACATAATTTTAAGGCCCTTTCTACAGTATTACACACATGTGTTTTTGATTCCGAAGGACCCATACTACTGAGTTAATATTGCAAGTGCAATTCAGTGTTAAATCTATATTAATTTGAACAAAGCCCAGTTTAATAACATTCAACTACATTAAGTGCACCGTTGGAATAGTCCAAACAGGGATGCAAGTATATATTTGTGCCACACTTTGTTATTACAGTAACCATTCGTACCAGTTATGTTTGTAAAATTATATTTTAGGAAACGTTGACAAATGCTGATTAAATTATATCTCAATAATTTGAACTATTACGTGAAACCTGTTTTTAGTGGCGTTTATTATAACGATATTATGTCTTCATACCTGCAATCATATCTTTAATTAAAGGCAATGAAAAATCTATGATTTAATTTTTTTTTTTAATATATGGTTAGTAAAATATTTTATTCAATTAAAATTATGTTTTAACTATGTCATATAATAATATTATATAACGTAATTGAAAGAAATCAAATGCCATTTTACTTATTTGGATAGGCCATTATAAAACATCGAGTTGAGAAATTCGACTATTGAGATCCATTTTATACTTTTTCTTTAATTAATATAAGAAATTTAACTTGTGTATAATAGCAATGCCATACGAATAGGAAATTTTACCTAGGAATAGAACACGCCAAGGTTGCTTCGCTAGAATTAATAAAGAGCATGCGATAGACTATTGCTCGCCTATTACCATTAACTAAAACTAGTAATGAAGCGTGCTACTGGTAAACTTCCGTTGTAGTAGCTTAGTAGTTTCCGTTTAATTTGTTAATTATTAGTTTTATATACATGCGGGGATACTTTAGTGTTTATTTAATATTTGAGTAATATTCAACTTCACGATTGTAATCGAAAATTAAATCATATTAATTAAGACATTCAGTATTCATTATTTTTAGATAGTGATGAAATGTGTGTAATATTTATTTTAAGAGTACTGGATGGAGCTATTTTCTATTTTTTAACTAAATATCTAAGACAGTTAAAGGCTAAATAAATATTGATAAATATTTAAAATTAATATCATTAAATTCAAAATTGTGTATTGTATTATGAGGCGTAGAGATGTGATGACCCCACCGCCCACTTGACGGCGGATCTGCCTTACTGAGGGTAAGATCCGTAGTACAAGTGCAATTGGTCAATTGCCAATCCGCCTGCTCAGCGTGGCAATAATGAGCATTTTCTTTCCAATGAACACCAAAAAAGGAAAACAGCCCCTAGTTCCCGGTAGTTCCACTATTCCCGACCACGGTAGCGGCCAAGGTAACGGTGGGACAAGGGGTGCGAAGACTCCCCGGGTTACGGATCGCTACCAGCAAAAACTTGAATTGGCTACGTATAGTGGACGAACGTTGAAACTTGGCGAACACCTGGCCGAGCTGGAGGTAGAACTGAGCAAGATCCGTCCGAAGACCAGGAGAGGACACCATAACCTTGCCATCGGGTCACCTTTTCTACTTCCGAGAGGGCGACCATCCGTCACAAGGCGGCGTGGGATTTCTCGTCAATAAATCCGTTGTTGACAACGTTGTCGTAGTTTCAAGCGTGTCGAGTAGGGAAGCGTACATGGTTGTTAAACTCACTAAGAGGTATTCCCTCAAAGTGATACAGGTGTACGCGCCCACGTCGACACGCCCTGACGAAGAAGTGGAGGCCACTCACGAGGATGTGTCCCGGGCCTTACACAACACCCACAAGGCCCACTATAACGTTGTCATGGGGGATTTTAATGCCAAAGTGGGAGAACGACAGGGCATTGAATCGTGTTTAGGACCCCACGGTGTCGGTAGTCGAAATTACAGAGGACAGATGCTGGTAAACTTTCTCGAGAAGGAAGGGCTCTTCTTAATGAGTTCATATTTTAAGAAGAGGCCTCACAGGAAGTGGACGTGGCAGAGTCCTGATACTGTGACAAAGAACGAGATAGACTTCATCATGACGGACCGGAAACACATTTTCAGGGATGTCGCTGCGATCAGTCGGTTCAAAACCGGAACTGATCACCGACTGGTGAGAGGCACCCTGAACTTAGATTTCCAGCAAGAGCGGGTCCGCTTGGTGAGGTCTATTCTCCGACCTAACTTCCGGCAAACCGTCATGGGCTCGAACAAATTCCAACTGGAATTAAAAAACCGATTTAATGCCCTTAACATATCAGAAACCACAATGGCAGTTGACGAGGCCCTCGATACCGTGGTGGACTGCATACGTGATGTGAGTCAAAGGTTTTGTAGGAGTAAGCGTACTGGCGAGAAGTCCAAACTCTCCGATAAGACGCTCAATCTTATGGAGGAACGTCGGCAGCATCAGGATACTACTTCGACCGATGTGAAAATTTTTTCAAAGCTGATTCACAAACTTATACGCCGAGACCTTCGCTGCTCAAATACGCAACGATTAACTAGAGCGATTGAGCAGAATAGAGGGTCGAAGGAAGGTAGTCGGGCACTTAGGCAGTTTAAGGGAGGGAAGGCTCCTGGGAAGGATGGAGTCACGACCAAACTGCTTCGGGCAGGGGGGGACCCTGTTCCAAGTGTGTTTCAAAAGGTATTCGATTCCGTCCTTCAAAGAGGCATTTCCCCCAAGGCATGGCTTGAAAATGAGGTAGTGTTGTTTTTCAAGAAGGGGGATAATACTCTCCTCAAAAATTATCGACCGATCTCGCTTTTAAGTCACATATAAAAGCTGTTCTCGAGAGACGTGACGAATCGCCTCACCAATAAGCTTGATGGATTCCAGCCACCGGTGCAGGCTGGGTTTCGCAGAGGATTTAGCACCATAGACCACATCTTCACCATAAGGCAAGTACAAAAGATATGAGTACAATCAGCCATTTTGCCTTGCCTTTGTGGACTATGAGAAAGCTTTTGACTCTGTAGAAACCTGGGCTGTTCTGGAAGCCCTTCAACGGTGTCAGGTCGATTATCGATACGTCGAGGTGTTGAGAGGTCTCTATAGTGGCGCGTCAATGTCTGTCATGATTTCGGGAGGTCGAAAGAGACCAATCCAAATGCATCGAGGAGTGACACAGGGGGATGTTCTTTCCCCGAAACTGTTCACTAATGCTTTGGAGGATGTCTTCAAGACCCTAGACTGGACTGGATGTGGCATAAGAATAAACGGCCAGTACCTTCCACACCTCCGTTTTGCCGACGATATCGTTATATTGGCCGAGACCTTGGAGGACTTGCAGGAGGTGTAGCACAGTTTAAATGAATCCTCCCGACGCATTCGCCTCAGGATGAAATTGGACAAGACGAAAGTCATGTTCAACGAACACGTTCTCCCGAGGCCAGTCAATGTCGACGGTGCTACTCTCGAAGTTGTCGATGAATATGTCTACCTTGGGCACATATTGCAGTTGGGAAGACACAACTTCGAGAGGGAAGCCGATAGGAGGTTTCAGTTGGGCTGGGCAGCATTTCATTATACTTATACACATATATGTATATGTGTATAAGTTTATTTCATCATTATAATCCAGTGTTAGTCCACTGCAGGACATAGGCCTCCCTTAATGCACCGCCTTCTCGAATGGGGGTTTTTGGACCATATCCTACCAAGCTGGTCTAATGCGGGTTGGACGGTTGACCGATTTTTACATGGTCAACCATCAGTCATCTAATTTTCAGACAATTAGGTGATCAGCCCAAATTGCCCTTACCAACTAAGAAACAACAAACAATTTCAAATTTGTTGAGTCGTCACAAGATTTGAACCCAGGCTATGGAGGCAGCTAGTGTAGTTTATTTACTTT
Organism: Lamproptera curius; assembly: GCA_029286875.1. NCBI lineage: Eukaryota > Metazoa > Arthropoda > Insecta > Lepidoptera > Papilionidae > Lamproptera > Lamproptera curius. The sequence goes on from JAGSMT010000157.1 coordinate 918,329, forward strand.
ATTTCACATGCAATAAATTAGAAACGTATATTATACCGCTTTTAAATAACTTCATATTAAATAGAATTAATATCAATAAAATTTGGTTTCATTCAAATTCAATTCATAAACTGTTTTTTAACATTGCAGTTTTATGCTTACGAACCTTTTACTAAGGAATCACACAACTTTAATAAGGAGTCGACATTTAAGTATTGAAAGTTAAAAAATGTCATTTTGACGATAAGATATGTTATCTAATTCTTGTATCAACATGAAACTAATGTATACATTACATATAACACAGTTTTTAAAGGTTAAGTATGTTTGATATTAGGGATTCCTAATATCTATCATTGTTTATTTCCGGTTACATTAGCTATCTTCCTGTGAAAGTCCCATCAAAAATAGGAATGACCATTCTAGAGATAAGCCAGAACAATGGACAGACGGAAAATAAAAAATTGTCGTATGTATCGGTTAAAAATCTTAGCGTACTCGGTAAACTTAAAAACGGTTATTTTAATGTTACAGAGAGACACTCAGATTTTAAAAATATATGTGATAGAAGCAGTTATTAACCTACTATGAGTTTATGTTATTTGCCAATATATATAAAATAAAACAATTATATTAGACATAATTCATACAAAACTCACGTTGTAGGCGTGGTTTTGTCTACAAATTTGCCATTTTTCTAACAAAACAAATTTGTATCTGATGCAAATTCGTCCATCAAGGAACCATTTTAACGACTTTGGTCGTTATCAAGAATTACGTGGCGATGAAAATCGACATTTGCACAATAGCAGTCCAAAATGAATAGGCAATTTGAACTATGAATAGGAAAGGCCAAGGTTGTTACGCCAAAACTTAGTATGAAGCATGAGATCAACTGCTGCATGCCTATTACCACTAACTCGTAGTACTACTTACTACTTGCGTTATACTATCATATTCAATAGATTCTGTTTCGTTTATTAACTTTAAATATGTATAGCATGCGGTAGTGTTTTTGTATTTATTTACGGACATATATACTTTACTTCTACTTCTACTTAACTGCCTCCGTAGTCTAGTGGTATGGGCGTGTGCTTTAGAAACCGGAGGTCGTGGGTTCGAATCCTGCGGGGACGCAACAAATTTTCATTGTTGTTTCCTAGTTAGTTAGGACAATTTGGGCCGATCACCCAATTGTTTGAAAAGTAAGATGATCCATGCGTCGGATGGGCATGTAAAAGTCGGTCCACACCACCAACCCGCATTGGACCAGCGTAGTGGATACGGTCCAAACCCTAACGGATAGGGTGATGAGGCCTATGTCTAGCATGGACTAACAAAGGCATGATGTGATGTGATGTGATGTGTGATACTCTACTTGATGATAGTAATCAAATATTAGGTCTGTTTAAATAATTTCTTGTGATAGGAGCGATGTTAGTTTGTCGTCAACAATAAACCCTATTATTATTTCTTCAAGGATCACAGGGAGCAATTTTGAACTACTTTTACATGTATTCCCGGACTGCATTTAAATAACAAAATAAAACAAAACCAGGGTTATTATAAATTCATTGTAGCAATATTAAAATTATATCGACTAGAGTACCTATATAATCGGAGAAGGAAATTAAGTTAACTTACATTTCCATAATGGTCGATCGCACGCAATTTTTCTTTGTCATCGTCGTTGGTTCTTTATTATTACAAGATTTTCAAAGCTTAACATGAATTTTCCAATATAACAAAATAAAATGTATGCGGCGCATTATTTCTATAAATTTTTATAAAAAAATAGTTAAGGAAAGTTCTAAATACATTTGATTTTTAAAATCCTCGGGTCTACTATAGGTATAAAATTTAACGTATTTTGTGTAACGCAAAAGAAACTGCTTTTTTTTTGTATATCGATTAAGAGGTAACATTTTAACCTCAATTACATTCAGTGGCCTGAAGAGACACTGGATGTCAAAATGTTCTACAATATTTTGTTAATTTTAAGGCAATTAAAAATCCAAGCGTTCAAAAAATATACTTACACAAAGTTGTTGTTAACATATTAATTTATAACAGACTTTTTATCATTCTCAGTTTTATCAGACTCAGTGCGGCGAGTCGATGACAATAAATCTGTTATGCTCTGAAACATGAACACGGAAACCAGGATAAAAGCTCTTGAAACATTTAACGCATATTGTAAAACTGTTTTTTATAAAGCAAAGGCATCCGTAATAATACACAATTTACATGCAAAAACCTACGAGATAACAACACGTTTTATCATACTGACATATATCATTTTTTTTAACTAAAACGTTTTGAGGTCTTCTTATACAAATGTCCATAAGTCAACCGAATTTTGAAATAAATCAATGAAATTGTTTGGCACATCTTACAATTGGAAAGTCACAATTATAACCACTCACTAGCTAGCGTATAATCTATAATTTAAATAAGAATTACATGTCAGGGCTACGGTATTGTGAACAAAGCGTTGTTCACTAAAATGTGGCTCTTAAAGTATCATCAAGTAATCAAGTAAAATCTTTAATTTACTTCACACTTTACTATTTATCTTAATAAATTGACTGCCTCCGGCGAATGAGTGACACTTGAAAATATTATATTAATTATTTTTTATATATTGTATCGAAATTATTTGTACAACAATAAAATAGCATACAGGTTCTTAATTTTAATATGTAATTATGATATGAAATAACCTTTTTTTACTTAACATCCTAATTCATCTCTTTGACCCTTTAGAGTGATATAAAAATTAAAAGTGTGTACTTCACACGTAACTAAATTGCAACTAGCTTACTTTTTTAAAGTGTAGGCCGTGCATTTTTGACCGACTTCCAAAAAGAAGGTACTCATTTAGGAGCGTGTTTTTTTCGTCTATATGTTACCTTGTTGCTCCGCTCCTAGTAGTCCGATTATGTTCATTCTTTTTTAAATAATAGATATTAGCTGTTATTTGGTTTGTCATCACAGTTTAATAGATATTTAAGAAATTATGAAAATTATGCGATAAAAAAAACACAACCTCGTGCGATTAAATTGCAAGCGCTGGCTCAACCTTAAGATATAAAAATAAACTACGTTCTACATAATTGCACTTCTTAATTTGGCCTACAATAACGTCCGCGAACGCATATATCTATGTTGTTATAATAACAAGAAGTATTTTAATGTAAACATTTTTAAAATAGAGTACAATAGCGTGGTAGTTTCTTGCAGAGGGCTGGTTGTCATTCTATTATATTGCGCCAAATGGGGAAAATAACTGACTAACTAACTGAATAAACTTCAAAAATACTGTTTTACGTCAGTCATATTTTTCGTTAAAATTTCACTTTTTATAAAGAATATTTAGGCGGCATCGAAATGTTAGTAAAAAGGTTTTGGTTAAGTAGCTCTTAAAATCCGAAGAATTCGATAATGTAATAAAATCTCAGTAATTCCTGTCTAGGTGTGTAAGAATCGTTTCAATCTTTCATTCATTGGACATTCTTTCGATTACGACCTACGCGGCCATAAATTATAACGACGTAGTTACAGTCGAACGTTTATTAACCTTATTGAAAACAATAAAGGCCCATAAACAGCTTTAAACTTTGCTAAGAATAACGTATCTTCTAATAACACTTTTATTCATAAAGTAGTTACTTATACTTATAATGCTTTAAAAAAACTATTTTCCATTGTTAATTGTTATTAATGAATATCAAGTAAATTTAAAGTTACTAAATAGAAGAACTTTAATTTAATTAAATGCTTAAACAGTTAGCATTAAAGTGTTTACAAAAATGCATTAAATATATTAAATTAATAGTTGAACTACATTTTAAAATATAGATATAAATAACTTAATATTTTCTTAAATCTACAGTTTATTCCTATGAATAAAAGTACTTAATGCAAATTTCCAACAAATACCACTGTACCTAATGAGTTTGGTCGTTATGAATAATTATTTGGCAATGAAATTAATAATAATTAAATACTGTATAAAATTAGTAAGAATCCTATGTGTGTTTTTATCTTAAAAGAGCCTTAGTAAAAGACGCTGCGATTGACTTTTCATAATAAATTTACACCATAAATTTTAGTAGACTATTAATTATACTCGTTGAGATCAATGCGCTTTACTTGCACGAGCATTGAACATTAGTATGATAATTTCATGACTGTAATCAAATGAAAATATTGTCGGTGCAAAATGTTGGGCGATTGCGTTTATCTGTTTACACTGTTTTTGTACTTATTAAACTGATAAGATGAACGGGAAGACAGGACGTTCACCTGATGGTTAATGATACACCTTACCCATAAGAAACGCAGCCTAAAACTTCTCAAACCCGCTCGTCTCCCGGAGATATAAAATTCTACTTTATTATTTACCCAGTAAATACGCTGGCTGCTCTTTTAATCAGAAGACAATAGTGTTTAAACACAACTGCTTTTCGGCTGAAAAACACTTTAGTGTTAAACGAGAATTACTTAGGATCTATTTCCATAAGAACAAATTTATTTCTGAAAAGCGCAGTAAAATTTTACTTATTATTATAAAGCATCAAGATGCTATATAGTGATTATAAGTTATATTAGAACTTACTGCCAAATGATTATAAGTGTTAAAAACTCGTACTTTTTGTATACAAATTACAATATTTGTCATATTTATTAACCATGTTCCACTATACTTTCAACGTTACCACTCAGCGGTGACTTGATGACAATAAATCAGTTATTCTCTGAAACATGAACACGGAATCGAAGTTAAAAGCACTCAAAGCGGAAGCAACCTTTATGTTGCACATGATTCATATAGAACTTCGTGCAGATGCCTACACCTTGAAAAAGATTTTTAAGTTTTATTTGGAAACTGATATATTTGATCGGTCTGTTCATTCAAATGCGAATTGTGTGAACTTAAGCAATAAAATAGTTCGACAATTTCTCAATTGGAACGTCTGAATTATATCATGTCTTCTACAGTCCAACAGAAGAGTATTTTTTAAAGAAATATGAGGAGTAAAAAGTGTTAAGTAATATGAGTAAGTTAAAGAAATATGAGGAGCAATTTTTTATTAATATCATACTGTATTCGTATAGGTTATTTAAATATTTTAAAATTTGATTTTATAATAAATAAAGTAGATTTATACAAATATTCCTTATATATAATCTCAAAAATGGCAAATATAGTCTTAATCTATATTTGCTATTTTTGAGATACTCTTATTTTAATTTGCTTTAATTAAAACAACTGTAAATGCACATTGTTTGAAATAGTCCGAACACTAAAACTATTTTATACATTAATTTATTTTGCATTCTTTTTAGTGAATGTTTTAATTGTTCATTTTGATAAAATATACTAAATTTCTTTATATAGTTGAGGAAACTTTTTTTATTATCTTTTAATATTTTCTTATTTGTTCATTTAAGTGCTAAAACTATGTTATTGTGAACAAAGCGCAGTTCAACAGCTTTCAAAGCGATCGCATATTTACTGAACACTTTAACATCTACTTCATATAACACAATTCGAGACAAGCTTTGCTTAAGAAGTGACACTTTCGGAAAACATTAAATCAAATGAAACATGAATAATTATGTTTCTGCTAGCCAATGCAAATATGGTATTTCGTATGTATAGATGTGATTAGTTTATTAATGTACATATCAAAAGAATTTTAATATTTAGTAAAATGAAATTCTTTATTTTTATGTATTTTGACTTTTATTATGACAATTCTTTTTTTTTTGGTATGTTGTTAGGAAAATAAAATGATTTGTATTCACATACCATTTTTATTCACTTTTATACATACTTTGCTATACCATTTTCTACGATTTGCTATTATATAAACAAAAATTAGTTTGGTAATAGTTAAATCCGTCTGAACGATAACATGTTCCGCCTCCGAGACACATGTTTATTTATTTTTAATTACGCTGTAATTCTCAACCGGCATGCTTTAGCTGAAAGTTAGCCGATGGCCTGCTACTCGCTTCCAACATGAACTGGTTACTGCAAAAAGATCGGAATCCCACCTGCTTGAAGCATCGAGCAACACCCCCTCTTTCCAAACGTTGCGTCCACTCCAGATTCTTATTAGCTTATTGGACATCTGTTATTATAATTATATAATCGGCCCACTCTGACAGATTAATTGTGTTTTACTAGTTAAAATTATAAAATTCTAATGTAAAATTGTTTCAAAATGTTTCTTTATAAATTTTATAACAAAAAATTTAACAGAACAAACCGAGCTTATTTTAAAATAGCTGCGATTAATAAAAAGGGCATATTTTTAACCCGTGTAACGTTACGGCTAACGAAAATTAGACTTTCGAAGAAACAATGTTACAATTCTTATTGGTAGCATTAATTACTCTGCTAAGAAATTTTACATTTTCCTATAGTAGCAGTGTAAATTAATATTCAATTTTGACCGAGAATCGAACACGCCAAGGTTGCTACGCCATTTTATATGGCAAGCTCACATCATCAGCCTTTGTTAGTCCACTGCTGGACTAGGCCTCCCTAATACACCCGTATCCATTAGGGTTTGGACCGTATCCCACCACGCTGGTCCAATGCGGGTTGGTGGGTGGACCGACTTTTACATGCCCATCCGACGCATGGATCATCTTACTTTTCAGACAATTGGGTGATCGGCCCAAATTGCCCTAACCAACTAGAAACAACAATGAAAATTTGTTGCGTCCCGCAGATTCGAACCACGACCTCCGGTTTCTAAAGCCACGCCCATACCACTAGGCTACGGAGGCAGCAAGCTCACGATAGACTATTGCAGTGCACTTTCCCATTGACTGTATACTCGTAGTAAAGAGTATTACTTGTGAACTTGTGTTACACCAACTAGTTTCATATAAATTGTTATCTTTTAAAAGAGTTTAATTTTAAACGGTAGTAATGTTAGTGATATAATAATGTGTCAAGTATTTTCAATTAACCTTTTTGAGCAAAGCAGCGAAATTGATAAAATGTTAATGTTTAATTCAAATGGTATAATATTTACAATTAAATGAACATTAAAAGGACTTACTATTTTTAGTTAAAATAATATTAATAGTATACTAATTTCTGATTATTCTTAAATATAAGTGTTGATCTAAATATTTTCCTTAATTTCATTTGTTTTAATATTTTTATACCACAAAATAATATTAAAACTGTTATTATAAAAACACTGCTATTGAGGTCAATTATGGATGGACTAGAAGAAGATAATTTGGGAAAATAGCTACGTGAAAGAAAACAGAATATTAAATATTTTGTCAACACTATATAATTGACTGTACTGTACTTTGTTACTATTCCCTTCACCTTTAATGACAAATATTAAAAGATCTTAAATGCGTAATATATTACAAAGCTCTTCCATTAGAATATGTTATTCACATTTTAAAATTAATAATTTTTCATGGATGCTGTACTAACATATTTATCATCTCGCGTTTTGAAAACACTTTTAGCAGTAGCTATTATTCTTTCTGGCTTGGTTGGTTCTCTGAAAGCCTGCACATTGCATCGTTCGTTGTGTTGCTTCGCTTAAATTATACAAGCTGTAGGTGGTCCTTTTATCTAAAGATATATTGTACTTGAATGTACAATTATTTTAACACAGCGTTTGTCAACTTGTTTTAAAGTTGTGATATCGATTGTTTAAAAGTAAAGCCGTCAAGATAACGTCGGCAAAAATAGAGCTATAAAAATTGTCAGTCAATATTTTAAACTATGACTATTTGTTTCTGACTGTGATTAATCATTGAAAATACAGTTTTTTAATAAGTCTGTGGTTTACAGTAAAAGTTTAATTTCATTATCAAGATGAATAGTAATTTGTTATAACATTTGTTAAAATACATTTTTTGAAGACATTCTACTTACGTTTACGTAGGTTATAAAGCAGTTCGTTATAATTTGAGTATAAACTAGGTTACTTATAATATCCATGTATAATTCTATATAGGATAACATTTTACACTACGTAAATGCAAAACTAGTAATTTTTATGTTATGAGACGTTACTTAAGAAACTGTACAAGATCATGAATAGACATACTAATGCGTCAAGAATATTTTTTAAAAAACCTGAACTAGAAAAGTTTCATGTAAACATTTAAAGTCATTCTACAAAATTTGAAGCCTTTATGACTCAGTAAGCTATAACATTTGTATAGAGTTTTGAACCACTGCATTTAAAATTCTTATAATTGTCGTATAACTGTTGATTATGATATCCCAATTGTCTGAAAGATAAATGTGATCCATGCGTGATGGCATGAAACAGTGTCACCCACCAACGCAATTGGACCAGTGATGGTGCGATTACTTGAGTCCAAACCTGATAGAAGGTGTAATTAGAAAGGAGGCTATAAGTCAATCTAGTTGGAACAATACAGGAACAAGTTTATGAGTGATGATTTATATGCGATCTTTGATCAATAAGACTGTCCACTTATTCGCTTCAGTTAAACTTAATGTTAGAATGTGTTTAATAAATTCAATCCTCTAAATTGGCTAATCTTTAAAAATCACGGCTGATGAACAAAAAATCTGATGTAGGACGTCATATGCATTTCTGTGAAAATGAATAACATGAAAATTTATAACTAAAATAGGTCTGCATTTATATATGTTTTATTAGGCAAATCAAATAAATAATGAAATATAAATCAAATAACTATTTTAAGTATTAATATTTTTGTATTCTACATAATGTAAAGTGTGTGAAATACGTTATAATCATACATACTGAATACTAACGCTACAATCTTTAACATAACATATTTACTATGACATCGTAATTTTTTACGTCCTCTTAGCGCGTAAATGTAACGAGTGTTAAAACTCTCTCAAACTCAACTCAACTCAGTCAAACAGACTAAAAAGATGGCAGAGTTGATGAAGATTCAAGGAAATAAACCTTTTATATTTAATTTAAATAATTATACTCGAATATTTTTGACGTTATGAAACAATAAGGAAAATCAAACACACTTAGCAAAGCAAACGGCTGAGACCACTTGTCATTTTGTGTGATGTCTACCGTGATCCTGTGCCTTGCATTATCATTTCAATGTAATGGAAGATTATTATTTTTCACCTTGGGGTTTTAATACTCATTGGAAATGGATTATAAGAAGTTACAGTCTAATGTAAAGGCTTTCATGAAGGTCTTCTATCCATAATTTAAATATAAATCCTGGTTTGTAACTGAAGTGAGAATATAGATAGCTGTGAACATACCATGACCACTAATATAGACCAATAAATAGTGGTTTGTTTGTTTCACAACTTTGTTTTAACGTTTCTTAAAGGTTTTGTCAGAGGCCATGTCAGAGGTTTCACATTTACTGAATACTAATTCATCCTTAGAATGCAGTTTACCTTGATTGTGGAGGTCAGATGCCGGTTTTGGTTTTACACATATGTAACATACCGTTATATTTTTAATAACAAAAATTATTTTATTAATTGACCATTCGTTTTTATTATGTACTATTTAATAGTACATCAGATACTAGTATGACATGCCATACTAGAAAATCGGGATGTTGAAGAAGCGAAAAAGAAAAATGTAAATTTTTTAACTTTTTATTCGCTATATTTAAGTGCCTATGTCAATGAGTTTAAACTACTCTTTTTTAAGTAAAACTAAAAAAAATATACGTAGGCGAGGCTAACCTGAATTGTTTATGTTTCAAAGAAAGACATTTTCAATTTATAAACGTCAGTACTATACTAAAGAGGATTACAACCAGCTAATGCCACTGTCTCAGTTTCAACTACAATTTCTGCATTGCAAAAATGTTGTTCACAATGAAATATTTATTTTTTCGCATCTCGTAAATCCTCTAGAAGCCGGCTGAAGGCATTATTCTTTCAGCTAAATTCCTTGCAATCCAGAACAATGAATTGTTTGTACAAATGCATCGCTTGAGATGTTTGATTGTATTCAGCATGGTTTTATTTTTATTTCATATCAAAATTTGGTTAAAATGAATAAATAAATATTTCTCCTAATAGATACAAATCAAGTTCATAAATGAAGTAACTTTATCAATTGTAATCATATTTATATTCAGTATATTGCAAAAATAGGTTTTCTGCTAACAACGATCCCAATTAGTTAAGTAATCTTCTCTGCGAAAGGAAATACTTTAGTGTTTTTTGGGCAGGGTAAATTAAGACTGGGTAAATAAGAATTAGAAGATAGTATAAAAATGAAATACTTACAAATGGATAAGCAAAGGATCATGGTACATATCTTAAGAGCAAGGCGTATTGCTCTTGCAAGCTATTGGAAAAGCTAAGCCTGTGGTCTTATTTTCATCTACTAGTATTTTCTTAAACTATGCAAATCGGATATCTAATCTTTAATTAAACAAATTTTTAGTATAAACAGCCGGGCATAGGTAAATATTATGACAGTAACAAACCACATTAATTAGTTCATCTTTACAAACTTATCAATAGGTCTGTGGACCCTCTAAAGATATAATCTCAAATATCATTTAAAGTTTCGTGCCGTTCAACGCGTTTTCCGGGTTTCTTATTAAATCACAAATTATATAGAACCAATCTTGGAAGTCATTCTCTGATATATAGAATTAATATACTGTATAATGACTGAATAGACCATTGACTTATATTATGTATTATTTTATTTGAATTAAAATACAATAATGTGTTTGATTGCTAAAATGTTGGTTTCCTTTTTTTAAACTGTTCTTTTATTTCATTTGATGTCGTTATTTAGTACCCGTTTTGATATTTAAGATAGGTTGAAGAACATAGTATTTGTTCTCTTATGCATGCTTTAACTACCATTAAGTAAAATCTTGTAATTTTTATTAGTTTTTGTAGGAATAACATGTCATACTAGTTGTGGTTCCTTGAACAAATAAATAAATAAGAACGAGACAATCTAACGACCTGTTTAAATAATATTATTTTACATTTATCATAATAAAATTAATTTCTGTACCGTGTATAAGTTAATTAATATAATATTTACTTACCTTATGAAATAACATCATAATCAAAAGAATTAAGTTGTTTTAGATTAAGCTTGACATTTGATCAGCAATGTGAGCTATAGCTATGGTATGACCACGCTATTACCAAATAAGTTTTATTTTAACAGAGACTACTTGACGTTTTACTAAGAACTTTGCTACTAAATTACAGCAACCCGTCCCAGCTCCGCACGGGTGTAATACTGATAGCAGTAAAATCTATGGAAAAATAGATTTATTTATCAGCAGTTCTCTACACTATTATGCATGAATTATACATAAAAACGTTTAATAACTGTATTAAAATAAGTTGTGGAGTTTTAATAATTTAGGCATACAAAAGGATATAGGGGCAGGGAAAAGGACTTTGTTTTATGCTATGTAGTGATAACATTGACACAAATGTCATTGAAACACTAATTACAGCTTGGAACTTAGCAGGCCAAAGCTACTAAGAAAAGGTAAGTGAAAAAACGTAAAACCACCTCAAGTCTGTTACGTGAGCTATATCATTAAGTTAATTCATTTAGTCAATGGTGACAGTTCTTCATATGAGCTTTTGCATTTATAGAGGGATGGATGTGACACGTAATTAAAAAAGGCGGTCAAGGTGAACTAGTTATACGTACACTGAAAGTCGAGTTATTTTAATGCTTTCCTACTTTATCATAAATGTAAGCAATGTGTGGATTTGCGAATAAGTTATAATATGCGCTTAAATTAAATGTTATACAAAATTTACTTTACTAAAATATATTGATATTTTAATCCTAAATATATGCAAAAGCTTTGTTGGTGAAAACCGACTTCAGGAAGCTTGCATTCATTTGAATTAGGGTAGTCGTGTGAGGTTTGCGATTTTTACTGCACGCCAATGTTAATATGCTCGGGGATATAATGAAAAAATAAAAATCCTTGAATCCACAGGATTTTATTAAATATGAGAAAACATTCTGAAAATTTTTCAGTATTAATTAGACTCATGTTTTCAGCGAACCCTATCGAAACGTGGATGATATGAATAATTTTTTGTTGTAACTAGATTTTAAAAGCATGCAACAGACCAGAAACAAACATGCGTTTATTAGCAGTTAGAATTTTTAATGCATTTCAAATTGCATTAAATTTAATTTGCCTGTTACGTAAATATGTTAAATGTTCATTGTTTTTCAAATTAAAAACTCGCTAATTACTTGTTGTTTCGTTGAACATAAAAACAAATCGATCAAGTTATAGCCTCCATTTGTAGCTGATATAATAATGAAACTTTAGCCAAAAAAATATGACCGACTTCACACCGTATATAATCATTTTGCTCGATATAAACTGGAGACGACGTGCCGTCTGCAAGATACTCCGCCGTGATCTCTGCCAATGCAATAAATCTCTAATATCTTTTGAAGTGTTCATCAAATTATTATGTATGACACGTTTGATACACATAGAAATAGGATTTTTTTTAACTCATTAACTCTTATGTAAACTTACTCTATATTACCTCAAATATTGTTTGAGTATTTTTGGAGTTTTTAACAATTTTTTCTTTAAATGGCTGTTCTAGGTCATTCTTAAATTATAAATATATTCACTCGCGCATTTTATTATAAACCATTAAAAGAAGTAAAATTATGAAGAACTTAGTTTAAGTTTATCTTTAAAGTTAAAAAAAGTTAATTAAATCTGACTACTGGGATTGAAGCAACGAGGTATCATTTATAAAAAAAACATGCTCTCCGAAATGAGTACCACATTCTTCAGGAAAGTCGGCCAAAAAGTAATATATTCTTACATCACAAGACTTTCCTTAGTTTCATGGTTTCGTTTATTCTTATCATTTAAATAGCTTTTTAAGATGTATCAAATTACAGTCATAATCTAATAGAAAAGATGTCATAACGATCTTGAACTAATCGTTATAATTAGAAATAATTCCTTGTCTTTCAGGTACAAAAAGAATATCTTAGATGTTTGTAATGTATTGATTAAACATTCATAAAAATAAAAGTTCTACGAATGCAGTATTTGATTCCGATCTTTTCCAGACAATCATACAACAGACAGCCTTAATTGAATAAAGAGTTCTTAAATTCTAAACTAATATTCACAAAAAAACTTAAATTAAGTTTAATTGTGCATTAACATAGATTCGAAAGTTGGACTATACTTTAAGCTTGCGTAAACGGTAAATTAAGATTAATAGACTATTTATTGTATTGTCAGCGGTATAAATAAACATGGATTTGTCGTAGCTTCAGAAAATTCGGTAATGTAACATTTTCTTAATATCCAAAATTGTACCTAATAGTAGGCTGGAATTAAGCGTGCCATGACATATAATGTTAGAACACACGCAATACTTCGTTTTTATCGTTGTACTTAAGTATAACATGATTAGCACCGTTGACCAGCCTTCCCCCTTAATGCGTTATTAAGTTTTCTTACAATTTATTTAACCAATCTCGAACATTCTATTCGTTGTGCTTAACCAGGAAGTTGTTTATCACTTATTTTTTTTATAAACACAGATACTAGAAATGTCTTGGAGACGTTGTGTACTTAACTTATATTAAAACTTCGCTTCACTAGAAATATTTGCATAATTTAGTAGATGCAGCTGACTTAAATAGTTATTAATAATTTTTCATATCAATACAGCTCCCGTGCCTTGCATTATCATTTGAATGTAATTAAATATTATTTATTTTCACCTTGAGGTTTATTTAGTCATTTAAAATGGAATAAAGATGTTACAGTTCAATGTAAAGGCTCTCCTGAAGGCCTTCTACCCATAAGTGTAATCTTCTCTGATCTTTGAAAAAGATTTCTTAGTGGTCATAGTTTGTATCAGATAATTAACAATCAATAAATTAATTAATACTATTATTTTAGATACTATTATCAGTAAAACTTCGCTTCACTAGAAATATTTGCATAAATTAATAGATGCTGCTGACCTTAATAGTAATTCTAATGTTATACTGTAATAACAAGTCATTGTTTGCTTATATCATAATATATGGTGTTATCTATGTTTTACAATATACGTTTTCGTTCAGATATAAATTTAGAGTTTAATTATTAAAATCAAAGTTACTTGTTTTTGATTTTTATTGAAGACGCATAGAACATACAAAATCATGATGCGCAACTACCAAGCGTCAAACTTTTTATTATTAAGCCGAATAAGGAATAGGATTGAGGTAATCAAAGTCATCTAAAAAAAATTCAGAAGCAAACGCTTTATTAGTTAACCACGGTCATTTGAAATAATACGCGATGTTTAACCAATAACAACATCTAACTTATTGGCGTCAACCGAATTTGTTTGTTTATTTAAATTCAGTGTTTAAATTGGCGTAACTTAAATCAGGAAAAAGAGATAAACAAAAAAATGTTCTGATTTATGACCTCATATATAAAAAATAATATAACATTTAACTGCCTCCGTAGCCTAGTGGTATTGCCGTGTGCTTTAGAAACCGGAGGTCGTGGGTTCGAATCCTGCGGAGACTCAACAAATTTTCATTGTTTTTTCCTAGTTGGTTAGGGCAATTTGGGCTGATCACCCAACTGTTTGAATAGTAAGATGATCCATGCGTCGGATGGGCATGTAGAAAGTCGGTTCACCCACCAACCCGCTTTGGACCAGCGTGGTGGGAAATGATGCAAACCTAGTGGACTATCACAAGCTGATGGTGATAATGATGATGATGATGAAAACATTACCCTGCTTAGCAAAAGCGTATTTTATGTTTTAATAGACACATTTTTTCCACTAGCAGGTAATCAAATAACCTTGTACATATTATAGAGCAAAAGTCCTTTATATTTTCGGTATGAATATTTCTGTACCTCTAGAAAATGTAAAGTTTTTAAAATGTGTAATAAACATACACGATAAAAAAGCAAAATAATCTTAGTCAAAGTCAAATTACTTTTATTTAATATAGGAGCATTGCACGCTCTAATTGATCGTCAATTAATTTACCACCGCTTCGAAGATAGAAACCTCTGATCTGAGAAGAATTGACGTATGAAACTCAGCAACTTAAACTCTCGATATTATACGAGGGTGGTCTGAAAAGTTTCCGACCTAACAATGATAAAAGATTTTTTCTTACTTTTTTTATTTATTTTTCTACATAGTCTCCTTGTAACTCTACACACTTCTCCCAGCGATTCTCCCATCTCTGTAACTGTCCAAATAGTACTTGGCGTTTTTCTGAAAATAACTGTTACAAAGGTGATTGCCTCCCATTTGTCGAAAATCTTTGTCCTCCGAGCGAGCTTTTAGATGAGGAACAAAATAAGTCGCTTGGGGCCAGATCTTGTGAGTAAGGCAGAATGGTCAAGCAGTTGAAACCGTAACTCGTGGATTTTGCCATGGCAACCGCTGAGGTGTGAGGAGGTGTCAAACAGGATTTTCTTTTCTCGAATGTGGCCATTTTTCTGCAATTGTGCCTTCAGCTCGTCAAGTAATGATGCGTAGTATGGTCCTGTAATAGTTTTTCTTTTTTGAAGATAATCGATAAAGATAACTCTATGACTATCTCAAAAACATTAGCCATCACTTTCCCAGCTGAAAAAACAGTTTTTGCTTTTTTTGGAGCTGGTTCCCCCTTTGCAGTACACTGTTTAGACTGTAGTTTTGTTTCAGGCGTATAATGGTGTATCCAAGTTTCATTTACAGTAAGTATTGGCGGCAAAACTCGGATTTATTGCGCCTAAACTGCGCCAACAGAGCTTTAGAAATGTTCATTCGAACATGTTTTGGTCTAATGTGAGCAAACGCGGCATGAAACGCGTGACAGCTTTCTCATGTCTAAATCTTGATTTAATATAGACTATCACGTTCTTTGGACATTTTCATAACCTCTGCTGTCTCTCTCACTTTAACTCGGCGGTCGTTTAACACCATTTTGTAACTTTAGCAATGTTATGGTCAGAAGTTGCAGGTTTTGGACGTCCCGAACGTTCATCGTCTCCCAAGCTCTTAAGGCCACGTTTAAATTCAGCTGCCCAAAATTTCACTGTGGTAAATGATGGTGCAGAGTCCCCATAAATAGAGTCCATCTCATCTTTGATTTGCGTAGGCGTCTTGCCTTCAAAAACAAAAATTTAATAACAGCTCGATACTCAATTTTTCCATTTTCACAAAACACTCTACTTCTACTCACTAAAATGGCGAAACTTCGGTGAGTAACTTTTCAGACCACCTCGTATGTAGTGGAAAATTATTTCCTTTGGGAAAACTGGATCTTTATCGAATCGACATCACCCAAACTGTCAATTAACGATCGTATTAAATGAGTGACATTTCATATCCATTAACACGACACTTTATTGGTTAGTGTCAAATGTCTTTGAATAATAAAGAGTTGTATAGGTACTGCAGCTATTTGACAAAGCACTATAAATACGAACTAGTACGAAAAACTACGAAGGAAAATCTTTTCTTACTATATTTTATGTTTCCTATGACGGCATATTTTTTATACTATAAAGATCTATCAGTGTACTAAACAAAAATATGTTACATATGATGAATTTAAGAAAATAAACCGTTTTCTCTAAAAATAAATCTCGAATATTGTTTAACGTTATGAAACAACAAGGAAAATCAAACACACTTAGCAAAGCAAACGGCTGAGACCACTTGTCATTTTGTGTGACGTCTATCGTGATTTTATTTGTCATCAATAACGTAATGGCAAATAAAAGATATCTGATTAAGTTAAGGAAAGTCCAGTACATCAATAATTTTTTGAGTTTTATACTTCTGTATTTATTCTTGTAAATAAAAAAGAATGTGTATCTGTCGTTATAAGTGATGCGCAAAAATTGAAATATTGAATAGCACATCAGTCATGAGAAAAAGAAGGACTTAGTAGTAATAATCATTGTCGTTCGATATTTGAAAGTGGCAAATAATTGTAAAAAATGTTTTTAAAAGCAAATTTTGTTTTACAAGATATTATAAGATTTTATTTTTCTAGAAACAAGAAAAAAATTCAATGATTGTATTGATACGTACAGGTTTTTTATAAACAGTTTGCAAAAATTTCTTTGCTTCATTTTACAATTCTACTCTATCATACATATACATTTGTAGAAAATGAGCACTGCGTTTAATTAGTTAACATAACCTGCGTAAAATTTTGTTACAATAATAACACCCAAAGAACATGTACCAGTAAAGTCATTAACGGATCAGTATGATTACGAAAGTGCTATCGATTTTTCATATCAATACAGATCCCGTGCCTTGCATTATCATTTAAATGTAATGAAATGCTATTATTTTTACTTTAGGGCAATATTGGTCATTCAAAATGGGTTCAAGAAGTTACAGCTTAATGTTCAGGCTTTGAATAAGGCCTTTTTTTGATGAACTCACGTTGGTGGAGTTGTCCGCTTCAACCCGGCAAGTTCGAGGAGCTGTGCAACTTTAAATGTTCACAGACTTTACCTCTATTTGGTGGCTTAGCTCCAAGGGACCTCTGAAGGGGACCTTGTCTCGGGCGGCCATTTTGTATATATACCGTAAGCGTACTTGATCGAGGGTCCACGAGGGCCGAGCCTCGGCTCGCTGGTCAGGTCCATACCTATACCTGTTAGCAACACTTATCGAGGGCGCCCCGGTGGGCCAAACCTCGGCTCGATAGGTTGCTTTTAGGACTTATTACTGGGAAGTTAATAACCGCCCTATCTAGATGGCGAAAATCGGCCTTGTACATGCCGATATCTACTGAACGGAGTGAACTATTGCCCTCGACGGCGAGGGCGGTGTGCATTTTGTCTCAGTGCTTTCACACGTGCTTGTATAATGGTCGTCTCATCGTCCGAATCAATAAGAACATGGCACGCTCGCCTGAATTTTTTATGTTTACGTAGTGCAATGCTTGGTACGTAAGCGGCGGCGCTCCGTACCAATTCGTTGGGATGTTGCGAAGCCGTCAAAGTATCTGATTGAAGCTTGTTTAAGATATTCGCGGATGGTGGGCAATTCCAGATCCATGTACAGGTCATGTTTGCGCAGATAATACGGCGCACGTAGCCCTGCGCATGAATCTGCGTAGGATCGTTTTGCATGTGCAAAAACGGAACTGGAATAGGTCATTACGGGACGGATTACTGTTTTATAAAGCAACACCTTATTACGCAGTGATAGCTTGATATTAGGATTTATAAGAGAAAACAGGCGACCGAGGACGAAGGCCGGTTTCTAACCCGCGTTATGTGCGGGCCGAAGGATAGGTTGTGATCTATGATTACCCCGAGGTATTTGGTCTGATTGATCCAAAGAATGGGGCAATCAAGGAGGCGGACATTTGAAGGAAGCCACGGCCTTCGTCTTCGAGAAAACAGGATGGCCGCGCTTTTGGATGGGTTGATTTCAATCCTTCAGTTCCGAAACCAATCCCCTAGGGCCTTGGCCGCGGATTGGAGTCTTTCGGATTTTAGGATATGACATCGACCGGATGCGTAAATGCAGGTATCATCTGCGAATAAGGCGGTGTGTACCAGTTTAAAGGAAGGGATGTCGTTGGTGTATAGGGTGAATAATACAGGGCCCAATACAAAGCCTTGAGGTACGCCGGCTAGTAGCGGATGTGGTTGTGACTTCGATCCCTAAACGTGGTATCTGAACGTTCGCTTCCAGAGAAAGTCTCGTATGATGAGTACGAGACGGTTTGGTACGCCGAGCTTATATAATTTGTATTTAAGCCCGTGAGTAAAAGCGCTGCTGTTATTAGGCCCTGTGTCATTTTGGTTCGGATGTGTTCCGTGATACGATGGATCTGATGGGTGCATGAGTGTTTGGCTCGAAAACCGAATTGCTCTAGAACAGGTAGCCCTATCGAGTTAATAAAGTCGAGTAACTTTGGATCAATCGGTCGACCTCGCTCTCCACCTTTCGGAGGTGAGCGGCGTCGACCGGTTGAATGCTTGGCGTGCATTGAGCCTCGAGGCTGTCGGCTAGGCTTTCGGCTTTTTCCTCATCGAGAAACGCTAGAGGAGCATTGGGATCTTTAGGATTGGTGAGAGGCGGCATTGGAGGAAGTCCGACATTGGAGTCCAGGTGGAGTGAGCTAGTGCAGTCTAGCTAGGACTTTAGCTTACGCCAGTCGAGGATGGTTTTAGTGGTGATGTAGGATGAGTCTGGAGGTCCTAACTTAAGGATGACAGGTCGATGATCTGAAGCTGATGACCTCTATGCCTCTGAGAGTGAGGTTGACATTTTTGAGGAGGGCAATATCAAGCACATCCGGTCTGTGGTTCAGATTGTGTGGAGTGCGTTTGCATCAACGGAGAAACGACACTGAAATTAAGCTTTTCTGACAGACCGTCTAGTGATAAACCTCGCGAGTTGTTACTATGACTATTCCATCGGGTGTGCTTGCTATTAAAGTTGCCGGCCAAAATGACGGCGCCTCCTAATGAAAATAGTTTCTTGAAGTCGGATTTCGCGAAGCTATTGTAATAGGCGCGTGTCCTGTCATGACTAGCCTACAGATCGAGGCTTCTACATGCTTAAGCGTCGACGGTGTGTGGATTGCTACGCAGTGCAGTGACTTTTTATAATAGATGAGAGTGCCGCCGTGTGAAGCGTCGGTTCTGTCATTTCTTATGATGTTATAGTTAGGGATTTAAGAATCGCCTTTACCTGGTTTCAAGAATGTCTCCTGCACTAGTAGAAGGTCTACGTTGCTTTCGCGAAGGAAATTTGAAATCTCGACTATTTTATTATTCGCGAGACCGTTTGCGTTAAAAAAGACTATATTTACTGCGCGTAGCTTTAGATGGCCCGGGCCGTTCATAACATTAATGGGTGTATTATCCATTATGTCCCGTAATAAGGTCGACTAATTGCCTATGCTTGCGAAGTATGGCAAGGCGGGCTCCGAAGTTTCCTATTGCGACATCGAACTCCGGGGTGAGACGATCGAGCTCGGCGATCTTTTCTGCAAGTTGCTCTAAGCTGCTCCCAGCGCTGCCATTGCTATGGCTATCGTACTGGGGTGCGCTACGCGGAGTGCTAGGTGGTGCGCGTGGTGCAGCACTACGCGGAGCGCTCGGCGCGGTTTGCGGCGGTGGCTGATGCCATGCGGGCAGTGGAGCGGTACGCGGAGCGCTGGTTGGTAGTTGCCACGACGGAGCAGGTCGGAGTGGCGGGAAGAATGTGAGGGGGCGCCTGGGTATGGATGGAGGTGGACCTTACGTTTGGGTGCTTTGGGGCACCCTAGGTAATTTGCCGTGTGGCCTGGGTTTTGGCAGTTGACGCATGCCGGCGGCTTAAAGGTGAGCAGGGTGTCCTTATCCTTAGGACGCGGACAGTCGGGGGTGCCGTGGTCGCCGAGACATTTGACACAGCGAGATCTAGCGTGACAGTTACGGGCTGAGGGCCCGTACATTTGGCAGTTGTGACATTGCGAGGGGAGTCCGTTTGAGCGAGGTGCTTCGAAGGTGATGCGAGTGATATCGCATATGTGTCTAAGATCGTAGACATTTTTGCCCTCTTTGGAGCGTTCTAAGATCAGAAGGACCACATTGAAAGGCTTTTTTATTTTTTGGTTATGTAGGTATATCGGTATACCCTGCGCATTGATATGGTCTATGATGTCCTGGGTGGCCATCTCCTTCGGCAATCCTTTGACAACCATCCGAAGGACGCGTTCTTCCGGGAGCGCGTATGAGTGATAGTAGTAGACGTTCTTCTGCAGATACGACGTTACATTTCGGTGTGCTTCCACCGTTTCGAGTTGCAATTTGATCCCTTGAAGGAAATCAATGCTGTAAATTTAAATCTGTGAAAGTGCGACCTTAGTTCGAGCCCTACTCTCCTTGGATCGGATGAGAGTGGCGGGGCTTTTGTCCTGGTGAGACGTTGGTGGTTGCCGTGAGGCGGCTGAAGAGATGGCTGTGAGGCAGCATAGTACTTGGCCGTGAAGCGGTGGTTAGGTTGGCTGTAGGCAGCGCTTGTTACAGGCCGTGAAGCGGCGGAGGTGGTTTGCTCCGGCAGGCGCATTGGTTGTAGGCCGTGAGCGGCGGATGGCGACGGGCTGATGCAGCGCTCGATGATGAAACGCGAAGCGGCTAAGTTTGCCCTGAGGCCGAGGGAGGCGGGCCTTGCGGCTACAAGGTCATCGGCCGATGATTTCGGTGCTTTACGGGCGGGTCAGGTGACGACGAAAACGCCGGGGGGACCTATTTTTGCGCTTTTTGCGAGATTCAACGGGAAGAAACCCTGCGGGCTTGTCCGGTCGATCCGAAGGCTAACTGGCACCTGTTTTAAAGGGCCTTTTATCATCTTTTAATATAAATTTGGGATTAAGAACTAGTGGGGTGAGAATCCAAGGAATAATCTTTGCCAAATTGACAAAGATTAGTGGTCATAGTTTGTTTGTATTACATTATTAACACTAAGTAACTGATTGAATATACTTTTAGTGTAGATACTATTACCACTATAGTACACTGCCATGAAATAATACAAATCCATACTATTATTATATTAGATAATATGAACATTTTATTAATAGATTATAAAATTCAATTATTTCAATCAATATGTAAGCTAATTCATGTTGAAATAACATATCATGCTTATTACGTCCAGGGACAAAAGATTTATCAAAAGCAGCGAGAGTTAAAATCTATTTTCAAAAGATTGAAAGTTTCCAAAATGTTTAAAGTGGACTCGTTCAAATTGCGGTGCGTTAAATATATAGTGTAGGTTAAATTTTCTATGTAAAAGTGTTTAAACTATTGTGTAAACAAAGTTCTTTGCGTATTAAAGAAATATACTTTTCTTTGTAATATTTTAAGTGCTATTGGTAAAATTGTACAAAAGTTTTATGCTTTATTTTGTCGTAAATGTTCAGTGTAAATATATTTCAATATTCTATTAAATAAATATCCAAAAGATGATGTATCAATTTTGTGTTTTTATAATATTATTGTATATGCCGATATAAATCAGAAAGTTATTGTTTTTTTTTTATTCTGTTTACGTAATGACCGTGGCTTACTGGAATTGACCCTTGCATGGGTTGGACACCTTTGTTTTATCGTTGTTTTCTGGTTGGTTACGACAATTTCGACCGATCCCCCAATTTATCATGCTCGATCCATGCATCGGTTTGGCACGAAAAAGGACCGTCCCAGTTGGCATGACTCCTGATCTTGCTTATGACGTTTAGGATGTTCAGAGCTTTCGAATTTACTGATTACTAACTGGTCCTCAGAATGCGATTTACCCTTTCAGTTGCGGAAGTCAGATGCCGGTCGTTCTGCGTAAAACTGTTATTTAGGTAAATCTGGATGGATTAGAAGCCAACTCTATGATAACTTGGGAAAATGGCTAGGTGACAGAAAGAAAGTATCGGCCATTCAAAGTGGTAATGTTTCTTATATTACCAGTAAAGCTGTTTTAAGCATACACTACCACGTTTAGGTTTTGAGAACAATGTAACTAATCTACTACTAATAAGCAACGTATCTCTTAAGTTGGCACACAGATTTTTCGAATCTTACGCCGCATTTATAGCATTAGAAGAACGCTCAGCTCTTACATAATTTAAGGTAATAAAATTAAAAAACTATCTGATAAAATTACTATTACTATTGTAGAACTAAAAGAGCAAAATATAAATTATTAAACCTATTAGTCGCCATATTTAAAAGTTTGTTTAAACGACACTATGTTTCAGGAAAACTTAAACAAAAATACAACTTAAACATTAAGACGTCTATCGTGATTTTATTTGTCATCAATAACGTAATGGGATGATAAAAAAAATATCTAAGTAAGTCAAGGAAAGTCCAATCAACACACCCCATTTTTTTAAGTTAACTTTTTACTTCTGTATTTATTCTTGTAAATGCAAAAGAATGTGTATCTGTCGTTATAAGTAATGCTCTAATACGCGAAAACTAAAATATCGAATAACTCAACAGTCATGAGAAAAATAAACAATTCGTAGTAATAATTACTGTTATTATATATTGTTTATTATAATTATTTCTCAAACTGCCAAATAATTGTTAAATATTGTCTTCAAAAACAATTTTTTATAAGATATCAATTTTTTTTTCATGAAACTAGAAGAAAAATTCCATGATTGCATTGATACAATATATGATTTTTTTATTGAGAGTTTGCAAAAATTTCTTTATTTTATTTAAAATTTTTACATAATCATAAATGTGCATATATATAAAAATGAGCACTGCGTTCAATTATTTAACATAAAATGCGTAAAATTTTGTTCTGATAATGATACCCAAACAACATGCACCAGTAAAGTCATTTTCGGATTAGTATGATTACGAAAGTGCTATCGATTTTTCATATCAATACAGATCCCGTGCCTTGCATTATCATTTCGATGTAATGAAATCCTATTATTTCTACTTTAAGGCAATATCATTTAAATGTAATGAAATATTTCTACTTTAGGGCAATATTGGTCATCCAAAATGGGTTGAAGAAGTTACAGCTTAATGTAAAGGCTTCGAAGAAGGCCTTTTACTCATAATTTAAATTTAAATCTCACAGTGTTTGGGAACTAGTGCGGATATAGACAGCTGTGAACAAACCCTGAACCATTAATATAGACCAAAAATTGTGTTCATAGTTTGTTCGTATAACATTATTAACTAATAAGTGTTAATAATCGATTAAATATACTTTTACATCAAATGCTATTACTACATGAGCGCACTACCATAAAATAATGCAAATTCATACTATTATTAAATTAAATAGTAACCAAAGTTTTATATTAAATAAAAATGTTATTAATCAAACAATATATGAGGCAAGTTTGCTTGTAATAACATATACTTTCTACGTTCAAGGACAAAAGCTTTATCAATAGCAGCAAGAGTTAAAATCAATTTACAAAAGTTTGAAAGTTGACAAAATGTTTAAATTGGACTGGTTCAAGTTGCGGTCGGTTAAATATATAGTGCATGTTAAAGTTTCTATGTATAAGTTTTGAAGTATTGAAACTAGTGTCAACAAAGTTCTTTGCGTATTAAAGAAAAGGTACATGTCGTTATTTAATATTTTAAATGCTATTGGTGAAATTTTGTTAAAGTTTAGTGCTTTATTTGGTCGTAAACATTAAGTGTAAGTGTATTGTAGTATTCTTTGAAATTAATCATTCATCTTTCAAATTAAGTCATGGGTTCGAATCCCACGGGGAAACAACTTTGTTTTAACGTTTTTTAGAGGTTTTGTCAGAGGCTATGTCAGAGGTTTCACATTTACTGATTGCTAATTCATCCTTAGAATGCAGTTTACCCTTTGAGTTGTGGAGATCAGATGCGGGTTTTGCTTTTACACATTTCTAACATACCGGTAATATTTTTAGCTATGAAAATTATTTTAATGATTGACCATTCGTTTTGATTATGTAGTATTTAATAGTACATCAAATACAAGTATAACATAGCATACTGGAAAATATGGATGTTGAAAAAGTGAAAGAGCAAAATGTAAATTATTAAACTTATTATTCGCTATATTTAAGTGCCTAAATAAATTAGTTTAAATTACTCTTTGTTAAGTAAAACTTAGACATAAATACGTAGGGAGGCTAACCTGAGGTATTTATGTTTCAAAGAAAGACATTTTCAATTTATAAACGTCAGTACTATACTAAAGAGGATTACAACCAGCTAATGCCACTGTCTCTGTTTCAACTATAATTTCTGCATTGCAAAAATGTTGTTCACAATGAAATATTTATTTTTTCGCATCTCGTAACTCCTCTAGAAGCCGGCTGAAGGCATTATTCTTCCAGCTAAATTCATTGCAAAGTCAAAGTCAAAGTCAAATATATTTATTCAATATGGAAGCATTACACTTTCTTATTGATTGTCAAAATAATCTACCACCGGTTGGAAATGGAGGCCTCTGACCTGAGAAGAACCGGCGTAAAACTCAGCGGACTTTTCTTTTCCTTTTCTTCTTCCTTATTTCCTTTCCTTATTCCTAGTATTTATTTATTTGCAATGCAATCCAGAACAATGAATTATTTGTACAAATGCATTGCTTGAGATGTATGATTGTATACAGCATGGTTTTTATTATCAAGTTAAATAATAGGCTAAATTTATCATTTGTAATCATATTTATATTCAGTACATTGCAAAAAAAGATTTCCTGCTAACAACGGTCCCAATTAGCTAAGTTATCTTTTCTGCTGAAAAGCAAATATTTTAGTGTCTTTTTGGAAGGGTAAATTAAGACTGCGTAAATAAGAATTATAAGATAGTACAAAAATGAAATACTTACAAATGGATAAGCAAAGGATCACGGTACAAATCTTAAGAGCAAGGCGTATTGCTATTGGAAAAGCTAAGCTTGTAGTCTAATTTTCATCTACTACTATTTTCTTAAACTATGCAAATCAACTACTATCCCATTTTAAATTAAACAAATTTTCAGTATAAACAACCGAGCACAGGTTAAAGTTATAACAGTAACAAACCACATGATTTAGATCATCTTTACAAACTTAATAATAGATCTATGGACCCTCCAGAGTTATAATATCAAATATAAATTAAAGTTGTGTGTCGTTCAACGCGTTTTCCTGGTTTCTTATTAAATCACAAATTAGATTGAACCAATCATTGCATCATTCATGGCTGTCATTCTCTGATATGTAGAATTAGTATACTATATAATGATATCTAAAAAGATTAGACCATTGACTTATATTATGTATTATTTAATTCCAATAAAAATACAACAATGTTGTTTGATTACTAAAATGCTGGTATTTTTTTTAATTTTTCTTTTGTTTTATTTAATTATTTATTTAGTACCCGTTTTGATATTTAAGATTGGTTGAAGTACATTATATTTGTCTTTTAATACATGCTATAAGTACCTTTAAGAAGAATCATGTAATTTTTATTAGTTGTTTTTTTACTCTACACTATTATGAATGAATTATATAAATAAACATTCCTCTTTAATAACTTTATCTATTAAACTGCATTAAAATCCATTGTTTAGTTTTAAAGATTTAAGCATATAGAGAGATATAGTGGCAGAGAAAGCGACTTTGTTTTATACTATGTAGTAATATTTCACACCTAAAATTATTGGATAGACAATGTTTCCCTGATTTTAATTTTTGTAATGTTAGCCCTATAGATATAGTGAAGGCGTTTAATAAAATAAATAAAAAGAAACAGAAGACTTGTGGGGTTTATCTACATGGGCAATAAATTTAATAATTCAAGATATATCCCCCATATTGGCCATAATATATAATGCATCTATAAGTACCTGTAGATTCCCACAGTTAATGAAATTCAGTAAAATAGTACCAGTCTTTAAATCAGGTTGTACAGTTAATATTCAAAATTATAGACCAATTCTATACTGCCAGCACTTAGTAAAATTTTTGAAAAAATTATGTTAGAACAACTTTTAGTACACTTTTATAAACATGATATTTTAAGTGATCACCAATTTGGCTTTACCTGAGGTAGGTCAACAGTAAATGCTGGTATAAAGTTGGATCTCTCATGTTCTACGGCATGGGAGGATCGCTGCGATTCTATTGGAATCTTCTGTGATCTTTCCAAGGCACTTGACTGTGGACCATGACATATTAATCAATAAGCTAAAGTATTACGGTGTACGCGGCTTGAGTCTTGATTTTCTATCTTCTTACCTACGCAATAGAAAACAATATGTAAACATAAATGACACTCTGTCATCTGACTCCCTTGTGCGGATGGGTGTTCCCCAAGGATCAATTTTGGGACCTTTTCTGTTCCTGGTCTATAAATGACTTGCCTCTGGTAGTGGAGAGGCTGTCCAAGTTGTCCTTTTGCAGATGACACCTCCTCTACTGCTAAGGGTAAAAAAAAGGACCATAACGTTGAGATAGCAAATAGGGCAATTGATATTGTGTCAAACTGGTTTGCGTCCAATAACTTTAGTACTTAACGCGAACAAACAAATGTTCGTTTTACCTTTTGGTTGCCGATTTTCAAAAATAAAAGGACAATGAGGTCATTCCAGTGTCTCTACATTTCTTGGATTTTCTATTGATTCCAAGATGCGGGGGCTATAAAAACTCTCTAAGAAGTGTTCAGCAATCTTTGCCATACCAAGTTGGCAGCTAACTGACGAGGCAACTAAAACTATTTATAACGCGACTTTCACAGCCTTATGTCCATGGAATTATTAGGGGATCTCGCCGGTTTAACACAATATTTATACTAAAAAACAGGCTGTTGGGAACACAATCTGGGTTCACGGGAATCTTACGTAATGTTTTTAATAAAACTGAAATTTTAACTTTACCCCGCTATACATTTTGAAAAATTATTAGCCCGGGTCAAAAACATATGTTTGCTAAAAAGATATTAGGCCGCGAGGGGCGAATTGACCCTAACTACCCGTTAACCCACCCAACCAAAAAGATCTTTCTGATAAAGTATAAGAATTATAAAAATTAAATGCCAGCCAAACGCAAATGAATGATTGAGCTTTGTAAAGTTGTCAAAACAACGATTATAGAAAAACAATATTCTGTAATAAATTATTTGAGGACCAAGATGTGGAAATAGTTTAATTCCCTTGAAATCGCCGGTAACTTAAAAAAAATTTTAGTCAAATTTTTAAATACAATATTTAAAAAGAAAAGGCCAGAGTTTCTTGCCGGTTCTTCTTGGACGGGTCTGGTTTGTGAACCGGTAAATGGATAATTTTGACGTTCAAAGTGCCCAAAGAGCCTAAATTGAATAAATGATTTTGACTTTGACTTTTGAATAACATTGAAAAATGTCATGAAACACTAACTTGTTTGAGACCAAGGCTACTAATAAAGGTAAGTGAAAAACGTAAAACCACCCCAAGTCTGTTGGTGAGCTATATCATTAAGTTATTTCTTTTAGTCAATGGTGACAGTCCTTCATATGAGCTTTTGCATTTACAGAGGGATGGATGTGACACGTAATTAAAAAAGGCGGTCAGGGTTAACTAGTTATATGAACATTGGAAGTTGAGTTATTTTAATGCTTTCCTACTTTATCATAAATGTACGCAACGTATGGATTTGCGAATAAGTTACACTACGCGCTTAAATTAAATGTAATACAAATTTAGGAAAATATATTGATATTTGAATCCTATATGTGCAAAAGAGTTGTTAGTGAAAACCGGCTTCCGGAAGCTTGCATTCATTTGAATTATGGTAGTCGTGTGAGGTTTGCAAGTTTTTATTGCAGACCAATGTTAATACGCTCGAGGATAGAATGAAAAAATAAAAATCTTTCAATCCACGGGATTGTATTAAATATGAGAAAAAATTCTGAAAATGTTTCAGTAATAATTATACTCATGCTTTCAGCGAACCTTACCAAAACGTGGATGATATGAATAAATTTTTGTTGCAACTAGATTTGGAAGGCAAGCAAAAACAACGACCAAAAACAAAAATACGTTAGTAGCTAGAGCTTTTAATACATTTCAAATTGCCTTTAATTAAAATTTTGCCTATTTCAGAAATAAGGCGTATGTTTATTAATGTTTATTGTTTGTCGTAAAAAAAACTCGCTTATTGCTTGTTGCTTCTTTGAAATTGAAAATAAATTGATCAAAGTAGTGAAAAGTAAATATTCTTTACCCACAAAAGTTTCCTCAATTTTATAGTTCGTTTAATTGTTTAATTTTTTTAAATTTTTATTGTTTACTCTTTATTATTATTGTCTGCTATCCTAACTTATTACAATGTATCGCTTTATTTTTCAACACATAGTTTTATTTCATTATTTTTAATTGTATTATTTCCTCTTTTTATAGTCAACATAATATTGTAAATTAAAAAAAAAAAACTATTTTACGTAAACCCCATCTCCTGCGCCCTGAGAAAATGGGGATTTGTAAGAAGGAGTGGGAACCAATAGTATAGACCTATGTACCTTTATCTTAGTCGTATTGACTTCATAATTAATAAACAAATAAACGATTGAAAGAATGAATGAATAAGTGCGTGAGTGAATAAATAAACAAATAAATACATTCATTGTTATAATTTTAAGATCCGTTAAATTTAAGTCATAATCTAACAGTTAGAATATCATAACGATATTGAATTCATAGTTATGAATAGAAATGACTCCTTCTCTTGCCATTGACGTTCAAAAAGATATTGATTTGTTGCAAAATTTTCAAGACATTTATTTCAGGTATAAAAAGTGTTAAGGGTGCAATTGCAGGATTTTGCACTATTTATAACTTAAACCACATGCACAAATTTTATTAGGACTGTGCTTTTTTAACTGCAATGGCATATCTTAGATGTTTGTCATGTATTGATTTAATAGTTATATAAATAAAAATACTACAACTGTAGTATTTGATGCCGGTCTTTTTCAGACAATCATAAAGCAGAAAACCTTAATTTAATTAAGAATTCTTAAATTTGAAATTTAAATTTAAAAAAAGATTTTAAATTTAATTTTGCATTTAGATTGATTCGGAAATTGATTAACGTAAAATTTTCGTAAATTCTAAATTAAGATTAATAGGCTATGTATTGCATTCTTAGCGGTATAAATAAACATGGATTTAGTTGTAGCTCCAAAAAAGTTATTAGCATAACATTTTTTAAATATACAAAACTGTTCCCAAAAGTAGGCTAGAATTAAGTGTGCCTTTTGAAATATAACGTTAAAATAAACGCAAAACTTCGTTGTTACCGTTACACTTAAGAGTAACATGATTAGCACCGTTGACCTGACTTTCCCCTTAATATGTTATTAAGTTTACTCATAATTTATTTAACCAGCGTCAAACATTCTATTTGTTTGCTTAACCAGGAAGTTGTTTATAGCTAAAATATTTTATAATATACAGATACTACAAATGTTTCCGCTTGTATTAAAACTTCGGTTCTACAGAAATATTTACGTAAGTTAGTAGATGCTACTAATTTAAGGAGTAATTCTAATATTATACTATAATTATAAGTCATTGCTTACTTATATCATAATATACGAAGTTTGTTGTTTTCCCATGCGTTAAAGGTTTCCCTTCTGATTTAATTTTAGAGTTTTATTATTAAAGGTAGATTTTATACGTAAAGATTGTAAAATATGTAAGTTATTAAATATGATAGCTATTATTCAGTAACTCTTGAATATTGTTCAGTTAATCATTTATAATTTTCAAATAATAATTATAAAACTGTAATGTGAATGCCTGGTAAACGCAGCCTAAGCAAAACACTACTACAAGTATCGTCGGGCATTAACAAATTATTAATTAATAAAAATCGGTATTTACATTTATAAACGATAAATAAATGTTCGTATTCAAAAATACTAACACACACAACTAATTAGTGTCTCAAAATTATTATAAATGAAAATAGCTAAACAAGAAACGCCATCCTTAACTGTATTGTTATTTTAAGCCACATAAGACCATAAATGTAATAACTTTGAGTTACCTTACGAATCTTAGGGGACTGAGAAGTGTATTAACCATTGTCAGAAAGTGAAAGGGGTTTTAACTTGTCGGTATTAATATGTTTTTAGTAATAACGAGTAATATATCGATTTTTATGTTTTCGAATAGGTCGACCCAAAGACTACTTCATCTGAAGCTATAAGACGAAATATGACTAAAATCTTATTTTATGCTCGGTATAATCTGTATCTATTAACTCGTGTATTAAAAGGCTGGATTAAAACTATAAAAGTACTAGAATATATATAATATAATAAATAAAAATAATAAAACAATTACCACTAAAAATTTATACTCCAAATTTTTTAGGTACACTTTATATGTTTTGCAGAATAAGTTGATAATAATGTATTATTACTCTACTTAGCCTTGACTCACAAATTGTGTTTGATAATAACTGGGTGTGTTTTAAGAGTAAATAAGGTTTGGTTGCATTAATAATATTTATATTGCAGACAAAATACAGTAAATATTCTTAAATTGCTCTTTAACCTTAGCCTTCAATAACTATAGGGTAAAGCATTTTATAATTTGAAAGTAACTTTTTAACCTTAAAATTCTGCAGCATTATAAATTAGTAATACTTTTAATATGTAGCTTTGCTAACGTATATTAATTACAATGGCATTTCATTACCATTGAATTATTCCCATACTGTATCTATTTCATATCGACGTTACTATTAGTCACCTTGTTTCCGTAGTAAAAGCTTAGCTTAGTGTGGGACTAAATGATGTATGTTTTTCGTCGGGAAAAATTATATTATTAAAGGAAATATAAGTCTGAACTTGCTTTTTCTTGTTTAACGTAGACCTTTCCGCGAGGGTATTGTATAACATTTGCTTGCGATAAAAATTGCGGACCAAGCGAGACACTTCTAACATAAAATAAATTTAAGCTCCCATCCCTTCATTTAGCGGCAACGTTTTTTCTTCAACTGTAATTTTGGTAAACATTTAAGACTTTATTATTTATCAATGACTATTAAAATGACTTCCTTTAATATCTTCTGAAATATTCGTTTAAACTTATACTACATGCTGTAAAGGGCCATCAAACATCCAGGTCAGCTTGTATCAGTCCACATTAAACATAGTCCTTTCCTAATTGTCGCCACTGCTTCCGATATTTTATATAATTTCCATCTTACCGCAAGGCGTCCCATACTACATTTGCAAAAAGGGTCGTATTGATCTATATTAAATGTATAATGTATTTGAGGTACTTAATAACATTGCTTAAAATCACTTCGTAAGTTTAACATTTCTTCTCGTAGAATGTAAAGTATAACACTGAGGTTATCCTTAAATAAAAAAAAAAGACGTAGAACATATAATATCTATTAAACATGTTGTGTTAAACGGACATAGAGATGGACAGACAACTACTAAAGACAATATTAAGTAATGAAGTAAAAATTAAAAGAATAGCCTATGTTTTATAGAACTACGGTAAATTATAGTTTAGTAAGCAGCCACAGAATGTGTTTTAATACGCATGTATTATTTTTCTTTCATTGCATTTTTTAATATTGACAACATTAGTCTTGAGTTAGTATTTTTAATAAATACTGATACTAATTTAAATCAAGTATTTTTTTATTTATTAAACAATTTAAATTTTATCTTTGTATGTAACAAATAAAATAATAACTACCTCCGATTTTTTTTTATCTTCACTATTTATTTTATTACTTTATATGTAGGATTATACATATCGTTTGTATTAAATGTATTTTTGTAAGTTGAATGACAAGTTATTATTAAATTAAGGCGAATCGAGTTTCTGTCTTTCTCAATTTTTTTATCCAAGGTTATGAATCGATTTTTGTTGAAAAAATTTACCATAAACTTTTTTCCAAAGAAGGCTTGTACACTTTAGAGAATTTGTAACATACTACGATGTGCTTGAAATTCTCTGAAGTGCAACTTACGTTTGGTATAAAGAGTTTTCCATACTGGAATAACTGTTTTAATTAATTTACGGATTTTTCGCGTTACTTAAATATATTTATTCCTGACGTTTCGGATTCTTTCCAGGATCCATGATCACGGGCAGACTAAGTTGGTATATGTCTGTACCTCTATGTTTTCGAATAACCGTCAGAAAAAAATGACATATCTTTTTAATGTTTTCTTAATTTTAATTTTAATGTTGGTTTGACAAAAAGTTGAATTTGATATGTATAAAAGTTGGATTTGATATGAATAATAATCGCATAAATAAAAGAAATAATTGTGACTTTTTTAAATTAAATCTACGTAACATTCATTTTAACGTTGAACAGAGCAGGCCAAGGTTAATATTAAAGTGTAAATATGTGAAGAGCGAGGCCTATTGAGTGGGTTAAATCATTAAGTTAATACACTTATTTACAACGTGTAATAAAAACTAAATACTAATAAAGTTTTATTTAAGGTTTTGAAGAAATTATCAGCTATAAAATAAACACATCATGTATATAAAACCAGCGTACTATATTTTTTTCTTACTGCTTCTGCGTTATTTTAAATTATTTGTTAAAATATTTAATAAAAACACATGACTGACTTTAAAATCTAGCAGTGGTGTCTAGTTTGACGTGACTAACAACGTACACGTAGATTTTGCACGAAAACGTCCTTCGATTGCCTTTGTCACTGTTTCAATATCTGTATATATATCAATATTATATATATTAATCACCATCTTCATCATCATCATCAGCCTTTGATAGTCCTCTGTTGGACATAGGCCTCCAATACACCCTATCCATTAGGGGTTTTGACCGATATACCACCACGCTGGTCCAAAGCGGGTTGGTGGGTGGACAGCCTTTTTACATGCCCATCCGACGACGGCATATATATTAATGATATATATCAATTAAGCTGTTTGTTAAATCAAAATGCCGTCTAACACACGTTTTATTAACTGAAATTGAACTATTCTTCTAGCGCATTAATTTACATAAGAATAAAGAATGCATTGCCCTAATCTGGATTTTAAAACCATGAAATGGTTATTGTGCGTTACTCTTAATATAAAAATGCGATTGCTCTCTTTGCTGCATACGATTTAAAGACACGCCATTATGTACAACATTATTTTAGTCTAAGTCTTAAGTTTCAGCCGGCGTTTGGCAATTTGTGTTTTTTGATAACGTATTATTTCCTAAGTATTTAGCAAACTTCTTATCACAAAGTAATTAAAAAAATATACTGCGTGGTAGCTACTATATTCTTCTTCAGAGAGGTTGGTCAGAAAACAGAAAGCCAGAAGTTTCATTTTTTAGACATAAAAGTAAATGAAAAAATATGCTTGATTATGCCACCCGCAAAGGTATTTACGCAGAATTACGTATAAAGAGCGTTGTGCACAAAGACCGGCCAGAATTAAGTGTGTTTTTTGACATATAATGTTAGAAGGCACGCAATTCGCCGTTTTTATCGTTTTACTTTTGTGTAACATGATTAACAACCGTTGACCTGGCTGCCCTCTTTGTAAATAATTAAATTCACTCCTATGTTATTTTGTTGGTGAGATATTCCTTTTCTTGTGTAATTTTAAAAATTAGGCTATACATTCATAAAGTTTTATTATTATATTGCAATACTAAAGCATACATTCCCATTTCGTTTAATCAGTTTTTAATAAAATTTTCTAAAATGAAGTACTCAATTGTTAACATTTGTGTTTTTTCAATCAAGTTAATTAGAATAAAAAACACATTTTTGAATTAAAATGTTTTGTCTTTCTTCGAAAAAATAATAATCATCATGTATTTCTATTGTGAATTAAATTAAAAATAATAAGTGCTTAAATAAGTATTTCTAAATTCCTCTATTGTTCGTATTGACTTGATCTAAAAAGTATCAATACCATTTGTCTATATAAATAGAATATAATACTTCATAGTAATATAGTTTAACCCGCAGCTACTGATAAAAAGTAAACAAAGACAAATAACACGAGGTCGTTTTAAACGCCTTACTGTATAAGTCCTTGTATTGGTAAACGAATGAATGAATAATAAAAAGGTTCATTATATGTTTGTAGGAGTAGGAATGTGTTGACCGTACCGCCCTCTTGACGGCCGATCTGCCTTACAGTAGGAGTAATACAGATCAGAAATTATGAGCAACTCTTCTTGATGGATCCCACCTTGGCGTACATTAAAAAAGGCCTATTTCCAGAAATAGACTGCTAAAGGCTGTTTTTGATAATGATGATAGGTTTGTATAATGTGTATATGAAATTATCTGAAAGGATTTTTATATTAATGAATTTTTAAAAAAATATCAGACATTAATTACAACAGCTATAGTGCCTTCTGTAACTTTGCATTTGAAGTTAATCACAAGATATTATAAAATGTCTACCAATCAAGTTTTTTTAATAATCCATTTCCATAATAGGCACATACTGCAAAAGTCACCCGCCGCAGATGCTGAGAAAAGGATTACCTATACCCGTAAATAAAATTTAGTGTGAGTAATACTAATAATATGTTCGTATATACGATGTATATTTAAGGTACGATATTTAATATATTTAAGATTTACGGTATGTATATATAAGACGTTTTTGATAACAGAAAAATATTTATTATTAAAAATGTATTATTTAAATGGAAAAAAGTTTTGGTTATTTAATGGTCGGAACATTGCGATTTGGATTTTTAGGCTTCTATCCTATAAATATACCTTATCGTGAAAGTAAAATTGAATTCTGGTGATAATAACACACTACGCGTCTTAAGTATGTTATATATTACCATTATGGATGCGGTCCAAAAACGTGCGTGAAGACGTGCATTAGGGGAGGACTATGTCCAGCAGTAGACTATAAGGCTTAAGATGATGATGGTAATGGATATCATAATGCGCCAAATTTGTTATTTATAGCTCTTAAATTAGTAAAAGAGGAAAGGTAAACATTTTTTTAACCAAAATACATTTTTTTACAGTAAAGCGCAATGTATTATTGGTAAAATTATTTACATAACATTACATCTGGTTTTCCACGTCTTTTGGAAAAAAAATCTAACGAATGAAAAAAAAAAATGTTTTTATAGCGTAGGTAGACATTAGTTTAGTTTAGGTTAGTTTTAGTTTACAAAAAAATTTAATCAAAGTAAAATTTATTTTTCCTTTTATATTATAGATTTTAAGTCATGTAGTTTTTTACGTTTTTATTGGAACATCATCATCATTATCATAGGCCTGTGATAGTCCACTACTGGACATAGGCCTCCCCTAAAATACCACTATCCATTAGAGGGTTTTCGACCGTATCCAACCAAGCTGGTCCTATGCGGGTTGGTGGGTGGACCGACTTTTTAAATGCCCACCCGACGCATGGAACATTTTTAGACAATTGGGTGATCGGCCCAAATTGCCCTAAACAACTAGGAAATAACAATTAAAATTTGTTAAGTTCCAGGATTCGAACTCATGACCTCCGGTTTCTAAAGCACACGCCCATACCATTAGGCTACGGAGGTAGTATTGGAAAACTTTACGGAAAAGTGCCAAGATTAATGCCTTTTTTGTCAAGTCCATTGCTAAAAAGGTGGTAAGTGTTTACTTAAAAATAAGTACACGGAACATCATGATAATAATTGCAGCCAAGTAATAAATAAAAGATTAAATCACTGTAATATATCTAAATTTAGCGCTTGAATGTGGAATACATATTTTTAATCACTCGTAGGAAAAAAAGTTTCCAGCATTAAAAAAATATAATTCCTAAATCTACCTAATATAAAATATACGATTTGCGTAATATTTGTAAACTTAAGAACTGGAGTTACGCAGATTAAATTCCCATTGATATTTCGTTACCGTTGATGTTATTAAAAAATTGTAATGTAAAACAAGATAAATAAAAAAAAAAAATAATATACATAATTCAAAAGCCTCGGCCATTGGACATCACTGTACCCTTTGTTATAAATTTGTTTGATATTAAGCTTTGCGCATATTTGGACATTTTGCTCATGATAATGTTTTAATAAAAGGCGTTAAAAATTCCGGCATTTGAACCGTTATTTTTTTTGGCCATTATATATAAAGTCTAAGCAAGGTAATTTAATTACTTGCTTATGAATAACTTTTCCACCAGTCAAAAAAAATATATAAATAGAAGCTAATATTATAGTAATTCATTAAAAATGGTAACATTTTAATTAAATGTAATATTCTAACCATTTTTATATTTTTATTTAAATAATCTTTAATTATGTTTGACCGTTAAGCTCTTATCGACTTGGAATCTGCCTTATAAGTTTAGCTCTGTCCAGAGAAGAACCAAAATCTCTGTGGCCTCATTATTATCTTTTTTTTTCATCATCAGCCTGTGATAGTCCAATGCTGGACATAGGCCTCCCCTAATACACCCCTATACATTACGGGGATTTTTTCATCTTTTTTTAATAATTTTGGATCATACTTTTTTACAAAATCATAACAGATGCCAAGCACTAGTCAATAACTTAGCCAAATTATCTCAATGTAACGGTTTACTGAGTGGTAGGCGTTTTTCAACTATGTTTCAAATGACGCCGCGCCTGATTTCTTAATATTTATTTGGTAAATTGATTGATAAATAACTTTTTGAAAATATAAAGCACGAGTAAGAAAGCTTTTTTTATAGAATAAAAAAGTAAAATTATTTAATTATTTCTATTGCTTGCGCGAATATTAATTATTATCGTGTTCTTTACATAAGATTTGATCGACCACAAATCTCGCTAAAGAACACCGATTCCTCCAAGGATGATCCGTGAGGCTATTGAGATTAAAAACATCCAAATTTCAATAGAGAAGATGGTTGGGTTCTACCACCTGCTTGGGATCCCATAATTAATAAATTAAAATTTAAACCCAAGCATAATACCACTGCTGGCTGTAAAGATAAAATCAGTTCGTTTTGCATAGATCGGAGTACAGATTAAATATAATTAATGAAAATTAAGATCTGGAAACCCCGCTTCATCACTGGCAACAAGACGCATGACACCTCAGTCTACCCGTGACCGCAGGCCGCTGGAAAGTGTTCGAAACGTCGGGAATTAAAAAAAATGTAAAATAAACGCGATAAAATCCGTAAAGTCATTTTATTTAATAATGTAAAATTATTTACATAGTTCACTCTTGTAATAAACATTAATATTTAAAAGAAAGTTATTTTAATATAAACTATTGCATGAATAACTTATGTTTTTTTTTTTATTTTTACATTATTCGCTTGGTAATGCTTGTTTGCACCCTGATGATGATGATACGATGATATTTTACTATGAGGCTTACGATTTACTTCCCACTCAAAACCTTTCTGTGTATGGTAAATAATTAAATTAACGTACGCAGAGAAGTGCTTAAAAAGATGATCGTTAGAAGCTTATTTTTGCAACCCTTTTTATACACACGGCTTTCATTTAAGGACAAGCGAAGCTTCGCGAGTAATATATTTAACAAAACATATTGCATTTATATTGATATCCACCAAAATATCCATTTATAGTAAAATTAAGTTAGTTTTTAGTATAGAAAATTATATGCTTTCTTGAAGTAAAAGAATATTTCAAATTGATTAAGTAGTAACGTAGCTTATTCTAAACTTACAAGCATATATTTTCTTTTTATAATATTTGTATATGCAAATAATCTTATTTCATTTAGGAAAACTGACACATGTCTTCGTAAATTTTTGTCAAAAACAACATTAAAGACTAAGCCCATATGCTCTTTGTACTGATCTGTAAAACCTATGAGAACAGTTTTCGAAGTGGCTACCTAAAAACTTTTGAATTAATATTGTCAGTAAATTACTTACGTCATTATCATTATTATATCACGTATCTTACTGAATAATAAGAAAAAATATTAACGAGAGGTTAATATTTTTTCTTATGTGGTAAACTTTGTTAAGCAAAATAGGACAATCGCCTGATTGGTCCAAATGTACATATTTAGTTAATTATTTATTGCATAAAAAAATTACTATATATATTTTTTTATTTACCTATGCCAATGCAATGCGAGTGCAAATAGGAAATATTACAAGGTGGACGTCCTCGTAGAACAAATTTATCTACGTTCTAGTTACTAGAAGTTGTTAATAATAAAAGGATCCATTTTAACGTACGTTTTACGAAACTGTAATGATTGCTCACGGAACCAATTAGTGCATTATAGATTTTTCATTTTTTACATTATAGAAGTTCAAAGCAAATTTATTACTGAAAATTTTAACATTAGTATAATAATATTCTAAAAGATTTAATGAAGATGTAGACGCAGGTTAAGTTTCGGAGGTTGATGGTTCCTCAATAAGCACTACACTAGCCTACGTTTCATACGACGAAAAGTTAAGTTAATAATAAATGAGATAGCAATTGTAGCCATTGAATGTAATTTTCATTTAATTTTTTTCCGTACATTGTTAGGCATTTTGTGAAAAATTACTCGTATAGCATCAGCGAAAGATCTTTTTTTATTTCCTCAATTGCGAATGCTAATAAATAGATATAAGAAAAGTTTGTGATGTTATATTGCAAAATGTATGCTATATAGTAAAAAAGTTAACTAAATTTCGGTTAAAAATAACTACACGACTCTCAAATTTGAGGTGAACCGGAAAAGTATATAAGGCTGGGTCGGTATTCGGGGGAGAAGACGGTAATCAAGCCTAACGTGATAAACATTTAAGTGGCCGCGCTTAATGCTTCTTTTTGAATTTTTTCTGTATTTTTTTTGTAATGTTACATTATTTTTTTTCTTAGTAGAAGCACTAGTAATAATATAGTTTTGATTGTTATCTATATATTTTTTAATTTATTACACAATTATAAATATCCGAACAGGTAAGTTTGTTTTGGTTTGCAGGTTTTATTTTCGATGGAATGCTATCCCTTTATTGTTTTTTCCAAATTTATTATATCGTTTTCCCTTTATATAGTGTAAGTAGATAGTCTAATATAATATTAATATAACATTTATTTCAAATTAGAAATCCATAGTATGTAAGTAATTATAAGTATAATCCATAATAACATCTATTGTTGCAGTAATTCTACACCATTTTATAAAAAATAACAAAAATCGCACAAATAATAAAAAAATCGGTAATTCTATGATACGAATTACCGATTTTTTTATAAGAAAGAAATTACTTCGAAATTATTTACTAGAATTAATAAGAAATAACAAAATGCCGAACAAAAAAGCAAATATGTACTTTGCGGCTTATAAAAATAGTTACAGTAAATTCATATTCACAAAGGAGTTATTATTGGAAAATGACAAATGAAAAGTAAAATTCGCATTGTACGTTGCAACGCTTACAGTGAAGGGAAATATTATTGAGTCAACTTGTTGTAAAAAAATATGAAGTGACTTAAAATGACTACCATTCGCAGTAGTAGAAACGATTCACTTCTACAATTCACCACATTGCATACATTATTTTTGTATTATGAATGTTAGTTTGCACATCTATCGTATGATATATAAATAATGTTTTATTGAGTTCTCTGTGAAGTCATGATCGAAATTGTAACCACTTGGACATTTTATAGCTCTATAATATTACTTACTCTGTATGTTAGGGTACCCTCTACGACATTTTTATGATGAGTTGCATCACTTTTGGATATTGCGAGGGGTAATTTTGCTTAATTTTTATCTATAAGGATGTATTATGGATTAGGGGAGACCTATGTCCAGCAGTGGACTAACACACAAGCTGATGACGATAATGCTGAAACTTGACCTTGAAACTGGAACAAAATACTTTTGTATTTTTTTTTATTCATAGTCATATTCATTTTATCTGTAAAATTAACTTAGAAAAGGGTTTCTATGAAAAATTCCCGTTTTGTAGTTTAGCACGCATGCGTTTAATGCTTGAAAAAGTATATTGTACATAAAAAGCGTTACGTTTTAAAGCACTCTCACCTTGAGTTTAATTCACTAATGATGTACGAGTACACGCGACCATCTCGTGTATTCAACTTTGCCTATTGTACGAGTAATATTTTCGCTGAAATAAATAAAAAAATTATTAATGTTCTTATTGCCAGAAAAAATAAACAGATAAAAAATTTAAAAAAAAATCGTTGTTTTGTTGATGTCAATGTCATCATTTAAAAACAGTTTTTTTAATGTTACAAGCAAACACTCCAATTTTGTATAGATTAGTATATATTTATCATGAGCATATTATTCATGCTAATTGGTTTTGCGACGCTTTTATATTTACCAAAAGAATTTACTATGAATCTGATTTGCGTAGTAAATTGTTGAACAAGAGATGCCCTTGATTTAAAATTAAATTATTTGTTACGGCTTAACCTAGTAGATTGTTGTTGATTGTTATTTATACTAAGAATAAAACAATCTTAAATTTTTTGTTCGTCTTCTCAACTGTGGAATAAAACGTTTTTTTATTTAACGTACAATATAAAACGTTTTGTCAAATACGCAGTAGTGAAATACAATAGTTGAACAAAGGAATGCTAAAGTGCTCTGTTTAAAAAGTAATGCAGGTGGGATTTGTATAGAATATATATTTAGCATGCATGTGTGATAAAAGAAATATTCTTAATAACAATGCAAACATTTATTACAAAACAATAAAAAGTTTCATTAACGTTAACCGATAAATAATACGTGAACTACAAATTATTTGTACCGTGGTAAATCATTTTCAATAGCTTTTGTTGTCTGTATTTCACGATCATGACTTAAAAAAAGGTGAATTTAATGTACCGTGAAAATGTACAATAATAATAAATTAGAACGTTCGCCTTAATTTTCAGGTAAAGTTGAAACAAACTAAATTAGCTTCGGCGAAGGCCCGACGAAAAGGCAGGCTCTTTTTTCTCAGTCAACGTTGAAGCGGGACGGCCGAATATCAAGCACGTTAATTGGGCGCGGGATAAATATTTAAAAAGGCGCGCAAAATACGGACTTCCCTTAACGATTTTAATTAAAAATACCTAAAGTTCGCTGACTACATAATCTGCTCTGTATTCTATTCTTAAAACACATATACTATTTTTCTACTGTACACAATAATACAAAACAGACAATTGCGTAAAATGAAAAGCCGGGCTTCTTGAGTGCTATCAATATCACCATCGGCCTTTATTTGTCCACTGCTGGACAGGCCTCTACAATAGCACGCTATTGAGCACGCTCCTAGGCAACTCTCATCCAGTTCTTACCAGTCGCCTTGCGTAGATCATCGCTCCATTTAGTTTGCCGCCGTCCTACGCTAGGGTTCCCAACTTGCAGTCTCCATTTAAGAAGTCGTCTACTCCAACGGTTATCGGTCCATCGAGTGATATATACGGCCCACTGCCACTTCAGCATGCTAACTCGGTGGGATATGTCGATAAAATTGGTTCTCTATCAGATCACCTTATTCCAAATGCGATCATTCGGAGAGACTCCTGGAATATCCCTTTCCATAGCCCGAAGAGTGACCATAAATCTGTGAACCACCCCCTCCGTGAGTGTCCAGGTTTTAACATCGTTTGTAACATGTAGAACGCACTGGTTGCAGACTCCGCGTAAGTCTTGCGAAGTTAAATGCTTGAATACCATGTGATATATATTCCATAAATAATATGTCACCATAAAACCGTACACCTTGAAAATGGTCAGAAATGTTATACTTAATCAAAAAAATATTTATCAGTTAATCATGAAAACACTCGTTAAAATATGTTTTTTTAAATGTCAATTATTAGCGTAAAGAATAGAAAGTATCCAACGAATTACTCCATAATTTTAAAACATTAATTATTTGGAAGTGACTGATAAAACATGAATTTAATTTTATGCTTATGTTTTCATCAAAAAAAAAGGATAAAATTGATATCTACTTTTATGGAAATATATGAAAAGTAAAAAGCTTACTTATGACTATAAAAAAAGCTACAATGAAATCGTATTCACAGAGGAGTAATTAATGGAAAATGATAAATATGCGGTGAAATGTTCATTGTATTCCGCAATGCTTATAGTTAACTAGCTTACTCTCCCAGCTATGCCTTTATATCAGACATTTATCAAAATAGGTACAAAAAACGTTATATGTTACATGATATTTTAGATGGAAGTTTACTTGAATTTATGGCACAATATAATAAAAAATATTTTGCTACAATGCTTTGAACAGGTAACCAGAATGCAATGTATATAAACAACTGTTTTTCGGTCAATGACATGTTTTATGATTAGTTTTTGAAGTTATACTCTTTAGGCGCGTTATGAAAAATTATGAGAGTGAAATTTTAAGATGCGCACGCACCTGTGGCACAAAATTAACAGTTTATAATGAAAATGGTGAAATGGACCTTATTACATAGTGATAATGTTGATTTTTGTGTAGTGATAATGGAGTTGTCGTTTTTATTTGCGATAGTTGTTGCATAATGTGCTCTATGAGTTAGGATTAGGTTCGTTTTTGTATATATATATATATATATATATATATATATATATATATATATATATATATATATATATATATATTATTAATAATATACTATATATATTATTTAAATTTATATTAAATGATATATTAAATATATTATTATATAAATATATTAATTTTTGTAATGACGTTTATTCAACTTGATATAATGGTAATATTTTTATTCACTTAATATATCAACATTGTGATTTATCTATGTAATACGTTTTAGATAAGCGCCATCTAGTCACACATAATCAAAGCTTCTGATTTATAGTACCGCTGTACAAGTAAGCCAACATCTCTTAGGAATTCTACATTTGTAAGCAACAGATGGCGCTGAACTACCAGTTATATGATATATCAAGTACGTCTTGTAGAATCCATAAATTTTAATCGAATTATTTATGATTAGTTCTTGTAAATCTATCATCTTTAATTATCTTAATTATTTTTGATTGATATTACTTACTATTTGTGAATATTAGTGAAAAAAAATTGTGCTTTTATACTTTTTCAAGTGCTCCAATATAATTGAGGTTAACTATCCGTATGTATTATTTATTGTTTAATGATGCCAAAGAATTATAACTTCTCACGCGCGTACATAAGTACACGCAGCCATTTTTTTTTCTTGTTCATAATATCAGCGTAAGGCTGCCACTTTCGTACCTTTTGTGCCCATTTGAATTTAATTCACACCTTACGACGCATTGCCACTTTAACTTGATAATTCTACGACCTTTGTCGGTTATAACCGTAATGCTGCAGATATCTGCATTACGCGCTTTATTATTAAGATAATTAATAAGCATAGACAGTTCTATATCTCGTCGAGCGACTAGGAGCATTTAGTAGCAAAACATAAGAAAATCATATACACAACATATAAAACAATCAACCACTAGTTGCACTCATTTAAAAAATACTATTACATTTACAAGTATGCAAAAAACCAAGAATGTAGAGTTTGAACTCTGGATATTTCCAATAAATCATATGTAGCGTACATAAAATTATTTATCAAATGCCGTTCAAGTAAATATTGAATTTCCAAAGGAAATATATTGAATTAAAACCATGTTCAAAGGTGACGCTACAATTCAATATCATACAATTCAATTCAATTCATTTGATATAAACTCAATACAATATTGAAGAAATACTGCTTGAATTTGTAAATATGTAGTTACCGATGATTAATCATTTAAACAATTCATTTCAATAATTACAGATTTATTAATTTAAATATATAAAATAAATACAAATATACAAAGCAATCCGTTAATTGAAAAATATTTAACGTATTTGCGTTTATTATGTAGTATTCGCGTTGGTAATACAATATTAATAATTTATACTTATGTGCAATAGATTAATTTAATGAAAAATAGATTACGTGATCGCCAAGTTTCTGATAAAAACTCTTACAAGATTGTTGTTATGAACTTTGTCTTCGTAGCCAGGCTATGTCAAACTGGCTTTCGAGTAAACCCAAGTTATGATCCTAGGGCATAAAAGTGAGGTTACAGTTTCGTTTTCTTACTCTTTTCTGACCTCATAAGCATTGGCTACGGAGGCAACCTGTTGTCAGGCCTAAGGCCCTATGTAACTAACTGGACGCATCGAAACGTCGCGTATCTTTTTTCTGGGTCCCATATTTGGTTAAACAGATTACACTTAAAGGGGCATTAAAGCCGGGATACGTGTGCTCTCGCACATACAAGACTCTTAACTGATACCATCGTCGGTGAAAAGCTCCGCGTCCAGGGCCGTTTAAGTCGTAGAAGAGA
Source organism: Lamproptera curius (assembly GCA_029286875.1). Lineage (NCBI taxonomy): Eukaryota > Metazoa > Arthropoda > Insecta > Lepidoptera > Papilionidae > Lamproptera > Lamproptera curius. Next base: position 963,146 of record JAGSMT010000157.1, read on the forward strand.
GACAGAGACAGAGATTGATGACATAATATCGGTGCCGACTCTCAGATGAGATAATCTTTGAAATAATCAAACCCATCCCTGCACACTCCTGAGCGCATTTCAAAAGTGATTCATCAATCCGTTTAGAGATGCTTCTAGGGTTGGAGACACTTCTGTTACGGTTCACTTCTTCACCGCCGGACTGGGTCAAATGTGCTAACAACCACCAGTACCATATTGGCAAAGACGACACCTATCAGGACATCCTTGCTATTGTTTTAACCTTACTCTTTGTTCTGTTTTTTTACAGATTTTTTGTATATTTCAATAAACGATACGGTGATTAGCCCTATAAATTTTCATTAAGTATACAATTTTCTGGTAATGATGTTATGTCTTCTATAAACATGTGAATAACTGACATATTAAATCAAAAATGCAAATAATTTTTATTTATCGTTACAGGTGTTCTGAACATTAAATAATGGAGCAATGGGCCGAAGTAAAGGTGCAATGAAGGTATGTATTTGTAGTTAAATTTTTCATATGTGTACGAAAATATTAAACAGAATGACACGTTTGATATATTTGCAATTGTATGTAATCCTATTTCTTAATTCATATAGCAGTAATTTTGAAACGAAAAACTTGATATGAAAAATGTTTATGAAATAGAATTCATATGAAAATTTAAACAAATACATTTTAATATATATGTCATACATACTTAAATTTATTAGAAGGCAACTATTTTCTTGAAGGGTTCCTTGGCGTCGGATCATTATAAAAACTTAAATTTATTTATTTATCCGTATGATATGTAAATTAGAATTGGTTGATTACACTCACATAGTCATGAAAATAGGTATTTGGATAACTGAAATTAAAGAGATGCACTTTAAACAGACGCTTAAAAACAATCTTCTGTTATATACCGAATAAATATTTCGAAATGGTTTAACAGAATACATTAAACTTTTCTCCGTTTGAATTTCTTACTCGTGACATTCAGTTACAGTTTTAAGTAGGAAGGATTTCTTATTCTTGGCAATGATCAAAGTCGAGTATGCCAACTCTATACATGGATTACTTGAAACAGATTGTATTTTATAGCGGAATATGCTCAAGCCATTTGAAGAATGCACAAAAGAACTAATGAAATGTTATTCGATTTTTCATTGTAATTATATATTATTAGGAAGACTACTAACTTTTACTAGTATATTTATATAACAAAAATGATAAGTAAAAGAGTTGCAAGGTTGTCAACTTTTCGTCATTATAATTATCATTATCATTAAATATAACTTCATCCGTGTCGATGGGGACAACAACGGCCGATCTACATAAGAGATCAGCTGTGGCAGAAGAGAGTGTACGCGTCGTGTAAAACTCTATGGGGTGGATAACTTAACGATACGAAAGTAAAAAATTCAGATACAGGGCTGACTTTCTAAATACCAATATGCCGAATGAATCTTCTTACTTAACAGGTGATAGGGTAACATTGCCCAAACTAACAAAGAAACAAAGAAGAAAACTAAGTTCGCACAAGATTTTAACTCATGACCTCTTATTTATAAAGCACATTTTGTTTTTTAAGCCTAACCACTACGCCAGAAAGACAGTTAAAATAGATTATATAGCAAGACCTATAACATTAGTATTCTATGTAAAATTACGGTAGTTGTAGGCTGCACAAGGTACGTATGAATACACGAGCTTGTATTCATAAGGTTGTTTATTTAAGTTACTAATATGATGCCGCTTTCCGCCAGCGCGTTATCCAGCATCGCCAAGAGTCATGAATATCAAGTAATTATGCTCATAAAGCTTGTTGCAGAGATTATGCGCTTTCCGCAAACGGTTGCAGTGTTTGCTATGAATTCCCCCAGTTGCGCGATTATTACGAAATAATCCGAAATCCGACGGAATTCGTGAAGTTTAATTGGAACGAGGACTGGTTACTTTTAGCGAACGTTATCGTTTACCAAAAGTTTTATATGATCCTTCTATAGATAATGTATTTATTTTATACTTTTTAAACAATACATTTTTATTAAATGAAAAAGCAAGAACAAAAATTGAATAAAAACGATTAACAGCATAGTTACCTACCTTTTTAAAATTGATATTGTAACATCAGTTCAATGAGCAGAATGGACAACAAAGATAACATTAAGTATATTATGAATCAATCTTTTCTGTATAAAATGGTGTACGATTTTCGTAACATTGAAACAAATGAACCTGTCATGCTTCCGGAACTTAACACATGTTGCAGAGGTACGGTAATTGATTGTCTGGTATACGAAAATCACCCTTAACGCTGGCTTTTGGACGTGATAGATTTACCTGCGAATTCCTCAGTAATTATTTCAGAAGTGCTAACATAGGTTTCCGCGCAATCAGTCCGTGTAACACGCAATGACATCGACTGATGCCTTTGACGTAAAAGTTCGATAGTGGCGAAAGTTATAAACTCGTTATTGAACTTTTATTTGTTTCAAGCACTGAATTTTTTAAATATAAACGATATTAATTTCTGTAAGAAAATTTATTTTGCGTATACTTCAGTACATATTTTTAAATATGTATAAAAACAATAATATCCGTTTTCTTATTTTTATAAACATATGCCAATTATAAGTATACATAACATATAATAATTTAATAAACAATGGGAACGTGTTTAAAACTACGTATTCATAAGATTTTTATATTTGTAACTTTTTACAACATCTCGCTCAGAACGTTAAGCAAATTTTCAAAATAAATGCAAAAAATAACCTCGCAATTTAAGCTCTGCTCTTACTGGAGCATTGCCAGTTACCGTAAAAGTAGTTAAAATTCTGTGATAATAATTTTTATTATAATATATTTTAAATAGTTATCTATAAAATCAGTTTATAATATGTTTATAGTCTTCATAATTTTAGTGCCTATTTTTAGATAATTTCAGAGTCTATTTTCGTGAAAAGCGGTAGATTCAATATAACTATTTCATTCTGGTTTCAAAGATTCTGGGACCAGTAGAATCATTATATATACTAAGACTTCTAATAAATGCGTACTGCTTATTTATGAGCAGAGTGGCATCGTTTACTATTCGTTGAATCTTCTGTTCGCCTTTTTATTTTATTTAATAGTAAAATGGTAGCTAAAAAACTTAACTAAATTAGAGTAATCAATATGGTAATATGTTTATCCAGTTAGAGGACAATAACGAGCAAGTTTAACAAATTCAATTATCAACGCTCCAAGATTCAGCAAACACAATAATAGATACATTTGCTTTAAATATATCGTATAATATGTGTGTATTTTGATATTCGATTCATGAAGCATATTCATTAAAAAATGGTATAGTATAGAAAGCGTATATTTCTGCATATTTTTTTATGAACAATATTTTCCAAAGATCATGTCATCATCATCATCAGCCTGTGTTAGTCCACTGTTGGATATCGGCCTCCCCAATGCACAACTTTTCCATTAAGGGGGTTTTAGGACCGTATTACACAACGCTGGTCCAATGCCGATTTGTGGGTGGACCTACTTTTTACATGTCCATCCGACGCATGGATCATCTTACTTTTCAGACAATTGGGTGATCGGCCCAGATCACCCTAACCAACTAGGAAACAACAATGAAAATTTGTTTAGTCCCCGCAGGATTCGAACGCACGACCTCCGGTTTCTAAAGCATACGCACACATAAGCCTTTACCACTAGGCTATGGAGGCAGTATAGTTCATATGGGACACAACAATAAGGCCTATAATTTAGAGATTAGTATTTTTAATACATAGTAATTAATTAAAAAAATTCCATTTACAAAAAATCCCGATAAACAGTAAACGTTTATCGAGATTTTCTAATAAGAATATGTTTCTATTAATTAAACAAGCTATTGCGGTTTTAAAGGGTGAAATTGCGAGATAATATGCCTTCATTATGACTATTAATTTATTACCATTTTAAAAATAATGATTATTTTAAATCACTTAAAGTAATAATCGTTGTGTACCATCGGTAATAACATACATGCAAGATAATCGTCAAATGTATGCATTTATTTATTATATATTGGGTTATGACATTTTTCCGCTTTTTGCGTAATTTAAGATCTGAAGAGAACTAAACTGTTTTTTTCTCATAAAACACATAAATCGTAGGACTGACCACAGTTGGATGTATCAATTTTAATCTGCCTTAAAGTTCGAAATACCTCACCGCAATAACTGTTCAAATCAATAATTTATTATTTATTTAATCTTTGTGCACGAAATGTACAGAGGCGGACTTAATGCCAATGGCATTTTCTGCCAGTCAACCTTGGGTGATGCAGAGATAAAAGTGGGAGGTGCAAATATATTAACATCGTGAATTGAAACTTTATTATAAATATATAACTATGAATAAATAGATAAATACAACAAATGCATATATATTCAAGAAGTAAATATATAGTATATACATATATATAAATATAATAATACATATATAACATACATGAATAAATAAATACTTAAATATACTATATAATAAAAGTATGTCTGACTATTTCATTTATCCGTTGATATTTCGCTAAGTAGGTGCTCTTTAACTTTTCGTTTAGAAGGTCACAATACCTTCTGCCATCTTGATTTCGAGAGGTAGCGATTCACAGGAGGACAGATTGGACAAAAAAGAGGAGTGCATGATGTCAGAACGGTGAATAGGGCGCGTAAGGAGCGTCGCTGAGTGAATAGGCAAACACTGAAGTTGGGAACGTTGCGCAGATACGTGATCATATTTACGAAGATTAAAACGAATCGAATGCAGTTATTTAGAAGTCGGTCAAGTTTATTGAGGTGATCTGCACTCAGGTCAAGATAGACACGTCACCTATAGTCGATAATAGGAAAAATCAAGGCCTGTACGAGCGTCACTTTCGTTTTAATGGGCAAAAATTTACTGTAACGATACAAGCACCGCAGGATACGTGTAACCTCTGCACAACACTTACTTATTTGAGCTGTTCCAATTTAGGTTTTGTCTATTAGAAGACCTAGATTTTTTACACTGTGACTAAATGGAATATGATGCCGTTAAAATGTACGCAAGGGAGTGCAGAAAGATCCAACTTCCAGATTGGTGCACTGCCAATAATTATTGCTTGGCATTTGGATGGGTTTACAGCTAAACCGAACTTATCACACCAAGCTTTCATTGTGCAAGTCCATATTAAATTTGTTAACAGCCGTTTCACATTATTAGGAATGCTTCAGCGTACAACTGCAGGTCATCGGCATAAAGATGATACGCACATTGAAGATCAAAGGTGATATGATTAATAAATATGGAAAACAAAAGTGGAGAAAGAATACCGCCTTGAGGAACACCAGATTTAAGGTTCAACCAGCAAGATGATAGTTCATCATAATTTTCAATGCAAGTTTAATTTTAGTTCTACAAACAGTTAAATTTTGATGGTATTCGTATCCCAAATTAAATAACAAAATATTTTTATCCAAAAGTTTTAAAGCTCCAATTTCTTGATTTAGAGGATTAAATTAAAATGGCGCGGGCTCTTATTTGCCCATTTCATTAAATAGATTGTTTCTCTTCTTGAATAAGGCCAAAGTCTGTGGAACTGACCAACAAGTGGGGATGTATCAATGTAATCCCTTTAAATTTTTTAAAAAACTTTTAAGCAAAAAATTTAATATTTAATCAAATTTTTAAAATTTTAAGTTAAAAAAACGTTAAATTTTTGTGGATTCGTAATCCAATAAAAATACGTCTTTTTTAATAAAACCAAATGTTATTTTTAAAAATCCAAAAATTGTTTTTTAACGAATGTGGGAAAAAAATTCAAGGTTTTAAAATTTGAAAATTTTAAGAGATTCAAAATTCCCTTGTTATTTTTAAATTAACGTAATTGCAAGGAGCTTTTTTATTTTGGGCCAAAAAAGGGTAATTTTAAACAAATTCAAGGACAATGTGTTTAAAAATTTTAATTTTCTTTTTAAAAATATTTAGACAAAATTAATGCAAATTTGGGCCCTTTATTTTAAAATTTTTGGTTTAATAAACAAAAATTACCGTTGATATTGTAGGTAATTGTATAACCAATTTATGTTCTTTTCCTTAAAATTTTATTAAAATTATTAAATTTTACTTTTGTTACCTAATCCAAAAACTTTTTGTTAAACCTTTTAAAGGTAAGGGAAAAAAAAATTAAGATTTTTTATAAACCCCTTGATAATCCCTTAAAAATTTTATTAAATTTTTAAATTCAATTAATTAATTTGAACATTTTACTACGTTTTATTAATTGGGCGGCATCAAAAGGGAACAACTTTAATATTACCAAATTTACAAAAGGACCGGCCCAAAAAAAAAATTTTTCTATTTCTTGGCGACGTGCAAGCTTTAGGTTTAAATGACAAGTAGGGGTTTATTTTAAAAAGGTAAATTTATTGTTGTCTTTGAGTAAAATTAATTATTCCAATATTTTTATTGGTGATAAACTGAACAGAAGAAATTGAAATAAACTTTAAAATTTTAATTTATAAAAAATTAATTTTTTAAAATAATTTAATGAATATAACCAAAACCGAGAAAATTACGAAAAAATTAAAATAAAACCAATGTATAAACAAATTTTTTTATTTAAAACCAGGATAATAAATTATTAAATAACAACTTTGATGAAACAAAAAACAAGGAGAAAAGGGATAATATAATTGAATTTTCGTTTCTTAAATGTATTTTTTCGGGACGTGGAAGTCCCTTAAATTGTAATGATTACATACAAAGTAACACAGATATTGCATTGATTTTAATTTGATATTGATTTAAAATATTTGGAAAAAAAAGATTGGTTGAATAGATAAAAAATAATTTAAAATATAATATTTTGTCTCCGCTTGCGTATTTATGTTTAAAATACATGATGTATATTAAAAATAGGTTAATAATATTATTTCACTTGTTTGTGCTTGTAAAATATGCAATAAATAGTCAATAAATAAAAATTACTCGAATCCGTGCACTCTTCGGTAGTTAGTTAGTTTGGGTAGTAAATGGGGATAAAAAATTTCAAAAGATTTAACTACACTGTAATGTTACATTTAAAAGAGTCGACCATTAACTGGGTCTTTGATATAGCGAAGGCATTAAGCAACATTAGTTGTGTCACAAATGGCGGTTTGACTAAGTGCCATCCAGAGGTGAGGTCGGCGGTAATCGACACGAAAGGTGTCTGGGAGCTATGAAAGCAACGCTTTCCGCATTTTAACGATATAATGCACGCTCTCGTTACAACTTAAACGTACCGGCGTCCATTTGGTAACTGTACACCTTTAAAAATACGGCTCTTTGTTAGCTTTTTACGTCCTAGCACATTAGAACTAATGGACTCGAACAACGTAATGAATTTGTGAGTATTACAATTTTTCGTATAAAAATATTTATTTGCTAATTACAGGATCACTCAGATTTCAATAAACATCATTTCGAACAATGGAAAATATTAAGAAATACGTGCACCATACCTTTATTATATATTCATTTATCATTTCTTTCTTTATATTAAATATAAATGTCAAGCTTGTCTAGAAATTCAATATAAAATATTCAATACACCTCAAATAACTATACGTCTTCCCAACATATAGTAAATAGGATTATTTTAAAGAAAGACAGTGGATTTTCATATTCATCATGAAATTGGTTTTCTTATTAGAAATTGCCGTAGCAATACTTTTAACAATATCTTTAGTCATTATATAAACCAAGGAAAATGTGTTTTGACACGATTCTCGTTACAACAAAAACGGCCGCTACCTGGAGGCGAGAAATCCGGGTTTACAACAGATAATGTTCTTTCGGCTAATGTCGCTTGAATCTGAGCAAAGTTTTTTGTGTAGGTAAATTTTATATTTTTCTTTTATTTTTATGTAACAAGGTTAGTTGTATTTTGGCCCTTAATCCGGTTTGGATACCGTCAACCTGTCGAGGATATAATTTTTATTTCTTCTATTCTTAATATATTTTATTTCATTATATTTTTACCAAATTAATCAGTTTCCCAAAAGGAAATGGGGTTTACCTTCCGACCCCTCAAAAATTTAAACCATATACTTACACCGAAAACTTTAAAATTTTTGTCTATTAAAACAAATATGTCTTTAACCTTTTTTCGAAAACACAAAAACAAAAATGTCCCCTACAAGTGAAAAAAAGGGGAAAATTTAAAACGCGAACAAATGGAACTTGAAAAACCTTTTTTTCTTTTCTAAATTATTTTTTTTTGTTCTTTTAAAGATAACCTAAAATACAATAAAAAAAAAGAACGAAGTTCGTATTTCAATTTATTTATTATACAATTTCGTAATCAAAACATAAAAATATAAGTATAAGCGTTTAAAATATGTCATAAAATGACTGTTAAATTAAATAATTATTTAAAGGAACCGATATTTTCTATTCACAATCATAGATTGATAATTTGCAGAAATTGGCTCTAGTGTTCAAGATATTGCAGATTAAATTAATCTTGTTAGGGTGTAAATAGTTGTAATGTAATACAATCATGTAGAGTCGAATGCACAATTAGACCGGAGGGTAATCCCTGTTGTCTGTTAGTGATTGCGTAAGAGCCTCTTGAACTATTAAGGTCGAATCCAGTCAATATATTTGCTTTGGTAAGACGATAGTCAATAGCTGCTCCAATACCGTAAGCTGGTCGAACAAACAGTTCGTAAGCCTTATATGGAACGGTAAAGCTACAATTAAGGATATAATGAACCTTGTGTAGTTCATAATACGTTAGAATAAAGTGATTTTTAACTGCTATAATTCAATGGACTTTTCTTGTTTGCTAGTCTTAAAATTATCTATTCATATTGTCAACTACAAAGATATTATATTTTTTTATTTGGTTATTAGAGGAAAAGGGTAAAAAAAATAAAAAAATTGAAAACTCAAAAAGAATAATTTAATAGAATGCTCAATAAACTACTTTTTTTATTTCACTTGCCTTAAAAATATAATAAAATTAATTTGTTGTAAAAAAACAGTAAAGTAATGATTTATTTTGTTTACGCGATTATAATACATATCAAATCCACCACCTTACGAATTTTTCGCATTAGTTTTATATTTATTCCGACGGAAAAAAAGAACAACCTGCCGGTGTGATCAGTGTATGCTTGAAAAATTACGAAATGTACTAATGTAAAAAAATCTTCATAAAGATCTATTGTAATAGATCTTAAGACATATTTTATCATTTTTGTTCCTGATATGCAATCATGTTAATAAATGTCAGTATTTACAAAACCATCAGCTCAATTGACTAATGGTATATTCGTGGCTCAAAGGTGCATTTTTACTTTGTTGTGTATCCTATTAGAAATAAAGTTTTTGACTTACTTTTGCAATAAGAATAAAGTCACCCATGTCACATGCCACACTTTAAAAAATGTTGTCTTATAAGCCAGAATCCATGACCTTATAAAAGATAATTATGTAAAAAAAAAAATTATTTGAGAAATAATAAATAAACAATATCATTTCTGACTTAGCAGGCAATAAAAACAAGAAAAGAAAGAAAATAATTTTCTTTATTGTAAAGCATGAGCAGCTAATTATAAATTGAGATAAGAGTACAATAAATTGATATAAGAGCAGATATGTATTATTTTTAATCAAGTATTAATCTACATCTAGAAAAGTATTAAAAAGATTTAGACCAATATACAATATATAAGTTTTGTTAGTTTGTAGGAAAAATCCACATTCCAAATTTGCAATATTTGAGGTATTCAGGTCTATAATTTTAATGAATGTAATTACGATGTACACAATGGTTTTAATTCAGTTTTGTAACATAAGTAATTTGGGCTGCCCAATATAAAAGTATTCAAATTTGATACTTTTATTTTGTATAACCCTTAATTATTTAGTGCACGTAATTTGAGCATCATTCGTAATATTTTGGCAGAATTTACGTTACGTTATAATGATATATCATGATTTCAGCGGAACAGAAACTGTAACAAAGAGATTCGGATTTGACTGTTCCATGTATCAAAAGAATTTTACGAATTGATTTGAATATGAAGGTAAAATTTCTCATCAACTTTTTTAAGCTACAAAAGTACATTTAGGTCCTCATAATTATTTTGACGTATGGGCTTGTGCTTTAGAAACCGGAGGTCGTGCGTTCAAATCCTGTGGGAACTTAACTACTTTTCTAACTTGTTTCCAAGTTGGTTAGGACAATTTAGGCCGATCACCCAATTGTCTGGATCTGGAAGTAACATGATTCATATTTCGGACCAGCATGTAAACAGTCGGTTTACCCATCCCGCATTGGACTAGAGTTGTGGGATACAGCCCAAAACCCCATAATGGAGAAGAGGTGCAGTAGAGGAGGCCTATATCCATCAGTCAAATAACACAAGCTGATGATGATGATTATGATGACACAGTAAACTTATTCGTAAAGCATTTTAATAATTAATTTATTATAATAATATATTATCTCCCATTTTTAAAAACATTTAAATTCCAAATTTTTAACTAAAAAATTTTTTTGAAAAACTTTTCAAATAAGTTTAATCAAAATTTGTCTCAAATTACTTCATTCATGTAAATAGTACATCTTTCTTCATTATTTGACAAGCATATTATAGGTTATGCAGAGTACGGATTTTTATAACAATCAATATCCTTATAAAATACACTGCAGTTTTCGCGCAGATGAGAATGCAATAAAGCGTATTTAAATATAAGCTCATTACTGGTTTTATAATGAAAAGCAAAATTAAAGTAAATTTTATTTACCCTAAATTATACAGTACAGCTTTTATTGCATCACTTCTTTAATCAATTTTTTTTAAATTTTCCATACAGAAAATTTTTCGTAGCAAAACAAAATTCTGAACTTATAAGAAAATTTTGTTCGAAACATTTTTTTCATCCAGTGGCTTATTGTAAAGAATCGACAATACATTACATGATATTGTGCGGTACACGTTGGTATAGACGGCAGATACCAATTTTTTTCTACATACATAACGCTTTTTAAAATATTTTGAAAATTTAAATTCTTTCTTAATTATGCTAAGTAGCTCTAATTTGTAAGCCTAATTTTAAAACCATCAAAAATTTAATTGAAAATGTAAAGATTCATCATCTCATTACAAGAATTCGATAAAATTATAGTTATATAGTTGGAATAGATAGAAGATCAATTTTTGTTTAACATACATACTTTAGTTTAATATTTGCTTTACTATTTCGTATGTTTGTTTACAAATTACAGTCGCGTCCCTTGTGTTAGCTGGTGCACAATAGGACGCGTGTTATTCTGAATTGTTAGAAAGTCAACAAGAATAATCTATTTTCAAGAATCGATAAAATTATAGTAATAATAGGACGTGGCAAAATGAATTAAGTTCGAAAATAAAAATTTTTTGTAATTTTGATATTTGTATGTAGTTTTATATTTCATTACGACGTTTTAAAAATATTGCAGTGGTTTTTGGGTCCATTTATGACCCTTTAGCATGACAGACCATCGAACTTCAAAACAGGACGACAGTTGTTATCTTGAATTTGTTACACAATGTTGACAATTTTTACTTAAAAGTTGCTAATGTCATTATACCTTTATAAGGTAACATAAATGCCTTTAATAGACATAAAGCTAAAGAAATTTGTAATTTGACATGTAGGGAACTCATTTGTATATGTTATTAATTTTAAAAATATTGCGTTTATAATACTCTTTTATGACATGAAGATGACCAGAGCCACATCAAGTCAGACATTCAAGACCTAGTTGATTCTCTGTGGACATATTGTATAATGTTAGAATCTTTTCTAAATTTAATTAAAGTTTAGGACTCCGATCCACTAATTACAACATCCGGAGAAATTCTATTTATACCTGAAATAAAGCGAATCGTTAAATAGCCTTTAATAGACTTAAAGGTTAAAAATATGTTAACATTAGCATGTAGGAGAATATTTAATATGTTATTATTTTATAAAGAAATTATTATTAATACTCTTTTAAAGGAAATTATACAAGTTTAGCCACATCAAGTCAGACATTCAAGACCTAGCTAGATTTTCTTCGTGGGCTTTTAGAATACAAGGAATTTTTTCGTAAATTTAATTAAATTTAGGACTCCGATCCACTAAATTCACAACATCCGTGATAAATTCGTAATTTATCCTGAACATCAAAGCGATCTTATTTCCCTATTCCATTTGGCTGAAGGTTGTTAAAATATGCCCTACGCAGCTACGCGAGAGAATTTTTAATTCTTTAATTATCTGCTGAATACGATATAAATAGAAATTATTATTTTTAATTTTTGATTTAATTTAGTTTTCCATACCAGATTTACTGGTTTATTAAAAATGTTGTAGTTGTGTGATATTGTGTGTGTTAAGTCTGCTTTCACGTCCAAAGACTATTAATACAATATTTATATTTAATCTTTGGTGGGGGAAGCGGTAGGAATTGTCTGACACTGCTATGTCATACGCCTGCGCTGACATAGTACTTGGAAATATGTATGAATATATATTCTTGTTTTTAACGACTGTAAATGAAATTCACATAGTTTTTTGGTTCTTTTTTGCTTTATAAGATAATAATTTTGTGAAGTAAAAGAAGCGAATGTTGATGTTACAAGAGTATTTGTAACATCAACATTCAACATGTGTTTCAATTTTATTTAATTTAAAACATATTAATGTTAACCAATGTTAACAACGAATCTAATTATATGATCAACGATGTCGAATTAAAACAGGTTTTAAAGAAAAATTGACAATAACATATTTATTATAGTGGATACCATAATTTTACATACAGAAGAATGGAAATTTCGGATTCATTTTTTTTTTAAAAATCTCACACCCTCATAATGCTTGACATATATTCCTCTCAAGGTAAGATACACTTAACTTTATTATCAGAGTTCAATAGTTAGAAATTATGCAAGTGAATTAACAAAAAAAATATTTCTCTATTATGCTATTCATATAATTAGCTTTAAATTATTTAGTTTCTCGTTTGTTTGTTCAAGGAAAAAATATCAATAGCAGCACAAAAATTTTAGTTGAGAACTTATTCCAAATAAGTTATTTAATACATCTTTAACATATCAGATTATGTATCATTATAAATTACACTGTATTATACTTACATTTCATTCACCCATGAATGCTTTCACCCTGTCGATTTCTTAGGATCAAATGGCAATCACTTTGCTCCGAAACTACTATTCAGGTGGTATTAGCGGGATTAGAAGTCAACCCTACAATACTTGAAAACAGGTACGTTGCTAGGTTGAAATACCATTTTTGCTCTTGAAGGGATTAGATGTTCAAGAGACGACCTAATGAGAATGAAATAAGATGATCACTTCAATCAGCACGAAAATACATTTGAAGATGATTCGCACTGATTGATCGTTTGCAATTTTTTTAATAAATATCTCTTTATTACTAGTAATATTTACGCGATTATTATACATATCAAATCCAATATTTTACGGATTTTTCGCGTTAGTTGTATATATTTATTCCCGACGTTTTCGGTTTTTTAAAATTTGATAGTATATCTTTCTATTTTTTAGTTTTTAAGATTGCTTTGTGCAAAAAGTACTTATGTTGTCTTGTGGCTTTGCACTTTTTATTTTTTAAAACTATTGGATCCCATGCAGGTGGCAACCAGCCTCTCTATTAAAATTACGATATTTTTAAATTTCTATAGCTGTCTGCATCCTATTGGTAACAATACATATTCAAATTCAAATTCGGAATAGGTCGCCTCCGACCTGAGAAGACCCGGCGGAAGAAACTCAGTGGGCCCATTTTGTCATCTTTTAAAATAATCAAATATATACACATATAAATTTTCTTATGAGCTACATACAGTTCTATCATACGTAAATTTAACTTAAAAAAGCCTGGAGCGAGCATTACATTACCAGGCCGTGTTATCATTTATAAATTCATTTATGTTATAATAACCTTTAACACATAAACGTTCCTTTACTACTTTTTTAAATTTATTAACAGTTAAATTCTGAACGTTTACTGGGATTTTGATGTAAAAGCGTATACATTGTCCCATAAAAGATTTACTTATTCTTCGCAGTCTAGTTCCTGGAAGAATTAAATTATGTTTGTTTCTAGTATTTATGTTATGTGCATCACAATGTCTGCGAAAATCATTTCTTTTTTTGCACATACATTAGGTTTTTGAATATGTATTGAGAAGTAACGGTTAGTATTTTAAGATCCTTTGGGGCCCAGGTTATAAACCGCCCGAATAGCTCGTTTTTGGAGGACAAAGATCGTATTAGTATCCGCCGCACTTCCCCACAGTAGAATACCATAAGACATTACACTGTGGAAATAGCTCCAGTATACTAACCGGGCCGTCTCCACGTCAGTTAATAGTCTGATTTTCTTGACAGCACATACTACAGAGCTGAGTTTATTCGACAGTCTATTACTATGAGGGGCCCCACTGCAATCTGGTATCTATTGTTATTCCCAGAAACACGGTTGACTCAACAACGTCTATCTCTTCCTCATCTATAAACACTTCACATTTCTTCACAGGTCTTACGTTTGGACTCATAAATTTAATTCTTTTTGTCTTCTTCTGGTTCAGTAGCAAATTATTGACACTAAACCAGTGCGCCACTCTAGAGAGAGTATTATTTACATCGTCATTTATTGATGTGTGTCGTTTAACTTTAAAAATTAAGGAACTATCATAAGCAAATAATAATATCTCTTCGTTTTTATAAATAACATACTGTAAATCATTTATTTAGATGAGAAAGAGTAAATGCCCAAGAATAGACCCTCAAAGATGCTCTTAATGAGCATAACGCCAGCATCAATCATGGAGCGACCCCTAGTAAAACCGTACAGTTTGTTATTAATAAGACAGTTACTGTTAAAATGTTTCATTAATTGGTTTAATAATAGTTTTTCAAATATTTTACTAAAAGTAGGTAAAATGGAGATAGGTCTAAAATTATTAGGGTCCATATTACACCCTACTTTAAAATGCCGGTATAACTCTACAGTCCTTCATTAGGTCAGGAAACTCGCCACTCTGGATGCTTACATTAAATATTGTTGCTAAATGAGGTGATATAACATCAATCGTCGAATTTATCACCTTAAAAGAGATTCCCCAAAGGTCTGCGGTTTTTTAATATCCAATAGTCTACATGCACTTATAATGTCTTTACTACATACATCAGTAAAATGAAACCCTATCTTTTAAAAGTGATTCGGCAACTGTTGGAGAAGACAAAAGTGACTTCGTAGTCGTAACCGGAATGTCCGAAAAAATCTCTCGAAATAAGTAGCAACATCTATGTCAGCTTCAATTCTATGGTTATAAACATTTAAAGTTATATTAGCTTCCTCCTTGCGTCCTTTCCGGTTTCGCTATTAATAATATTCCAAGTCATTTTCACTTTATCTGATGAATTTTTAATTTTAATTTTAAAGTATAAACATTTAGCCAGATAACACACTTTTTAAAATATTTTAGAATAGGCGCTAACATGTGCAACAAAGTTATTGTTATGGTTATATGTTCTTTGACTATATAGCTCATATAATCTCCGCCTGCTTTTATGGATTCCAACTGTTGCCCATTCACTAAATGCTGCAGAACCTTTAGGTTTAACCGTTTTAGAAGTAAATATAGTATTAAATTCTTTTCTTATTAAAGTGAATAACGCGCAAAAGCACATGGATTTTCATCATAATGTAAATAATTAACTTTTTGTAATATATTACTTCTGAACTTTTCAATACGCTTTTATACATAGGAACAAACATTCTTGTTTCTTGTGAACTTTTGTTATATAACATTTTATCTATTTGAAAGGAGGCAAATTGACCACAATGGTCAGAAGTTAACATTTTAATAATTGATTTATTTAATGGTTGACAATTAGTATATATATTATCTATACATGTTGCAGAAGTCTCAGTAATTCTTGTTGGTTCAATAAATAAATTTAAAAGGTTATATGAACTTAACAATGATCTGAATCTAATTGTGGTGTTGCAATTATCCAATAAATTAATGTTAAAGTCACCACAAATTATAATATACTTATTAGATTCAGATAGTTTTAACAATATTTCTTCTAGAACAACTTCAAAAGGTTCATATAACGCTGTGGGAGGTCTGTACACGCATACAACAATGAAGTGCTCAAGCTCTGCACAGGCTATTTCAATAGTCCGTTCAACAGAGAGGCTCACAATATCTTTACGATTTTTAAATTTTAAAGTACTATTAATAATTATTAAAGAGCCGCTGCTATAGCTTTATCTCTACTGAACAGGCTAGCGAGCTGGTGACATCCAAGAATTAACATTAACTGACATTCTTGCAGCCAGTGCTCAGTAATACATAATACGTCAATTTTACAACTATTCAAAAGAGTTCAATTTCAAGTTCTTTATGGCTATTCCTGAATATTTTGATGTACCAGGTTCATACACGTGTGCTTTAATTAGAAAATTTATTTTAATTACATTATTGTTTAATAATATTGTTTAATAACTGCCTCCGTAGCCTAGTGGTATGGGCATGTGCTTTAGAATCGGAGGTCGTGGGTTCGAATCCTGCGGGACGCAACAAATTTTCATTGTTGTTTCCTAGTTGGTTAGGGCAATTGGGCCGATCACCCAATTGTCTGAAAAGTAAGATGATCCATAATTTAAAATACAGAAAGAATAAATTTCGGAATTTTTAAAAAAATCTCACAACCCTCATAATGCTTGACCCATTTCCAAAGATACTTAACTTTTATTATCAGGGTTAAAGGTCAAAATTATCAAGTGAAATTAAAAAAAATTTTCCTTATTTATTTATTCCTTATAATTGGTTTTAAATTATTTAATTTTGTTTGTTTGTTTCCGGGAAAAATATCAATAACGGCACAAAAATTTTGGTTGAAACTTTTTCCAAATAAGTTATTTAATCAATCTTTAAAGATGTATTACATCTTTAACATATCAGATTATGTATCTTAAAATTCACTGTATTAAACCACTTTTTCCCCAGAATGCTTTCACCCCGTCGGTTTCTTAGGATAAACCTTTTGTCCAAAACCATTTATTCAAGGTGGTTATTAAGCGGGATTGAAGTCAAACCCAATACAATACTTCGAAAACAGGTACTTTTAGGTTGAAATACCATTTTTTGCTCTGGAAGGGATTAGATGTTCAAGGGAACGACCTAATGAGAATGAAATAAGATGATCCTAATCAAAGAAAAATACATTTAAGATAATTCCACTGAATTGATCTTTGCAAAATATTAAACATTTACTTAGTGGTGATCAACATTAAAAAATTATTTTTTTTTAAAAATATCTCTTTTATTATAGTTTTTGCGATTATTATACCCTTCAAATCCAATATTTTACGGATTTTTAGCGTTAGTTATATATATTTTATTCCCATTTGGATCTTTCCGAATCACGGGCAGACTAAATATTATATATTCTTATATCAATTTTTTGGAATAAACCGGAGTTTTTCTAAAATTTGAAGATTTTCTATTTTTTAATTTTTTAAATTTTGTCGCTTTGCACTTTTTAATTTTTAAAATATTGATTATGGGTGGCAAACCAGCCTCTCTATTTAAATAGATATTTTTTAAATTTGGATAGCTTGCCCCTAAGGTAAAATACAATATTCAAATTCAAATTGGGAATAAAACCTAGAAGAACCGGCGAAAGAAAAACCTAAGGGGCGTATGTTTCACTTTTTAAAATAATCCAAATATATAATATAAATTTTCTTATGAGCTAATACAGTTCTATCATCTATTTATACTTGAAGCCTGGAGCGGATAATTTCCAGCTGTGTTATCATTAATAAATTCTTTGTTTAATAACCTTTAACACAAAGTTCCTTTTACTTTTTAAAAATTTTTTAACAGTCAAATTCTGAACGTTTACAATTTTTTTGTTTAAAAGCGTATACATTGTCCCATAAAAATTTAATGATTCTTTGATCTAGTTCCTGGATGAATTAAAATTATGTTTTTTATAAGTATTTATTTATTGCATCAAAAGTCTGCGAAAAATCGTTTCTTTTTTTTGCCATACATTTGGTTTTTGAATATTGTTGAAAGTAACGGTTGTATTTTAACTCGTCAACAATTTTCTCAGGATTCTTTGGGCCCAGGTTATAAACCGCCCGAATATTTTAATACATTCAGGAAAAGGCTAAAATATTCTAACCGGGCCAACCATCAGTTAATAGTCTGATTTTCTTGACCTTTTCTTGGGACTAGGTTTATTCGACAGCTTATTAATAAAAGGGCCCCACTCAAATTCGGCCTATTGTTATTCTGAAAACACGGTTGACTCTTTTAAACACTTCACATTAACTCGATCTTTTTGGGTCTTAAATTTGATAACATTTTGTCCCTTCTGGTTTTTAATAACAAAATTATTGACCTAAACCAAAGTGCGCCACTCTAAGAGAGTTATTTTCCATCGTCATTTATTTGATGTGTGTCGTTTAACTTTAAAATTAAGGAAGTATCTCAGCAAAAATCTATATTTCGTTTTTAAAAAATTTTTAATGGTAAATCATTTATATAGATGAGAAAGGTAAAGGCCAAGAATAGACCCTCAAAGATGCCTTAATAGGCATAACGCCAGCATCAATCGGAGCGACCCCAGTAAAACCGTACCAGTTTATATTAATAAGACAGTTGACTTAAATGTCTTCATTAATTGGTTTTAATATTGGTTTATTAAATATTGTTGCTAGATGAGGGTGATATTACATCAATAATCAATTTATCACCTTAACAGAGATTCCCAAAGGTCTGCGGTTTTTATATCCAATAGTCTACATGCACTTATAATTAAACATTTTGTACATTAAATAACATATCTTTTAAAAGTGATTCAGGCAACTGTTGGAGAAGACAAAAGTGACTTGTAGTCGAAACCGGATTGTCCGAAAAAACTCTGAAATAATGTAGCACATTATGCGCTTCAATTCTATGGTTACCAACATTTAAAGTTATTTTGAGCTACTCCTTGCGTCCTTTCCGGTTTCGCTATGAATAATATTCTAAGTCATTTTCACTATCTGATGAATTTTTAATTTTATTTTTAGTATAATCATTTAGCCAGATAACACACTTTTTAAATATTTTAGAATAGGCACTAACATGTGCAACAAGTTATTATTATGGTTATATGTTCTTTGACTATATAGCTCATATAATCTCCGCCTACTTTATGGATTCGACTGTTGCCCATTGACTAAACGCTGCAGAAACTTTAGATTTAACCGTTTTAGAAGTAAATATAGTATTAAATTCTTTCTTATTAAAGTGAATAATGCGCTAAAAAGCACATGTGATTTTCATCATAATGTAAATAATTAATTTTTGTAATATTACTTCTGAACTTCTCAATACGCTTTTTATACATGAAACAAACATTCTTGTTTCATGTGAACTTTGTTATATAACATTTTTCTACTTGAAAGGAGCAAATTGACACAATGGTCAGAAGTTAACATTTAATAATTGATTTATTTAATGTTGACAATTAGTATATGTTATCATGTTGCAGAAGTCTCAGTAATTCATGTTGGTTCAATAAATAAATTTAAAGGTTATATGAACTTAACAATGATCTGAGATCTAATTGTGGTGTTGCAATTGTCGCAAAATTAATTTAAGTCACCACAAATTATAATATACTTATTGATTCAGACAGTTTTAACAATATTTCTTCTAGAACAACTTCAAGGCTTCATATAACCTGTGGGAGGTCTGTACACGCATACAACAATGAAGTGCTCAAGCTCTGCATGGCTATTTCAATAAGTCCGTTCAACAGAGAGGCTCACAATATCTTTACGATTTTTAAAATTTCAAAGTACTATTAATAATTATTAAAGAGCCACCGCGTATAGCTTTATCTCTTCTGAACAGCTAGCAACCTGGTGACATCAAGATTTAACGTTCTTTACTCGAGCTTCATTCCTAAATATTTTGATGTACCAGGTTCAAACACTGTGTGCTTTTATTAGAAAATTTATTTTAATAACATTATTGTTTAATAATAATATAAAGTATTTTAATTTGCATAGAGATTATTCTGTTGTCTCAAATAATTTAAATTATCCTGGAACGGATCCAAATTATTAGTTGTCTAATTTGTTCTTGCATCAAATGCGAAGTGAAATTACCATTCGATTATTTAAAAATACAATAATATAGCTGAAAGTCAAATTTTCTATAAAAATTGTCAAGGGACATCCACCATATATCAAATGAATTAATAAGTTAATTATATTATTAATTCAAAATATCAATTTTATTATATCTTTGTGGGTTAATCATTTTACAATTGTTTTATAAACATATTCAAATATTATTTAACCTATATCATAATTGTTTTATACATGTAACATCCTTATTGTAAGAAATGTGAATACATTACTTTTTTTTACATCTAGTTTATTAAGTCTTTCATGAAATTGTTGTCTATTGCATTTCTACTCCCAATTAAGATAATTAAGACAGTGTTGTGGGCAATGAGTATCAGTCAATACTTTTTCATATATGTAAGATAAGTTGCTCCTGGCATTAACATTAGTACTGATTATAAAGTAAAGAAATATTGTCAGTGGCTCATCTTATGTAGAGTAAGGCCGGCACTCTTTTCGATATGTGAAAAGTTTCACACATTCAATTTCGACGTGACGAGACTGACTGTGGAAGATGAGTTTGTTATAGAGCAAATTTTTTGAGCATTTTGTCACTTATATTATGTATATACAATTAACTTATGTATATACAACTAACGCAAAACATTACTGAAATAGTGGATTTGATAAAGATTCCTAAAATGACATTTGATTATTTTTTTTTTGATTTGTTAATCTTTATTTTTTACTTAATTTTAATTTTATTTGATTTAAAATAAACGACAGAAATTTAATTTTAAACCTTAAAATAACCATTGCCACTGGGCGATAAATGATCAGACAGATAGTGATACGACTGACTGTCCGATACGGTATAAAATATGTCCTTCAAATTTTTATAATTTTGTTGTAAAACTGAACACCTAACAAGCACACACACACACTACGTTTCATTTCATTCCAGACATTAAATGCAGTAAAATTAAATATGCAATCAAGTGTTTTTTTATTTTTATTAAGGGCCAACTCCCCCTTATTGCAACACCCAAATTATAAACCTTTGGTTCCCCTCCCTATAAAGGGAGGGCGTTTTCCCGTTGCTGGCCCTTCAAACAAAAGAGGTTTTCCCTATCTTCCGGGAAAAAAATTTTAAATTCTTAAAGGGAAACCACCCAGAGACCAAATTAAACCCCTATTTTAAAGAAAAATTTTTGGGGGTTTTTCCGGTTTCTTTTGATCAATGTCCCAGGAAAGCTTTTTTCAAACTTGGAAATCGAAAAGACTTAAAAGGTTTTTTTTTCTTTAAAAGGCCCGTTTTCGGTGATAAATTCCGGCTTATTTTAAAAAAAACTCCCCAAGGCTTTCCCTTTGTCTTAATAGGGGAAGAAAAATTTGTACCAAAATTTTTAAAGCCGAAACCTTTACCTTTGAAAATGAAAAGAAAATTGAACACAAAAATTAAAAAAATTGATAAGTGATTGAAAATTGGTCTTAAAAAAAATTTAATTTGTTAAAAAGACAATATTTATATTACCCATTTAAAAGGTTTTTTGTTTAAACCATTTTTTTTTTAAAACGGAGGTAGCCCCTGAGGGGTTGGGAAACCCGTGCCTTTCTGCCCCAAAATGTGATAAAACACATTAAAATTTTTAAAAATAATTTATTAAAAAATTATTAACAAAACCTTTAAAAAAACTTATATACGAATAATGTATTATTTACAAAAATTGTAATACACGTTATCTCACAAGTATAATAATTATTCTGATTCAATATGTATCTATAAAGGAATAATTAGCTAATGTCCAGTAGGCCGTATCTTATTTGAACTTTTGTTGCAAGCCAACCCGGCAAATTCGTTCAAACAAAAAAATTGTTTGCGTAACTAAAAGGTTATGGACGTCGGAAAAATAAAGCATAAATCAATTTCGTACCAAGGGTAAGTAATTCTAAAGTTATTTTTTTCGTGATTTATTTTATTTTATTGTTATTACCTAGCTCATGTGATTTTGTTTGTTTTCAATTAGTGATTTTATTAAATCCTCAACATCCATGATGAATTCGAAATTAATCCTGTATCAAAGCCAGACTAATATTCTAACTATTCCATTCAGCTGAAGCTTTTTCATACATGCCCTACTTAGCTACACATGAGAGTTTTGAACGTTTAGTTATTAAATAAACACATTAAAAATAGCAAAATTATGTAGTATCTTACCATTTAAATGTGCTTAATTGATCCTACACGCTTTAAAAACTTCAAAATCAAGGTGGTAGCTTCCCCTTTTACCGTTTGGAGCGGTACTATAGTGGTTCCTGTATCTGCGATGTAGCAGTAGTGTGTATAACACGTTAAATAATAGTTTTAAGGGCACCGTAGCCAGCGTATCTACTGGGTAAACGAGAATTGATATCACAGTAGGCAGCGCGTTGATGATGCCACTCGTATTGCTAATGTTCGTCTACCTTTGAATGCGATAAAAAAAAATATCGTCCCTAATTGAAAAGTTTTTCTTCTTCATTATCATTATTCCATTTATTTTTCGTTAGTTCAGGGAGTTTACCACGCTGGTCCAATTCGGGTTGGTAGGTGGACCGACTTTTTACATGGCGTAAAGTAGCATGTAAAAAGTCGGTTATCATGGATCATGGATCATTTTATTTTTTATCAATTGGGTGTTCGGCCAAAATTGTCCTAACTAACCAGAAAACAATGATAACACAAAATTGCTTGCCCGCGGAATTCGAACCCACGATCTCCGGTTTATTAGGCAAATGTCCTAAAACAATAATTTTACTGCAAGTGTAATTACCGCCTAATATCTTATTCATCCAATAATCTATTTCATCTCAGTCAACTTGAAAGGTTCTGATGGCAGTTGCTCTGCTTCTAAATAGCTAAATACATAGGTGGTTCTAGGAGTATTAAAGGCTAACCTATTACACTTAGAAACTAGATATTATTAGAAATTTAATTATCTATTATACTTCGAAAACAATAAGGTGTTATTGAGATTTGATTAATTAGTTTATGAATTTAATCAGAGCGAAAATAAATAGATTTCAAGATAAACAGTATTGACTAATTTTAATTCATTAATTTTTTCGCAATATGTTTAATATCTCATTTGTTATGACCGGGATAAGAAAGACTTTCCTATATATTATAAACGTGTTTAAAAACAGAATTTTAAATTTTTTGTTCAAACTTTACATACTTTTCAAAAGTGTATATTATCTGTAAAATTATTAATCGTTTATATATTAAGCTATAATTGCGAAAGTGTTTGAAGTCTCGTCTAACAACTTAGTGCCAGAAACGACCAACCAGCGAGGCCTATACATCTTTGCCTTAATATTCAGCACACCTTAACATTTACTTATATTTCATTCTGTCATATCATCATCATCATCATTAGCAGCCCCATCCGTCCACTGCTAGACATAGGCCTTTCTCAATGAACGCCAAGACCGCCGATCCCCAGCTACTCACTGCCAACTTGAGCCGCTACTACACGGAGATCGGCATCTGTCAGATACGATACGTAAATATTTGTTCATAGTTATCGTAAAAAATTTACAGTAATAGCTATGACAAAGCATTATAAAGTTCAAAGCCCCGATATCGAAGCGAACATTACCCGCGACGGAACATTATCGCGTTGTAAACCGGAGATTTAACGTCGCCTCCGAAGGTAGAGGCAGGTATTATTGTTGTAACGAGAATCGTGTCAAAACACATCTTTCTGAAGGTTTATAATAAGTAGACGATTATTTTCTCGTCGATCTTAACATTATATATTGTAAAACCTATATATTTTACTTATAAAGGAATCAATTTATTTTTTGTCGAAAGCTACAAGCACAACAATATTTTGAAAAGAATTACCGTTATTTTCAAACTACAATTAAACATATATAATGGATACACATAAAACTTTAAGTACACTTTTATTGTTTTATTGGAATTTGCTTGCAGGTTAAACAATTCTTGTTACGATGTATATAAACAATTAGAATGTAATACAATCATGTCGAATGCATAATTAGACCGGCAATCCCTGATGTCAGTTAGGCGTTAGTTATTAATACCAAATCCAAGTAATATATTTTTTCGGGTAAGACAATATTCGATAGTTGGCAGGCATGGTAGAGATAACAGATAACATGATTGTTAGACCTGTATTAATGAAAGTTAAGTTCAATCATCATATT
Organism: Lamproptera curius; assembly: GCA_029286875.1. Lineage (NCBI taxonomy): Eukaryota > Metazoa > Arthropoda > Insecta > Lepidoptera > Papilionidae > Lamproptera > Lamproptera curius. The sequence goes on from JAGSMT010000157.1 coordinate 987,599, forward strand.
TGTTGTAAGTATGGATCAGATGAACCAATGCTACAAATAATTTAGTTATTAAAGTACCCAGTATGAAAGTATGTAACTGGTACTCCTCCTCTCATTTACGCTTAGGAGCGTGAAGCAAACGATAAAACAATTGATAAAGACGAAAACAAGACGTCTAAGTATGCTTTATGTTGTAGTTTATTTGTAACTATTTATGCTCTTTATAATAGAAATAATACGGTTGTAAATTAAAATTTATTAGGTTTAAAAAAGTAAAAAAAATCAACAATGTACAATTACCTTGTAGTATTTTATGAAGACCACATAAAACAAATTGTAACATGCATAGGGCGATTTACTGACCACATAAAACAGTAACAAAAGTATTTATTGTACAAAAATTAGTGAAGAGCTTGGTTTTTAATGCTTTTCAGATAATTGTTACTTCATATTCTGATATATTCTATACTGCCACAAAATTTTAATGTTCTAAGGTCTTATACTAAATGACACAGATGATAAAAATTCCAAAATCAAACAGAAATTAAAACGTGAATTAGTTTTGCTTCAAGGTTTTAAACCTTGGTTGGTTTGATGCAAAAAAAAAGTCTCAATACCACTGGACCACGAAGGCGGTACTTTATAACAACACTACTTCATAAAAGTTTGCAGTGAAACTATACTATTATAAAATTAAAAAATGTGTGCCAAACATCTAGATAAGATTTAATTTGTTGATGTTGAACAATCGATCTCATGAGACACTTTTGTAACTTATGGCGGTAAGTTAATATCCTTCGAAATAAAGACAATTTTACTCACTAGCTTTTGTTAATTTTAATTACTGTGTCTTAAAATGTTATTTCTGAAGCTGGCGAGGGTCTTTAGTCTTTTTTCCAATTACCAGGAATGGCTAATTAGTCTAAAACATATCATGTTAGAATTCTATATCGAAAGATTTTCTTGATTCAGCAAATTTAATTGAATAAACAATCAAACAAACTAAAACAAACAAATTTTATAACGCATGTTGTATTATTTGAAATAATTAATTTGCTCCTAAATGATTTCTTTTAAGATTTTTTATACGTAGTGTTGTTACTGGCAAAATATTGTGTATCCCTAGTTGTGTTAATATTATAAATAAATGATAACAAGTTTTATCAATGCCACAAACCTCATAAATTTATCTAAAACAATATGCATTTATCATATTTTAACAATTTATCTAACAATGTCCTACAATTGTTACATAATTAGTTTAAATATACGATACAAGAATAGTTTTATCGTTCGATATTTGCTTTGCTACTTTGTATGTTTGTTTTAGAATGAACAGCCGCGTCTCAAATGTTAGCTAGTGCACAGTACGACGCGTGTTATTTGAACTTTTGTTACAAGCCAACCGGGCTTATTTGTTCAAACAAAAGAATTGTTTGCGTAACTAAAACGCTATGGACGTCGGCAAAAATAAATCAATTTCGTTTTCAAGAATACGATAGAATTCTTTACTGGAGAGTTGACATCTGTACGAAGTTTGTAGGTTTTGTTATATTGTTGTTAAAACATAACTGTCTCTTTTAAGGGAGAGTTTATACAACACTATTATATAATATGTATCCTAAATATACACATTATACACACTATTAGAACCCTGACAGCTTTTAATAAAATAGGGCTTTTTTGTCTTCTCTTTAGTGCAATTTTGATATTCTATTTAAAAAATTACACAAGTAATTCACTAGTTACTTATCCTGTAGATTGAAGTGAGACCAATTTTCATAATCCATTTAGCTGACGGCTGTAAAAATGTGCCTGCAACTAATTACAACGAAAACACTATAACCGTGCACTATTTCTTTTTCATTTTCATTAGGATTTAGACACACTACGCTCTTATAAGCTTAAGCAGCAATCATATCGAATAATAATTAAAAGTAAAAGGTAAAATCGTTTAAAGCAATTACTATGTTATGGTTTAGAGGTGCAAGACCCCTCTCTCCGCGGTGCGTGTTTCTGCAGCAAAGCAGGAGAGTGAAGACACTGCCGTCTTTCTGTTGGAATAGGTACCGTAGCTAGCGTATTTACTGGGTAAACGATACGTAAACGATCATATGTCACACGTAGGCAGCGCATCGATGATACCCCTGGTACTGGCGATGTCCATGAGCGTCGGAAACCACATTTTATCATGTGGCCCGAATGCTTGTGGGCTTTCGTTAAACCATACTCAGACGAAGTTAAGGGTTTACATTTGAGATATGTTTGTTGTAAAATTTATTATACACACTTCGAAAAATTTTTCTTACAGTAAGAAACCATTTAACAACATCGACAATCTTTTATCGAATAAATAATTACATACTTATTAAATTAAAGTAAGTTAACCACTAAAGAGTGAATAAAACTTTATAACATTGGTTCTGGATTCGTTCTGCTATTTAAATGGAACTTATTAGGCATTTAAATTCAACTTAACAGCTTTATTTATTCTATAAATAAGCTTATAATAAACAGCTTTAATACGGTTCAGCCTAATAACTCTTCACTTCGAATATTCGGAACTCTATGCGATCATTGAAAATATTTTTATAATTAAAATCAAGCTTTTTTTCTTTAATACTATGGCTTAAATCTCCCTCCGTATAATTTATCTAAACTTATTATGCTAAGATATCAGCGTGTGAAAATTATTCACAAGAGGAATAAAGGATCTCATTTTGTAAATCGTACTTTATACATATATGTACATGTAAATATTAATATAGCGCCTATATACGCCTGTGGTGGTATTGTCGTATAGTCGGCGTTCTATGAAAAAAAAACTATAAACCTTTAAATTTAACATTAAATTAGATTTTTTAATTATATTTACTGTATAATTTAATTAAAATCTATAAATTAAAATGAGTAAATAATTTTCAATTAGCGCTATTATCCTTTCACCAATATATTTGATGAATGCATTTACTCTTGTCGGGTTGTTAATGCCGAATGGAAATCACTCTGTGGTAAACAGATTCAGGTAATATAAGATGGATTAAAAGCCAATCCTATAGTACATTGTGAATAGGTAGGCACTATTAATGCTTCTATTAGCTTTATAACAAAATTTATAGGTTACATATTCAAAAGAGTTTAATTAGCAGTAAATAAATTTTAAGATAATAATAATTTATATATACGAGATAAAGTAATCAAAATATTTTACATTATAAATTAAAATATATATTTCATAATAATTTACTGATCTGCATTGTTTGCATTACCAACTCTGTTTAGGTATCTTTCATGAGACGGGTCTCATAAAAAAAATTTTAATTATTTTTTTTAATTATTTGGTTTAATTTTTTTAAATTACTAAACCAATTTTAAAAAGTAATCAAAAAAAGAATTGTTCTTGAGTTTTACACGCTGTGGAATTCTGTATTTTTCATTTTGAGTAGGGCATTGATTTTTCATTATGTTATTAAAACATAAAAAAATAAGTAATACTGTTTAACAACACCTGGGAATAGAATAAAATCTTAACTAATTCGTCGTAATGCAAATAAAATGTATTGTTTTTAAATCTAAAGTTTTGTAAACATTTACGGGCTGAATAAAATTAATCTAGAGTAATAAAGTATTCATTTTGTTATATGAAGGTTAAATAGAGTTAAAGCTTCGATTTGTGGACAAACGGTACAAGAAATAAAATATCAACAATAGGATACTTCATAGCCGAGATGGAGGTAATTGAAAATAAGTTTATCGATCTTCAGTTCAAGTAATCATCGAAAGCGAACCAGATCTAATAGGAAAACTTCTCGATGGACTTGTACCAAGATTAGTTAGACCAATTCAGATCACTCCCACTTTGCATCCAAATTAATTTAAGCGCTTGCTAAGGACAACTATACCATATTTATAACTATACAGTCTTAGCGTCAATAATGTGTTATTTATTATAGCTTTATTTAAACGTAAACAAAAATATCTGTTCTTCACATACAGTGTTTAACTTTCACATGATAAAAATTTAAACACTTTTTACCCTTGTTATGAAGTCTGACTACCTTTTTATATTTTAAAACATTTCCAATATCTAAATAGTCCATAATTCTGATGTCTTTGGTACTTGAAAATAACAAATTTTTCATATTTGTGTATCTGAATAGGAAGAACATCACGAACACTTCCGTTTCATGATATTTATGTACACAAAATGTATGCTACAAATTTAAATTCCAAAATATATTTAAAATTCACGGCACGAAATATATTAAGGCTACAAAGAAATTATGTTTTACGGCAACTAAGACGTAATTAGTTGCGACAGACATGATGTGCGAAAATTTTCCTTTGAGCGCGAAATGCCATAATTTATTATGGGTCTAAGATCCACAAACAAAACTTGTCAAAATGTAAGTTGTAGAAGGTTTTTTATAACGCGTTCTTTTATCCAAATTCTAGTTAAATACACTTTTAATATCTAATTTAAATAATTAGTAATGGCAATATATTATTTACGAAGTATACAATTTTAAAGTGATAAAGTTACCAAAAATAAATCTGACTAATTGGCCTTGTTTATTATGGGTTTTTACTTTTATATGGCGTTTGATTAACTTTGACTTGGTTAAGAAATATTAATTTTAGTAGATAATCAAAGAGTTTTGAAACATAAAGTGCTGACTGCCTAGCCTGATATTCGAAATGATAAAAAATAAACCTGAGCGTTATAACAAATATGCAATTTTAAAACGCTTTTATTAGCTTAACACGTACATAATTTTGACCCCCTTCAGAATGTCGGATTAACTTGAAATTTGACATACTTATTAAGGGCCGATTACAATTCAATATTAAAAAAATGAAAAATCAACAATAGTTAAAAAAACTACACAACACGCTTTTCTATAAATCCAACTAAAACCAACTAAAAATAGAAAATCAATTTGAATTAAAAATAGTGTATGACAAAACTATTAATTTAAATTGATAAAATAGTGTAAAAAGGGATGGGGTGCTTTTCAGTATGTTCTCAAAACTTTATAAAAAATTATAGAACGTGTTTTTTAAAACTATTGTTTATTGAGTAATCACAATCGTAACATTTAAAATGCTTTTTTTTATTTTACGAACAGAAAAGTAACAAAATGTAAAGGAAAACGGTGTATGCTTTATTTATTCTTTGACAGTAACGTCTTTATATGTCATGGTCAATAAACAGTTTATAAAAAGATTTGATTTGCGCGATGAATCTATTTGCTCTAACACATTATAAATGTATGTTTTTATTCTAGTACTGCTATATTTTGAAAGAAAGTTATTCTATTAAATGACGTGATAAAACTGTACACTATGTAACCAGTGTCGTGTGCTCTAAAGCTTTTATTGCAACACCTCTATTGTCACTTACAGCCAACCCCACCTCAAAAGGAAGACGCTTTGTCTCACCAGCCTTTGTGACTGAACTAATGTTTCTTAATGCGTTTTACCAAAGAGCTCGGTATACCAGGAAACGGCGAAAGACTAGGTATTTTTTATTCTTCCGCAAGAGCGCTACAAAAATGTTCACTGTAAAGGAATGTTGAAAGCTAAATGTTTCTCGTTTTAACGGGAGATTCTTGCACAGAACATATTTAAAGGTAAAATAATAAACAGTTAAGTAAATTCTGTTATTTTATTATAAATATGTTATCTCTCATTTACATATTTGAAGGTTAGAAAGAGAGTTACAGAAGATGTTTCTTGCGTCCTATATATTTTTTCTTAGCGGTCGGCCTGCTTGATTACGATTGGTGCCAAAGAAAATTTAAGGGATCAGTAGCTTTGCTAAGGATTTTTTCTTGTCATTTATAATGTCTAGTTTACGGATTCTCATCCGCCAAATGGAGGATGATGGGAATGTAGTACGCTTCGGCTAAGTTGGCATTGTCGGTGTGGTACAAAAAACAAATGGTTGCTCCTTTTTCATAAATTTTATTAAGGACGCAGGTACTTACAGCACGACCGGGCCTTAGAAGGTTTTTTTTCCAGGTTTGTCTAATCAAATCTAATCGAACTATGATATTTTATTTCGTGCGGGAGCCAACAGCACAAAATCTCCTCTCGAGCCCTATGAACGGCATTTTACCAAGTGCCGCAATCCTGAGCATTAAAAATTATGCGAAGGAAACTCTTCTACACCCCTGTTGCCTACTACCTGCCCCAGTACTTTACAATCTCTGTACGCATGCTTGCCATATTGTTGGCACATAACTTTTAGCTGTTTTATTTTATTTTTGCAACCATTATGTTAATTCCTTTTTAGTTTCATTTAATTTAATTCCTTTAGTTTAATTCCTTCCAGGAGGCATCAGTCCAACCTTAGAGAATCGTTATCACGTGGATAGTTATATAATAATTTCTTCTTTCTAGCCAACGTTTTCTTACAAAGCGCATGACCTTTGCAGTCTCTGCATTGCAAGAGCGTACATTGCCTCTCTGCTCTTATCTAATATATGCTAGTAATAACTTTTCTTTAAGACTTCTTTTAATACGTTCGTAAATAAAAATATAGAATAATCACCGAAGAGAACTGTAGGTCGAGGTGACCTACTCTATGACGACGCTTAGTTCTATTACCAAAAAATAGCACACACCACGCTTAGTTCCATGACCAAAAAGAAGCACACATTAAGGTATAAAGGGGTTGTTCGTTACCAAAACGATGCTAGGAGCAAGAATTCAAGTAAGAAAATTGTATATGTTATAAAATACCTAAAAAAGGGGAACATTTAGTAAATATATGAATAAAATCACCATAAATTATAACTCATCGTTTAGTGGCAGCTATATTCCATACGTACATACATATTATCAGCTTGTGATACTCCACTGCTGGGTATAGGCCTCCACTAATATACCCCTATTCACTAGGGAGTTTTTGACCATATTCTTTGGAATATAATTCATAGTTATTTAAGTACCGGAAAAAAACGTCGTGTTGGGGATTTATCATTCAATTTCTTTTAAAACATACTCTGTGTGGACTAAGTCAATTATACAATAATTTTAAGAGGACATGGCCGTCAAATATATAGACATCTAATACTTCAATCCAGTACAACTAACGTACAAACTAACTTGAAATTGTGTTATGGACGTCCTAAAATAGTGTGTAAACTATTATTGAGATAGACGGATAGAGTACTGGCCTATATTGCTGAACTGCTAACATAAAATTAAATGTTTAACGTTGTGAGTGATTAAATAATAAATAAGATAATGCCACCATCTTTTTTGTCCTTCGTTTGTTTACCTTTTCAATTAAAGCTCAATTAACACAGGTCAAAAACAATGTCGCATTAAGCCATTTTCAAGTTGGTAATGTCAATGTTATGGTAAAAGCGCTATTCGACAAAGAGAAGATCAAAAGCAGTTTGTCAATTAAAAGATACAGGAATTTCACGTAAACAGACAAAATTATATTCACGTTCTTGAATGTTTTAAACCTTTATATTTAACACTTTCTCAAATTGTGTTTTTTAAATTTAACACATTCATTGAATATGTTGAAATTTTTCAAGCAGTAACAGATTATAAATTAACTCCACTGATGCTACTTCAATTTAATAATTATTTCCTCTTGAACTTTTATCGGATTTTAACTATTTTTTATTCAAAGTTTTATTATTGGTTACCGGTAAATATGAACCCTTATATATATATATAAATGTTCTGTTGTCGCTTACCGCTAACTCCACCTCAAGACGAAAACAGGAATCGGCCAATGTCTTAAGAAATCCTCCCCTTTCAGTGCGAGAACTGCAAAAATAGTTTGTGAAGAAATATCGCAAACTAAATATTACACAGCTGTATGCACATTTTTGAAAAAATGTTCACCATGAAAATTCTTCAATCTTAAGATTTTCAAGCGTTCGATTTTCAAGTGTTCACGTCAACTGCCAAACAGATCCTTCTAAGATAGTCTATCCCTTGATTCCCGTGACCTCTGGGAGCTTTTGTCTAGATTCTGGGTGAAAAGGTGGTTTTTGTGAGTACCAAAGGATTAGGATGGGAGTATTAGAAGTAAAGGATTTGTTTCTTAGGTCAGCACTGGTGAAGTAGAAAAAGCAAAAGCGCTTTAATAATCAACCAATTAGCACGAGTAAATTTTATTTAGTGCTCAAGAATCCAAACAATATGATGAGAAAGATGTTTGATTACTCTTACTACTAATATCTTAACATATTGTGTCAAAGTCAACCAACATAACAAAAAAAAAGAAGACGACGAAACAAAACTATTTCTGCAAAACTATTTTTTTAAACATTTATTTTATTTAGGTACTAGCCGCGACTTCGTCCGCGTCTTAAAGGAGAAATGTCAAGAAAGGTGTTTTGAAATATGCTACGTAATATAATATAAATGACATATTTTTATTGTATGTGCCTATCATCAGACATGTATATAAATTTTAAGATTTTTATATAAATTTTCATCCCCCATTTCAACCCTTTCATTTCAGCCCATGTCTTTTATCAGAATACGGAATAAAAGATGGACAGACAGGCAGGGTTACTCTCGCATTAATAATATTAGTATTGATTTCTTCTATTATTTTATAATGTTTTGAATGCCAGCCATTTCGCAGTTGGACGAATGCAGTTTAAGCTTTAATTAACGTTACAAACCAAGCAGGCCTTTCAGTGGCAGGCTATTTCTACCCTTTCAAACCCTTTTTATCGCAATGATCAATAGCTTATGTCCTTCCTCGCAATCCATTCTAAGTATGTACCAAATTTCATCAATCGGTTAAATGGCTGAGATAGTAAAGACCAACAGACATACAGAGTTACTCCCACATTCATAATAATATTATGGATTTCTTCTATTATCGAATAACAGCCATTTTGCAGTAGGACGTCTGCTGTTTAAACTTTTGTTACAAACCAAGCAGGCTCATTTGTGAAAACAAATAAATAGTTAGTTTAAATTAAATGCCGGTGGTTCAATGTGGTGATTAAAATTGGCTCTGGAACTTGTTTCAGTATATATTTTATGGCTTACGATTTGATAAAACCTAAATGTAAATAAATTTAATAGTCATCTAAGGGTTAGTTTGTTTTTCGGACCAACCAATAATGATCCCGAAGAACGTAATAAACCTAATTCGATCAATTCAATTTAAATCGACTTTAAATTTAAATTTTAAAACCTTATTTTTTTACAAGCTCTGGGTACGATTAACCGTTCATTAAATAACTTTTCACGTCGAGAATTTTTAAGTCCATGCGATCATTGCAAAGTTTTTATATTTGAAATCAAGTTATTTCAGAGCGAAAAAACGATCATAGATTATCCCGCGAACTCTGAGTTTTAGTATTAATTTTATTAATTTTAAACTTATTAAATAATTATCAGATATCAAAGTCAAAATTGGAAATAAAAAGGTGTGCTATAAAATGCAAGATGCATTTTTGCAAGATGCAAAATTACATGAGAAGAAAATAAATGATTTTGTTTCTTTAAAAGGGACTAAATTCTGATGAATTACAGCGCGTCAGTAAAAGAACTGACAAACTCTTCTTTTTATTTAAGAACCTCTGGACACTTTTTCCGAAAACGTTCAACATAATCATATTTATTTTCACCTTATTCCGTTAATGTAATTTACATTAATTAAAATTATCAGCAACTTAACTTTTGTATCTATCTATTTAGGTAATTGTTTTCTAGATTTAAATATCTAGTTAAGATTGATTAAGTTATGCCTGACAAGATTTCTTAGTACTCCAGCAAGCGAATTATCTAAAGAAAATTAAAGAAAATTTGTAGATTATATGATATTTTTAAAGCAAGGCAACGTTGTGATATTGCTATGTTTAATTTTATATTTTTTAAACCTCATTAAAAATAAAACAAACAATATTTCTACGATAACTTCACAAGTTTACTGTAGTAAAAATGGTCCCTAAAGTTAATCCAAAATTTAAAAAGATTTTGGCAAATGAAACTAGTTCAAGAATTTTTAGCTTTTAAATTTTCAATAAAACTCTTATATCTCAGACCCTTCGTAGTATCTTGATAAAAATTTAAATATAAATGCTGCATATTACAAAACGAACCGGTTTTCAAATATATTTCGAAAACTCTCTTAACGCTTTTGAACTTTCATTCCTTTGCAATTAAGCATCTGAATAATAGAACCAGGAAAAGCGATAAAACGGCCGAATTTGCATATAAATAACTCGTCTTAAAACTAGGAGGTAGTTTTAAACAAGGAGGTAGTCCTCCTATTGTAAAATCTGTAACAAAATAAAGTTAGGCAACGTGGGACACTTTTAAATGGAACTTAATGTTTCCGCTGCAAATAAAGTTTCGTGTTGAGATTTTCGGTATTTCAACGAAATATATTAATGAACCGATGTTAATGAACATGTTTCGTAGTCAAAAGGTTTTAAGAGGACTTCCTACTAATATTAATATTTACTAAATAAATACGATTTCAAGAATTGCCTCTGCGTTATTTGTCATGGAATCGTGTATTAATTTTGTAAATTCTTTTTGTGCACTGAATATATTCTCGCTCCATTGTTTTGATTAGGAAAAATATATCTGTACGTAAAATTGTTATAGAAGAAGAGTACATTTTGCAGGCGTTGTAAAAAAACTTCGTATTATTTAATATTTTATTAATATTTATTATTTATTAGCATAATTTTGATAAATCTATTAGGTACATGCTTTTCTTTCCCACCAACCCACATTCGACCAGCGTAGTGGGATACGGTCCAAAAACCCTTTATGGATAAGTGGGTATTAGAGGAGGCTTATGTCCTATGGCCTATGTATGTATGTATGAGCAATAAAAAATCTAGGTCGAAAGTAAAGTAGATTTCTTCTACATATTTAACACGCCTGAAATATACACATATTGAAGGCAGTTAACATATCGTATATATGTTGCCTGCCTTTATGTTGTATAGATTTAAGAAATAGCACAGAGAAATAAAATTTAAAATAAACACTTTATTGTCTTGTTTATATTTAACGCTAAACTTACAGAGCTTCTTATAAATGCGTAGCCAACGACTGTAAAGTAGGTACTAAGACTGTATAAAGGACAAGTTTACAGTATACCTTACATAAAAGCCGTCTATTTATACCTATAATTTATAATGAAATAACCGTCATGTTTGTAATTTAATTTTTAAGCTAATAGTCCTAACCCTTTAAAAATTCTATGGGTTATCAATCTAAATATATTTTATTGCTGTCAAAGGTAAGATGGGTGAGTATTATTTTTATTAACTAGAGGTAGTCCTAACAACTTTCAGACAGTCCTTTTTAATTTTTCCACTTTGTAAATGAAAGAACACGAAATGCTCTTCTGACATATTCATAGTATTACTTTTGAAACGATAATTTTTGTCGCAAGTATCAATTTAGTGAAATGCGGAAACAAAATAAGTTTGCCTGATTTCGTCTGATAATTTTTGCTTGATAGAACTATTCCGCGAATTCTTATTTAGTTTGTTATAGCGGAGTGTAAAATATTTTTAAAGAAGGCTATGTACGGCGTGCATAATTTTTCATTAGTTTCGTGGACATAACACTGAGACCAGCCACTCTGAGTACATTAAACAGTATGTACTTAGAGTGGCTCAAATTTTCGTTAACGTTTGAGCACTACGCCTTATAGTGTAAAATATCGCGTGATTTTACCTCATATATTATTATATTTAAATATAATTCCATTTAAAATTACTTCTTAAATAGGCATTTCCTCAAAATTTTTTGAGCTTTTTTGTTTTTAAAAATAATTTGATTTTAAAAATGAAAACTTACCTTTACATAAATAACTTTTTATTAAAGCTGTAACATCCGTAAAATATTTTCAAAGGAAATCAGTGGTAGTTAAAATGACAAAAGACCCGGGCGTGTGGAACATTGCCAGGAAATTCCATTATGGTACAAAGAGGGATCTTAGTTATCTTACTTGTGGAACAACTTAGCACCTAAATAAAATGCGTGCATGTGTAACTGTCCTATTTTATTTGCTTAAACATATAACATGTGCTTTAAGACATACTATCGATATCTTCAAACGATTTCCCGCAAAGCAAGAAAAAATCAAAAATTTTTTTTTAAAGTAATTAAGTAAAATTCTTGTGTTTTGATCAAAATATTACAAAAAAAATCATTCGAAAAATCCTACACAGTACAGTTCCAGCAGTTTAAAGAAATATATTTATAAGTATACTAATAAATAAAAATAACGTCTGAATAAGTTAACAAAAGTGTATAAAATATATAATGACTTGAAGTTTTTATGCTTTAAATGTACATTCGTCTAAGCTATGTTGTTAATATCGCGAAGAACGTTATTTATGTCCAGCCTTATTGCTGTACGTCGGATGAATTATGAACCTAATAAATTAGATTCGATCTAGTTTTTATGGCCTCTATACTATGAACATCTCTTACAAGATTTTTAGCAAACGTCGGTACGTTTTCTTTAAGAGTTCAAAAGTAATTAGTTATAAATTTACTTTTTACGTGAGACTACAGAAAAAGACATTTGATGTGTTAAAAAGTAAAAATTAAACTGTACAATTTATTTGTACTTGAATAAAATTAATAAGTTTTCTAGTAATACATCATTTTATTTACGAAACTCACGTTATGAATAAAAAATTTCACAATCTTATGCAAAATCCCAAGCTCGTCAAATTGTAAGACTATTTACATCAAATACTATCTGAACTTTTGTTGCAGTGATTTTTTCCATTAAACACTTTTTTTTTCAAAACTAGTCTCACAAGACTGGATAGCACTGATTGCGTTACAATTTTGTGTCGGAAAAGTTCGAACTGGGTCCCCACGGACTCAATCACGTGAATTTGTCATCCGCGATTTTCGAATGCAAAAGTAAGCATTACTTATATTTTGTGGGTCACAAATTTAAAGAAGAAAAGACATATTTGATTTTTAATAATAAATATATCTCCTACATATTTTGACCTTTTCTGTTATCTATATGGAAATTTATCAGCATTGCAATAATCATGCAATACCAAGTATACAGTTATACAAAATATAATACAATCATCATTCATCATTTCATTATTAGCAGCCACTGTCCGTCCATTGCTGGAAATAGGTCTTTCTCAATGAACGCCAAGACGGCCGATCCCCTGCTATTCACTGCCAACTTGTTAATATAATACAATATTACAGTGAAATTTATAATATTCTATTATATTTGTTAACTGTATACTTAAATAAAAATCGAGACTTTTTGTCACTGTAATTGTGTATTGCCTAATTAAACGGTTCCAACATGAAAATTGAAACAGTATAAAGATAATTTTGTATAAAAATAAGAATTACTATAAGGACAAGTTAGTAACATAATCTAATTAACAATCCTATTACCTATGTTTTGTACACGCTACACAGTTTAAATCATTCTAAGACGACAGCAGTGACAAATTTATGAGTGTATCTTTAATAGGGGCCATGAAAAATATCCAAGGGAATTGTGCTAGTTGTGCGTTCGCTTGTGACAACTATAATATTTACGCTTACTGCTTCTGTCAGGTAGCATACTCGGGCTCCAGTCTTGTCATCGAATATTCATGTCCACTGAAATACATGCATGTATTCCGGAGGCGAATGTTTTTTACACGTTCCTAACATTTTCTTCAACCGTTCTGTCGTATGCAAATTTCTTCGTACACTTTTGAGATTGAAACGAGTTTCATTTTAAAATACCTTTTTTAGGTATGTGCTTCTTAAAGGACTAGCTTCTTCTTTTTTTCTTGCAATTTACGTTTGTTATATAATATTGAATTCTTAATTTAATAACTTATGTCAGAATTATTTCAACCAACACGAACGGAACGTGTCTGTTGGTAAGAGCTTTTCACCGTATTTTTACATCAAATTCATTGCTTTTAGTAAATCTAGTTGTTTTTCCACTCATTTTTTGTCATTATGTAATGCATCGTGAACAGAATAGGTTTTATTGTTTTTCTATTTTCATAGCCGTTCAAGTTACTTTGTGGCTTACTTTGAAAAATCAACCAAAAAAAAACTAAACACTAAATGTTTTAGAACAAGAATAAAAAGTACAATAAAGCATAGTATACATACTAATAATATAGTAAAGAAGTTGCACGTGTTTTAATATAATATGAGATAAAAATATAGCAAATTTAATTTGCCACGAATAGTGTTATCTCATTCAAACGTAGTTCTCTTAGGACTTTATACTAAAACTTTAGTAAGAATCTTCTTCGCAGCAGGGGTAGGCGCCGTCTTAGTAAACGACACTTTGTAAAACTAAATATTGGGATTTGTTAATTAAAACTATTTAATGTAATGTTTGGTTGCCGCGTAAACCTCATACTTTATTAAGTAAAAAAGAATGTACATTCTAACTTATTTTACATTAAGGTCTCGTAACCTGTAAAATCTCATCAGTACTAACCAACGCCAAGCAGCAAGCTTCTGATCTAGAGCCTAAATATAGGCGGGAAAGAGCTAATGCGTTCTTCGACCCCATTCCAGTTTTAATATCTCTACAAGAAAAACTGATATTTATATCTGCAAATAGGGATTTGAAGATGCCTATTTTGATGTGTCATGGTTCATTATGCTTTTTTTCGAAGAAATTATAGTTTCAGCCCTTGTCTCTAACATTCTGCCTTGTTAGATAAACAGATTGATTAACGTCACTAAAAATCTGGGTGATGTTCAAGTATTAGCAAAAAATGAAGTAAGAAGTTTATACATATCAGCGCTGCATTTTTTGTGACATCCAAAGTGTAGAGGGTACCTGCGTGAATAAGTATAGAACTTACCAGACATATGAAGCGAAACAAAGAGTATCATAAATGTGCCGAAGTGGCGCTTCCAGACTCTAGTCAAGGTAAGCTTTATCTGCGATGTGAGTAGTTTGTCGTTATAGCGTAGGCTATCTCCTTCGTTACATGACTAAGTAGAAGCACATTGCTAATATGATATTGGGGTCCATTCATAGTCATTTGCTTAAGCGATTGCTAGGAGCAAAATTCAAGGCTAAAAAAAATATTTTTGCAATGATAAAAGACTGTGCTGACTTTGAAATTATATTTAACAAAACCATAAATATCGATAAGAGTCTGACAAATTTCATCACAAAAGATAAAATTGGGTACATATGTAGACTCCATGAAAAAGTGGACTAAAAAAACTAAGAAAAATAAAGTAATCAATTTTACATCAAGTAAGTGTGCCAATTGTGTATAAAATATTTAAAAAAGAGGGCATTCAGTAAATATAAAAGAAATATCATTGTTAGTTAAAACTTTCTTCATCGTATACTTGGCAGGTATATTCCATGGTTTGTAAATACCAGAAAAAGAGTTTAGCATTAGGAATTTATTATTCTATTTCTATTTAAATATGCTCTGTGTGGTCAGCTCCTAAAAGTGGCAGTTGTCAGTTTTTACAATCATTCTAGGAGGACATGGCCGTCAAATATATAGGCAACTAATGGTTACTTGTAGTTGTGTCGTGGACGTCATACGATAGTGTTCAAACTATTATTAAGATAGATGGACAGATTACATTTAATAAGGTCATATTGCTTTATTGAATGACTGCGTATAAAATATGTTTTTTATTTAATGAATTAATAAAAAAATATCTATTTTTGTAATGCCATTCTCTTTCATGTCCCTGGTTTCTTTTTACGGTCGCATTAAGTCATATTCAAGTTCAAAATAAAAGCACCATTTCATAGAGAGAGATCAAAGGTAGTTTGTGTACAAAAAGTTATTCGTTAAAAATGAAAAAGTTGAAATTAAAAATACCATTGTGTATTCTTAATGTTCATTTTGTATTCTTAAGTGTTTTTCAAACCTTAAGGTTGAAAACTATTTTAAGTTAAGTATTTTAAAATTGACGCATTTAAGGAAAATTTTGTATTTCTTGAAGCAGTAACAGATTATAAATTAATTCCAAAAAGCACCAAATTTTACTAAAACTACTACATAAAAATTGAAATAAAAATATTAAAATGTACTTACCTCTTGAACTTTAAACGGCTTTCAACTAAAAACTATTTTCTATTGAAAGTGTTATTATTGGTTACAAATCCTTATAATGTTATAATATGGAATGTTGATTTATAAAGTAATACGATAAAATTGTATATAATGTTACTGAAATTGTATGAGCTAAATGTTCTGTTGTCGCTTCCCGCCAACCCTGCTTCGAGACGAAAACTCTTTGTCTCACTAGCCTTTAAGACTGAGCTGAAGTTTCTTAATGCGTCTTCACTGAAAAAAATGGTATACCAAGTAACGGCCAATGTTTTCGGATATATTTTCTTTTCCGTACAGGCACTGTAAAAATAGTCTGTGAAGATTGCACAGAGCTGTCGTATGCACAATTTTAAAACAATGTTCGCTAATGAAAATTGTCAAAATAATCATAAGATTTTTAAGTGTTCGATTTTCAAGTTTTCACATCAACTGCCAATTAGATACTTTTAAGATAGTCACCCCTTCATTTCTTTAACCTTTTTACATTATTGGAGCCTTTGCCAATATTCCGGGCTAAGAGGAGGTTATTATTAGAACCGAAGGATCAGGATTGGAGAATTAGTAGAAAACTATTTTTTTCTCTGGTCAGCACTGGTAGAGTAAGATAATGCAAACGAGCTTTATTGGTGGGATAATCCACAAATTAGCACCAAAGGGGAACTTGGTATTAGTTTTCATAAGTGCGTAAGAAACCAAACAACATGGTGAGTCAGATCTTTGATTACTCTTACTACTAATATCTTAACATATTGTATGAAAGTCGTACAAACTAAAATGTTGTATATGTACACTAAAAGGAAACGATGAGACTAAACTATTTCTGCAAAACTAAAATAATCTTCAAAAGCTTTTCCAGGATTTACTTTATTTAGGTACTAGCGATACTAGCGAAAGGAGATGCGGGTAACACCCGCATCTTCGTCCGCGATCACAATATAATCTATGTATGCACCAAATTTCATCTAAATCGGTTCAATGGCTTAGACAGTATAGACGGACGGACAGACAGGTAGACGGACAGACGGACAGATAGACAGAGTTACCTTCGTATTATAACATTAGTATGGATAAGACAAATGAGTTAAATTTATTGTATGTGCCTATTATTTGACACAAAATTTTATGGCTTTTGCTTCGACCATGACGAATTTCCATATTGACTCTCATCCTCATCATTATCAGCCTGTGATAGTCACTGCTGGATATAGGCCTCTCCACCACGCTGGTCCAATGCGGATGGTGGGTGGACCGACTTTTTTCATGCCCATCCGACGCATGGACCATCTTACTTTTCAGACAATTGGGTGATTGGCCCAAATTGCCCTAACCAACTAGGAAACAACAATGAAAATTTGTTGAGTCCCCGCAGGATTCGAACCCACGACCTCCGGTTTCTAATGCACACGCATATACCAGTAGGTTACGGAGGCACGCAGGAAGGCTTATCCTCATATCGACCCTCAGTTCACCCCTATACATTTGAAGCCAAAAAATGTTACAAAAACACCACTTATTGCTCGTTTGTGTCTAGATACACACAAAATTTCTAGTAAAACTTTCATCCCCTATTTATGCCCTTATTTTTTTGCAATAATTTACAGCCTAAGTCCTTAATCGTAATTAGAGAGTAAAGACGGACAGGCAGATAAAGTTGCTTTCACATTCATAATTTTACTGTGGATTTCTTCTATTATTTAATAGAGTGTCTCGAATATCAGCCATTTCGCAGTTGGACGACTGTTGCTTAAACTCTTCTTACAAACCAAGCAGAATCATTTGTGAGAATAAATAAATAGTTTGCTTAAATTTAACGGCGGTTGTTCAATGCGCTGATTAAAATTGGCTGTCGAATTTATTTCACTATACATTTAATGGTTTTAATTTTTAAACATGCAGAGTTTAAAACTAAATGTAAATTATTTTAACAGTCATCTAAGATTAATTCGTTTTCGGACCAACCATTAATGATCCCTAAGAACGTACTAAGCCTCATTCGACCAATTCAATTTAACAGCTTTATTTTTTTTCACAAGCTCTTGGCATGATTAGGTTTTCTAACAATTCATTAAATAAATTTTCCCGTCGAGTATTTTTAAGTCCATGCGATCATTGCAAGCGTTTTTATATTTGAAATCGAGTTATTTCAGAGCGGAAAAATATCATAGATTATCCCAACGAACGCTGAGGTTTTAGTATTCATTTTATCATTTTAAACTAATTAAATTATTATCAGAAATCGAGGTCGAAAGTTGGTTATAGAAAAGAGGGCTATGAGAATGCATCTTAAATTTACATAAATAGAAAATAATATTATGTTTGCCAAAAATGTAAATGATATTTGTTTCTTTAAAATTAACTTAATTTTGACGGATTACAGCTCGTTGTTCTTGTATCTTTACACCTAGTAAAAGAACTTAGAAACTGTTCTTTTTATTTAAGAACGTCAGGATGTTTTTTTTAGTTTATTCTGTTTACTAACCTTAAATAAAATTATCAGAAATTCCTTTTCATATCCATCTATTCAGGTAATTGTTTTCCAGATTTAAATAGCTAGTTTATATTCATTAAGTTATGTCTGACAACATTTATTGGCACTTCAGCAAGCGCTATATCTAAAAACAAATAAGAAAATGCTATGTTATATAACATTTTGACCTGATTAAATAATAATAATAATAATATAATTAATTAACGCAATGACTTGTTGCGACCATGTGCTTATCTTTTCATTTAATTAGATAGGCACTGAGAAAACATATATTTAGTACAAAGAAAAAAAGTTAAATCTCATTAAAAAAACTATTGTGTTTCAGACCCTTTCCAGTATTCTAGAAAAATTTAAATATAAATGTTGCATATTAATAAACGAACCAGATTTAAAATATATTTTTAAGCTCGAAAACTGTCGTAACTCTTTTGAACTTTTATTCCTTTGCAATTAAGCATCTGAATAATAGCACCAGGAAAAGCGATAAAATGGCCGAATTTGCATATAAATAACGCGTCTTAAAACTCCCTCCTATTGTAAAATCAGTAGTAAAAATGTCTCAAATAAAGTAAGGTAACGTTGGACACTTTTAAATGGAACTTTAAAAATCCATTTTATATAAAGTTTCGTGTTCAAAACACTCTTTTATGTTGTTGACCAAATAAATTAAAAGACATCCCTCTTTTAATTTATTTAGTTAATGAAGTTTAATGAACATGTTTCATGAAAAGGGTACAAAACGAGCTACGACTAATGTTTGAAAAGTCATTCCGTCGCAAAGGATTAGCTCGTAGAAGTGGCATTGGGCAGGTGGTCCGAAGAACGGATGGCCGATGGGCCCATAAGTTGAGGAAGGCCCATTCTAGAGTGGAGGCGACGTTTAGGATAACGGACTGTTGGTCGACCCCCGACCAGGTGGGATGCGACCGTGCAGTAGCCGGGTCAAGTTGGCAGCGAGTAGCAGAGGATCAGCCATCTTGGCGTTAATTTAAAAAGGCCTATGTCCAGCAGTGGACTGATAAAGGCTGGTTATGATGATTATGATGATGAATAGAAATTTTAGGAAGTTTATTAAAAATTAGCTTTTCTTTGCGACTTGACTCTAGCTCAAAATTAATTATTAGCAAATTAGTATAGACCAGCAAAAGTACAAATAATTTTGTTTCCCCTTAATAACATTTCTAAATATAAGTAATAAGTACTTTACACCTAGCCGATGATCTATTAGTGAACTAAACAACTACATACAAACATTTATATATATAATAATAGGATTAAATATGGTTTACATAATTTTAAAAGCTTTTACGAATTAGGAGGTTTTAAGATAATAAATCTAGGTAGTAACATATAAATAAACAACCTCTGTGTTAAATATATTTAAGGAATAGTACAGAAAAAATAAAAAGAAAGAAATAAACACTTTATTGTCTTGTTTATATTGAACGCTAAAGTAACAGAGCTGCTTACGAAAGCGTAGCCTACGTTTCTAAAGTTGGCTCTAAGTCTGTAGTAAAAAGACTGTGTATAAAGCACCAGTTTACGGAAGACGTAACATGTGCACAGTCTATTCATACAAGTTTTTAAAAATTATGTCTGCGAAGTAATAACTGCATGTTTGTAATTTAACTTTTATTATGATAGTTTTAGATGCTATAGGAAGCGTCCGATTTAAATATACTGTATGACTATGAAAGGATAAATTAGATGTATTATTTTGTTAACCTCATATTTCAGTACAACAACTAACAGAATGTTATTTCTTTTCGTTTGAGAAAGAACACACTTCAGATATATTTATAAGTGTATATATACTTTAGGAAAATCTAAATCGTGCTGCAAGTACCAATGTTGTTATATATACGCGGTAGCAAAATTAGTATGCCTGATTTCGTTCTGTTAATAACAAAGCTTAAAAATGTTATTCAGGCCGTCAATTTAAAGTCAATAAAAGCTTATTAGCAATTTTTTATTTAGTTTGTTATAGCGGAGCATAAAATATTTTGAATGGAGGCAATGTACGGCGTGCATGCTATTCCGTTAATTACATTGAGTCGGCTAATATCATCTAAACAGTATGTACTCAGAGTGACTATTAACTAAGATGTCCATAAACTTTGAGGCATTACGTCTTATAGTGTAAAAAAGTGTGATTTTACAGCATATTATTGAAATACAAATCCAATACAATTTATTCTTAAACAGACCTTTTCTAAAAATTTTATCAGCATTTCCTTTTTTTTTTTTAAATAATTTCTTTTTAAACATATAAACTTACCTTTACATAAATAACTTTTATTAAAGCTGTAACATCCGTAAAATATTTTCAAAGGAAATCAGTGGTAGTTAAAATGACAAAAGACCCGGGCGTGTGGAACATTGCCAGGAAATTCTATTATGGTACAAAGAGGGATCTTAGTTATCTTACTTGTGGAACAACTTAGCACTTAAATAAAATATGTATGTCGTTACCAATTATGAGAGTTAGCAAAACTTTGAGTCTAATGACATTAACCACACATTTCTTGTAATTTTATGTCGTGGCATATGTATAACACGTACGTGTTAATGTGAAATTTTATATGTTTTAATTTTAAGACAGACAGACCATCGATATCTTCGAACACTTTTTTACAAAGCGATGAAGTGAAGAGAAAAAAACTTACAGCTGTTAAGTAAAATTCTTGATTTATTTTTATATTTATTACTATTCTTCTTATTTTATTAATGGTCTGAATAAGTAAAAAAAACCGCATTAATTTATGTAATGACTTGAAGTTTAGATGCTTTAAATGTACGTTCGTCTAAGCTATGTTGTTAATATCGCGAAGAACGTTATTTATGTCTAGCCTTATTGCTGTATGTCGGATGAATTATGAACCTAAAAAAATAGATTCGGTCTAGTTTTTATGGCCTCTATGCCATGAACATCTCTTAAAAGTTTTTCAGCAAACGTCGGTACGTATACTCAAAACTGATTAGTTATAAATTTACTTTCCACGTAGACCATAGAAAAAGACATTTCATGTGTTAAGAAATGAAAATTAAACTGTAGATTTTATTGGCACTTTAATAAATTTACAACTAATACATAATTTTATTTACGAAGCTCAGTTGAAATTCCAAATTCGTCAAATTGAAAAAATATTTACATCAAGTACAATTTGAACTTTTGTTGAATTGATATTTTCCCTTAAACACTTTTTTTTCAAAACTAGTCTCACAAGACTGGATTGCACTGATTGTGTTACAATTTTGTGTCGGAAAAATTCGAACTGGGTCCCCACGGACTCAATCTAGTGAATTTATCATCCGTGATTTTCGAATGCAAATGTAAGCATTACTTATATTTTGTAGGTCACAAAATTTAAAGAAAAAGAAATGTATTTGATTTTTGTTACTAAATATATCTCCTACATCTTTTTGACCTTTTCTGTTACCTATATGGAAATTTATCAGCATTGCAATAATCATGCAATATCAAGTATACAGTTATACAAAATATAATACAATATTATGAATTTCTCACTTAAATAAAAATCGAGAGTGTCAACACAATAATTGTGCAGGCAATACGCAATTATAGTTAATTCAACGGTAACGGCACGAAAATTGAAACAGTTTAAAGATAATTTTGTGTAAAAATGAGAATTACTATAAGGACAAGTTAGTAACATAATCTAATTAACAATCCTATTACCTATGTTTTGTACACGCTACACAGTTTAAATCATTCTAAGACGACAGCAGTGACAAATTTATGAGTGTATCTTTAATAGGGGCCATGAAAAATATCCAAGGGAATTGGCTAGTTGTGCTTCGCTTGTACAACTATAATATTTACGCTATCTTCTGTCAGGTAGCATACTCGGGCTCCAGTCTTGTCATCGAATATTTATGTCCACTGAAATACATGCATGTATTCTGGAGGCGAATGTTTTTTACACGTCCTAACATTTTCTTCAACCGTCCTTTCGTATGGTAATTTCTTCGTACACTTTTGAGATTGAAACGAGTTTCCTTTAAAAATACCTTTTTTAAATATGTGCTTCTTTAAAGGCTAGCTACTTTTTTTTTGTAATTTTATTTTACTACTATATTTTTTTTTTAATTTGAGAGTCGAACGGAACTTATAGTAATAGTCATTGAAATATCCCGTAAGAACTTTCATTAACTTTCCATCGCACTTTTTCTTAAACTACATTGCTTTCAAAGCGATCGCGTGAATACAAGGCAATAGTCTCTTCTTTCGAGTAATCTTAAAAGGAGTAATATAATCCTTCCTGTATTTAATTTCTATTTACATCGCCTTTTAAGTTGTTTCGTTCCGTCATTGGCGACGCAGTCGTATCAGCCTGCTAGAGCCCACTGCTGACTATAGGTGTCCCCCGTTAGTTACTAAGAGGCACAGTCCTGTACAACCAGCATCCACTTGAACAGGTAATTACTCTATCTCGGTATCGGTATGGTCCGACACTGCGATGGCTACTATGAAGAATTTACGTTATTGAAGTATTTTAGGCGCGTTATGAAAAAATGATGAGAGTGAAATTTTAAGATGCAGCTGCACCTGGACTAAAATATATATATATATATATATATATATATATATATATATATATATATATATATATACATATATATATATATATATATATATATTAAATATATTATTATATAAATATATTAATTTTTTCATGATGCCAAAGTATAACTTCTCACGCGCGTACATAAGTACACGCACCCATTTTTTTTTTTGATTAATTATTGTTCACAATATTATGTAAATAAACACGCACATTTTATATTATTTACACCCTATACAAATTCTCGTTTACCTAACATACAAAATTTTAAGAACCACGAAAGGCGTAAGCTCATTAAGCGTTGTGCTTTAATACTAAAACTTTAATAAGAATCTTCCTCGTAGCAGGCGTAAGCGCCGTTTTAGTAAACGACACTTTGCAAAACTTGATATTAGGATTTGTTAATTAAAACTAGTCCATATTATGTGTGGTTGCCACGTAAACCTCATAATTTATTGAATATTATGGGATGTACACTTTATTTCTTATGTATAAAAGCTAAGGCTTTTAGAACTTTGCAATCTTAGCGGCACTGACTACCAAAGCGGCCAGCTTCTGGCCTAGAGCCCACTCCAACATCAGGTGGAAGGAGGGCTAATGAGTTTTACAACCTTATTCCAGTTTTAATCTCACTAGAACAACAACTGATATCTCTATTAAAATCTGTATGTAGAGGTATGAGAGCCCGTTTTTTTGATATTCCAAGTTTTATTAAGAGGTTTATTGGCTAATATAAATAATAGCGATAGTATTTGTCGCTGTCACCTGTAACATTAATAAACATATAATTCTAGCAGTAGATTAATTTCTCCGTGATAGACAAAGAGATCAATTAACCAAATTAAACACTTACTGATAACGTTCTAAAAACTAGCGAAAAATGGGAATAGTGAAGGACAAGTATAGAACCTAAACCCGATACACTAGACGCACTCCGAAGACTATTTTGTATCTACTGAAGTGACGTTTTTAGACTCTTGTCTTTAGTAAACCTGCTAGTAGCAGCTTTTTGACCAATAAAACCGATTAAATTTAAGTTTCTCTATGAGTAGCTCCAACTTTATATTATAAGGCCTATATAGATCAAGTTTACGAGATTTGGAGATTTGGAGGAAATTTGCTCTCGTGATATATGTAGACTCATGATTATGAAATGAATATTTCAAGATATGCATACGAAAGACACACTTTTTTTACACTTTACACTTTTTTTATATTAGCGACGTACGACGTACTCTCCTAGTTAAGAGTAGCACACGGTTTTTATTGTAGGGAGTATTTTAAAATAATTCCTCTATTTCTCGAACAATTAGTATTTATAAAACCACAAGGTTTGTTTAACCCAAATATTGGTTTGCTTTCCATATTGAAACGTTCCATATTGAAAATGGTTACGCAGACAAAAATATAGTAATGTTTTCACCTTTTCTTTTACTTCCTAAGTAAATCTTCCAATAGGACGTGGTAACCCTACGTCAGATTGTGTTTTAACACCAACCAACTGGCATCTGACATTAAAAGCATTAATTGCATTATATAGGCGGATAGGACGCAAAAGAAAATAAATGGGCTTTATCACTAGGGTTGACGTTTCATAAGTATTGCATTATAACATTCTTAGCTAATCAATATTTATGACACATACTGCAGTAACTAAACAAATAACAGTTGTTGTTCCTTCCTAGAATTCGTATCTTTGAACATCCAACTAAGTTTTATAACTAAGAGCAATAGTGGTTTAAAAGAAGAGATAAACTATAAAAAGGAAAACTTCATCATCCATTGTAAACGAAAAATTCATTAAAAAAAAAAAATAGGGTTACTATTTTACTATAGCCGCATTTTTACGCACGGCGCATTGAATTTAAAAAAAAATGTATTTTATATAATATATTAGTGAATTTATGATATATATATATATATTACACTAGGTTGTTAAAAAACATAAATGGAGTTTATACGAAAGAAGAGAATATAAACTTTCGTTTGAGTTTAACACGGATACCGATTTTTTCATCGTCATATCTTATATGAACTCAAAGACACGGTTCCTTCAAGTTGACGCTTTTTCTTCGTGAAAATTTTATTCTTTAGGTGAAACTTGAGAACATTTTGCAGACAAATTGTGTTATAAGTTCTTTCAAGTGTAGTACACTTCGTATAAAATTACTCTCGCACTAAGTTTTCGCGTTATATTAAAGTTGGCGCCTTCTGCAATATTTGTTTTTTTATTATAATCGTACCATTTTACATTTTTATTGAGTTAGTGTGTTTAAAAAAATTCTATGATATACAATGCTGTTCGCCAAATTGGTTAGTCAGATGAATGATTTTTTATTAGATTATTTTTATTTATCTTAAATTTATCACAATGTTTATTTTAAAAGATAAAAAACACTAATGTTAACATAGAACTTAATGTTACCCTCTTGTTTGCTATATCTTTTATTATTTTCTGGGTTTATGTTAAAAACAGCCGTTATTTATTACTTAGAAATATAGTAATTAACAAATATTGTCGCATCCTTTACATATAGCATATGAAATAAAGTAACATACATGTAATGAAGATTGACTTGGGTCCTTGTGACTAGATTAACTTGTCTAAATAGTCGCTTGTGACAAAAGTAAGTTACTAAATCTTCATTTACAGCGATAAGACGTACGGAAACGGATTCTACGTGCCAGCTTCTTCGGAATTGTAACTACATACTTTTAGAACATTATCTCAACGGCTCGTACATCGAATTAGTTTTCTTTACTTCAGATAGACATTTATAAATATTGCGACATGGTGTAGAATAAAACGTTTAAGGATTTTTATTTAATACGATAATAAATTGAAAGAAATAATAGACTATGTCCATAATCCAATATCAGGCTTTATATTCACGCAAAAGGCTTAAACCAAAAAAGGAATTGACTGTATCAATATTTTAACCACACCTGGAAGAACTTTCCGTGAACTTAAGCTATTAAGCTATAAAAACGCTTTTTGTGACGTCGCATCTTCTTTGAACCGAAAAGTTCAAGCGCGATCATTTGCTCGTTTTCACCGGACGCTATATTGCCTGTTTTATTGCTCAACTTGGCTCCACTACCGTTGGGATGATTTGTTACGCTTTACGACGTAAAGTTTTTATATCGCGGTTTTCTTATATCCTAAGTATGGCTGGCTTCTTGTGGTCTCAATGCTTAATAGTTTCTTTTCTATTAGTCCATCAATTTTAATAACAGTAATTTTATAGTGATATCAAAGACAAAACCCTTAGCATAATTAAAGAAACTCTAATAAAAAATATCGTGATCAGCCGATATTTTGCAATGCACATTGCATTAGTCCTCTCTGCATTTAAAGTTATTTAAAACTAAAATTGGTTGCCTAAAAATGTTTTAAAAGAAATTGTTTTGAATATATTTTGATCCAAATTTGACTTTTAAAAAAATAATAATTTAAATTCATTTATATTATAGCTTTTATTAAATCAATATCATTCATCTATTTCTTTTGCTATAAAAATAAATGCTTTCGTCAACTTTCTTTACTTTCGACAAGACGTACTAAAATATTTGAGAGCATCAATTCTCGCTCTTTTGATTTTTGGCTTGATACATAATTTGCAAATATTAGTAAGTTTGTGTTTTGTCGAATGCACTGCTGAGGTGTATTTACATTAAAATTATATTTAACAGAAATTTTTACGTTGAGAACGCTAACTTCTGTTGTAATAATTAAGACGAGGGACTACTTATTTTATTTCAAATAACCTGTGATTGTAACGTTTCTAGGTAAATTTACTTTTTCAGTGACGGCCAAGTCAGTTATAAGTATAAATGTCAGCAAGTAACGTTGTACTAAAAGATATAGTTTAAATCTTTATTTTAATAACACTTTAAACTTTAACATTTTAAAGGGCATCAATTTTTTTTATTAAATAACACAAATTCGTAAATAGAACTATGTTAACGAATTCTTAACTTTTTTTACCAAGTTACATATACTCTTACAGATTTAAATATATAACTTAACAACGGTAACAAGTTTTAGGCAAAAGTATTTCATAACTATCCTACTTCAATAATAAGTTAAGAACAACAGAATATAAGAATAGAATCAAATCACTAATGTTCTCCTATTCGATTTAATATTAGACGGTAACGCAATCCATCACTAGGCATGATATTAATCTAGGCATCAATGACGCAGCTAATCATCATCAGTCAATACAATCTCTTATTCCTTTACAACAAAATTACGTGCATCAGCCTGATAGCGCAGGATAAGCCGACTAATCGGTCGTCGCAATCTGACTCACTCATGGTTCATCGTTAGCTTTGCGATGCACCCATTCTAAATTAGGCTCCTCTCAATGTACGCCCACATGCTTACCAATCTTTCATCAGTCCAAAATAATGGACAAGATATTAGACTAATTTCACGATGAAGACAAATATAATTCTATACAGTGCATCGTATTCTAGTCAAACGTATTGATTGGTAAATAATTTCCGTTGTTTAATTAATCAGCAAAGTACACTGGTGTATAGAAATACGTCTGCTCATTAATAACATCGCCCAAACTCTGTCGATACCCTGAGGTACGAAACTTTGAAACTCCCTTACCGAGTAATAACGCTGGCTACGGTTCCATATAAACCAAAACAAAATATGTTTAAATAACATGACTTGCCAAACATTTAATAATAACAGCGGTCTTTAGTATACCTGTATTGGAAACTTTTTTTCTACTAAATTTATTTCTACGTTATTATTTAATTTTATAATTATAGCAAAATTAAAATTATATATAATGATTTAAATTTTCAATAAAGTAACCACCGCTATTATTACTAGATATTAAACTATGTCTTAAAAGAATTAGACTATCTTTCTTTCAATCTTATATTAGGAAATGAGAGCTATCACTTTGGGTGAGAGATAGCCGTTGCATTCAGTCTTGATACTATTATGTGAACATAAATATTTTAAGTGTTCATTATATAGTATGATGTTGTCAATCGTATCGTATTATTATTATATCAGATATTCACTTACAAGAAAAACTTATAAAAGCATGACTGAATTAAATGCATTGGCTAAAACGTCTAAATTACAATAATTGAATTATTTCGATTCTAAAAATCACCGACTTTTTGGAATTTTATTTCTATTAAGTAATTATTTCAAATATTACATTTTAAACTATTATAATGAAAAACAAGAACAGAAATCTGATAGACTTATAAAATTATAATTAAGCTTCAAATTTAACAAAGGTAACAATTACGTTGCAGAGAATTGCCATTTTAATTGAAAAGTTTAAATTTTAAGTCTTATTGTTAATGTGCTCGTAGTATTAGAGAAAATTCAGGCAAAAAATTATCGATTAAATTAATTCTTAAAAAAATGTCAAGAATATTGAAGCAGGCTCTATAACAAATTTAACCTAACTTTCAACGTTCGTTCAATGAGAGTATCATTAATTTAAAAAGTTTTATTACCGATTTTAACTTTAATATTGAAAGAAAACTTAAATAAAACTCGACGCGAAACTTTGTTACAAGTTGTCGCGTGTTGGCCGTTGAAAAATTCCATTCTTTACATTTCACCTAAAATGTGTAAAGAATTTTGCACTGCTGATATAGAGTGAAATAATTTAGTGAGTTATTTATTTTATCTGCTTAGTTAAATGTTTAAATACCGTGTTTATTCGTGTTATATAGTTATATAGTTTTGTTATATAGTTATATATATAGTTATCAGGATTTTAAGAACACAAAAAACTTATTACATTTAAAATAGTCAAATTTTTGTCTGGCTTAACCTTAAGATTTGGACTTAAATTATGTATAGAGCCATAGGTAGGTAGGATTATGTTAAAAAGTCAAAGATATGCTATAATATATGATATAAAATGCATTGGCATAATTCGCATGACAGTTGTGTGAAAAGACCATGTTATTATCAGCTTGCTTTGCGTTATATAGTCATACGTTCTTTGATTTTGAATTTGTTCAGTATATTCCTACAAGGCGAATATTTCGTGTCATATGTAAAATATAAGAAAAATAAGAACTTAAGTTTATAAATGACCGTTTATTTAAAAATTATTTGTTTGATGCTTTTTTGTCACTTATTTTATTGTAATTAACATTCAAAAATCATCATAATTAAACTTGTTGTTTTGTAGAAATTAGCGAATACTGTAAAAAAACGATATGAAAGTATGTAAAAGGGTTTTTTTAACTATTGTAACACGGTCGTCTGTTAGTAAAGAACTTCGTAAAAATAAGTTTATTTCATACACGACTTAATTACAGTATTTTGATGAGGGAAAACTTAAACTAAACAAAAAAAATTTTTAAAATGACATACTTATCAAAGAAAATAACGGAATGCGCTTGGTAGAGACGCCACAGAATCATTCTCAGACATATATGGTAACCATGCAAGCTTTCATAAACAGCTGTCACGTAAGAACTAACATCTAAACGTCTCCACATGTATGGACTAATATAAAGAGAGTCAATACGTTATTTATTATAATGAATACGTGGTGCACATAATCATGTTTATATTTAACAAAATTTAGATCAAAGTAATCATTTCAATTATTAAACACTACAATCATAAATACTGTTCAGGCATTGTAAGTGTTAAGATAACTATTTGCTTTAAAATAAATTAAACTAACATGTCGGTATAAAAATAATTTTTGCTCTTGCTTTATGCGTTAAATATTATGCTATTTATATTTATTTATTATTTAATATCTATTAAAGCATTTATACTTTTTTATAATCTAAGTTTAATTATAAAGCAGTAATGTTTGAGTGTTTTCCTAATCGCTAATTGAAATTAAAATATCTTTATTCCACATAGGGATACACTCACTTATTGATTGTCAAAATTCTACTACCAGTTCGGAAAAGGACGCCTCTGCCCTGAGAAAAATCGGCGAAAGAAACTAAGTGGGACTTTTTTTGTTATTTTTGTAATAAAATTTAAAAAATAAACTAACAATTACAAACATAAAATTATCATATTATTGAAAAAAGCCTGGAGGAAACATTCCATTATCAGAGGATTTTGTATTTCTAAAACTAAAATTTTAAATATTTGTTATTGTTAAATACATAATATTTTATACAAAATTTAAAAAAAAAAACAAAACACGTTTTTTTTTTGTATAATGTCTTAATTTAAATAAATCAAATTATTAGAACACCCGCATATATAACTGTTCTCGTAATACTAGTGGTTAGGAAGTATTCTTTTCTATGAGGTCGTGCGTTGGATGGCCACGTAAAAGTCGTTCCATCCACCAACTCGCTTTGGACCAGCGTGGTGGGATACGGATAGAAGTGGCCTATGTCCAACAGTAGACTAGCACAGGTTGATGATGAATGATGATAAAATATGTACAGTATGACGTACATCGCGAAAGTAGCTATCCCGTTGGGTGAAAAATGCAAAATCCTGTACTTGTTTTACCAATAACTTGATTCAGAACTTGTGATAACGATAGTAAAAAAGTTTTAATTTACCAAATTTGATAAGAAAATGAATTATGCTTATAAAATCAACTTGAGTATTTGTTACTACATATTTACTTCTGTTACCATCAAGTAGTCACTTGTGATAAAACTAAATTACTAAATCTCCTTTTAAAGCGATTAGACATACATCGCTGTATTTTACGTTGCACCTTCTACGGAATTGTAACGACATACTTTTAGTACATTCCTTACTCTGCTCGTATAGCTAATTGCTTTATTTTTATCGTAGATAGAAAGCGCTGTACACATTCAGAAGATGGAAGGACTGTCTCGCTTCACTTTTAAAAGAAAAGCTCGGGAACACTTATTCAAAAAACTGTTTATGTACGTAGTAATATTTGTTTTTACAGCTTACATTTACAAAACCTATAAAAACCTGTGTCCTCGTTTCATTTTATTCCTACACCTACCTAATTTTTTCCGTACCACCCAAATGCTTTTAGACATTAAGTCCGCCATTATTTTAATTTGTGCATTTAGCTTTAATAAATAAAAAAATATCTATAAATATAACTAGATGGTACGATTTACAACTTGTATGGGAATTTATTTTATTGAATATTATATTCGAGAAAAACAAAAGAACTATATCCATAACACCTGGGAATTTTTTCCATAAACTTAAGGTATTAAGCTATAAAACGCTTCTTGTGCCATACCACTCTTTGAACCGAAAAGTTCAAGCGCGATCATTGGCTCGTTTTCACCGGACGCTATATTGCCTGTTTTATTGCTCAACTTGGCTCCACTATCGTTGGGATGATTTGTTATGCTTTACTACCTAAAGTTTTTATATCGCGGTTTTCTTATATCTGAAGCATGGTTGGCTTTTAGGGAACAATGAAAAAGTTCACACAATGCTTAATAGTTCCTTTGATATTAGTCTATCAATTTTATTGATAAAAATTGTATAGTGTTGTTAAAGACAAAGTCCTTAGCAGGCTTAAAGAAACGGTATGAAAGTAATGAGAACAATCGATATCTTGTACAGTAAGCCAATTTGTCCTACAATATTTTTATCTTTATTTAAAGTTAAATTAAACTTAGATCGATAAACTAAAAATCACAGTTTATAAAATTATTTATTATTACTTAATACTAACTAGTTATAAGTACATTGCTAAATTTTATCATAAACAAAATAAAATCTTGCGTATTTATGATTAAATATTAAAGACTGAGTTCCCAGATTAAGTATTAATCCTTATGTACAGAACAAAATTATTCTCCTTTCTTAAATTACTCAAGGCCGTCCCTACATAAGTCTGCAGAGCGAAAGCACAAACTTCCGTAATTTGTTTTAAGCAAAGGATATTGCATAATGAAAACTGATGTAGTCTCCTCTCACAATCGGCTAAGAGCGCATTAAAAACGAGCGAAAGCCAAATAATATTTAAATCCGTGCCTCAGAATTGTTATTCGTGGCGGGCTGAAATCGAGTCAATGTTTTTTTTACCCACGTCAGAAGGGTGCGCCAAAGTGCGGATTATTGCGGGATTGTTTTTGTTTGTTTGTAATATGCGGAACGAAATTACGAGTTATTACGGAAAGTTTGGTCGGGTTTTGTCGGTGTCGTGATTTTTAATGTTTGACCAGGGTCGAAGCGGTATTTTAATTAAAGAAATTTTTGTATTTAATGCTTGATCACATTTCTACTTATTTATGGTCCATCCATAAGCAAAAACGAAAATTAAAATTTATTATTTTTTTTTGTTTTCGCGAATACTACATATTATTGAATAAAAGGCGTTTATTTTACATATTTCAATTCCCGACGTTTCGAACACTTTCCAGCAGCCGTGGTCACGAGGTAGACTGACAGTCTTCTCCGAAAAAAGAAAAAAGTCCTTTTATGTTATAAAATTAAACTTGTTTTTAGTTTATTCTAAAAGCCAGTTTAATTTTTTAACAAAAAAGCTGAATTTAATTCTACACTGTCACTGAATTTATCAAAATAGTCACTTACACACATGACTTAAATTTACTTTCTTAATTCTTCGATGATTTAAACTCTTTTTTCCAATCTTTCTTTGGTAATAAGCACACGAATAATAAGAAATATAAATCAGTTTTGAAGATACGCTATGGTCGCAAATACGTATGAGAAGAAAATCTTTCTTTCGTGCTCTGGGTCACGGCTTCGTGCAACTCGTTTACACATTACACGGGTAAAAACGGTTTTTTAAGCTAATGACAATATGTTTGCATACAGCTTTGCGTTTTGAACGGTAATCTTTCTTAGTCGGTTCATATAAAATGCTAATACCTAAATATGTCGTTTATATAATTATATCTATTTAACAAACACTGCTTCAATCACATACAAAAGCAAGAATAAGTCGTATCTTAGCATCACAAAAGATTCAATTCACAATAATTGTATGATATGGGACAATTGTTACACAGCTAGGTAGAATCAAAGGGAAATTAGGGTGGGATTCTCTCTCTCGCTTCTAATCCTATAACGGGAAATGAAAGCAATCTTCCATCCAATGTTTTGGGTACGTGATAGATAACTGTTACATTAAGTAATTATTATACATTAAATATATTATTTATGTGATGGAATATGATATAAAGTTTTAATGTCAGTTTAAATCATCGATATGTATGAAAATATTAGTTAGAATTGTAGTTTAGGCTTCAAACACGAGTACAAACACTCTTTCTTATATTGATAGTAGGTACAAACGTTTTATAACTATTATAAATAAAGATATTTACATCTTGCTTATTTTATCATAGGAGTTGTGGAAGCATTTTTTTGTGATCGCTTATTTTCATTCAGTGTTTAGAAATATTTCCTTATTATAATTAAATTGTATATAAAATAGTCCGCGGGCATCATATATGCTCACAGGCAGTACTGTAGACCATTTTATTTATATGAAGGTAATATATTATTAGTTTTTTTTAACTGGAAGTTGAATATCCGCTTTTGAACTCTTTTAAGCTCAATCCTAATAAGTTGGTGTAAACTGAAGACAATTACATTTACAGTAATGCAAAAAATATTGAAAGCTTTTCCTGTTACTACGCTCGTTAATTAAAAGAATATCTAAGTAGTAAAATCAATTTAATTAGGTGTAATCCCGAAACAATTTTGTCAAGAATATTAAAGCAGGTTCTATAACAAATTTAGCTCAACTTTCAACGTTCGTTCAATGAAAGTATCATTAATTTAGAAAGTTTTAATACCGATTTTCGCTATAATATTGAAAGAAAAGTTTAAACAAAACTCGATGTGGAACTTGGTAACAAGTTGTCGCGTGTTCGCCGTTAAAAATTATATTCTTTATCTTTTACCTAAAACGTTCAATGAATTCTTTTATTGTATACGTAAGCTGAAAAAGATTACCTTTTGTTGTTAATAAATTTATTTTACAAGAAAAGTAACATAAAAGTTTTTATTTAAGTTTGTTTTTCAAGTTTCGAACATCTACATGATAATGTTAATTAGTAGTTGTTTAATGTCTTTTCAATCCAATGATATTTTTATTTTTATTGCCAAAGGAAATATTACGTAAGCCTATATATTAAAATTACTATTACAATTTTTAAATCAAATTAGCCTTTAGGATAAAATAATTACAGATTAACCCAAGTCAAGTAATTGTTTCTTTTTGTTTTATTTTACAATATTCATTAAACAATATTTAATCTGGTTAATATTTTTAACTAGAACCTATTCACCACAACGCTTTTCTACCAAAGATCAAAGTTAGTGATAATATCAATTTTGAGTTATGTTTAATTTAGTTAAGAAAACACCACAAAAGAAAATTTTATCCTTAATCATGTCTTTCGACAAGGAGAAAAAAATTTTGTGTTTATATCATTACATATATATAATAATATCAACATAAATATTTTATTTATTTCCTAATTATTCAATATAAATACTTTTTGGAAAACTTCCAATCGGATCCTTGCGCACCATGAAAAAATAATAAAACGTTGTGCCGTATAAGTGCTTCATAATAATTTACACTTCTAAACTTATACTTAATGTATATATGATGTAAGCAAATTATATATTGCATTTAAATAAATAATCTAAACGGTCGACATTGTGCTGTTTTTGAAAACGAAAACTTAGAAAGCATTTACGTGTTAACTTTGACCAAAATAAAACGAGATAGCAGCTACTGCATTAAATTTAGTGTGCATTCGGCCACATGTTCCAGAACTTTGTTTAGAACTAGCACCGTGTCGTAAAACGTGTAAGATAAAATATTTCCCGTTTTAGATAGTCTTATCATATTTTATAAAGTTTCGTGTCGACGTATCAAATTTTAAACAAACTAAGTTAATATACACATCACAAATACCTTTTAGTGTTAATAATTTTTCAAATATTCTAAAACATCTTACAAACAGTTACAATTAATTAAATGCATTTTTTTATGATTATTTAGACTTATACACACAAAGAACTTTCTGAAATAACTTTTATTCTCATTAAATTAGAAAGTAAATGTACTTAAGATTTTTAAAAAGATATAAATGTCAAAACACCTTCGTTCGCTTTTACTAGGCTATTTTTATATTTTTATAGACTTATAAAAATTAAGAACATGTTTGGGCAATAATAAGATTAAACACTTTGAAACGTGAATAACATATTTGGTACTCTTATTAACGTTTTTATAACAAAATGATACTGTCTATATAAAAAGGTTACACATAGTATTAGCGAATATTAAGTCAAACCGTTTTTTGCTTAAGCTGCACCCAAATTAATTTTAGCTAAGATTATTATAGAAAAAATTCAAAGAAATTTTAACTCAACTGAGCGTAATTCTTAAACAGCTAGTTAGAATTTGAAGGAAAGTTATACTAGAATGAATTTAGACTAACTTTAAATGCTCCAGTCGATAATAGAATAATTGAATTTAAAATCTTTGAAAGCGATTTACGTTATAAAATAAGAAAATTTATGCGAAACTCAGCTATAACAATACATATCCAAGTTTTTACTCATTTTGCAAGGGGTGCTATTTACTGTTAATAAGCTCTTTAACAATTACGAGCCGTCGAAGTGTTAGGTGATCTCTTGAGTGATGCGTCTATTTCCGTTCTAACTCGGGGGGTCAAACGGCAACAAGCCGTCTCTGTGGCTTAGCAGTATTGGCCCATTCTTTATAAACCGCAGGTCGTGGGTTTGAATCCCGCGGGGAAACAACATTGTGTTATCGCTGTTTCTTGGTTGGTTAGGACAATGAGGGAAACGGTCAAAAATCATTCTAATAAAGAAGGCATTGTGGATGTGGATGGATGGGATCTTGCGTAATTGTGGTGGTATATATATAATTTTTAATAATACTTTTTTATCTATCGTCCTTGTCAACCTTCACAGTCCTTAATGATATCCGGATACAAAGTGTCCTGAATATCAAAATAATTGCCTGCAATTATCTAGGATGATTGATTCTTGGAAAATTTTTGTTGCCTTTTAAAGATAAATAACTTGAAATTATATTGACGGTAATACTAGTTAAATATATTTCGCGTTAAATTCACCATACTCTTTTTCTCTTTTATATTATAACTTTATAGATATTTAAATAATAACAAGGGTTCGGTACTGATTATTTTTTAATTTGAGATGCACAACAAAGATGAACAATTATACATTATTGTACGTATGACTTGCAAACGTTTCTAAAAGTTTGACTTCACGAAAATCGCATTGTTTCGTTTTTGACAATAGAGGATCTTTAATTTGATTTCGTAATTTAGTCGTTGTTCGTAATCGAAAAACGTGACTACATTGATATGGAAGCTTTCCGTGTGCTCTTTTAAATACAAATGAGGTGAGTTTTAAAGCTTCTTCGGGTAACTGTAATAAAGAGTAAAAGG
This sequence comes from Lamproptera curius, assembly GCA_029286875.1. NCBI lineage: Eukaryota > Metazoa > Arthropoda > Insecta > Lepidoptera > Papilionidae > Lamproptera > Lamproptera curius. The sequence goes on from JAGSMT010000157.1 coordinate 1,024,141, forward strand.
AGGAAAATGTTTTAATTAAAAAAAAAACTTAATAAAGGAAATAAGAAAAGAGATCAAAAGGAGTATATTATTTTATTTAAATAACGAAATCAAAAGATATTACTAAAAGAGATATCGTTAAAATAAGATTTTAATAATATCACTATACCTAACGTGATTTAAGTAAGTTATTCCCAAAGAACACTTATATAGTGTTTTTAAATTTTACTGTACCTGTTATATAAATAATAGTCACCTTTTACTGAAACTGCGTTTTTCTTCGTTAATCACGCTAGGTAAAATACGTGGTCGAGGTTATTAATTTTTATTGCGTTATGGTTTTATATCACCCATGTCCATTGGATTTAAACTATAATGTTTACAGTGTTTCGTTATAACATATAAATAATTAAAATTATTAAAAAATAAGCGACTGCCTCCGTAACCTAGTGGTATGGGCGTGTGCTTTAGTATCCGGAGGTCGTGGATTCGTTATGTCCAGCAGTGGACTATCACAGGCTGATGATGTATGTATGTATGTGATGTTAAAAATATTAATCCGAAATATGTGTTAGTCGCGGAAAAAAGGATAAAATTTTGTTCTGAAATTTTTGCATTTTTATCTAGCTTAAATGATAAGCAATTTGTCGGCCCCTTTGCAAGATACGAAGTGTATAACGAATATCGACCAAAGTGTGTTGAGAACTAGACATGAATCACGTTTTACTGAAACGAAGAGGACCATTGGACTGTTAACTTCATTTGTTTTGTTCCTACAATAAGCGAGTCAACCATGGCAGTCTAAATCGGAATCTATCACAAATTCTTGGTAGTCATCGTTGCTGATATGGAGGTGGTAGTGCATAAAATATTAAGGATAAGAGTAATTTTTAGTGATACTCAATTTCGACGCCAACCCAAGATAAATTTGAGAATCGAGATGAAATAGGAGAAGAAGAGTCATTTTACCAACCTAAAGTAGAAAATACTTTATCTTACAAAAGTAGCTTGACTTTTTGACTGATAAATTTTTGAAACCAGTGTTACTATTTTTTCATCTATCATCCGTTGTCAACCTTTCAACCTTCAGCGTGACCGTTTTTATTGAATATTTCGTCACGAAGCGTCCTCATTTTAAAAATAATTGACCGTAAATTTGTAAAATTGTTGATTTTAGTTGCCTTGAAAAAACAACTGCGATGATATTGATTGTAACACTAATAGATTAACTTAGTTTTTATAATAAAAATTATAACTCCATTATTTAAAAGTGCTAATAAAATTTCAGCAGTTTTCTTTTCTTGCGACGAAGCGACTATGTTTAAACTTAAAAAGATAACTACATCATTTCTCGCATGTATGTTCGTATGACTTGCAAACGAAGTTTGCATCACGAAAATTATATTGTTTCGGTTTAGACAATAGCGCATGTTTAATATGAATTCGTAGTTTGTTTGTTTTTCTTTTTCGAAATACGTGCATACTTTTTTTTCTAGTATAATATATGACCTTTTATTATTACGGGCAAATAAATATTACTTATTTATCACCTAAACTGCGTTTTTCTAAAAGTAGAGAATTAACCCCTTAATTTTCTTGTCTTTCTTTACTGAGTTACTTGTTTTAAGGGACACAACATCATCATCATTATCAGCTTGTGTCAGTCCATTGCTGGACATAGGCCTCCCCTAATGCACGGCACCGCTTCCGATCTTCGGCTATTCTCATCCAGCCCACACCGGCCACTTTGCACATGTCGTCACTCCATCTTGCCGCAGGGCGTCCTACACTACGTTTGCCGAGCCTTGGTCTCCACTACAGAACTTTTCGACTTCAGCGGTTGTCAGTTTTGCGGCTTATATGACCAGTCCACTGCCAGTTCAGCTTACTAATCCGGTGGGCTATGTCGGTGATTTTGGTTCTCTGACGGATCATATCATTTCTGATGCGGTCCGTCAGAGATACTCCGAGCATAGCCCTCTCCATAGCTCGGGACACAACAAGCATATTAATTAATAAAAGTAGCACACTAGAAAAGGTCGTTTAGTACTGTAAAAGAATTTTTGAAGTGAAACTTCTTTATCGGGGTTGGAAAAAAAAATAGTGTAACATTTTTTTGTTAAACGCCATCTTTTTAGGTAAAATCATATCAAAAAATTTTAATATATTTTTGGTATAATTTAAATTAGCAATAGCCCCCCTCTCCTCTAACTCTACATAGAGTTTTTCGAACGGGAATATCTCCTGAACGGGACTTCGCAGCGGTGTGGAATTTGGTGTAGGGGTTGTTCTTGTAGAGATCCATAACATCCGGCTCAAACGGAGGATCTCACTCGAAGAGTGTACACAACTTCACTCGGGCACAAAGAGGTCACGAGACAGGTCAACATACTCGAATCACATCGCTGTGCGACCACGGAGTCGGGAGATAGGCCCTTCAAAGATTTCGGTGAACCTCAAACCGGAAGAATTTAAAATCGCCATAACTTAGTTATTTTAGAAGCTATTCAGTCCTGGTTTAGTGTATAAGATTATAATCCGCTTCTTATAGCTAAGTAACAGCGATTACTGAAAAATTTTGTTATTTTGTAATTGAAGTGAAACTTAACGTTACGCGCCATATTTTTATTATCCCTACCACGCGTGATTCGAAGAATACTTTCACCAGCGGAAAACAATATATTTCGTATTTCAGTTATCATAAGCCATTAATAACAAAAATATATAATAACGACATCAATGATAGTAATAATTCTATTCCAACTAATAAAATTCAATAATAATCTTTTTAGTAATAAGCTAAAACGAAATAATTGTAGAACTTTTATTTATGTATATGATACTAAAAGCCTTTTATTAAACTTTATCTAATTTAACTTTATTTAACCAATTTCTGAAAAGTTGCATAAAGTAAATTATTTTTTGAAAAATACCGTCATAAATAAGTTTCACTTCTTACGAGTGTCCGCTAATACACACATTTTTTTTAAACAAAAATAGTTTTGCAACCTTTATAATTTGCCTCTTTTGCCAAATCCTTCCTGGACCTTTCATTAAAGTTTGTAATTGAAAACAAAACGTTAAACAGTTTACCAATTGATTTAATGAGCAGAACGTATAGAGCATTATGCCTTTAAAAACCTCCTGGCGACTACATCTTTTTTTATAAAGAGGAATCTTAAATATTAAGTGTAATAAATAGAAAAAAGTAAAAAAAACTTACTTGCCTTTTAACCGCGATCAAATTGTTCTTAAAAATAAACATTAACTTTTAAAGTAAGTGAAAATATTGAACGTTATAAGAGACTGCTCAAGCAGGTTTATGAGGTCAAAGTTGTTGGTAGGATAGACAGATAAATAATGAATAATGGCCACAGTCCGCTGGGGAAATAGAAGTCGATCTGGTTTAATTGAGTCGAAGCGCCCACGGACGCAACAATTTCATCTGATTAATTCTTTCGATAAATGTGCCGTAACGGCCAACTAAATCGGAATCTATCACTTTGCAGTATCAAAATGATAAACTTAGTATTACAATTATGATTGTTTTTTATTCATTACAAAACATTTTTAATTCACTGCAAAAAATGACTTTTGATAATGTCAATAAACAAGTTAAATTTCAACAGAAAAATATGACGGATTTCAAACAGTATATAAATATTTTGTGCAATATGAGCGGGTGACAACGTGCCCTTTGTAAGAAACTAAAACACTACATTTTATATCTCATATATCTTTTAAGGTATTAATTGAATCAAAATGTCATGTATACACGATGCATGCACATAAAATATTTTTTTTATTAAATACATTAACCTTTATTTAAACTTACATTATATTATTTTAAATAACCTTTGCATATGGCTTATGACAATATTGAACAATGTTTTAGAGAAAAATACGCTCGTGGACTTTATTATAAACCACTTTATGTAGTACAATTACGTAGAGCATACTTTATCTTTTACGGATTTCGCTACGTTTGCCATTTAATCGAATGAGGTTGTTATTTGGTGCCGTATTTTGATTTATTTATCATATATCTATGAAAAAAGTAATCAAAAAGTTTTTTTAAAAATATGGGAACCAAATGACAGCTAAAACCTATTCATTGAAAAAAAAAATGAACAAAATTGGATCACTTAGAGCTGAGCAACAAGGTAACAAATATAAAAAAAAAGTATGCTCCGAATTAATTATCTCTTCTTTTTAGAAGTCAGTAAAATGGGATTGTCATGATTAAATAAATTAAGAGAAGCTTTGTAACCAGTCACCGTCAGAAATTCCAGTTAAAAAATTGGATATTTTTAGTGACTAATGCTCACAGTTGGCCACGGAGTTCGCCACTGTTACGCCAGGTTTGGAGGTGGCCATTCACTTAGTGTGTGCACAGCTTGCCCCACTTTTTATGAATAACCAACGGCCCTACAAGAAAGGAATCTTGGATTTTAAAAGCTACTATCTACTACCACTTCGGAAAACGTTATCGGGTGGAAGAAGATTAGGAGAGAATAGGCCTGGTATGTGCCAAAATCTAGTGTACGAATTGCTTTCCCGTTCTTTCCGCCGGCTAGGGCGGGCTGTGTCGAATGTGTTTAGGTGAGGTAGTAGCAGACGACGTTTCTCTTGCATGACGGTGAGGCTATGCGGTCTCCAAATGGCTTTGAGTGCTCGGTTTGAACTACAAGAGGATCGGGGTGCTTTGAAGCCGTGTCAATGTGTTTCTGAGTTAACTTTTTACAATAGCGCCTTTGCAGATTATTGACGATCGAGATGAAGATGAATATTTATAAAGTATAAGGGAGCACCTATGGCCCTGTGCATAAAACGGTTCTGGAGCACCTGCAGGCAGGGGATTTTGGGGGGTTCTGCCTGTAGGAATACAGGAATGGTATATGTTAAAATGGGACGTATGAAAGTTTCATGGATTGTCACTTTATTACGAAGCGACATCTTAATTTTAGAATTTATTAGGTAGATTAAGCGAGAAAAAACGAAAGCTGCTTTCTTTTTACTCGTTTAAAATAGCGACCAAAAGCGAGTTAAGAATCTAAAGTGACACCAAGGTACTTTTGTTGGTTGACTCACGGTACGGGTTCACCAAGCAATTTATTTTTTGTAGCTATAAATAGTCTTTTATTCTGTAATAAAATCGTATATATTTAATACATTACGTAGTTGCTATAATTAACTTTTAAAATAATTATTTAAAATCATAATCTTAGATTGGATTAAAGTTTAATAACTTAAAAAAGGCCAACGTAGCGTAGGACGCCCGTTGACTAGGTGGAACGACGATCTTTGCAAGGCGGCTGGCAGAATTTGGATGAGAGTACAAGAGGACCGTGCTCAATGGTGTGCTATTGGAGAGGCCTTTGTCTAGCATTGGATAAGTTCAGACCAATGTTAATGATGATGATGGTGAACTAAAAAAATTAAAAATACGCATTTAAAATCAAAAGTAGAACTCTAGTACAATCATTTTGGTCTGCTAATGGTAATTTTTATTAATAAACAACTACATAAGTATTCCATAAGTAAAAATACGTGACTATCTCGTTATGTTAATATTATTAGTTAAATCTCAAAAAAGATCTTCATGCAAACCTTAATTTAACAAAGCTGATCGGTTCTCTTGTAAATTACAAACTGCCGTTTACTCAATAATATTTTGCATTTTACGTCGTGAATCAAATTAAGATAAAAACAATAAATGTGTGAATGCAGTATATAAATAAACATTAATCAATTTATTGTGGTTTCATTGTTGCCATATGTAGTAATAGATAGCATTGCGCACAAATGCTATTCTGTGTCACTGTTAACATGGATAGACCCCAAAAGGAATGAGAGTAGTGGAGCAAAAATTACACCGACGCGAGAAACGTTGTTTGTGAAAGAAAATAATTCAAAAAGTACGATATGGTATGCTCAAAGCAAATTACAGCAAAAGCACTAAATATGTACTCGTTCACACGGACACGGCAACAAATGTGTTTGTGATTAATCAACAAAAAAACATGTAACAGTTATTAATTACTGTCCGCTTTCGTTAGAAGTAAGAATTAAGTTTTATTTAAACTTTCTTTTATTCTTATAGCCTCAATCCATTCGGACAAAACATTTTTAAAATTGCAATACTTTTGGTCCTTTAAGCCTTTTACAAACCAGCGCGAATGATTTCGCACTTATTGTTTTTTAACAAGTTTTATTACATTATCTGTATTAAATATGCAAAAATGTATGTGTACCAAAGTCATAAAAACACCCTTTTTCGGTGTCAATTTTATGATCTGATCTATGATTGAAATAGTATACAACGTGCCCAAGTCCTTTGCAATATACACAGTAAATAAGCAATAAAGACGATCACGTTTAATGGAGACGAAGAGGATCGTCAGACGCTACAATTTCATCTGATTACTTCTTCTGATAAGCGAGCCATAACGGTCAACTGAATCTATCACAGTTAACAAAGTAATTGTATTTTCTTTTTAACTGGAGATAGAGGAATAATGATTATTTAATGGCGGTTAACGCACAAAAACCTATTTCAAGCGATCTTTGTTAAAAAGAAATGTGCCTTAAATAAGGATTTATAATATTTTTATACCGGAAACGGCTCTCAAAATAATTGATTATTGTTGCCTTCTGTTAGTATAAAGTATAAATGTTTATTACATGTATTTAGGGTTTATATTGTATCTGACCGCACGATTTTGCAACAAATTATTGTTAAATAACTTTATTTATCTAAAATTGTTGCAAAAAATACCCGTGAGAAGCCTTAAGTCAAATGTATGATACTAAACCGTCATCATTTTCTGTAGCGCATTTGATTATAGACATGTGATAGCAACTTCTATTTACATTTACGTTTTGCCTTGTAATGAGTATGATCTATGTTTATCTGAAATGTTACAGCTTTTATTGGTAAAATATTTTTAGTTCGTTAAGTAATTTTTAAGTTTATACAAAAATATCAGGGTAGTTCTACGATAAGAGGTTTCGAGCCCATAGAAGATGCGGCCAGGAAGAAAAGTTGGATTTTTTTCATGAAAATGTTAAATTATGCTAATTAACCGATTGATTACTCTTTTCACCCAATGGCAGGTTACTTCACACATATTTCATTACTGTTAAGAAGGCCAGGGTAGAGACGTCAAGATCAGGGTAGATATTTATTAGACCAGACAACAAATTCAGGCATTGAAATAATGAATTCAATTAATAAAATCCCTGAAGCGTTTAATTAATAATAAAACAAAAATAAATGTACATCTCTTCATACATTTAACAAAAAATTATACATCTTCTAATAATATTAATTAAATAAGTAGCTAGACTACCACCTTTTAACAGTACGATAAGATAGTTACGATAATATTCATCGTTAAAAACGGTATAAGATTAACGAAATAAAGGCACTTCCTTGCCTATACAAACAAAAAAATAAGCTTTTTCAAAGACATTCACTGCATAGGCAAGTTTCACGTTTATCACAGTTCGGTTGTACTATCCAAAATGGTTTTAGACGGCAGAATAGTGAATATGAGATCGTTGTATTGCACTGCGTCATGAAAGATCTGTAGAGATTTTTCAGAGTATCTAGGAGAACTCTTCTTTGTCTGCGATCTCCTTTCTCACATAATCTCTTTTACCGGCACATAATCTGGAATTAGAATCCTCTTCAAGAAAGTCTAAATTTTCTTCTTTATTACTTCATGACCTTTCCTTTATTATCAATTAGTTGCACTTTTCCAAGTTTTTGAACTGATTTTATATTTATTAAATAAAATTACTTTACGGATTTTATCGCGTTTATTTTACATTTTAAATTCCGACGTTTCGAACACTTTCCAGCAGCCGTGGTCACGGGGTAGGGGTAAAGTAATTTTATTTAATAATGTATAATATTCGCCAAGCAATAGAAATAATTATGATTTTATATTTTTCTGTTCTGTAGTATCCCATATTTTTTTACCAACTTCCCGCTTATCATTCTTCTTAAAATCCTTTTTCTTTTCGTTTGGAAGAGCTGAATAATTATCTTTTAGTTGCTGATAGAGCACATCTGCAAAAAAAAATTATTTCGTTACTGTATCTCTTGCAATTAGGAAATTCAACTCTTTTCCACTTTGCTGTTAGGTGTAAGTTTTTCCCGCTTTCTTAATCTTTGTAACCTTTTTTTGTAACATGCCAGATTAGTTTTTAATCTATTTATGGTTTCATCTTTTTTTATTAATTACATATCGTTGCCTTCTCCTCGGTCTGATTTAAGTTTAGCAACCAAAGTTCTGGACTGAAAATTTCTTTTTGGTATTTGATCATCAACTGGAACATTATCTACATTTTGTGAAGCAAGTCGTTGCCTACGCTCTCTTGCTTTCTTCGTCCATATTTTTCGGGCTTTACGTTGCTCTCTACGAGTCATTTGATCGACAGTTTTTATTAGCCCTTTTTTTTGTTTTTCAAATATTTTTCTTTTTCTTTCAGTTTTTGCAATTTATACTTTTCTGGGTCATTTTTAATCCTTCCATATCTTAACCTTTCTGCTCCACGTTTTTTTGTAGTTTTTCTTCATGTGTTAACTTTTTTTGCAGTGGCATATCCTGTAATAATGTAAAAAAAATTAGAGATCGCTTTTTAATCATAACAATACCTCAATATTCCGTTTAAATCTGACTTCAGTACAATCTAACTAAATTTTAATTACTTTGTGACTACATTTTATGATATGTTTTATCTCCCCTGGCTAGAAGTCTCTCCCTGCCATTTATCTTGGCAGGAAATACCTCAGGGAAAGACGTTTTCATGATAAATTTAAATATTGTAATCGAATTATTAAATTTTAGCTTAGTTAAATATCCACTTGAATTAGTACAGTATTATTGAATAAATGTCATATTACACAAATGAATCAAATCATTAATATAACTTTTATGACTTACCAGTGGAGAGACCAATGACTCTGTGAGACCACTACACCGCACGGATGCGTCGAAAACTAGCAAAATGGCGGTATCTAACGGCTCGCTTGTTATTTGTGGCTAACTTCAGAAACTGAAACAAAATTTTCCAGGGTAAAGACACAAAAATACAGGACAAAATTTAAGTTCAGAAAATATACAAAAAAAACATAATTTGTTGAATTGTTTCTTGAAATTATTATAATATATTTATTCAAATTCATCTTACCATGCTTTAGTTTAGAAAGCAAACAAACAAATTAGTTACGGCCGTAACTTTGACTGAAATCGGCAAAAGGACTGGCCAGGGTGGATACTTTTGAACTTTGTTGCCAATTTCAGAAAAAATATAATATTACAGCATTTAATTGTAACTCTATTCATTGAAATACATTAAAATGGTGTAATTGGTTGTAAAGGATTGGACAATATGGAATAAAAACCTATTTAGTATTTATTGCCGTTCAAGTTACCTCTTATCGTAGAATCACCCATCAATACACAAATATTTTATTCTTATAATTGGTCAGTAAATTTTGTTATTATTACTTGTTTAGGAAAAGAATTTTGTAGAATGTATACAAATACATTACTCCAGTTTTTGGGAACCAAAACTTAAAAAGCAATTTCGTATAAACTTTGACCAAAATAAAACGAGACAGCAGCTACTGCGTTAAATTTAGTGTGCATAACCACAAGTTCCAGAACTTTGTTTAGAACTAGCACTGTGTTGTAAAGCGTGTAAGATAAAATATTGCACGTTTTAGGAATTTATAATAATATTTTGTAAAGTTTCGACTCTACGTATTAAATAATGTGACGATACGATGTATACATTGATGTATACATTTAACAATGTCCAAATTATTTTTAAACTTCTTTCTTTAAAAAAACAGAGACATAGTTTAGTATTTAAATATTTTTAGTATAATATTTAATTTTTTATAAACCTCTGCCAATAAAATTAATAACTATTTAAGTTTATTACTTTTTTGTTAATAAAATATATTTACATTATTGAAGTTCTGGAGTAGGGTGTGGCAACCCTCCCGCCCAACTTACGTCAGAACTGCCTTAGAGTACTAGTAAGACAGTTACGCAGTAGATGTGCAAACAGTCAATTGCCGATCCGCGTGCTCATTGTGGCAATTATGAGCAACTCTCTTTAATGGATGTTGTCTTGCCGTTCATTAAAAAAGTCATATGTCCAGCAGTAGACTGCTAAAGTCTCTTTATGATAATGATGATGATGACGAAGCATATACAAAGATCTTACTACATATTTTTTGTTTTCATTTGAACATAATTAAGGCCATAGTTGTCTATAAAAAATATATAAACGTAAAGAACCAAAAATACCTTAGATAAAGGAGGTATTTTTGGGGTACTCTTTGGGTAACTCTATGGGCACATATAAACAATGAAAATTGCTTATTAAGATGGTAAAAGCATTTATAAGAAAATTACAAATATGTAACTCTTATTCATATTATTAATATAATTAACGTGTCAGGTTGTTTGTCCATGATGGACTGCTAAAATACTTAACTTTTTAATAATATTTGCGCTGTATGTAGTTTGGTCACACTTGGTCATTAGAATAGTTTAAAACTCTATTTAAAATCGCAATATTGTTTTATTGCGAATTAGTTTTCTATAATTTATTGATTTATACTGTTAGCTTAGAAACGATTGAGACAGTTGGCGATAACTTTATTATTTGTTTTTTGCTAGTAAAACGCCAAAATTATGTTTTTAGTCGTAGTGCTTCATATCCATTCAAATTAGAAAATTGAATAGAAAACTAAGAATTAAAAAAAATATATATTTTTAAATTTAACCATTTTGTATAGATTTTTGCTATAAACAAAAAATATTGTTATCTATCAGTAACGATAGCATAAAATTAATCATCGCGGTCTCTATTTTTTTACAAATGACATTTATCTAATAAAACATAGTAGTCCTAATGACTGATATTCTCTTTAATTTTTTCCTAAGCCCATAAATCGGTTATTACAATGTAAAATAACGAATTCTTAGCCGCAGGCTTTGCTAGTGTTTCTATAAATACTAGTATCATAAAAGTTATATTACCGAATAGTTAGTTTTTCAGTTATAGTTTTAGGTTTAACAGTTTTAACTGATCTTTGCGTACGCTGCACCTGAACTAATTTAAGTTAACGATTCTTAAACAACTAGCCAAGAATATTAAGAATATTTAGGTTTCCTTTGATCGTAACATGATTGAATTACAAAATATTGAAACGAATTTGCAATATACAGTTAATAAAAATATAAAAATCATTATACAATGGAAAAGAATTGAAAAAAAAATTAAAAACTTAATCACTTCAAAAATAATAAAAAATATAAAACTAGTGTGAATAATCATTTCGTTTTACTATACCAGTCGGTTTGCGTAATGCGGGAAAATTTATTTAACAATTATTGTGTTTAAAAATTTATTTTTAGAAAGTAATTTTTTATAATAGATTTAGAAAGTAATTTTGCAATTTTTTAAGTATCCAGAAAGCTTTAATTTTGCAAGTCAACTTAACGTTATAACAGATATATTTCAGTATTTTAGTAACCAACGTCAATATTTTTTTATCTATCGTCCCTTGTCAACCTTCCGAGTGACCTCCTTGATTGGATATCCGGTCACAAAACGACCCTAATATCAAAATAATTGTCCGCAAATTTTGTAGGATAATTGATCATTGGCAACTTTTTGTGTCCGTTAAAAAGATAAAGAATTAAAATTAAATTGATTGTAATACTGGTTATGTATATTTAGATTAATATGTTTTCTATAATTTTCTGATTATTATATTATATTTTATGTAAACCTCCTTCATGATTTTGAAATAATAATAACTTTCGTAATATTTCATAACAACTATTATTGTGTAAATAAATCTGAAATATAGATAATTCTGCACAATAGCCTGATATATAAATACAATTTCGAATATGTTAGGTGCTAACTAGTAAGTAGTACTGTTTTTATCAATATGAAGATTTAAAACCTGTTTTAGCATATAAAGTAGCTGGAAGTGTTGTGTAATGAGTGTTGATAAAGCCATTGCCCACTTAACTTTTTTGTGTTCGAAGCTATTTGTAGGATAGTTCGTAGATAGTGAATAACGGCCGTCGTCCGCGGGGGAAATAGAAATCGATCAGGTTTAATTGAGATGTAGCACCCTTAGGCGCTACAATTTCATCTGATTAATTCTTTCGATAAGTGTTCCGTAACGGCCAACTAAGCCTAATCTATCACAATTAACAAATTCCAAGTCGTATCCATATAAAAAGGTTAAAAATGGTTTATAATATCAATTTTATTACCTTCCACTAAAGACTATTTTAAGTCATTACAGAATAATTCACTCCTCGACTTAAACGTACTGCTTTAAAAAGATCATTCTCTAGATCTAATAAAAATAAATATTTCTAATTTTAAAAAAAAAAGAAAAGGACTTAAAAGAATTATAAATTGTTACCGTTAGCCATTCCTATTAAGACATCGGATATTGTGTCTCGTTCAGACTTAAATTGCTCTTTATGCAGTGCAGGTATAAGCACTGCTGCGGTACCTCTATTTAATCCGTTCATCTGACCCACGGTAATTTAATTTCTATGAAAAATCTTAACACCGACTAGAACCTATCAATCAATTTTCCTTACTTATGATCAATATTGCTACTGAAAATGTGTTAAGCTATAAGCAAATTAAGTTTATATGAATATTTTTTTAATTAAAATACAGTGCTTATCTTTTTCGTTGACTAGCTTGGTTTAGTAGTAGGTAACGATGACTGTTACGGCAAAGTTAGTGAGTTCGATTCTGACCAAGGTAAAAAATGTTTTGTTTTATACATTGTGCCTTTATTCTCGAATTGGTGTTTGTATTGAAAAAAAATAAGTATTTATTTATAAAATAAAAGTAAACTTATGTATTTAACACTCGTCTTGTTTCCACAGTGCAAGCTTTCCTTCATTTCGGACTACACTTAATGACCTACCCTTTATTTATCATGTATGCCACTTATACGTTCTTAATTAACTTTATTTAAAGAATCTGCAGAATATTGTTAAGCTATTACAATCAGAATTTAGACTCCAATGGCTATTAATTACTATTAAATCACTTTTATCCATAACAAAATAATATGCGACCTTTTTCATTAAATTTAATGTACTTTCGACCGCATGTTCAGAACTTTGTTTAGTACTAGCTCCGTGTTATAAAGAGTGTAAAATGAAACATTTCCAACTAGGAGATGTTCCATAAAAACTCGTTCGTGAAGTTTTCTGTCTACATATTAAGATCATAAATTTTGAAAATAAAACTTGCAACACATTTATATACATTTAATTATGTTATACAGCCTTTTAATAAGTAAATTTATTAAACATTTAACGATCACAGTCTCTATTAATTATTTAAAGATAAGATATTACTGTGTCAAAGCGCAACACTAATGCAATTTTGTACTAGCATTCGCGCACAATGCTATGCTGTGTCATTTTACGTGGACAGCTTCCAAAAGAAGTCGGAGTTGTGTAACAGAAATTATTCTGACACTACAAGCGTTGTTTGTGAACGAAAATAATCCAAAAAGCGCGATATCGTTTGCTCAAAGCAAATTAAAGCAAAGGCACGAAATATGAAAAACACGTTAATTACGTTAATTACGCTAGGGAAAAATGCGTTCGTAATTTATCAACAGAAAACGTACAACGGTTATTAATTACTGTATTTTAGTGTTATACAATCCGTGTTTATTAAATATAAATAATAATTTTTGAACATACAAGAACTTTACGATTTTATTTTTTTATTTTATTACATTTTTATGCTCAATTTATGGTAGTTATGGAAACAATTGTTTTGAGCAATAAATTTATTATTTACTATCTAGCTCAAATTGTAAAGTATGTGTCAGGTCCCTTTGCAAGATACAAAGTGAATAATGAGTCATGACCAAAGTCCGTTATGAAATGTACGTTGATCACATTTAATTGAGATGATGATGAACGTCAGACGCTACAATTTCATCTGATTCATTCTTCCGATAAGCGAGCCGTAACGGCCAACGAAATCGGAGTTTATCACAATAACAAAATCATAGTAATTGCTGTTTTACTGCAAGATGGTAATTTTTTAATGGCACTCTATGCATCAAACTAATGCTAAACAGTTGTTGTAGTTTATTCATACTTTATATAATACATAAATTTGACTCAGGTATTAATATTTATTCAAATCAATTTAATATTAAACAAATTAATTTTAAAAGATGAATTTAATTGACCTATTCTACGTTTAAAGTTAACAACAAATTACCTGAGCTATCCCCATTTCAGACCTCCGAAACAAGAAAGACATTTTTACGATGTTTTAGTGCAACAAGTCCAGTCAAGTTTTAGTATTACAAGTTAAAAATTTTTGACGTTGTTACCACTTATCAAACATTGATAAATCCGTGTAAACTGTTTTTTGGTACTAGACCAAATTTTATGATATTTGATCTTAATCCAACTAGAACGTCGTTGAAGCTGTTCTATTAGGTATGGTGTAATTTTTTTATACTTAATGCTTTTACAATTTGCATTTCTATTAACCTATCTGAAAGTCTAAAAGAATCTCCAATTGTCTCAACTTAGCTGACTCACCCTATATGAAAAGTGAAAGTCACTAATAGAGTATGTTAAGTTTGTGAAAATCTCAATTAGAATCGATGCCAATCATACTACGAACCGTAACTATTGGTTGACTGTGTAATCGGTTGCTGGGAGGTTTTACTAGTAGTTTAAAAACCTTTGAGAATATTTAAAAAAATATTGCTTAACGTACATGATACGCATAGAAAGATGTTAGTAAAATTCCTCGAAAAATCACAATATTGTGTACTCAATTCAGAATACAGCAGTAATACGAAAGTTGAATGCGCTAATGACTCACGCTAATTACACTTCAAATAAATTTGTTAAAAATCATTCATAATCTCCATCATAAACATATTATTATATTATTGTATTTTAGTCGAACTACGGATAAAAATAAAAAAAAATAGGTATAGAAATTCGTGAGACTAATGCATCTTTTTTCATCGGGTTCTTCAGTAGGCCATCGAGATGTTAAAATGGTCACCGACGCCCATAGACAATGGCAATACTAGTGGTATCACCAACTCGCTGCCTACCGTGAGACATAGGATGTTGTGTCTCGTTTACCTAGTAAATACGCTGACCACGGTGCCTTTTAAACCGGAGCACAATAGTGATTTTACACTACTGCGTTCCGGTTTGGCTGGCGGCAGGAATAGGCACCGCGGTGATACCAACCCAGGCGGTCCCCTGTAAAAAGAGGACATACCACCTGTTAAAATATAATCCAAACATTGTTTTAAACTATAATGAAATGAACTAAATATTGTTAGAAGCTATTTTATGGTTACTGTATTCATCTGATTCCAAAAGCCAAAAATTGAAACGTACTTCAGATCACATACAATGAAACTCTTAACGAGACGTACGCTTGACTTTTAAATATATAAATATAATGATCACAAAGGTCTAGCCAACTTTGCTCGTTATATCTACGGTCTTAAACCAACTCACTCGAAGTTGTGATCAGCAAAGCTTCAGTTACAATTAGTAAGAAACTTTCAAATATATATTTTATGAATAATAATTTATACTGACACTTATCAATAATTTTTGTGTAATAAACGTCTTGTTAAAGCCTTAAACAACGATTTTTTATGTTATTAAGTGATTTATTAATTAGTTTCTGTAAAGGAATAAAATAGACTACGTTTCATCATGTAGGAAATTTTTTTATCGTCTTGAAAACGTTTAATTAAATTTAATAATCTAATTTGGCTTATTAGTTTCATAAGAAATTGTCTGGTTAAGTTATCATTATTTTAAAAAAAGGTTTTATTAAAATCAGCAAAGTATATAGTACAGATATTTAACATACACAAAATCTACGAAGGCATTGTGATAACTTTACAGTTACTTAGTTTTTATTTTCTCGTAGTATTATGTTTTTTTAACTCTGGAAATAAATAACAAAATTAAATGCATTAATTAAACGAACACAAACACAAAAGAAAAGGAGGGTTCACTTTTACAAAAACAGATGATAGAAGAAAAGTAAGACAATAATAAGACAAATACACACAAAATAATTAGCTAGTCTTATAAAATAGCCTTTTACACATGGATTTAATTTTGTCAACATATCAGAAAATATTAACACTAAACCGGACTCAGGAAGATTTACTATGCTTTTCATGTCTAATATCCCGACCCTGCTGGTATAATCGTTGGTAAAATTCGTTTATATTCTAGTATAATCGTGGATTACCATCATGTGATTTATAATTTTTTTTTGCTTATATTTATACACACTAATAAATGCATTCTAAGTTACTAGTTTTTACCCGCGACTTTTTTCGCGTACAAAATCTATATATATTCAAATATAATGTATAGTAATAAAAATATAGTGTATTCGATGCATCGATAAAATTCGGTTCAGTGGTTAAGATAGTAAAGATGGACAGACGGGCAGACAGAGTTACTTTCGCTTTTATAATATTCATCATCATCATCAGCCTGAGTTGGGCCACTGCTGGACATAGCACTAACCCTAGTGCCCGCCTTTTCCATTAGGGGGTTTTTAGGCCGCATCCCACCATGCTGTTTTAATGCGGGGTTGTAGGTGGATCGACTTTTTACATTATCATCCGATGCATAGATCATCTTACTTCTCAGACAATTGGGTAATCGGCCCAAAATGTAGTAACTAACCAGAATACACGCTAGACCACGGAGAAGGTATGTTTAATATTAGTATGTAATATCCCACCTTCATGATCTTGCATAGTTCGAGCCCTTGTAAGATACACAGTGAATAATGAATAATGGCCCTAGTCCGCTGGGGAAATGGACGTCGATCCACAGGTTTAATTGAGACGGAGCGCCCACGGACGCTACAATTTCATCTGATTAATTCTTTCGATAATGGGAATCGTCCAAAGTCCAAGTAATCGAAACTTTACATGACAGAAAACGTTTTTATGTATATAATGTATATCCACCTAGGCATAGATTTGCATATGGCTTGAATGATACGTAAAAATGTAATAATGTTAGTGCTGGAAAATGGACGTGATCAGGTTAGTTGGTCGAGCTCAGAGTCGCTTCTTATCTGATTAATTCTTTGATAAATGCATTTCAAACGTCCGTAATCGAAACTTTAGATGAAAAAGTTGTATCAATGATTGTCACAAGAAGATATATTAATAGTTAAATTATGTTAATAAATTTAATTAGTTCTAAATGTAAGTTTTACTGTAGTTTTAGCTAAAGTTCTTTCTTTATATGTATCCTCATGAAATATTTTATATCTTAGCTTTAAGGTGATTTTTCACAATTACAAAAAGATATATAACTAAACTAATGTTTAAATGTTATTCAGATTTACGTATTAATACTGTATTTTACAAAGTTGACTAGGATATAATATTTTATATCTTAGCTTGGTCTGTTTACACTACAATAATGATTAAGTGTAATAAATATGTTTTATTGCTTTTTATAGACGCTGTAATGAGTACTAGTAAATTCTATCGGAAGACAATCAACTGATTATGTCATGATTATTCTTTTTATGGACTTTGAAAGTATTCTGTAAGTATCGAGTAAGAAAGTTATTCATTATAATTATTTAATTTGAAATTTTTGTATTGAAACGAAATAAATATAGGAAAAAGACAGATTTATACATATTACATCAATTTAGATTTCACTTTGACTATGCAAATACAATAAACAAATGTTGAAGTAATGGCATGAACTAGTCATTTCAAAATCGAAATTTTTCATTTGACTTCGCCATTAGGCACAAAGAGCAATTTTAATGCAATTTGGTACTCGCTGTGTGCACGAACGCTTTTCCATGTCATTTTTTACGTGGACAGACTTAGCAGTGACTCTTGTTTCACTGGAATTATTCTAGCACAGCGTGTTTACTCACGAAAATACTCAAAGAAAAGTGCGACATCGTATGCTAAAGCAAATAACAATAGAAATGCAGTTTTACGCGAAAGATGTAACATATCGATTGCGTATAACATATAATTTTACGAAAAATTTTGATTCAAAAAGCTAAAACATACTAATTTGTTTGTTTCTTTAAAATAATAGATCAGTAAGAAAAAACTATAACCAATTTCAAAACTTCTAAGATTTTTTTACGTGCTTTTACACAAATACAGAACACTGAAGCAATCAATCATTTTTGCTTTTGTGGTATGACTTGGATATATTGCGTGTTACGATGCTGATTGGATATACGTGGAAAGACTTGAGCTTTGTCTAAAAAACATAAAAATATAAATATATTTTGATATTACAGAAATAAAATTAATTTATATAAAAATAATTAAATTTCATTGTAACTGCAGTAAAAAATTCTTCATGGGGGATGGGTCTGTGAAAACCCGACGTATTTTTCGCTCCTAGTTTTGTTACTATGTGTCCATGTTTAGGTCCTTCTTTATAACTGAAACTATAGTGTTATATGATGCTAATTCATTTCTGTACAATGAAGGTTTGTTCTTGTAGGACCCACCCAAACTCTTTACTACCCTCGCGGCCGCAGGCTACGCATTTTTTTAACCTTTTCAATTATAATAAATATTTTTTTTGTTTCAGATTTCAGCGACGATATTAGTTCTCATTCATCTTTCGATGAATGTGTTGGAAGAAGGGCTTGCAGTTAACCCGAGTAAGTATTCAAAGGATTTAAGATATTTTGTTACAACTGGTTGTATTCAAGATAAATTTTTGAATTAGCAAAGTGTTAAGTAAACCTCTTTATTATTCAAAGTTTGAACGTTATACACCCCTTTTTTAAAAAGCCAAATGAGAAAACTATCTCTCTTCAAACCCGTTTATACTATATACCAACGTTATATATAATATTTGATTATTATTTCTTTTATACTTTTCTAGGTAATATAAAAAATTAGGTCTAAGGGTTCTGAGTTAGAACCTTAGACTAATGCGTGTGGCATCATCCAATGTTGACGTGCGTATATAAAGTGGGCACTAGTCGTAGTTAGCACATTAATGAACAAAATTATTATTATACCAACTTGTACCTTACATATTCAGTATTGAAGTCTATTTTCGGCTGACCTTAGTCGTTTTTCCGTACAAAAGGTGATTATGCCTCTACGCTTAAATAAAGAACCTTTGTAATACCGTGAACGTGAAGTATTCCTTTAAGGATGCCAATTTAGCTTACAAACGGAAATATTTTTTGTAAACAATGTATTTTTTTAATTGGCGCTCTTTGTTTACAAATAATTTGACGCAAAAACGCATACATTAAAAACATCACAACAAATGATGTTTCGCAGCTGCATAAAGCAAGGTATTGAAAAATTTAGCGTAGAACATAAATGTACCGACCGAGTACGTGGGAATATGCACTAGTACCATTTCTACAACTCACAAACGAACTAGGTCATTGGATAAAAAATTGCTATACAACGCCGCGTAAAAACCGCAGATGTGAGCCGCTAAAATATTTAAACTTTTCAGCCCGTTTATTTCGATGTCCTTTTTTCGCTGTACAAGAAAAACATTAGAGATAACCATCCTCGCGCGCCGTAAAATAGGTCGAATGCATTTAATGGCAATGAAATAATAAAAAAGAATCTTTTATTCGAGTACTTCAAAGCCGGAGCGTTGCGGCTTTCGTGTAGGTTAATGTTTAACGCAGGAAGCGAGTGCGGGGAAAAAGTAAAAAGCTCTTCGTGAAAATAGTTCAAGTAAGTGTACGTAGTGTGTAATACAATTGGTTTTATGCGACTGCCAGCACGGCTTTGTTCGGTGATTACAAAATGCTGTTAAACTTAGACTTTAGTATGAACTACAGGGAACTTGTTATTGGGAAGGGAACATAATTTATATTTCATTCGTAACCTGACAGTGATGGCCCTTTACTTGCTTCTTTGGTCTACAATCCTAGTCAAATCTTTAGTAATGTTCAGCAATATGCGATCATCCCAAAATCGCCCAAAAGGCAACATAATAAAGTACGTACATTAGTGTCCGTTACCAAGAATATATAAGATTATTAGATAGCTAATTTTGCTTTAAATATAGATTAGTCTGTTTTAAATTTTTTATACAGTACTTCAGTTATGTCAGGAGGAATCTAGGCATGTTGATTGTTGTTATTGAATGACTTATATCAACCGATTTCCGTTATATCTTGACTAAATAAAAATATTACAATTAGAAGAAGATTATGTAGTATGGTTCAAATATATTCACATCGGATAATAATGGAGATATGTTACATAAAGAATTGTCAAATCAGCTCACATTTTAGCACCTTTTTCTATACTATACCACCTACTTACAAGAAGCAATATTTTTTTCTCAATTTTACCGAAAGGGTGCAGACTACACATTAATAGTCTTTGGTTAAAAATACTACAGAATCCTTCAGTGGTATTTTAATTTTGTGCAATATTAATAATAAACAGCTAAAGCAAACTCAAAATTAAACTGTAACACACTAAGACTTTCCGAATTACTTGTTTAGATGAAGAGCATCTGTTTGACCTGTCAGAACCAGCAAGGTTAATCACATCACATTAAGGGCTCAATGAATTTACGCCTCCCCGAGTTTTATTAAGTCTACTTAGAACGCTCGTTACTTCCCTTAACTTGAATTTATATAATAAACAATAAGTACAACACAAATTTCAGTTCTTATACTATATAATACCCGTGTTGCGTTGGTATAATTTGTACCCTAATATCTCTTGATTCTACCTTATTATTTAAATGATTTGAAGGCCCTCATGAGTATAAGTTGTATGAATTTTGTTAGTCATATTTCAGATATGAAGTACAAGGCCGCCCGTATCTAAGGGTTAGAGCGCAGAACGCTTAAGTTATAATACGGCCTTTGTGAACTCCACATGAGATCTCTTGAGACGCAAAAGTTTCGCATAGTATAATTTGATTTATGTATTACTAAACAAAATTAAATTAATACTATGTACTTTTTAAACATAAATTGCAATAAGACATCAAAAACTTATTTTTTTACTTGTTTAATAGAATGTATAAAATTATAAAAAAGTATTGTCTCTATTTTTAATATTGGTCTGAAGTTTCAACTTTCCTTTGATATTTGATTATTGCTTAAGTTGTAATAAGCTGTAATAACCAAGCATTATGCAAAAAGCCTTCAACGAAAATAATCTTATGAGATAACACGCAGAATTAAAAAAGAGTAATTTTGATTTTTTATGATAGGTGAGTTTTGCCTTCTTACAAATTTAGTTGTGTAAGTTTAATACAGTATATTTTTACAGATGACCCACTTTTTAATAATAATAATAATATGATTATTAATATGTATCTCTTAAAAGCTGTAATGGATTACTTATTAAAAAATTGTCATGATCCAATTTGAAAGATAATGTGATAATAATGTCCACCAAGTCCAAGATTACGACTACGGCGATTTCTCGATATTAGAGATCAGTCAAATGCGCAGGAGACATATAATGCACAAATGTATGTGTAAACACAGGTGCATTCCCTCTTCCTTTATTTTCTAATCGCCCGATGATAACTGACCCAGCCGGAGAGAGATAAGGCACAGGACCGGTTTTTAAATGCCCATTCTACGCATGGATCATCTTACTTGACAGACAATCGGATGTTCGGCCCACATTAACCTATAAACAAAACAGAAAACAACAATAAAAAACGTTCAGTCCCCACAGGCACCTCCATGGCATAGGAAATGGAAACAGTTAGATTAGATCAAAAATGTACATCTTATGTCCCGGGCGGTAAATATATTACACTATATTTCTTATAGGTAAGGCGAGTCAATTCCCATCTTCTCATCTCAATAAATAAACAAAAGTTTCAAATTCTGACGCGTAACATGTATGATTTATTAGGTTTGGTTCTATTTTTTTTTGTCTATCGATTGTGGTGTGATTAACCGTTGAAGGTTACCGAATCATCTTAAGTTTTAAATGCAAATCACAATATTTGAAGTGACGTTCAAAGATCCATTACAATGCCCCGTTATTTCATAGAAAGTATATGTGGAAATAACCATTTTATTAATGTAACAGTTTTCATGCTGCTTAATTAGTATTTGACATGATGGATAACGTATTAGATTAAAGGATGATGTATCTTTGGCAACATTGTCCAAAAAACAAATTGTTTCTTTTTACGCTGCATGATATACGAGTATATGAAAAGAAAATCATAAAATATACAAAAATACATTTTTTTTCAAGCATACCGATTTTATCTGACAACGTTTGGTTTTAAGTTATGTTAGTTTATATTAACATTGAATTATTTTCTTTAATTTACCTCCGTAAAACTCTTTAAATACTTATTTAAATCACATTTCAAAAGAATTGATTCGTCCCCATTATTGAGTATTTTTTAAAACTTGATACAATGCAGTTAAATATAACATCTATTATCATTCTATTACAATTGCATTCAATAAATTTTATATGATAACCAAATGGATTAAAGCATTATTCTAATGTTCTCTGAAATTGCTCTAACGCCGCGGTCGTTTTTTGTGGCGGAGACACAGAAACTCCAGCGGTAATAAGCTTGAGTGCCTGGTCGTCGTAAAATTAAATATGAATGGTACTATGTAACTGCTTTTTTCATGCTGTATTTGATGGTCGTAATCCACTTCCATGAGGCGAGCATGTTCACTTTACTTTTTAACGCTTTCAGCCAACGTGTCTTTCGTATATATCTTCTAAGAATTTGATGGCAATATTTTAGGTGACTAAACCTTGTAAAATAACTTTAATCATATGATGACTTTAAATTGTTTTACCAAACAAATGAAATTTTATCAAAAAAATATGACCGATTGTAAACGATATATAACAGTTTTGCAAAATATTCTGCTGCGGCATTTTAAATCTTTAACATCTTTTATGGTATTTATTTAATGAAATTGTCATAAGAAAGTATTATACTAAAAAAACATACGCCACAAATTGAGTGCCTCCTTTTTTTGGGAAGTCAGTCAAAAAAAATAATTTAAAATAGATATCTAATAATAAAACAATTATGAAAATAGTTTCTATAAAAAAATTACGACTATGATCTGATTACCCGGACACCTTATTTGATTACCTTGATTACTGTTTACCTACCTAGACAACACGGAAGATTAGACTCTATTACATAATACTAAATTTTACCACCGTTATAAATGAAAAAGCAATGAATCCCGCTAATCAAAACTTATGTTTTATTAACTTTATAGGGCAAAAACTACATGGACTAAATAAAATTAAATTACTTTTCAGTTTGATTTTTTTCTCAGTTAATTTTCTATTTCACATAGCTTTTTGCTCGAAAACTTTCAATCGTTATTTACTAAAGTCTGTCTTTCTATGTCGTAAAGCTTTAAGTTCCACGCTCAACTTCGCATCAAGTGAGATCAGGAGGAAGCTTTAGAATGTTCGAGAAATAGCTCCAATTAGCTGTAGTTTCTTCGTAATGAAACGAAAGATTATAGGTTTATAAATGTTAATAATGTTATTAATTAATTTTACATACTTACTCTATTATTTTATCCTGTGTATGTATTGATGTATACGTATCTTCAGAATCGGTTGATGCCTTTTCTCATATTTTGGTTGTAAATCGTTTGCAACGTAATAAATCAGGTTTTTACTTCTTGTTTTTTTATTAGTAAGAACAACAAAATTGACTTTAGTACTTTTATTATGTACTTATTACTCAATAAATTATAGTGTAATACAATGAGGTTACATGAAGTCGCCTCCGTGGTCTAGCGGTATTTCCTTTGCTTTATAGACCGGAGGTCGTGGGTTTGAATCTCGCGAGAAAACCATTTTGTGTTCTTCTTGTTTTCTGGTTGATTAGGACAATTTAGGCCGATTACCCATTTGTCTGAAAACTAAGATAATATACATCGGATAGGCCTGTAAAAAGTCGGTCCCCGCACAAACCCGCGTTGGATCCCCATGGTGGGATACGTCCCAAAAAAGCCCCTAATGGACAAGGCATGCATTAAGGGAAGTCTATGTTTAGCACGAAATCTAATACACTCTTTCTTAGTTTTAAGGTTACCGCTTTCAAAAATCAAACTAACCGAAGAAACTGACTTTTAATAGAATTTTTATAATACCGTTTTAGTGTTTTCAGTTTCATAATTAACGCATATAAACATACTTTACCATTATCGTTACAAGATATGTTGAAAATCATTGAATTGTAATAAATTTATTACGCCAATGCATCGTTTAATGTTGGACATGAATTAAAATACTTGCACGAATATTACACAGAACTATCAGTAGCGACACAGTACATTTAACTTATACATCTGAGCAAGCATACTCATAATGTAAATTCGTGACCTTTTTCGTATCGTTTACTGTATTATCTAACTATTGAAAAGTTGTTCTGTAACTTAATACAAAAAAGAGGCTGTTTATAGTGTTAACAATAGAAGCGGACCTCACAATTCTCACAATTCTCGCGTATTTGTTAGTGATTATCGATAAGGACATAA
This sequence comes from Lamproptera curius, assembly GCA_029286875.1. Lineage (NCBI taxonomy): Eukaryota > Metazoa > Arthropoda > Insecta > Lepidoptera > Papilionidae > Lamproptera > Lamproptera curius. Next base: position 1,048,753 of record JAGSMT010000157.1, read on the forward strand.
GGTCTAGATTTTTCCTGTAGGGCATTTCCGCACTATTGTACTGTAGTGGTTAATTAAAAGCAGGTAGTGCCAGCCGCCAGAAAGGTTAGATGGACCTGTATAGAGACTATAAAACACTTTCCTAACGAAATTACATAAAATGACTAAGCTGCCATTTACTTAAAAAAAATCGGTATGACTAAATTTTATTATATTTCTAGCTGATTATGAAGTTTATACACTCTTAATAATATTTCGTCATTATGACGCATTAATATAAAAGCAAGAAAATGTCATCTAAGATACGGCATACGAACGTCTCAAAATCATATTATGCACTCTCTTGAATTCCAATTTCGCTTTCAAATTCTTTTGTCTAACAACTAGCATTACATTGAAATAAAGCTAGAAACGCAACGGAAATAAAGTAAGCGAGTACCTTCTGAGATTCGGTGTACACAAAGCGTGAAGAATAGGTCACGTGCTTGCATTGTTGTTTTACTATACTGCCGTCTGCGGTTCAAAGCACAGAAATAGCTTATCTTCATTTTGGCTTGCTACGTGTATAAGTTTAAATTCATTTGCAGCTCTGTAATAGCATTCAAGTCGCCACAAACAGAATTTAAACCAGCACTTCAAAATTTTCTCAGTTAAGTTATGGTTAAATTAACTATTATAAAGATATTATAACACAAAAGTTCATATTTTACTTCTATTTTATAATTTCGATACACCAAAGAACTATTTTATTACTGTATATTAGTCGCTCGTTAGATAATACATTATCTTTCAGAATTTATTTAACTTAATTCAATAATTAGATTGCAGTTTCAAAGAATATTATTAAACTCTCATATAAAAACTCAATAACTGACATCACACTTAAAACTATGATTTGACTTCAAAGCGGATTATGACAAAAGGAAATAAGTTGAAACTCTTAGAAGTTTCTCGCTCGTCGAGCAGCGAGAGCTCCTGTCAAGTTTCAGAATAATGCCACTCGACAAAGTTATAAATATTTTTATCTGCTGACACCCTGTCGCTTGTGATTGTTTATGACATACATTTAGCTAATCTAAGGTATGTTTTATATTTTCATAGAAAGCAGTCTAAACAACACCAAAGATAAAATTTCAACATTGTTATCTTTACTTATTTAGTGGCAACACTTTAAGTGAACGTAATTATACAGTTTCTATGCCTTTTTTGTAATATTTTCGGTTTCATGAATTTTTGAAACTGTTTATAGAGATAACAATATTGCGTAGCTTTATACCTAATGCTTGATCCAGCAGTAGGATATCTAAGAAAAACTTGGCCAGACTTAGGTGGTCTTTGGAAGCTGCTTCAAGGCAGCTAAGGTCGGTCTCCCTCTCGGGGTAAGAGGACTGACGGCAATGAGCTAGTCACTTTTTCTTTACTTCCTCAATTCACCGAGACGGTAAGAGTCCAAAAAAGAAGCGTAAATTTGCATCGTGCTATCAATCTCTTTTTTCAGTTACGTAAACAGAGCTAACAGCGCATATTAGTATAGAGACAGAGACTAAAGGAGCGCCAGTTTTGATGTGCTGAGAGATGAATCGTAGGTCCGAGATGGTGCCAGAAAGAAACAACGTAGTGGTTATAGCCTACCCAAGTCCGGCATAACCTGTCCTTGCCCTTTCTTACTTATCCTTAACAAGTAAACGTATATATTTCAACTCGAAAAATAGCGATTCATATTTTTATTCTTTTTTTGATAAATCGTTTATATTTAAAATAGTAACCTTATTCATTTACACTATATTTTAGAAATACTGCTGTTTAAGGTTAAGACTAGTGCTCAAAGCGCAAACATACTACTGTTGCGGTTCGAAGAGTACTGTAGCTAGCGTAATTACTGTGTAAATGCAACGCAACATCCATTGTCTCAAATGGAGTAGGTTTGTATTATGATACGCTAAATTACTTTTGCTTACAGTGTATTAATTACTATTAGGTGGATTGTCCGTATTGCCCTTTAAAAGCGATTTGTAAAATGTTTCCTTTACGAGATATTTTTCAATGTATCAAACCGTTTTGTCGTTATATATTTCACACTTCACTGGTGTTAATTTTTAACAATATTTGAAAACTTCATTAAATTCATTTCTATCGTGCAAAAAGAATAAAAAGCAACAAGTTTGCTGAATGTATGACATACATAAAATGAACAACATAACGAAACCGAAAAACACTAAACAAATTAATGCAAGTCGAAAAATTTTCTCTAAAATGATTCTTGAAATCCACGAAGACTGCATTAAAACTCTGAGAATTTATACTGATGGAAAACGTAAAAGATCTTCAAGGCAGCGAAAATTGTTGAACTGGAATTGGGAAATGGTTAAAGTCACAAAACTTAAGGAAGTTTAAGTGTATAACTAAACTAATGCCGGAGTAATGTGAATATTATTATACTATTATATTAGTTGCGTATAAAACTATCTTCTTTACCTCAATAACAATATGAGATGCTTTTTTAATTAATTTAGTTAACACGAGAACTTTTGGATACATTCTTTAGATTTATATGTTAAAAGATAAATAAATCGATTAAAAATTGTAACTACTATAACTAAATTTTTCGTTCAGGGAAGAATTTTTTTTAGTTATTTTTATATTAATACCGTATAACATGATTTTTGCCATTGTTATTTGAAAGGGTGATTACTTAACGACTACAGGCAGCATTGTGATATAAATACAATCAAAATCTTTTAGAAGTCAAAAAATTAATAATTGGTCTTCTAATTATTTCTTTTCGTTACGTGATTATTATATATATCAAATCCACCAATTTACGGATTTTCCACGTTTATTTATTCCCGACGTTTCGGATTCTTTCCAGCATCCATGAGTCTGCCCGTGATCATGATTTGATATATAATTGGTCTTCTTTAAGATATTGTTAAGGTTTTGTACATTTAAAAGGAAAAAATGTTAAGTGGGACCTTTATACCAAATAGGACGAGGTGAAATTTAAAACTATATTTGACATGGTCAAGTCAAAATTCATAAGGACTCATACTATGTGTAGATCAAAGTCTTTCATAGTAAGTGCAGACATTAAACAACAAATTTACATTTTATACGGTTCAGTAAATTTCAATAAAGAGTTTCAAATAAGTACAAAATCAATACCAAAACTTGAGTAGCCCTACTTCAGTCATAATTGCCTAAATAATATTGAAGATGACAGGTTTTGCATAACTGCGAATCAATGGTAGGTTTTTACTTTAGGTGTTATTTATTCAAAAAATATGGCAGAAAACCATAATGTACCTTAAGATCTTCGTTGCGTGATAACAGTTAAAACACAAAATGCGCAGCTGGCATTTTTCCCATGACATTAATCATGTATATTCGGCCATCTTATGTAATTTTTCTTCGTACAAATAATTGAAATATAATAGATAGAACATAATAGAATCCAGTGAAACTAGTAATACTTTATTCGATTACATAATTTGTATAATATGCATGAAGAAAATAATTAACAACTTATAAAGAATTTTATCTAGTTAGTCGTATAACAATTTTTTCAATTGCCTCGAATCTGTATTATGTAAGTATACATATTTATTACAAAAGTCTGTAGAAGTGTAAGAAATATTGAGGTATATCACGACTTTGTAATAAGTTCTTGGTCCATTATACCTTTTAAGAACTGTAACGTAAGAATTTAAACGGGTTTGTGCATTTCCATATTCGACTTCACACAGAAAAATCGCTTTACACTAAAGTCTAAGTGTGAAAAAAAAACTTGATTCAAAATGCCAGTTAACATCTTCTTAAAAAACGCGATGTTGTCAAATTACAAAAGTTTATTTACGATAACATATTTTTTTTTTGTTTTCATAAATACTTGCCATTATCAGCATCTATTAAATGTGTTGTAATAGCTAGGCTACTTAATCGTAACTAAATGTTATTTGCCTTCATTTTTCTGTACAAACTAGTTTAATTTTCGTTAAAATTATTTATTATAACATTTTTTCATATTTAAGTCTCTTCGCTTTTACCACTATGAGGCTGTGTAGTAAAAGAGCGAATTTCCCGAGGAAACGAATCCGGATTTCTAGCGATGAATAGGCCATTGAGTAACTGAGCTCTATAGGTCCAGTAATAAAACTGTCCGCTTTGCAATTGAACATTAAACACAATTTCAATAGCGTAAAATTGGATCGGTGGATTCCTAACTAGAAGCCAAATTCGAATCGGGAGCTAGTTTACATCAAATTTCAATTTAAATTCTGGCCGAACGTAACCGTTGCAGTTATCCGCCTTGTTAAACGAAGTTGCTCTGAATGAATCGGTCCAGCGTGCATCTTTGTGTTTGAACAGGGATGTCGTTATGCCGGATGCAGTTGTGTAATGATTGCGCGCAACGATGCACACGTTACATTAGGTGTGGTTTGAATGTAGCTCCACTGTACATGTTCGATATTTTTGTTCACGTTGACTTAAAAACAAGATCAACATAAGATTGGATATCACGTTGGATCGGAGTGCAAATTATATCAAAAGTGTTTTACGCCGTTCTTTCTGTTTAAAGTTTTATAAAGTTTACTTTTTTTTAATATATATGTACGACATTTATACTTCTTGCACTTTGTACTTTTTATACGTCTATAAGTGATTTGTTACGTAAAAGGTATCTTTTAAGATGACAATCTAAGAGAAAGTTATTAGAACAAACTGAATTTCTAAATAAAAGAACATTATTCTTTGAATTTAAAAAAAAATAATTTTCATTTATAACTTAAAGCCTACCTAAAATCGATTTCTTCTCATTATAAAGAACCGTTCCTTAAAAAGAAGAGACCGTAAAGCTTTCATAAATTGGAAAGAAAATGTTCCTTAGAAATTCGTTACTCCGTAATTAAGATAGTTCATTGACCTTCTGTTAAGCACAAGATATTTCTGCTTCGATTAATTATATTTTAATTAATTATTATCGTTTCACTCTGATAATCGCGTGATAAACTTCTTGATATCAGATCACTACGAATAATTTACCTAAATCAGCACCTTTATTGGAGATTATATCATTCAAACAACATAACTTTACATTTCATATTGTTTTATTGTGTTAGAAAAACCACTGCTGAAGATTTTTTTTAGAAATACACTAACCTCAACTAAGTAGTATTTTACACAATGAAACGAATGATGTTATAACTTTGATGGAATCGTCGATTGAAAAGAATCGCGCGGCGTTTCACAATAGACCACAATATCCGGCAAAAGTTTGCATCCGTTATTCATGAATAGTTCGCCTCGTGAATTGTTTACACTCATTGCCAACTTTCATGGTAATAAAATTCGTTTTTGAATTCGATTTTGAATGTTTCAAATTTGCATATTCTTTGTAAAAGACATCTTTATCACTAGCTTCGATTTAAAAGCTTTACTCTCGTAGCCACTCATAAATTAAAAACATATTTAGAATAAACACTTTTAGAACAGTAACTCAATATATATTAGGTTTAAATATGGTTGTTTATTATTAGTGCATTATTAATTTTATATCTGCTATATAAAAATATTTGAACACTAGTAATGAGGTACATGAAATTATCAAATATATTCTTTTCCTACTTCGTAAGTAAGTGATAACTAATTTTAATAAGTTATCACGTACACGTAAGTTTTAGGATAACTATAAAAAGCAATATTAATAAAAAAGACAATGTATTCCAAGCTTAAAAATGCGGTTTAATTAATAAATTGCATAAATTTAAACAGTAAAATGCAAGCCTATATACAGAATTTTTAATGTTATATATATTTAATTTGGCAAAAGCATCGATGTTAATTATGATAAAGTGAAATTTTAACAAAAAAAATACGTATAACTATTTTTTAGCAACGTGCTCTCCGTACGAAATTGCGTTGCGTTTCCTGTTACCGCATATTGAATCTCTTATAAATTTTTAGTTAATTCATCAAAATATCATCTAAAACACGTTATATGTAAATAAAATTATTTTTTTAATGCGATAACTGTTATATGAAGCTTAACTGTATTATCTTTAATAAGCTTTAAATGTGCCATTGTGCATCTTTTAGCAATATTTTACATTTATATGTTCCTAGTGCATTATTCTTAAACTATAGATATATCATCATCATCAGTCTGTGATAGTCCACTGCTGGACAAAGGCCTCCCTAGTACACCCTTGTTCACACACAGGGGGTTTTTGGACCTCGATGGTCCAATGCGGGTTGGTGGGTGATATATGCTATATAATACTATTATGTTAAACATACTTTATGCCTATCTTGTACGGTTTTGGCATCGTTTGTAATTTAACCGCGCGATGTTGTGATTTTTGGTGCCGTAATTTTTCAATTAATTTACTTATCACAAAATTGTGAACAAAATGGGGCCAATAGGAAGCTAATATCAATCATTTAAAAAAGAATGAACAAAATCGGACTGCTAGGAGCGGAGCAACATATATATAAATAAAACCTTTGCCCTGAATTGAATACCTCCTTCTTTGAGAAGTCAGATTAAAAACAAAAGATATTTGTTTTCTTGGCTATAGCAATAAGACGAACAGGACTTTTACCGATGGTTAGTGATACGCCATCGCCAAAAGACATTTAGCGAAGACACCACAAATCCACTCATCAATCTAAGACATGGGATTTTCAATGGCAGTAATTATGGCTACGGTGTCCTTTAAACCAGAAGGCAGTAGGGTTTACACAATATTTACAATAAAAATAAGCACCGCCGCGTTACTACCCCAGATAGCTAGGCAAAGAATTGCCACCTTCATAATAATGTTACATAGAACAACCTGCCTCACAAAATATGTACACAAAAATAACGCTGAACATGCAACTTCTGTATGCTATAAATAAATAAAATGTGCTGTAAGTAACTGGTTAGATAACTCTATTTACGTATCAACAACAGTCATCCATCTTTATGTAATATCACTCGTTAATCATATTAACACATTATGCCATAACTCTGAGAACGTATTGTGCGAAAAGTGATTTGTGATGTAGTATATGCGACAAAATGTTATGTTAGTTGCCGAAACATATTAAGTAAATCCCAAACGTTCGATTTTTTCGAAGTTTTGACATTATACATACGTTCATTAAATAGCTTATGTCGCTATGATTTGCTTTAAGTCTAAGTAATTAAAAAAGTTAAAAGTTTTATAAAAAATTAAATTAAGGGGACTTTAAACAAAGCATGTTAATTATTGTATATATTTTAATTTGAAATCTAGTGCAAATGCTCATCACTTTTCTTATAAATATTAAAAAACAAGCTACTAACCTTCGGCTTGGAGCGTGTTTATTTAACAAAATTTCAGTCTTCATGAAATGTTGCCTAAATTTTTTTTCATTTTTAAATCCATATGTACAAAGAAAACCTTTATAGTAATATATAGTATTAGAAAGATTTACACCTATTCCCCTCCCAAATACCCCTTTCCGTTAGTGTATATTAAAACTTAGAGTCCATAACGTTATATTTTTTTACAGGCTGCTCCTGCAAACGCTTTACATCGACCTTCGGGAAAGAGCGAGGGACTTTCAGCAGTCCGGATTACCCTCGCCCGTATCCTGCTCATATCAACTGCCTGCTCTACACATTCGTAGCGGGACCACACCAGATTGTCGAGCTCGTCTTTACTGACTTCGACATCTATAAAGAGCAGCTGGAGTGAGTACTTGACTAAGTGTATTATTATTTTTCAGTAAATCAAGGGTTTAAATATCTCTGGTGTCAAAAGATGCTTTTGGAGGAAACCGAATTCTAACGAATCAACATACAAATTTTTACTAGTGTTAGGTTCAATTGTACAGGACGTACGTGTGTAAAAATATTTTGAGTTCCACCATCATAAAGATATTTTTAAGTTTTTAAATTTGGTTAATTTCTTGCGACACTTTATAAATTAATCTACAAAAACTAGAAAGTTTGTAAAATTTATAATAATAAAAGAAAAGAAACTACGCTTCTTTTCAGAAATTTTACCTGTTTGTCAAACTATAATTTATTTTACGATAACTACCACGTGACTTCGACTATGGATTTTACTCTGGAAAACGTATGTAGTAATTAATTGTAACTAAAATGATTTTTAGTATATTTAACTACAATAAAAATAAATAATATAGCGCACTTAAAATGATGCCTAAAATAATAGGATCTACAGCTTAAGCTAATTATTTAATTGTGTATTCGCTTTAACACAAGCGTACCTTTTAACCTAATAACTGAACTATTTAGTTTTTTCTTAATTATTATTAACGTCCGGATTAAACATTTTACGAATGCGGCGGGCGAAGCGCTAAGATGTAAAATTTTATCTTTATTGCCTGAAGCTGAGAAGTTTAATTCTCGACAATTGCTTATCACTGTAGAAACTTTCTTATTCTGTGGAAGAGTATGCGGACGGTTCATTTCTGAGGGACTTAAATTAGCTGGTTTAAATTTTAATTTAAATCTCTGTCGTAACTCACTGGACGTAAATTTCAATTAAAGTTTTGTCATGTAATTCATTATCATAAATTATTTATCGCTATGTGTTTTAATTTTAATTTCTATTTGAAATTTCTTAACAAGTTTACTTTGACTTTGAATTTATAAAACTTTCCGAATTGATTGTCCTCGTAGCAAAATGATATCGGCGATTGCTTTACGAACACTAAGTCGTAGGATGAAGTCCCGCGTGCTGACAATTAGTATTACCGTTGTTTAGAGTTGAATATTAAGAAGATCCCTTTGTGGGATAGTATATATTAAATTCGGTACGAAATAATATTAATATACATGTAACACCACATTTTTTTATTTCAGTCAGCTTGGCTTTGCCCACTCCTTTCCGCAAAATTTTATTGAAAATGTCACGTCTTTTGTATACTATAAGACTTATATACATATAGTATAAGTAATCAACTAATATATTCATGTTTGATATCCGGCACTATTTTTTTGAATGAGAAATTTAGGAATCTTAAACCTTCTAAACGTTTCATTTATTTAATTACAACAAAACAATAAAGAAAATTTGCCAGCAATAAATAGAATTACAAAGAATTTGTCTATTTCTTTGTCGCATGTCCTGTCGCCACTTATTAAACGTGACTTTAGTTTTTTTTTGTACTATGCATATATCAAATCAAAAACATTTTTTGTCGTTAAACTATTACACTTTCTTGTTTAATTCACTTTTAATTTTATGTTCCTTATTACCACTTTAGACTACTCCTAACTAAAAAATTGTGATTTTAATCAGTGTTTCGTTAACTATTTTGTTGATTTTCTGAGGCCGCTTAATTTGCTGCAAAACTGTACGTAATCTATCATAGTCTTTCCATTTTTATCGATGGTCGGAGCCTCGTCGAGCGCGTAATCAGTTTCCTTTTCGGTGAAACGATCGCCCCAGGTCATGAGGTCGTGCCGAATTCTGGAAATTCATTAAAATTATTAAATAATACTCAAGAAAGGTTTTTACAGGTACATAGTATAAAATCGAAAGAGGTCTGTTATTCTTTAATAATTTCGCACAAGATTGTTGTCAATTATTTTCTTTTAAATAGGATAAAATTGTCAATGTTGAAAATAGAGGGCAGAAAGTTTTTTAATCGAACACGTATCTCATTACTAGGTCTAATATACAAATAAATGCTTATTAATTATCTAAATAACTTTCAAGCATATACTTTCAATGATCCTAGGTTATAGAGGGATATGTAACGCGAAAATTTCTTAACTATAGTAAGCTCTTCTAAGCATCCAACTTCGAAGGCCGCAATACCGTACAGATTAGATAAGTTAGGTGATTTTAGTAGTTAGCTTGGTTGTTGCTTATTACTTACGTGACTGCGAATTATTAATTAATATGTTTTTGATCTTGATTTGTGTTACTTTAGTAAGTTAATTGCATGTATGCTTATTAAACTTTAATTTTGAACAACAATGATGACAATTACAATCATTTATATATTAAGTTAGGTATTAATTTACCTTTCTTCTAAAATATATCCAGTATTTTCGGAGTCCCAGCGAGATAAAGCAGATTTCAAAGTTTCTTCAGAATCCAGTTCTAGAGTTTTGTATCCTAATAAATTGACAAATGCATCGAAGTCCATCGGGTTTGACGCCTTGATTAAAAAAAGATGTTATAATTAAATGTAAGTAAAAAAAAGTAATGAGCTGTATCTTAAGTTTACTTACGTTTGCCTCAAATAATGTAATTACTATTATTTTATTATTATTGTTAAGTAACTATTATTTTAACAGATTTATATGTACTGTGACCACTAGTATAAGTTTAATCAGATTTAAATTTAAGGTATAAAATGATTTTACAATAACATTAATAATAAAGTAATATTTTTGGCGGCAATGAATCTTATTTATTACAAAAGTGTCATATTAAACGTTTATACTTCAATAATTATTACGCCAAAATAGAATAACAAAATTACCTCAGAAAGCATATTTCTAACTACTTGCTCGTCAACAGTCTCCCCGAGGCTGACAAAAGTACCCCTCAAGTCGTTATGATCGATATAGCCGTCTCCATTTAGGTCGAACAGAAGAAACGCCTGAAATAAATCAGTGTCCTAAAGAATTTCTTTGAATAAATCACCGTAGAAGAACTTTCTTTTTTATCTCTCACCTCTTTCAACTCGAATATTTTTGACTCGTCCAATTCAGCCATAACGTTCGCCGGGATACAGAGAGCGTCACGTGCCTTCGATCCTGAGCGGGAACGAGGTGCAGGTACATTAAGCTCTGATGTGTTTCCCAATATCGGCTGACTACAACGGTAAAGATAAAATAACGAAAGTCACAAGACACATTTTTTTGACAAACTAATTAAAAAAAATTAAGTATAAAGTATATCATAACACTGCATTGAAGATAAAAAACTAGAACGATGTATTGTTAAATCTAACAATATATCGTTTTAGTTAAGTTGTTAAATTATAATCATAACTAGTATTAATCTTAATTCGTGGTTTTGTTAGCAATGTTGTATGTTGTTATAAACTAGGACAATCTATATGTTACAATATATAGATTGTCCTAGTTTTTGACACTCACAAACTCTCCCACATTTTATTTTACATTGCTGCTATGTTTCTAAGATAAATTGTGCCTTATATAATTGTGCTAAGGAGTAAATGCTACAATTGGTAATTAGGTTATATAAATATGTATATTAGTACAATGGTGCAAACATACATTAGAATTGATGAGAACACGTGGACTACATCATGCCGTTTCTAGGTCATCATATAAACAACATGTGAGTAATATGAAAAGTCACTTTTTAACGTCATTAAATTTAATTAAAAATAAATCGAAACCCATACGAACATATCACAAGACAGATTGAATAAATCCATTATTGTGAGTGCAATTGCCATACAGTATTCATTCAGTGCAACTGAATTAAATGGGAGCAATAACGCTCTGGGATTGTACTGCATGTAAAAACATCTCAATGGCCCCCATAACTCTTTTGTTAAACTCCATAATGGTGTCGTCGTGCAACATGAACGTTTCAACAATTTGGCAATCCGATACTACTTGTCTCTTTATTGAAAGCGTTCCAGGCTCTATTATTATGAAATCTTGTTTTATAAGACATTTATATGAACTTATTTAAGGTTATGTCACAGATAGACGTGTTTAACATATATATACATATGTTAGCCATAAACCTATTGTTATTATTAGTTATTATTCTCAGAAACATCTTTGGTTTTAAATTCATAAATGTAGTGATTTTAATTGTAAGGACGATTATATTATTACTTTTTTAATTGTTTAAATTTAAATTAGATAAGTTACTACTGAAGATTCTATTCTAGCTTACTTTCCCGATACAGAACGAAGAAGGTCTTGTTTATATTTTTTGATTTCTTCATTTATTGACTCCTTTCTCTGCAAGCAGTACAGTTGGTTATTTATTTATTTATTCACCTCAGACTCCTTCTGCGTTTTGTCCTACTGCTTAATAACATTGAAGTTGTTAAACATTTTTTTGTTACCAATATTTATGTTTATATTTTTTTATTGTACAATAAATTACACTTACCCCGGCATCCGTGTCAGCATTATCGAACTCGTTTTCCATTTCTAACAAGTAACAAGTATATTCAAGTGTCTTTTAAAATTAAAACAACGTCTGAATTTCGTAAGGCGAGAGTTGCAACTAAACGAAATTAACATCATTAAACATAAATTGCATTTCCCTCGGGCAAAGATAATCATTCGTTACGCTCGGCTGCACGTAGATTTCAAGATTAGACAGAATGTTTTCCGTTGCTAAATTAAATTAATCTTTTGCTCGGAATTCCCTTAGCCTTTCAAGCCATTGCGCCACATGTAAGATACATTTACGTTCTTAAAATAAGTACCTATTTAATTTAACGACGAAAATTAAGATTAATTTAAAAATTCAGTAAACATACATACATGATTGCTCTTAAATATTGTGTAGTACACACGCGCTGTTTATTTTTGATTGAAATGACACCACACATCATCATCATCATCAGCCTGTGTTAGTACTGGACATATACCTCCCCTAATGCACGCCTTTACAATTGGGGGATTTTCGGATTGTATCCCACAACGCTGGTCCAATGCGGGTTGGTGGGTGGACCGACTTTTTACATGTCCATCCGACACATGGATCATCTTACTTTTCAGACAACTGCGTGATCGACTAAAATTGTCCTAACCAACCGGAAAACAACGAAAACACAAAGTTGTTGCCCCTCGAGATTCAAACCCTCGACCACTAGGCCACGGAGGTGTTAAACTCATATATAAACATTTTTTTCTGTTAAGCGATTGCGGTATATTTTGATGTTAAAATAGCTGATATTTATTTACATGATGGATGCTTTAGCATTAAGCTTTAGCTTAAAGCGTATTTTTTTATTTTGATCCACAGTTTTAACGGTATTGTGGCGGATATTTATGCCAATGATAATTACACATAACAGGTAAACCCAAACTTATTTACTGTGAACGCTAGGATCGCTCGCCTATAGCCGTATTTATGAGTTATACTTAAGAGTCTTACTTTTTACTTAAGAGCTCACTTAGACCCTTGAATCTTTGAAAATTACATCCTCAAAGTTATTTTGATATATAGACTATATAACTGTAAAGTTTCATTAAAATTTACATAGTTGTTTATGCATAACTAGGTGACACACACATATCCAATATTACAAAATTTTACCTAAATAACATTATGCAGGATAAACAGCAGATCGTTTACCATCAATTAAATTTGGCTTCTTTGATCACCCCATGTTAAAACAAATTCTTTCATACAGATTAATTGGTGAGAGCTTCAGAATTGATGTTGCTAATTTGCTTTACAGTTTAAATTGTCCGTGTCAAGCCTAATCCAAGCATTAATACGGTCCCATGTCAAGGGACCGTCTAATCATAACCTTACGTCATGAAAACAAATGTACATACTATATTAATTCATTAATCTATTAAACACATCTTAACATTAAGTATTCCTTAGAGATATAATAATACTGTTAGATTAAGATTAAGATGTTAACTATCCGATATAAGAATTGGTCAGAATCACTATTTATTTATTAACACTTCTAATTATTCTGATTATTCCTTATATAGCTATCTCCAAATTTGTTTGTATTGTGACAACAGATACAGTGGAAGATTTGAAATGTAGGAAAATTATGAGCAAGATAAAACAAATAACACTTTCACTATTATGGAATATTTATTGAAATGTCAAAGAATAAAGAATCACCTTAATTTTTTTTAAAGAGTTGATAACAGATTGTTTGTTGCATATAACTCTTAACACTCAGTTTTATCAATTATTTAAAATAATTAACAGATTTTATATCGTTTTATTCAGTTTAGTTTCAGGATTTTTGCAATGGATTTTCTTGTGGTAAAAAGTAGGCTAAGTTACTGAAAGCTAGTAAAGCTATCTGACAGTGAAATCATATTTTAAATCAGTTCAATTTGAAATTCAAATGAAACAATATTTATTCAATATAGAAAATTACACCTACTTATTGATTGTTAATCACGATATCATCGGTTCGAAACAGGATGCCTCACTACGTAAGCTGTGAACAAAATTAGAGCTTAGTTTACTAGCTAGCCTATTAATGTGGGGGCCCTATTTTAATTTTGCATCTATATTTTTCCTAGAAATACAGTTGATTCAGTTACGTCTAACACTTACCCATCCAAAGCCAATTCAAATTTATCATGCTGTTCAGTAAGAAGAATATATAAAATCTTTTTTTGGCTTAACAGAGGTCATAAATGCTTTAAAACACAATATACTGATAACAAGGGTTTTTTCTAAAACTAAAACAGAACGTGGCAACGTTAATTTTTTTCAATTTACAAACTCACATATTTTATCTGTAATTTTGTCACATTGGCCTTAGAATAAATATAGACTAAGTAACCAATCACAACGAAGTGGCGACATTCATCTAGTGCTCTTATTAATGAATTAGTAAAGAAAATATAATAAAATATCAAACTAATTGAGATCATATTAATCGTCAATTAATCTGATATTGTCACAGTCGCTTACTAAGTAACAGTCTACTAATAATAACACCATATATATGTCGATTGTTTGCTAAAGTTCTTATGGGATTTCTTCTAAATGTTCTTAACTATAGTGTGGAAATTTTAATACAATAGAAATAAAAAAAGTATCGTATTAAACATGGAATTTTCATATTTTTTTGGTTTTCTCGTCAAATGCTAAGTAAGTAATAAAAGGTTAAGATTTCCAGATAATTAGGTCCGTTAATATTAATGCAGGAACTTTTTATTCTGACACTAGTTAAAATAATAAATATATTGTTATACAGGTCAGTCATAACCATATACTTAAAACATACATAAAAAGCCAACCATAGAGTAGAAAAACTTAATATCAATGTTACTAATTTTTCAGATTATAATATAAAATCATAAAAAAAGTTTCGTAATAACAATAAAACAATGAAGACAAAAAAGAGAAGAAAATTATTAAAGGAAGCCGTACAAAACACAGGAGTGTTTTTCGATTGTATAACAATTGGTAACCACAGGGATTTCAGATAATTCAAACAATGGTTGTGTAATAACTATCATGGGTCTAATTCATCTTTGACTAATTAAATACGGGTTGATTTATCCAAGGATCAAAATTTTCCATTGTCTGTCACGCATCATTAATAAATCATTTAGACAAAATAATTATTAATTTTCAATTCAAAAATAAGCAATGTTATAACTTTAGCAAATTCAAATAGCTATCTTTTATTTACAAAAAAATCATACTGTTTAATTCATTCACAATTATTTATTGATTACACCCGACGTATTAAAATCCTTTTTATGATCTGTCCAGTGACCATCACTAATAATTTTAAATAAAAACTGTAATCAATTAAATGTAATAAAATAAAATTGTATTATTTATCAGATATCGTAGTTGCGTAATCAACAGAAACTATTAATATACTTTATTTCGTCTCTTAAAGTATTTCCTTTACCATTTTATATTAATAGTACCCAATTAAAATGAAACATTGTGACAGTGGCTGTGTTTAAATAACTTAATTGACAGAGTAGACACTAAATTGAGTTCTAAAATTGTTTAATGCGTGTCTTTTAAAGTATAAATACGTCTTAGTGGGTTATTACGCGCAAACGTGACCCTTTGGCAAAGTCTAATTATACAAACGTCACGTCGGCAGATGTGCGCATTAGATAAATTTATGGCACGGCTGAAAATTAATCATCGCACGACACACGTAACGCTTCTGAAAAATTATTTCCTTCGTCAAATAAATACTTCGCGAGTGACTCGTAGGAGCGTATCATTTAGTTATATTATTTATAGCAGTAATCTGGTTGAATATTTCTGTATTATGAAAACTTTTTTAACTTTAAATAGAATTACGACGAGTTCCGTAATTTTGCTTTTTATCCTCAGATAACAAAATTTGAAAATTTACGACTGTAGTAATATAGAATTTGTGTTGCAAAGAGAATTTTTTTTTTAAAAATCGTATAAAAGATACAAGTATACTAGTTCCCAATTAGATTCAGATAAATAGACTCCGATTTATCATTTTCAGCCCCACACTTCCTTGGTTAATACTTTATCCCGTTATACAACATAAGAACCAAACTAATAATTTTCTATGTATTATAATAATAAAGTAACAAAAAAAATATAATTTGCTCCCAGTTAATTAAAAGGTTTATGGTTAATGTGTTTGAACCAGTACAACTTTATGTTCCTAGGTGGCTAGGAACATAAAGTTACTTATGACACTTATGACACTACTTAGGGAATAATATAAGATATCTTTATACGAAATGACTCGAGAGAAATCTGTACTTCAACAACAATAGTAACCACCATTAATATAACGATGTTGTCTCCCTCTATACCGTACCATTAATCATAAGTAATGGTTTAGTTGAAAGTGTTTTAGTACGAAGTGAGAAATTGGACGATACCAAATGCTTCCTAAATTGGTTTTTGCGATAAAGCAATCATAAAAGATAATAACATATTTCTATTACTAACATCAACAGGTTAAGAGTAGTCTGACATGTATTCAAAAGTAGGTTCATCCCGCTGTTTGACCTGAGAAATATGTGACGCTAATCATAAAAACTGGTTTTATTGTTTAAATTTTTCAAATGCTTTTATGTTATTATAATATTTGTAAACCGAAAACGTGAAAATCGATTAAATTTGAATAGAATAACCATCAAATTGCTAACCATGTGGTTTAATGTTTTATTTTTTTTAACCAAAAAGAAAAATTAAATCACCCCATTATATAAAAATGTAAGCCTAATTGTGCTTCAAAAATATTAAATTTAGAGGCAATGCAAAAAAAAAAATTATGTCACCCTCCCTGGCGTTTCTGCAAGACAATATGAAATAGCTATTTCTCTTTGCAAAATACACCTAAAATTTGCATCTAGAGTCACGGACGAGTTTTACTTATATACGTTATACATTTTGTTCTATTTTAACTACCTATCCGTCCATGGCTTCGTCCGTTGTTTTTTGTTTTAATTTAAGAACATATTTCTTTTTGGTAAATAGTTGCATCGAGAGAATAATATACCTATCTAGAAGTAAAAGAATATTTAAAATCAGTTCAGCTGTTTTAGCGACTATTCAAAACAAACCGTCATTTTTTTGTTCTTAATAATATTATTGTAGATAATTTACACTACATCTTTGTTATGTTAGGTTCGAAGTTATTGCGCAATCAGATATATAATGCTTATGAACATTATATTAATCTACTTTTTAATAGTTAAATGTTGTGTGGTTCCGAGAAGTATTTTCGAATTTCCACTTAATTTAATAATGTTACAAAATACATTATAAATTGGGACCACATGAAAAACATTCCGGATCAAATGTAATTATTCCTTCTATTCAGTCATTGTTAGTTAAAAATAATATTATGCAATTTAGCTATATAATCGTAAAATTAAAATGAAATGGTATGTGAACAAACGTGACAACGACGAATGAGACACAAGTAAGAAAACTGTTTCTAGCTACTTACCTTAAAAACAAATTTATGCATTTAAGTTGTGTCATAAAGCAGTTATATTTGAAATTTAATTTTATGAACCTATCTTGCACTAAAAGCAATATAAAAGTACGTTCGTATAAATTTAATGCGTTCTGAAGAATGATTAAAGTCGTAACAAAAATATGGCTCAAGAACTAATATTTCTTTAGTGCAGATATGTATTCAAATACATATCTTAATTAAAACAAGTAGGTTAATGAATTTAGACCGTAGTTACATCATCCATTTATAGCCAAATAATACAGTATGGTAAGTAAACACAGCCTAATTAACTTCATCCGATGAAGAAAATTAGTTGCCAAACATAATTTGAAACAGAAATTGGCAACTAACCCACGTTTTAATAACTCTAGATTGTTTTGCCGAAACGCAGAAACTCACCACAATTGGAATAATAACAAAGATGCCATCTCACTGTGGAATATTTCGTTAGCTATTCGGGAGAAATGATTTGATCCTTAATTACTCTATGTTAAAACAAGAAAGTAAATATTACCGAGTCAACTGTAATTGTAGATGTTGTATAAAAATATAACATTTTAATGTAACGTTTGATTCAATGATAGTTTAGTTAAGTCAACTTCGTTTAGAGGTTGTAATTAAAAAAAGAGGTTAGATACACTAAGTGTTATAATAAAGGAGGTGATCTTTCTTCTTTATTTGAAAGCGGCATTTTAAGAAATTGTTTCAGTGTTTTATAGTTTATTCGTTTTAAAAACCTATAGTTCACAAATCTAAAACAAATAATTAACGTGAACGAGGTCGTAAGCAAATGCTAGTAATATTTAATAATAACGCACCTAACAAAAATGACTGCCTCCGCAGCCTAGTGGTATGGGCGTGTGCTTTAAAAACCGGAGTCGTGGGTTCGAATCCTGCGGGGACTCAACAAATTTTCATTGTTGTTTCCTAGTTGGTTAGGACAATTTGGGCCGATCACCCAATTGTCTGAAAAGTGGGATGATCCATGCGTCGGATGGGCATGTAAACAGTCGGTCCACCCACCAATCCGCATTGGACCAGCGTGGTGGGGTACGGTCCAAACCCCCAAATGGATAGGGGTGTATTAGGGGAGGCTTATGTCCAGCAGTGGACTATCAGAGGCTGATGATGATGATGAACAAAAAATGTAATTAGTAGTAAAAATTGACACTGTAATGATAAATACACGCATAAATATTGCTTTATGTAAAATTATAAATTTAGTACAAGATAAGAATCAAAAGTAAATATAAGCTTGTGAGATAAATTTTCTTTATAAAGTGGTTTGGACTAGATCAATGGAAATTACCCACTAAGAAGTTTGCTTCGAACCAATCATTAAATAATCTTGGCTTTTACTGTCCTGCAGAATGTACTACAGTATTGTACATTAACATTTTCAAATTTAAAAAAACATTGCGTCACATTTTATCATGAGTTGTTAACAGACTTTTATTATTTACCCAAGGTTTCGTTTGACGTTAGTAAAATAACAATTGTTGATTTATAACGAATTCAACTTAAAAAGTAAAAGGATGCTTAGATAAACAATATAATATATAATTAGGAAGCTCTATGGTCTTAAAAATCGTTTCGTTTTTATAATAGTAATATTAAATTAGCATATTATCTAATTACCTATTCATTATTTTCGAATATGTATCGTTTATGTCTGTCCATACAGACATAACAGATACACAAGGGAAAACTTTCGTGGTAAAACAATAAAAAAAGGTAAAAAATAAGTATTAATCAGAAATGACTAAATGTTTTTGCGTAGAACAGATTCTCCTAATTCACAAGTAATAGCATTCAATAAATAAATAAGTAAAACTAACTCAATTAAAAATAAATGAGTGAAGCTAACTAACTAATGAAATTAATTAATAAAGAAATAACTTATAAAGAAACTAATTTGTTTTGCCAAGTTTTACCAAAACTTTTCACGAGGAGAATAGTGAGCGTAACTATTTAATTAAAGTCAGCTTTTGCTTTGTTATAATAGTATTTATCGCGATTAATCATTATGTTAATTCTATAAAACAAACAATGGATTAATTTTACTCATTAAGGTTTGTTTACTAGATAAAATTAGGTAGAAGCATGATAAGAATAGGCAAAAATTTTATATACCAAAATGAAAAGTATTCTAAAGATTATATTAAAAAAAATATAACAAAAGCAGGTAACCTTGATTACTTTTACCGCAAAAAAAAATTAATGTTTATTTTATAAGTACAAAACGCGAAATAAAACAAGTAAAACGCTTATTTAACGCTCATTTTTAGTTTAGTTGTTACTTTCCAAATATCTGTGAACTAATAGCATCTCCATTTCGTTTGCTTATTGGTCGAAATTATCTAGCACTCTGGCTGAATTACAAATAATGTTTATATAGTGTGAATTAAAACTTCGTGAAACAATTTTAATAAATTAAGCACTATTTTGTAATATTTAGAAGATAACAATGTACAAAATATAACTATCGGTAAGTAGAACGTATAAGAATCATTAAGACTATGGAGTTAATTTAACATGTTAAGAACGAGATTGAATAATTGTTTATGAATATATTGACGATACAAAATATCGTTTAAGTAGTAAAGGAAGCATATCTAGTTAAATTAAAAAATTAGAAATAATTTTGGTAATACTAAAAAAAACTAAAGCGGAAAATACGTATTTGCTAATTTAAAAGGTTTATAACCACAAGAGCGTTTAGAGACTTTGATGGTCACAGAGACCCAGCGGGGGTTCATCAAGTTGAAACAAGTTTCATTTTTACCCTTCATATTTACAGCGTCTCGTGGGGAGTAACTGAAACAAAACGCTATTTGTTTTGCCACAAACAGGTATACTCACTTAGGAGGCGTTTTTGGTGAAAAATAAACAAATAATGAGCAGATAATATAATTTTTTTGCATAAACATTAATTTCGTTACATCAAAAGCTACGGATTCAGGGTCTTGTCACAAGGGACGCATTTGTAAAAGTTAAGCAATTATTAGGTTAGTAGTTGTTTCGTGTAACGTCAAAGTATGTGTCTAGTTAGAGTTCATGGTTCTGATGCGTTATAGCTTTTCTACAGCATTTTTTTTAAAGCAAATAATTGTTATTTAACGAAATGTACATACTTTGACAAAAAAAATCTTCCCAGTCTTAACCTGGATTACCTTGTCTCTATACATAAAAGATTGCACGGACAGCTTTTTAATACATATAAATTGCTTATTGCTATATTTTATTGTATGCTATGTTAGTCAAATTGTAAGACAAAGTCTCGAAAATGTCTTCTAACAACGTTGAAGTATACGTCAGTGTAATTTGATTTACAATGCCGTCTCGGTTGTCATTTCATGAATGTTTTATCAGCGGCCGCACTAATAGCATTGCGGTTATGCCGGAATTACTAATGAAATGGAGATAACATTTCATTATATTAAAGTAACTGATTAAATGCTTTGATATTTCAAACGGGCTTAGTTTATCAAATATTAGGCAAACCGCAACTGACAACAAAAGCCTTTTAAACGTAACTATCAATGGATAGTTATGCTTTTGGTGACATACTGTAAATGTCAACTTTTATGAAGACTAAAATAAGTTGTTTATATATTTATATACAAAAGGTAGGATAGATTTTATACTTGTAAGTCAACAAGTAAAATTTTATCATAATAATGTGACGAATTTAAAAATCAAGCAATGGTTCTTTTTAAAATTAAATTTTTTTAGTGTTTCTTTTCCATAAAAATTATCAATTTGTTGTCCTAATTTGGCTTTGAAAATGGCTCGACATATTCTTTATTACATTTCCAGAAAAATATTATTGTGCGTTATTATACATATACATATATCTTAATAGGCGTTTGGACCATTTTAGGAGGTACACTTATGTGAAACACTGGTCCAACTCTAAAGGTTTAGTACATGTTATTAATCGCATCTTTTTGTCTTAAAAATCTGTGAAACGGTTATTATGACAAATAATTATAAAAACTCGGTTTAAACATACGTATATATTTATATGTATACGTATGTATGTATATATTATACGTATATATTATACATACGTATGTATTTAGGAAAGTCGGTCAAAATACAAGTGTTAAAAATTTTTATACAAATTTTATGCTTTAATGAAATTTTATTGTTTTCAGTACAATACCTAAATATAAAAAATAAATCTTCAGCTTTGAAAAGAGTTAATTTTATATTAACATAATTCAGATTAATCTCTTACTTTAACCCATCGAAGTTATTTCACTGTTCAGTTTACAAAATATATATTTTCATTTCCTTCATTGCTGATTGGTTGGACCTCATTCAGATAAGTAAGTATCTGCAAGGTTAGTATTGTAAACCTCAAAAATTCAATCTTTTTTATACCGCGTATTATATTAAATATCAATATCATACAATGAACATTTCGAGTAACAAATAGAAATTCCGAATAATTAGTAATATATACTACTGATGATACGCAACTTCATTATTTTTTTTTCATATGAGCAAAAAAACATTTGATAATGGACTTCTTCTTCATGTAATATTATACAAATGAACATTGATTTTTTCACATTTAAAACCGAAAAAGAATAAAAAACGCGAGTATCGCTAAATTTCTAAGTTATATTTCTAACTTTTTCATTAACGGAAGGAAACCTCAACTGAGATCCCAATCCGGAAGATCTTTTACTAAGAGCACATCTATTTCAATACCCAAAATGTCTATTCATAAAATATGGCCCTTTTGGGGTTTTTATTAAATTTTTCTCAAATAAAATAGTCAACCCTTCTAAAACTGAAGAAGCTCCTTTGTGATTCAAAGGTTAACGCCTTTTATTCAATTTGTCATTGTTGAGAAGGTATTTTTTCCTTTTTTTATGTCATGCTAAATTTTGTAGGAGATGTATTAAACCTTGTTTTGAAAAAATGAGAACGATGTAATATTAATTATTACATCTTTTGGCGATTTTTTGATCAAATTTTTATTTATTACAATATTTTAATGCTAAAAATAACAAACTTACATGGCACAATCTCCGTAGCCTATGGTGGTGAGGTGTGCTTTAGAACGGAGGTCGTTAGAACTTGGGACCAACAAATTTTCATAGTAGTTTTCTAGTTGGTTAGGAATTGGCCGATCACTCAATTGTCTGACAAGTAAGATGATCCATGCGTCGGATGGGCATATAAAAAGTCGTCCACCCACCAACCCGCATTAAACCAGCGTGGTGGGATACGGTCCAAAAACCCCCTAATGGGTGTATTAGGGGAGGCCTATGTCCAGCAGTGGACTATCAAAGGCTGATGATAAACAATGATCAAAATTGATTGACTGTTCAGAAAATAATGGTAAAGTTTTCCGAGACTTCCTAACGTTTGAAGAAGTTTCATTTTACCTTCCAAGTTTACGGTGTCTCGTGGAGAGTTATTAAAAGATTTAACTTCTTTTGCATGCTTTTTTTCATGAAAGCTAACGCAAGTAAAGGTAGTATACTTATTTTAAGGAAATCTACTACGTTGCAATAAGCGTTTATGTTTAAAATAAAATCATGAAAGACTCATATATAATGAGTAATAAGGGATAATGAAAGAAAATTTGATATAAAAAAAAAGTCCATGGTAGATAATTGTTCCTAGATAAATGTGAAAAATAATATACAGATTTACAGACGTAGAGCCACGCACTGCAACCACTAAGGACTTATCTGTACAAGTTGTAGTTTTGTTTTACTGTCAGAAGTACGCATAACGAACAGTTCGTGTTAGATTTTTCATCTAGAAAATCGACTCTGTAATTAATAAAATACTTATCAAAAAAGTGTAATTCATAGGCACTATTACGGATCCTCTGAATGTACTGATGAATAAATACTTTAAATATACAGATATAATGTTAGTCAACCTTAATATTATAAAACTATTGTAAACATCATTAAATAAAATGACTTTACGGATTTTATCGCGTTTATTTTTACATTTTAAATTCCCGCTGGAAAGTGTTCGAAACGTCGGGAATTTAAAATGTAAAAATAAACGCGATAAAATCCGTAAAGTCATTCTATTTAATAATGTATAATATTCGCGCAAACAATAGAAATAATTTTATATTAATTAAAAAAAAAATATATGTTTTATAATGGTTCCTGCATGAAATATGTACGTTGTTTTATAAAACCATAAAGGGAATTTGTATTCTTTATTCTCTTATTAACACCTAAATAATACTTCATATGCAAAGCCACTGGTATCCGATCTCTACATAGCCCAAGGAGCATACTGCATCATCGTCAGCCTTTACGAGTACACTGCTGGACAAAGGCAGTTTCAATTTGCTATAAATGCCAATATGGCACATCTCTGGCTACCGCTTGAACCGGCAACTGTACGAAGATGTGTATCCCACCTGGTCAGCATAAATATTTTATTATGATTAAATAAAAAATTGGTAAACGTGATGACGATGACGAGACATAAGCAAGAAAACTATACATAGTCACTTAACCAAAAACAAATTTAAACTTGAGTTTATGCATTTCAGTTGTGTCTTAAAGCACGTTTATTTAAAATTGAATTTTTAGAATCTTTGTATGTTAAATATTTTATGCGTTCTAAAGCAATGATTAAAGTCGTTACAAACATATGACTCATAAACTAAAATTTGTACATTATTGCATTTAGACTTGACGAGTTTTATAGTTTCATCATCGGTTTATAGCCAAATGTATATCTACGGTGCGGTTAGTAAACACAGCCCAATTAACTTCATCCGATGTAGAAAATTAGTTGCCAAAGATAATTTGTGCCAGAAATTGGCAACTCACCCATGTTTTAATAACTCTATATTGTTTTGCCGAAACGCAGAAACTCACCGCAATGGTTGTAATAACAAAGATGCTATCTCACTAAGGAATATTTCGTTAGCTATTCAGGAGAAATGAATTGAACCCCGAATACTTTTTGTTAAAACGATGACGTAAATATTACTGAGTCAATTGTAATTATAGATGTTATATGAGAATATAAGTTGAGTGTGAAGTTTGATTTAATGATGATTTAGTATTCTTGGAACTGAGTATAAAAAGTGTGACTAAATATATATGATATACTGAATATAATAACAATGAAGGAGAATTTTCTTGTTTACTTGAACGCGATTTTCTTAGGAACCAGTGCTTTGAATATAAAAATTCAGTAACTTTGAATCTAAAAGTTCCAGTGTTATACAGCACATTACTTTTAATCACCTTTGGTAATAGGAGCAGGATCATCAATTAAAGTTACAAGTAAAAACTAAAGTAAAAAATATGAAATAGTCATTTCACGTTGGCGAAGTCGTGAGCAAATTCTAACAATAATACACGACAACAATACGCGACACATGACGAAAAATTGTTTCAATTCAATTATAAAATAAGAATGTAATACAAGTAAGAATGAAGGGAGAAAGCTTGTGAGATAAATTTTATTAATTGCTGGTTTTGCTTTGTACCGTTTAGTGAATAACCTGGCACTTATAAGGCCTACCCTACAGAATATAAGTAAACAGATTTTGCAATCTTACATACATCTTTACTTGGAAAATGAATTATACATATATAAATATTTATGACACAATAAAGTAGATTGGTAGTCGTTTCAAAAAAGTGCTGATTTTAATATATTAATTCTAGTCCTTGTTTAGTTTATCGTCTATATCAAGTTATTTAAGCTGATTGTAATTTACGGAGTCGCGGCGTAGTAACTACGTCAATATAGGTAAAAAGAATCATTCACAGAGATGGAGCCTTATAAGATTAAGCCTAACAATTAATCTATATCATATTCTAAAATATATAAAATCCACTATTTTACGGTTTCTTCGCGTTAATAATATTTAATTATTCCCGACGTTTTGAACACTTTCCATCATTCGTGAATCTATAGAAATTAAAAAATATCCTAATTTTAATGGAGAGGATGGTTTGTCTTTACCGTACCGCGTAGGATCGAATAATTATAAAAAATAAACTCAGAGATATACAAACTACAAAGTCACAAAACAACATAAGTTAACACAAATTTTTGCTAAAGAAGTTTTCATAAAAATGGAGAAAGTTGGAAGATATGTCAAATTTTAAAAAAAAACCCTGCATTATTCCAAACACATTGAGATACAGACATATCGCATCTTAATCTGTCCGTAATTATGGATGCTCAAAACAGTACTAAACATCCTTTTTTTTGCTTTGTTTTTTCTTTTCAATTTTCTATGAATTTGAATAACTGATCTTAACGTCCTATAAATAAAAATGTTAGTTAGTTTTTAAGTAACATTATATAGACAGTCACATAAAACAAAAAATGATTATTCAATTAAAACACGTTATATTATGATAGAAAATAAGATCATTTAACTTATTTCCTAAATTGCAAACTGTAATAAAAACACAATGCTAATTATTAGCCTATTCTTTATTTCTTTCAGATGTGAATTTGTTTTTATAAGCCAACACATATATAATACAGATGACTAAATAATTTTGTGTAAAACAGTTTCTTTTAATTTACCACTATTGACATAGGTAATATATATATACCTTCGAGAAACTAATAAAACTTAAACTAAATAAGTAAAGCTAACTAAGCAACGAGACTAATTATTCAAGAATTTATAAAGAAAATAAATTGTATTGCTAAGTTTTTCCAAAACTTTTCACGAAGAAAATAGTGAGCGAAATGCTTTAATTATCCACCTTTTGCTTTGTAATCTTTTTTTTACCGTGATAAATAATTATATTAATGATATTAAACAAACAATTTATTAGTTTTTATGACTAAGACTTGTCTAATTAGGTAAAAGTAGGTAGAAACATGCTTAAAATAGACGAAAATAAATTTATATAAGAACAAAAATTGCTCTTAAGATAGGTAACTTTTAACACATTAAAGTAAATTGAATGTTAATTTACAGGCATTTAATTTTAATTACTTTAACGTATTAGTTGCAAAATGTAACATATAAAAACAATTATATTACCATTTTTAGTGTGGTTAAAACTTTTTCAAATATCTGTGTAATAACCAGCAACTCCATTCGTTTACGTATTGGATGAATTTATCTAGCACTCTGGCGGAATTATAATTAATGTTTGTATAGTCTGAGTTAAAACTGTGTGGTACAATTTTCATGATTTAAGCGCTATTTTATAATACTTGAAAAGATAAAAATGTACAAAAAATATAGCCAGTCTAAACCGGGATTACCTTGTGTATATCCATTAAACAGTCTTTTATTACATATTAATTTCTTAATGCTTTATTGTATTATATGTATTGAAAGGTGAAATTACCATACGATGTGAAAATGTTATGTTAGTTTAATTTGAAAATAAAGTCTCAAAAATTCTTCTAATAACGTTGAAGTATACGTCAGTGTAATTTGATTTACAATGCCAACTCGGTTGTCATTTTATGAATGTTTTATCAGCGGCCACACTAATAGCATTGCGGTTATGCCGGAATTACTAATGAAATGGAGATAATATTTCATTATATTAAAGTAACTGATTAAATGCTTTGATATTTGGAAAAAGCTTTGTTTATTAAATTTACTAGTGTAGTAGTAAATGCCATTTTTAAAAGTATATATTTGCATGTGAAGATCTGAAAATAAATATTAAAAAAAAAGAAAACTTTTTATAAATATTATTTTGCATAAAAATAAATTTGGCTTCGTTAATGTTTCATCATATTTTTCTTTGTTTTCCAAAAAAATATTATTGTGCGTTATTATTTTTATATTGATATATAAGCCCGTGCAACTTATTTACAAAATTTTAAGTTTGTCTATGTGACGACGTAATTTTTTATTAATGATATTTTTACTAACGAAGACAGGCGAGCACTTTGGCCACTTGATGGAAAGTGGTCACCGACGACCATAAATATCGGCAATACCAGAGGCATCACAAATGCGCTGCCTACGTCAGACATGAGATGTTACGTTTCGTTTACCGAACAAAGACGCTGGATACGGTGCCCTTAAAAACCGGAAAGCAGTAGTGCTTTACACACTACTGCTTTGCGGCAGAAATAGCGCGGTGGTACCGCCCCAGACGGCCCCCTGAAACCTACCACCTCTATTTTGTACATATATGTATCTAATATAAAAAAACTATATATAAAATAAATTTTAGATCCCAATTGAATATTTGCCTTTTTGTGAAGTCGGTCGGAATACCAAAGTTTAATAAGTTTGAATACAAGTGTATGGATGAGGTTTAATTATTTTTGTACAATACCTAAATATTAAAAAAAAATTTGCAACAATAAGCGTTACCCATCCATTCAAATTTCATTTTGATTTGAGATTTGAGTGATTTCACTGCTCAGTTTACAAAATATATTTTTTATTTCCGTAGTTCGCAATTGCTTCGTTGCTGATTGCTTGGACCTCAATGGGTTAAGTATCTGCAACGTTAATATTGGTATCCTCAAAATTTAATTCTTTATATATACGGTGGAAAATCATATCAAATATGAATATCATTACTATTTTCTTTTTAAGTAACAAATAAAAATTACCAATAATAAGCTCCTTCATTGTTTGTTTTTTGTATCTAATAAAAACAAAAAACAAACATTTGAATGTGATTTTCTTTTTTCGTGATGTTTTACAAATGAACATTGATTTTATTCACATTTAATAACGACAAAGAATAAAAAACGTGAAACTGCTACATTTCTCGAAATTAAATTGCTAACTTTATCACGCAATTCGTTAAAGAATGGAAACCTTAACAGAGTCCAATCGGGAGGATCTTTTACTAAGAGCACATCTATTTCAATACGCAAAATGTCTATTCATAAAATATGGCCCATTGGGGTTTTTATTAAATTTTTCTGGAATAAAATAGGCAACCCTTCTAAAACTGAAGTCGAAGCTCCTTTAGTGTTACAAAGGTGAACGCGTTTTATTCAATTTGTCATTGTTAAGCAGATTTTTTTTCGTTTTTCATGGCATGCCATATTGTTGTTGGAGATGTATTAAAGCTTGTTTTGAGTAAAGAGAATATCATCATCAGCCGTGATAGTCCACTGTTGACATAGGCCTCCCTAATACACCTCCATCCATTAGGGGACTTTGGACCGTATTCCACCACGCTGGTCCAATGCGGTTGGTGGTGGACCGACTTTTACATGCCCATCCGACGCATGGATCATCTTACTTTCAGACAATTGGTGATGGCCCAAATTGCCTAAACAACAAAACAACAATGAAAATTTGTTGAGTCCCTGCGGGCGAACCCACGACCTCCAGTTTCTAAGGCACATGCCCCACTAGGCTATGAGGAATGGAGAATAAAAAATTCAATATTACATCGTACGGCGAATTTTTTATTTCATTTTTATTTATTATAAAATTTCAACGCTTCAAAATTAAAAAAAATACTTGTACTGGATAAAGATTAAAAGTAGTGTAACTCTTTCAAAAGATTGTATTCGCTATAATGTTCTGTTTCATTAATGTTTAAAATATTAATGAAACAGAAAATTACATAAAAATTCACGTTAAACGTTAAAAGTAAATTTATTATTAAAGACTAATAGAAAGTTTTTCATCTATTGTTATGTTTAAAGCAGGAGAGGTAAAATTTGCTTGAAATTGCAAAATGCAATTTCTTATTTAAGTATAGATTTTCATAAACTTCATAGAATTGGTTATCCCAATATTACGAGAGACTTTTGCACGTTTGTGTTAATTACATATTACAAAGTTACCTTAATTTGACCCATCATTTTTTTACTTGCTACACGCAAGGCTTTAAGGAATTTTTGAATGTAATTTTATTTATTCTCAAATTAACAATGAACAACATTTAACTTTGGCAATGGACAAAGATTAAATGTAATCTTACTCTTTTTAAAATATTGTAGACTGAAAGAAAGATGTACAAAATGTTGTCATCTATGCTGTAGTTTTAAAGCAGAAAAGTCATTTATATGGTTAAAAGATTGAAATGCAATTAATTTTCATAAAAATCTTTGGATTTGTTGTCCGGATAATATCGGTGACTTTTGCACGTTGATGTTAAATTAAATATTACAAAGTTACCTGAAGTATACCTATAATTTTGTAGCTTGCGTGAAGGTTTCGTTACGTTCTTAATTTCAATCAGTAAACTATGTTCTCTTATGAGATTTATGTAAGAAATTTTTTGTTGATACAATCAAAAGAGATTAAAAATTTACATGGTGAAAAGCATTTTAAAATGTTTGACATTTAAATAACGATCAGAGAATAATTGTCACGTTTTCCGAGACTTCACAACGTTTAAAAGTTTAATTTTACCTTCCATGTTTACGGTGTCTCGTAGTAATTAAAGGATTTAACTTGGTTTGCAAGGTTTTTTCTTCTATTAGCTTAGTTGCAATAAGCGATGATGTACAGTAAAACAGAAAACTTAAAAAAAGTTATAAAGAATAATAAAGCTATGGCAGATAGTTGTTTCTAGATAAATGTGCAAATTATTTACGGATTCAGAGACGAAGACCAATACAGGTTGAGCCCCGGGGATTTATCTGTAAAAGTTAGCCCCAAATGTAGTTTGTTGTAATTTTTTTTTCTGTCAAAAGTAGGTATAACGATCTGTTCGTGCCTCTGGTGGATTGGATTTTTCTTTTGCACATCTACTATGTAATTTCTTATCAAAGCGATGAAAAACGTAGGCAATAAAAATAATCCTCTGTACATTCGAAAAATCTGTCCTTGGAACTTATTGAGGATTATTTTTTTAAATCATCACCATCATCATCATCAGCTTAGTTAGTCCACTGCTGGAAATTGGCCTCTCTAATGCACGCCTTTTATTAGGGGGTTTTTAGACCGTATACCATTAAGAAAATTTGCATTTTTCATTCTCCAAATAACGCCTGAATAACAATATACGCATAACTACTGGCATTAGAAATACATAGCCCAAAGAATAAACTGCATCCGTCATCATGAGCCTTAATTTATTTATACGAATACTGCATTAAGTAAAACTAAGCAGACACGTAAAGTTGTATTACTATTGACACTCTTAAAGAGCTGAATTAGTAGCCACATTTATAGCATTGACGATACGTACGTACGTACACATTTGACCACAAATGCCATTTAAATTTAACATTTATGGTAAATAAATGCTCTTGGTATTTTATTGAAATAGCTAGAGATTATCATCAAATATAAGAAGTCTTAGTTAATTTGTGTTTCAAAATAATGTGGAATATTTTGTATTAGTATTACTAAAATACAAATGTTTAATTAATTTCAACACAAAGACATATGTGGATCATTTCAATTTCTGCAAATTCAAGACATACAATTAATACTAATATAGAAAGAGTGCAAAATTTATTTGTTTTAAATAAAATAAGAGCCAATCTTTCACTTTGTTATCAATATAATTTATTGATCAATTTACGAAATTTATCATTTTTCACTTCCGTAGTCGTTCTTTTTTGCTGATTGGCTAGACCCCAATCAGATAAGTATCTGTAACGTTCATTTCAGTAACCTCGTTTTATGATTAAACAATGCTTGAAATAAGGTTAAAAATAGTAGTACGCTTCAATCGCAATATGAAATGCTTCATTATATAATGAACTTCTGGAAAAGAAACTTCTTTATTGATCATCATAACGCGCCAAATATGTTTTGATAGACAGATATTTATACATACAAAGAATAGATTTCATAATAATTAATTTGGTGCTTACCGAATACTTATACATAATGAGTAAGCAATAAATAAAATCCGTAAATTGCTCTCGTAATTACGGACCCTGTCAAGGTCTGGAACGGTGTTCGGGTGTAATTTCAAATTAAAGTTAATTGGTAAAGTCATAAATCTTGATACGTAAAAAATGCCAGTACAATTTTTTAAAAAGTTTTTGAAAAACTCGTAAATTGCCTTTAAGTATTAAGGATTATAAGCATTTAAAATATTTAATTGAGTATAAAATAAAAATTAATAAATTATTATAGTTCTTAATAAGTATTTTTTCATTACTTGTTATATACAGATATGGTCGTTCGGCCTTTTAGCTAAAGAGACGCGAGGAGACCATCGTTGAAACCAGTTCATTTTGCCCTCCGCATTTACGGCGTCTCGTGGGGTGTTACTGTAACAAAACCTCAATTATTTAGACAAATATGTGGCTTTACTTTCAGAACCTTTTCCCGTTAAATTGGTCCTACGTTTTAAAAAAATAAGCAATTAATTTAACGTATAGAAACATTAGCGATAATAAGAATTCAATTTTTAGTATAGTGCAGGCATTTCTTTTAGATTTCAATGTTCTTTAAATTTTAAATTTAACGTTAAATTAATTGTCATTAATATTATGTGTAAATCCTGTTATAAAGCTTGACAGAAACAAAAGTGTCAGGAGTGTCTTCTACCGACGTAGAAATATACGTCAGTTAAATTTGATTTACAATGCGACTCGGTTGTCATTTCATGAATGTTTTATTAGCGGCCACACTAATGGCATATATATACCAGAATTACTAATGAATCGTGAATAAGCTTTCATTTAATTAAAATAACTAATTAAATTGTGAGCTATTTTAAAAGAGATTAGTATTTATAGGTTACTTTAACTCTCCATTAGATCTTCTAAAAAACCTCTCGACAAATTGTTTATGACATATTTAAAAAACATATTTCTCATTCAATATTAACTATTAAAAGGGTAAAGAAGATGTAGATAATTTACAGTAACAACAATTACAAATAAAAATTATAAGCATTTTCCTATATGAAGAATGAGTTCATAAACTTTGTTTAGTCATTCAAGTTTTCGAAAATACCAGAATACCTATTTCGCAGGGCGATAGGTTATTTAGGACCACCTTACTAAACTTTATTCCAATTTCAGTTCCTTACCAAGAGCTCAGGACGCCTTCATGTTCTTTTAATCCCATCAACAGTGTCTGCTAAGGTATTTCGAGCTTTTGGCCTACTCTACATCAGCCACGTTGAACTAGTGTCTCGGTTCCTCCACGCAGACTTCCCCGAGTTTTCCGCCAATACAAATCTACATTATCACTGAGTAACAAGGCCTCATTTTAGACAAGCTTAGAATCCTCTGTTATAACCAGCTCAATAAGCATAAAAATCTTCACAAAATTTTACCACTAACAATAAAAACTATTTAATTTTAGCAATTTTAGTTTTATTAGGCCAGTCTTGAAGGTATTAATATATATATATATCTTTATAGTATGCTTCGAAGTCGCTATGTAAATACATGAGGCTTACTTAACTTACGCTGTTCATTAAATATATTTATATAACGCATTTAGGGTTATATAACTATATTTAATAACACTTATTTTCATTGCATAGTAGTAACAATACTTAAGAGATACTATTATGCGTATTAAGCAATAGAAATCAGAAATATTAAAAAGGCTCAACTTTGATGATGTAGATATTTTTAAATCTTTATTTTTTTGCTGTCAAATATAAGTGATGGGTTTTGTATTTTATTATTTAATTCATAAGAACACTGCCATGTTGTTTAAAACAATTGCCATGTGTAAAGGGAAGAGACACTCTAAGAGATATTTTAGGTAAATAAAAATAGCGTAAATGTAATCCTTATATTTACATTGTTAAACCAATATTTTTATACATTAACTAATAAATAATACGATTACTACCGGTACACAAAATTACATAAACATATGTAAACATTATTAGAGTTCATATAATTGATTTATGTATCATATTAAGTATTTGCAAAAACCGAAGTATTAGATTTATTATGGTAATAAAAACAAATTTCTTGTATATGAGTAACAATTTCAGTTTAGAAGGCCTTTTAGACCTGTAACGCGGCACCCGTGAAAATTAACTTCTCAAGTGACGCTTTATGAAATATGCATGAGTTTAATTACACAAATTACAGTCTGTTGCATTTGATTAATGTTTAATTAGTGTTCGAGATAACGGCTTTGTATATACGCTATTGTACATAGCTAATGATCTCATACCTCAGAGTTAAAATTTTAAAAAGAAATATATTATACATATTGGCGATATTTGATTATTGTTTACCAAGCCTATTTAAGAAAGGTAAAGTATAGATATAAAAAATAGAGTGATTACTTCATTTAAAGCTAGATATACTGCTACTCATAAAA
Organism: Lamproptera curius; assembly: GCA_029286875.1. Lineage (NCBI taxonomy): Eukaryota > Metazoa > Arthropoda > Insecta > Lepidoptera > Papilionidae > Lamproptera > Lamproptera curius. The sequence goes on from JAGSMT010000157.1 coordinate 1,082,573, forward strand.
TAACTGCCTAGTTGCTATTGAAAATGTCACATTTTGTCCTAAATTGATAACAGAATAATCATAACACCGTTTGTGCATTGATTTATTAATTTTGCAGTTTATAACCTCCATTTTTACCTCAGTAATTCGTAAATTACAATTTAAATTTTTAAATTTTTGCCAGCGTTTATCCAGTTTGGTTAAATATGTGTTTTAAGCGTAATTGAAAGCTACATAATTTTGATTGACCTTGAATTTCTTATATTCCACAAAATGCTGCTTTGTAGCTTTTAATGTAAAATATAGACATGTACGATAACTATGAAACTTAATTTTGAACTTCCTTTTCCGAGATTAAATATATTTTGGATGTGATGCGACTTTATTGTATATTATAGAATCATTGCAAGTTTCCTTTTAGCGGAATGGTAAAATCATACTGGAATTCTTAAAATCAATGAATGCAAAGCTATTGGAATGTCAGGAATGACTACAATAGAATGAACAAATTTTCAGTTGTAGAAAACATGTTTTTATTGCAAACGAATAAACGTTATTCGTTTGTGTATATTTCTTTTGAGCAAAATGGCTTTGTACTAGTTCTGTAACAACGGCAAAAAGGGTAACGGTTTGAAAATTGTAAACTGAAACGCACACGAATAACACATTTATTAACATGTATATACATAACTGTACGCATTACTGTCATACATCTTTAAACATCATTAATATGATAACGCCATTCCGTTTTTATTGGGTTTCTTTATATCTACGGCGTAACTTCGTAATTTAGCTCATATGTTTTTCGCTTTTACCGGCTTTGCTTGTGAATTATTTTTATGTTTTTTTAAACACATCGAAAACCAACAATGTTCTTCATTTACTTAAAATAATTTACGGACTGCATTATTCTTGAAGGGCTTTTCCGAATAAATGTAGAGAACACCTTTAAAGGCCATATTTAAGCGCGCCCATATTTTACTGTGTATTGTCGTATGTGAGATCACAAACAGGGAGTATTTGTCTTGTATATGTGCGTCTGTGTGCGATAATCTTTTATAACGCTCCATAGCCACTGCCTCCGTAGCCTAATGGTATGGGCGTATGTTTTAGAAACCGGAGGTCGTGGGTTCCAATCCTGCGGGGACAAATTTTCATTGTTGTTTCCAAGTTGGATAGGGCAATTTGGGCCGATCACCCAATTGTCTGAAAAGTAGATGATCCGTCGGATGGGCATGTAAAAAGTCGGTCCACCCACCAACCCGCATTGGACCAGCGTAATGGGATACAGTCCAAAACCCCTTAATGGATAGGGGTGTATTAGGGGAGGCGTATGTCCAGCAGTGGATTATCACAGGCTGATGATGATGATGAACGCTCCATATTATAATTATTCAAAACTGAAGGTTTTATGTTTATGGAATTTATGTTGATTTTAATGCGATCCTTCAAAATCACTAGCGGCTCGTTTCATCTTTGCATGGGTTAATTTTTATTTATTTTTTTAAACACTATGGTGGTGGCAAATTGGAAACAGCAAAAGAATAAAGTAAGCCTAAATGTATTATGTCCATTATGACCATTAATTACTGCGGACTAATTCCATATCAGAAACTACATCAAAATATTTAAAAACATTCATATTTTAAAAAGTTATCGTCTTTTAAAAAATCTCTGTTGATTAAATGAACTATTTGACTCTTTTACGATTAGGTGCCAAAATGTGTTTTTCTGCTTTCTGTACTTATTTGTTGAAACACACAGGAGTTTATCTTGTCGTGCTGTAATTGCAACAGTGCTGATTGGGCGGAAAGCCAATCTGATTTCAACTCCCAACATTAATTCTGGTTACCTCACTGAGTGTTTAACTCTGAGTGAGGTTAAATTAATGCTTCGATGTGAGTAAAAATAACTATCAGCTATAGTTATTTATTATTGATGTTGTTTGTTGGTTTTGTACATGAATGCCGACATACATGCATATAACATTTGATCATAGATGTAACTGTCTGCTCCTTTATAAAAAAGTAAATGATGGATACTTGTCAATTTTTATGTTTGCTTATTGCAATAATTTAGTTTTAAGGTTTTCTCAATATGTAGCTTGGATAATTTTTAACGCAGAAACACAAATGTTATTCATATGTGGTTCTTGTAGTATATAGTGTGTCGATATGAGAATCTACTAATAAGAGAAATCTTTTAAAATTAATTTATAACTATTTCATAATGTTAATAAAGCTGATTAAAAAAAATTGTTTTACCGTTTATGTAATGATACTGTTATTAAAAAACTGCTTTTCCAAAAAAATCTGACGCCGAGACAATTTTCGACACAGCAGCGATGCGAAATTGTAAATCTATGGATGTGTCCGAATGCAGGATTTCAGCCTGGGCACCGGTGGAAAACCGAAATCGTTTCAGACATGATATACGACCATCCGAAATTTGTATTCAGCCATAGGAGACTTCGGGTCCATAAAATATGAAAACACGATGCAAGTTATTGTTAGTTATATTTCATGAGAAAATATGACGTGCACATGCTTGAGTATAATATAGTTACTGTTTTGTTTTACATTAAGCTATGACAGTCAATTTTTTAAAACAACTGTCTAAAATGATTTTATCGAATTTCACACCACACGTTCGTCATGGTAGTAGGAGATATTTCTAAGGTAGTTATCAATGTATCTTCCTATCGCGTCTAAATGGGAGTGAACGTTGGAGCCTACCATCTAGGCCACTAAAAAGAGGCTTAAAGGCTTTTACTATCAGATCATAGATCTCATATACTATGGTAGTAAAAAGCTATCTAGCCACCTTGATTCAGGTAGTATTTTTGCCATAGAAGCCATAACAAAGCACGCCGTTTATTTTGCAGCGGAATGGGTCATGATCACCAAAAAAAAACCAGTTGTTTTTAGTTGGTCTCAATCCGATTTGACCCGTCTTAGCCTTCGCGAGGACGAATAGTCGTAGGCTTCCCTTTTTTAAAAAATGCCAGTGACTAAGTTAACTGGATATCCTTTGAGTTATAAGCTATTTAACTGCTACAAATATTTATACAACCTGATCTGTCAATCTAATCGTCATCTTAAAAAATGTGTGAACAAACTGCATATTTCAAAATAAAATGGGTTCTGAATTAATTTTATAAAGCGGGGAGACATGTGTTTTTGTATTTTTGTTTATAAAGAATAAACTCTAAAACTACTAAACCGCTTTCGAAAATTGAAATCGTTAGAAATTACCACTAAAACTAACTACCGGTGTTAAAATTTTTCTAAACTTTCTTTAATCGTATGTGCTATGGGAAGATTGGTTATAAAGATAAACGGTCTATTATATTGATCAATTTTATCTACACAAGTTATTTGACCATGTACCTAAGTTTATAACATTAGTATTTTTAATTAACTTGCATAAGCTGAATTATTATTATTTATCCCATTATTTAAAAGAAACAAACGCTCCTATTTAACTACCCCTTTATTTTGGTATTAAGATAAAAAAAAACGTTTCCATCTAGCCCTATTTTAAATAATATTATTTTGTGATATCCTCTAAAGCTAGTATGATTACTTTATTATTAGATAAAGTCCCAAGCGTCACGTTTTTGTATCGCTCCGCACTTATAAAATCGTACAAGTGGTATAGTGTGTTCGAAAATACCCGTGTCATATATCAATGTGTGCGGGCTAACGAGCCCTATTGAATGACACAAAAATAAGTGAGATCGGTGAAAATATGAGTGAGTTACGGTCAAAAAACAATTTTTGACCACGTGCACGGACGGTTTTCGGCGTGCGGCGCAAGATTTTGAGTGACGACCCTACCTTTTTGTTTCGGTTCTGGGATGCTTTGAGTGCCCCTCAAGTGGAGGCGAAGTTTGGGATTTTTCCGGCAAAGGACGGCCGAGAAAAACCCAAAAAAATAAGTACCACGTGGACACGTGCACCTCTAACCGGAACCCGCAGCAGACCACCAGCAGCATCAAATTGGAGAGGTCACGGAGGGCAGCCGGGAGCATTTTCCGGAGCTGGAAAAAGTTGAGTTGGAGTGCAGTTATAGACTTTTTAAATATTTTGTATATAATAATGTAATAGAGAGTCCATGTGGGATGGAGTTTACAGGGTGATCAACAGAACTGCGGCTAGACAGGAAGAACTCCCTATAGTCTGTGGAGGGAAAACCCTAGGGAGACAAGAATCAGCCAGGGTCCTAGCGAGATCTTTTATCCGGAAGATAGGGTTGATAGTGACGTGCCGACCATAAGCTGGAGAGAGAGGTCGAAAAGCTTAAACAAGGAGACACATGGTGAAACATGTGACCCACCCTTTACGGCGGAGGAGCTGAAGTGGTCGGCATCTAGCTTCAACCCAAGAAGGCCCCTGGACATGACGGATTCACGCAGACATATGCCTGGCCGCAATCACCCTGTCCACCGATCTCTTCCTGGCGATCGTGAACGCCTGCCTCGCCTCCTCACATTCCTCAGAAGTGGAAGGAGGCGACGGTGTGTTCTTGCGAAAGCCGGGGAGGGCAGACTACACGCATCCTAAGTCCTACAGACCCATTGGTCTTCTGCCAGTCCTGGGAAAGATCCTTGAAAAGATCTTCATGCGACGTATCAAGTGGTACGTCGTACCGGCCACCAGTATAAAGCAATACGGCTTTATGCCACAAAGATTCAGTGAGGACGCCCCTATGATCTAGTGAATATGTCGAGAGACGGTTAGTCGAAAAACGGCTAACCGTCGTGATATCACTGGACATAGAGGGCGCCTTCGATAATGCCTGGTGGCCGGCCATACGATGCAGGCTGGCAGAGACCAATGCCCGGTGAACCTGAGGCGACTTGTAGATAGCATCTTCAAGATAGAAAAGTGCGCGTCAGGTTCGCCTGGAGAGGAATGGAGAGGACTACCACGAAAGGATGCGTGCAAGGGTCAATCGGTGGCCCAACTTTTTGGAACCTACTTTAACCCCTTCTGGTAGAGCTTGATGGAAGAGGCATTTTCGTACAGGCTTTCGCGACGACATTGTTCTGGTGATTTCCGGGATCGAGCGGTAGAGGTCCAGGAAGAGGCTAACGCGGTCCTCGCACGTGTGCAGAACTGGGTGAGCGAAACAAATTAAAATTTGCGCCCACAAAGACCAAGGCAATGCTCCTAACAAGGAAGATAAAGTACGACACCCCGGTTCTGCGCATGGGCGGGGAATATATCGAAATGGTCAAAGAGCTGAAGGTTCTGGGCCTTACAATAGACAACAAGCTAACCTTTAATAGCCATATTAAGAATGTCTGTTGTAAGGTCCAGAACATTTACAAGCAGGTTACAAGAGCGGCCAAAATTCACTGGGGCCTGAACCCGGAGATCACCAGGCACCCACACCGCAGTCGTGGAGCCGGTCGTCTTGATGTGGGAGCGCCTGGGCCCCAGCGACCTTGAATTTGAATTTGAATAAGGTCCAGGTCCGGCGGCACCTAAATATGGTGCAACGTGGCTTCGTGCAGAAAATTATTAGGCATATGGGATGGTCTCGCTGAACTCGGCCTTTGCTCGCTGGGATACTTCCATTGGACCTTAGGATCCGGGAAGCGGCCACCCTTTACGAGGTAAGGAGGGCCGTTCTCAGCGAGTGATTGGAGACCGGGAGCTCGAGCGTCCGGTGCCCTGCACCAAGTGCCACACCGAGAGAGCTGATAGGGCTGCAGTTGTCTGCCTGGGGTGGTGAAGAAGTCTCCCAAGAAAGCTCCACCATCAACATCTTCACGGATGGAAGCAAAATTAGCGGAAGTTGGAGCGGCATTGTCCATTTGGGACGGTGCCGCCGAAACAAGAAACAAAAAATTTAAATTGGGAGACTTCTGCACTGTCTCACCAGGGGAACTGCTGGCCTCCGTAGAGCCATAGGGTGGCACTCAAAGATCCCTGCACGGAGCTACAACCTGTACAGTGACTCGAGGTCTGCCCTAGAGACACTACGTAGTAGTGACTCTCTGCACCCGCTGGCCATAGAGGCCAGGGAGGATGCCGCTAAACTGAGAAATCGGGGCGGCTCCCTTGACCTCTACTGGATTAAGGCACATGCGGGTGTAGAGGGTAACGAAAGGGCGGATTTCTTAGCGAAAGAGGCCGCCACGCGGATTAAAAGACGACCGGACTACGAAAAATGCCCGGTTTCATTCGTCAAGAGGATTCTTCGGCAAGAGTCCATTGACGAATGGAACCGGCGCTACACAGCGGAGCCAACAGCCTCGACCACCAAGCTCTTCTTCCCGAACGCGATCGATGCGCACCGCACCATTAGGAGGTTGGAACTCGGTCCACAGCTGGTGCAGGCTCTGACAGGGCATGGGGCTTTGGAGTATCTGCATCGCTTCAAATGTCGGGATAACCCGGCATGCGAGTGCGATGGGAGGCTCGCAGAGTTCCCTGACACCTTCTACCGAGTGCTCGATGTTCAGGGAGAGACAGAGCCTGGCACTGGAGATAGGGCAGAAAGTTACAATGGAGAGTTTACTTACTTAATTAGCAAACACAGCACACCCTTCACCAAATTCAGTAATAAAATTGTAAGTAGTATTAACAAGAAGAATAGCACAAAAGGTAATATTATCATATCACATAAGTATATATGAAATTAATATTAGTACTTTAAATAGCAGTAGGTAAATGTAGAAATTAGAAAATGTAATTATAAGGTAATTATAAGGTAAATAGGTAAGAATGTACAATAAGATATAAATAGAAAGTAAGAAATTGTCAGAAAATAAAATATGTTAAATTGCTCCTAGGACTGAGTGATTGTTGAGAAAAATGTTAAAATAGAAAAGTTTAAAACGTGCAGAAACTTAAACAGTGAAATAAGAATAAGGTGAAATAAGAAAGAAGTGTAAGAACTGAATTTAAGAAAATAGTAATAAGACAAGACAAAAGAACATGTACAGCACAATAAAAGAGCCAAAGTACAAAAGAACACGTACTAACAATAAAAAGAGCTATCCAGGTCCCTGATCCACCACGTCAGGGAAAAATATTGAATAAAAAAAAAAAAAAGAAAAAAGCTAGTATGATTGTTCGTTTCGTATAAAAATACTATTGTATGCGACAATTTAAAGTAGAACTTGTAGAATGTAATGTGTTTTATTCACTTTGTACAAAACTCACAAAACGCAAATACTAATCAGCATTGAATTCAAACAAATCATATTATTGCTCACACGAATACCATACCTCAAGTTTTTGCAGTTGCAGAGATGAAACTTCGAAATGAAGACTGTTCTCTGGAAACTTCTATTTGCAAAATCCACCTGAACCGTGACTTAGTTCCTAAGTTTGTTTTGTAACCGTTCAAACTCTTTGGGTTCAGAGAATTTATGGCCTGAATTTTGTTTTTAGAGTATGAATTTAGTTATTCATTAACAATAGTTAATCAGAAATGAAATTAATGAACAGCTTTAGAAGCTTTTCACGTCTTTTATTTCTTAATCGTAATTAATTTACTTTAGACGGTTTACTTTTGATATGGAATACTTTAAATAAAATGTATTAAGACAAATCTTTATATTTTTTGTTAATATACTTACATTCTGCACCAGAATGTCGTAGGCACACAATGCCGGGAGCATTGTTCAATACAAAAGAGAATCAAAATAATTCAAATTCTCTTTTAATGTAAATTTTACTATTTTAAAAGGTCCTATTCTACGTTTTTGTATTTTTAGGCTTAACATTGTTTTTTATTGTTACTGACCTGTTATATTTTACTTTTACACATGAATAGCCCTTTGTATCAAAATGAGTTTGCATTAAGCTTTGGTAGCGATTTGTTAAATAGTCTAGAAATAAGATTTTGAGCCTCTAAAAGGATTTAACCTCCCTAAGATTTGGGTAGGCCCTACAGACCAACAACTTTTCCCAGTAATGCCATAAGATTTTAATTCTTAAATCTGTTTGATTATTCTTAATAAATTGTTATTAATTTTAATCTTTAGTTATACTTTTTATGGAGTGCGTTTAATTTTTAACGTTTATTTTGTGTTGTGACACGTAAGATAGTAAGCTGCTGTTTCATACATTTCTCTAACTGTTTCATTGCGCTATTTCAATTGTCGGCAAATCACGTAAGTTAAGACAAAGTAGATGCCACTGAGGTAGGGAGCTGGCTGATTATCATATCAATTGTGGACAGCACGCAGACCAATTAATGAAATAAATATTAACATTGCTCTGCGGTTTTAAAGACAGAGAGATTATCAGTTCGACATCATTCTTTCTTTCTAAAACTAAGTTATTGCAATACTTCTATAATATAATTTCATTACAAAGAACTTATGTGAATGTAAATTTTAAACATAAATCACGTAACAGAAACTTTATTTACTTTCATCATCATCATCAGCAGCCTGTCTTAGTCCACTGCTGGCATAGACCTCCCAAATGCATGTCCGTCCAACCTCCATTAGGGTTTTTTGGATCGAATCCATCTAGAAAATGTAGAATATTATGTATTAGTACTACTAAAATACAAATGTTTAATGAATTTAAACACAAATACATGGTGTGGATTCTGAGTAATTTTAAGCTCTGCAAATTTAAGATATAAAATTTATACTATTATCGAAAGAGTGCAAAATCTATTTGGTTCTTAAATAAAATTAGAGCTAATCTTTACTTTGTAATCAATATAATTTCACTGATCAGTTTACGAAATTTATCATTTTTCATTTCCGCAGTCGTTCTTTTTGCTGATTGTCTGGACCCCAGTCAGATAAGTATTGTAACATTCATTTCAGTAACCTCGTCTTATAATTAAGCATTGCTTGAAAAAGGTTATAAATAGTAGTTCGGTTCAATCGCAATATGAAATCTTCATTATATAATAAACTTCTGGAAAAAAAACTTTGTTATTGATCATCAACACGCGCTAAATATGTTTTGATAGACAGATATTTATACATACAAAGAAGAGATTTCAATTCTAAATATGGTTTCATACTTTCTGGTGATTACTCGAATACTATACATGATAAGCAATGCTATGTACAAAAAGTCCGTAAGTCGCTCTCGTGATTACGGACCATATTAAGGGTCTGGAACAGTGTTCGGGTGTAATTTAAAAGCAACGGTAATCATTCAACTCAAAAGTCTTCATACGTACAAAATGCCTGTACAATTTTTTTTATTTATTGAAACACTCGTAAATTTACTTTAAGCAATGAAGATTATAAGTATTAAAAAGTTAAATCAAAATAGAAAAAAAGTTAATAAATTAATTTAATACTTCATAAGAATTTTTCCATTTCTTGTTACATATAGATATGGTCGTTCGGGGCCTTTTAGCTAAAGAAACGCGACGGGAGACCATCAAGTTGAAACCAGTTTCATTTTTGCCCTCCGTATTTACGGCGTCTCATGGGGTGTTACTGTAACAAAAAGCTCAATTATTTAGACAAATATGTTGCTTTACTTTCAAAACCTTTTCCCGTAAAATCTGCCTACATTTTAAAAATAAGCAATTTTAACGTATAGAAACGTTACCACCAGTTAGAACTCAATTTTTAGTTTTGTGATTAGTAGTGGACACAGTAAGTGAACAAGACAGCTACAAAAGAGACTCCTTCTAAAACTTGCTTTTTCAAACTTTCCAGGCATTTTTTTTATAATGCAATAAAGATATTACAATTTAAAGTCAATAGAGATAGAGCATCTCTGGTTTAAATTATGCTCGTCTAGCATGTTAACGACACAGTTTTTAGGTCAATAATCAGTTCGTGGTCTATGTCCAGCAGTGGACTATCACCACAGGTTGATGATGATGATGATATTACTCGAATCAATTTTGTATCTGTATATGGTTCTGTACCGCAAGGTAAGATAAGGTAAGGTAAAAAGAGCGGTTATTTTTTTTAGCCTTTTCTTTTTATGTCTTTCCGTGTGTCTTCGTCGATTTTATTAAATTGATCTATTGATTCAAGAGGTGAATTGGACCTACAAAATTAAAATAATACCCGTTACTAAGGTTTATGTTTCCTATTAGGTATACAAATCAATGACCTGAATCAAGATGATCAAAATGATTGGACAACAAAACTTAAACAAACTGAGATTTTTGCTGAACCTTGTGCGTACCGAAACTGACTCTTGATAGATTCTATTTCATTTTTTAGGAATTTTTCAATTGCGTGAGCTGTAAGACATGACTTTCAACAGGGATTGGAAATTCTAGATTGAAACTTGAAGCAATTTAGATCTAGTACTTATCTTCATAGGCTAAAAACAACTGTTTTCCTACTTAAAAAATTTTGTGATGCATTGTTCTGATATACCGCATAAGTGTCATTTAAAGGAAGTAATAGAGCAGCATGACCTAAGCCGTCAAGATTTCAATGCTTTATACTTTTTAAATTTAACGTTAAATTAATATTTATTTTTACTATGTGTAAATCCCATTATACAGCTTGACAGACACAAAAGTGTCAGGAGTGTCTTCCACCAACGTTGAAATATACGTCAGTGTAATTTGATTTACAATGCCGACTCGGTTGTCATTTCATGAATGTTTTATTAGCGGCCACACTAATAGCATTGCGGTTATACCAGAATAACTAATGAATTGTGAATAAGCTGTCATTTAATTAAAATGATTTACTTAAATTGTGAGCTATTTTAAATAGGATTAGTTTTTATATATGTTATTTTAACTCTCCATATGATCTACTCAAATAAAACTTTCCACAAGTTGCCTTACAACATATTTAAAAAAAAACATATTTCTGGATCAATACTAACTATAAGAAGGGTAAAGAAGAAGTTGATAATTAAAAATAATAACAATTACAAATAAAAATAATTAGTATTTTTCTAAATGAAGAATGAGCTCAAAAACTTTTATTTTGCTATTACCAATGTTTTCTTTAAGTGTGAAATACCTTTGCAAGGGCAAGCACAGGTTATTTAGGACTCGCACTTACTAAATACTTTTTTCCTTTCGAAGCCTAATTACAGAGCTTCAGGGATGCTTTGATGCTCCTCAAATACCATCAGAGTTGGCAACAAAGATCATCATTTTCGGCTTTTGGTCTAGTCTACCTTAAAGCACGTTGAACTAGCGTGCCCTACGCCTCGTTTACTTACACACAGGCTTCCCCGAGTTTTCTGCCATTACAGATCTACATTATCACTGAGTAACAAGGGGCTAAATTTTAGACAAGCTTAGAAACCTCTGTTATAACTAGCTCAATGAGCATAGAAATCTCACAACATACTAAAAGAAACCATTTAATTTGAGCTATTTTAGTTTTAATACGCCAGTCGTGTCGTCGTGTCGTCGTATCTACTTCTGCTTCTGATGTAACGCTTACGTGTAAAATGTATGAGGTTTAATTAAACTAATTTTTGTCCTTTGTAACTGATTCATGTTTAGTTAGTGTTTGAGTTATGAGTTTTTTAAACTTATATTTTTATTACCCTATATCCTACGCTTATTTATCATGTCCTAATAGTAGTGAATAATGCTTGCGATAGACAAAAGTCGCAATTTTTGATGATGTAGATATTTTTCAATCTTAATTTTTTTCCTGTCAAATATAAGTGATTGATTTTAAATATTTGTGTTTTTTAAAACAATTCCCATATGCAAAGGGAAGAAACAGTCTAAGAGCTATTTAAGGTAAATAAAAATACCGAAAACGTAATAGTTATATTTACATTGTTAAACACAACATATTTACACATTAATTAATACATAATACGATTACTACCCGGTATACAAATTACATCCCGTATAATTGTAAAACATATGTATAAACATTATTAGAGTCCATATAATTAATTTATGTATCATATTAAGTATTCGCATAAACCAGAAGTATTAGATTTATTATGAGTAATAGCAAAAGAAATTTCTTGTGTATGAGTAACAATTTCTAGTTTAGATGGCCTTTTAGGACGCTGTAACGCGGCACCCGTGAAAATTAACTTCTCAAGTGACGCTTTATGAAATATGCATGAGTTTAATTACACAAATTACAGTCTGTTGCATTTGATTAATGTTAAATTAGTGTTCGAGTAGTCAGGCTTTGTATATACGCTATTGTACATAGCTAATGATCTCATACCTAAAAGTTTAAGATTTCTAAGAAAGAAATATATTACTCATATTGGAGATAATTTATTATTGCTTTCCTAGCCTATTAAGGGAGGTAAAGTATAGTTTCATAAAATGGAGCAATTACTTAATTTAAACCTGGTTTTGATCTAAAGTATTAATACAATAGTCATAACACCGTTGGCGCATAGATTTATTAATTTTGCATTTTATAACCTAAATTTTTCCTTTAATAATGCTCATGAAAAGAAAGTAATTAGCTGTACTTTATTGTTAATATTATTCAATATTATTCAATTTAAATTTTAATAGTTAGAATTTTATTTAGCGTTTATTTAGTGTTCTTCAATAATATGTATATTAGCGTAAATTAAAGCTTCATAAATAAGATTGACTTTGAATTTCTTATATTCCATAAAAATGCTGCTATGTAGCTTTTATACTAAATTAAAAATTAGAATTTCCGAAATTAGATATATTTTTTGGGTGATGCCACTTTTTCGTATACTATAGAACTATTGCAAGTTTCCTGTCAGCGAAATGGTAAAATCATACTGGAATTCTCGAAATCAATGCAAAGCTATTGGAATTTTAGGAATGACTACAATAAAATGTAACAAATTTTCAGTTGCAGAAAACATGTTTTTATTGCAAACGAATAATCGTTATTCGTTTGTGTATATTTCTTTTGAGCGAAATGGCTTTGTACTAGTTATGTAACATAGGAAAAAATTGTAACGTTTTGAAAATTGTAAACTGAAAAGAATAACACATTTATTAACATATATATACATAACTGTATGCATTACTGTCATACATCTTTAATCGTAACCTCACTTCATTTTGATTGGGTTAGTTTATATCTACGGCGTAACTCTGAATTATAATTCTTGAAGGGCTTTCCCGAAGAAATGTAAAGAAGACCTTGAAAGGCCATATTTAAGCGCTTTTTAAATATACTACCAGCTAGACTATATATAGTGTGTATTGTTGGATGGATTGGAGACAAACACTCTCTGATATGAGATACATACAGTGAGTGTTTGTCTTGAGTATTTACCCGTATATGTGTCTGTATGCTATAATCATTTATTACGCTCCATATTTTAATTATTGCAAGTTGCATGTTTCATGTTTATGAAATTTATGTTGGTTTTAATGCGATCCCTCAAAATCACTAGCGGCTCGTTCCGTCTTCGCATGGGTTAATTTTTATTTATTTTTTCAACATTATGGTATTAATTAACACAATTTAGCCTTATATATTACGTTAACTGGAAACAATGGAAGAATAAACTATACTAAAATGTTGTGTGTCCATAACTGTTCCAGAAACTGTTCAAAATATTTACAAAACATTCTCTTTTGATTAAAATGACGATTTAACTGTTTAACAATTAGAATGCCAAAACGTGTTTTTCTGATTTCTGTACTCATTTGTTGAAACACACAGGAGTTTATCTTGTCGTGCTGTAATTGCAACAGTGCTGATTGGGCGGAAAGCCAATCTGATTTCAACTCCCAACATTAATTCTGGTTACCTCACTGAGTGTTTAACTCTGAGTGAGGTTAAATTAATGCTTCGATGTGAGTAAAAAAAAAAAGCTATCATCTATAGTAATTTATTATTGATGTTGTTTGTTGATTTTGTACGTGAATGCTTACGTACATGTATGTAACATTTCATCATAGATGTTATTGCTTGCTCCATTATTAAAAGTAAATGATAGATACTTGTAAATTTTTATGTTTGCTTATTGCAATAATGTAGTTTTAAGGTTTTCTCAATATGTAGCATGGATAATTTTTAATGCAGTAACACAAATGTTATTCATATGTGGTTCTTGTAGTATATAGTGTGTCGATATGAGAATCTACTAATGAGAGAGATCTTTTATAATAATAACCATTACATAATTATTATAAAGCTGATTAAAAAAAATATGTTTTACTGTTTATGTAATGATACTGTTATTAAAAAATTGCTTTTCCAAAAAAATCTGAAGCCGAGACAATTTTCAACACAGAAGCGACGCGAAATTGTAAATCTTTGGATCTGTCCGAATGCAGGATTTCAGCCTGGGCACCGGTGGAAAACCGAAATCGTTACAGACATGATATACGACCATCCGAAATTTGTATTCAGCCGTGGGAGACTTCGGGTCCATAAAATATGAAAACACGATGCAAGTTATTGTTAGTTATATTTCATGAGAAAATATGACGTACACACGCTTGAGTTTTATACAGCTACTGTTTTATTTTACATTACGATATGATAGTTATTAACTGTTTTTTCGCAATTACTATCTATCATATGTCAAAACGATTTTATAAAATTTAACGATTGTTCAAGTCGGTTCTGTAATTATAAATATTGAATTGGGTATACAAAAAAATGTCAAAAGGGATATTAATACATGTTTTGAATGATTTAATATTTTAGTAATATGTAAGCGAGATTATAGGAATATAAATTGCTTCTTTTAGGAACGAGAAGCTTATTTTATAGTCATTATGATTTTGAATATCACTTTCTCAAAATTAAACATAATCTGCAATAATCTTATAAAGGATGAGGATATGTGTTTTTGTATTTTTATATGTAAAGAATAAACTCAACAACTATTAAACCTCTATCAATTCTCTTACCGTTAGACAGCCACATTATCACTAAGCTAAGCAACACAGGCTATACAACTAGCTAGCAGCTAACAATTGTATTTGTTATAATTTACTACTTAAACCAATCCCTGCTGTTAAATTACCTGAAAATGTTTTTTAATCGTTTATGCTGCCGCAAGGTTGGTTATAAAAAGAAACGGTGTACTATATTTATCAACTTTAATTACAAAAAAAATTGAACCATGTACCTAAGTCATTATATTATTTTTTTTATTAACGTGCATAAGCTAAATTATCTTTATTCAAAGTAAAAAAAAAATAAAAAAGAACACACGCTACTAATTAAGTACCTCTTTCTTTCGGGAAATCGTCAAAAAAAAATATATCCACTTAGCCCTACTTATTAAATAAAATTATTTTGTGGTATCGTACTAATGCTACTATTATTGTTCCCTTAACTATTTAAAGGTGGTAGGTTTCCTTTTTACACGGGGCTATCAGGGATGTGCGGCCTATCACCGCTACCACAGCCGTGGCTATTTCCGCCGCAAAGTAATAGTGTTACAAAACTAATGTGTTCTGGTTTGAAGAGCACCGTAGACAGCATATTTTCTGAGTAAACAAGTCGACTATGTCTCAGGCTCGGCAGCGTGTAGGTTGCCAGATATCCCTGGCATTTCCGATGTCAATGGGCGTTAGTGACCACTTTTCATCAGGTGGCCCGACTGCTCGTCTGCCTTTGCATGCAAATAAAAAAAAATAAAAATCAACTACTATTGATTTCTACATTTCTAAGTGGAACTTGTTGAAAATATTTTGTTTTATATATTTAACACTATACAAAAATCACAAAACGCGTATAATAATCAGCATTGAACTCAAACAAATCATGTTACTGCTCACACGAATACCACACCTCAACTTTATGCAGTTGCAAAGATGAAACTTCGAAATGAAGACTGTTCTCTGGAAACTTCTATTTGCAAAATCCACCTGAACCGTGACTTAGTTCCTAAGTTTGCTTTGTAACTGTTCAAACTCTTTGGGTTCAGAGAATTTATGGCCTGAATTTTGGTTTTAGAGTATGAATTTAGTAATTCATTAACATTAGTTTATCAGAAATGGAATTAATGAACAGCTTCAAAATTTTTTACTTCTTATTCATAATTAAATTACCATAAACAGTTTATTTTTGATGTTGAATACTTTGAAGAAAATGAAACAATGCAAATTAAAAAAAAAAATCATTAATGTTCAATATTACATTAAAATTCAGTAGACATTTCCTTTAATTCTGCACCAGAATGTTCCCGCTTCAATACAAAAGAGAATCTAACTAATTCAAATTCTCTTTTAATGTAAATTTTACTTTTACAAAAGTTTTTTAGGCTTAACATGCTATTTTGTGATTACTAGCCTATTATATTTTACTATTTCACATAAATAGCTCATTATAACAAAATGAGTTCGCATAAAGCTTTTGAGCTTTGTAAAATAGTCTAAAAATAAGATTTTTAGCCAGTAAGATGATTTGACCTCCCTGAGCTTTGGGTAGGTCCTACAGATCAACGATTTTTCCTAGTAGTGCCATAACATTTTAATTTTTAATTTTTTAATAATTATTTATAAATTGTTATTAATTTTATTCTTTAATTATATTTTTTGTGGTTATGGTCTTGATAACTGCTACGGCACTAATAAGGCTCTTGAGCCTTAATCTTGATTAGAACTGAAAGTAAATATCTATAGTCCTTTTAATTTTTAACGTTTATTTTGGGTTGTAACACGTAAGATAGTAAGCTACTGTTTCGTACATTTCTCTATACTAAGGTGCTTCGTCATCAAATTAAACTCTCAACAAGTGAAATTTTTACCAAAATTAAATCAATTAAATCAAAATAATAAAATATCTATTAATAACCATAGAAATATTTATTCCTTTTATTTAGGATAACTGTTTCATTGCGCTATTTCAACTGTCGGCAAATCATGTGCTTACATATTTATGTACATATGTATATATATATAATTTCTGTAAAGTTAGGGGAAAATGAAGCGAAATTAGACGCCACTGAGGTTGGGAGCTAGCTGTTAAATTAATAATAATATCAATTCTGCACAGCACTAAAAAATGCCCTGCGGTTTCAACGGGAAGATGATTTTAATTTATGATAACAATCATTGGCGGTTCGTAATAGTTTGCACATCAAAGATTTTTTTTCTACATACAAGTAAAATATATTATGTACAGAATAATATATCTGGTACATATAATGTTTATTACCTAAGTTAAGTATTGTAAAGGTTTTCCAAATTTATAACGTAGTATTTGAGTGCAAGGATAACAAATATCCATCCATACAAATTTACGCAATTATTATATTAGTAGGTTTGTTTGTTTAGTGTTTGTTTAGTTCAAGCCAAATTAAGTTTTGAAATTGTCAGTTCTAAATTAGGTCAGATTTTTATCTTTCTTTCTTTCTAATATTAAGTAATTGCAATATTTCTATTACACATTACATAACTTATGTGAATGTAAATTTAAAATAAAACATGCTACAGAAACTTTATTTACTTCATCATTATCATCATCATAAGCCTGTGTAAATCGACTGCTGGACATAGGCCTCCCTAATGCATGCTTGCTCCATTAGGGGTTTTTGGACCGTATCCTATCACCCTGGTCCAATGAGGATTAGTAGATGGACCAACTTTTAACATGCCCATCCGATGCATGGATCATCTTACTTTTTAGACTATTGGGTGATCAGCCCAAAGTTGTCCTAACCAACGAGGAAACCACAATGAAATTTGTTGTATCCTCGCAGGATTCGAACCCACGACCTCCAATTTCTAAAGCACACGCCCTTACGACTAGGTCTATGGAGGCAGTTATTTACTTTGCAATGGTTTAATATTGTAACTAAGCCCACATTGCATACATAGTTTAAATAATATAGTATCATGAGCAATCTTGATAGCGAGACATGCAAAATGTGGCTCATATGATGTTTAGTTTACAGTTGGTGATATTGAGAATATATTAAACTGATATTTGCTAGTGTTGTTTTTGTGTTGTCATTTTACACATATCGTATTAATAAATTTCTTAAAGGGTAACACAGACTTGTTATATAATGCTCGCTCCAGGTTTGGTCTTAAATTACAAAATATGTATATTTATTATGTCTGTTGAGGCATCCTATTCCGAACCGGTGTTCGCATCTGACAATCAAAGATCAAGTGTGAACTTTTATATTGAATAAAGAATTTGAATGAAATCTGAATTAAAAATATAATTGGAAAATAAAAATGTACTCCGTCATATTGTTGTTTTAAGTACTTAATACTCCTTGAATATCCTCAAACATGAGTCCATATAGTATTTTTCGTTAAATTTTTTTTTTATTATTTATTCATTCAGTATCTATATTAGATATTAATAACGATGATTTTTAATAATTGATTTTGTATCAAACTTTATATAACGTATATGTAAATATCTGCATCATTTGATATCGGAAAAAACTATAACTTGTCTGAGAACAGACTTAAGTTATATTTCTTATGGGCAAGGTACAAAATTATAAGCAATTATTATCACTTAAAACTTTTTACAACACCGTTAATCAAATTGCGCTTTTAATAGCCTCCATAGTTCACATAGGCAATTAAAAACGCAATTTCAAATTAAAATTAAATAAAAAATTCTTAGACATACCCAAATACTTTTTTATTCGTAAATATAATATGTTTTTGGTAAAACGCTATCGCTCTCTACTTAAATGTAAAAGTTCATATCAAAGATGCGAAACGTTTACACAGGGTGTATTTTACGAGACCACTAAATTCACCGTTCAACATCAGGCGGGATATAAAAGTGGGCTCTAACACGTTTTAAATAAAGGAAATTACGCGTTATAATATTTTTACGCGAGTTACAAAACGTTTGATATTCCAAAGGCAGACAGGCAACAAAAGGCGGGGATTATACATTCTATTTTACAACCGCAATGTCGTATTAATAAAAAAATCTGATCTCTTTGCTCGCAGTACATTCTTAAAACCTATTAATCCATACTAATATTATAAAAGCGAAAGTAGCTCTGTCTGTCTATCTGTCCGACTTTCCCGACTAAACCATTGAACCAATTTTGATGAATTTTGAAACATGCTTAGGATATATTCCTAAGAAGGACATATTCCAAAGTTGTAATAAGTGTTGAAATAGGGGATGAAAGTTTAAATGGAAAGTTGTAGTTGAACATAAAACGATGCAATTTTTATCAAATTTTGTATTTTCATCAACGTGCCAAAGTTTACTTAATAATAAAGCCTATAAGAAACGCAGCGTACTAATCGCTTGCCGCCTTCAGACAAGGAATAGTCCTTCACTCTTATATTCCAATAGGATGGATAACGGACCGTAACGAATAGACAGAAATCTGGCTCAGAACTGACTTTCTCATGATCAGCCCGCAATGCCGTAACCAACTAGGAAGCAATAATTAGGAGTTATGGAGTCAATCTTATAAGGCTGTGGTAGAAATTAGTTTTACTAAAGGTAAAGCGAGTAAATGCCCAAACATTAAGCTAGGTTTTATACTTTAGATATGTCTTATTGTTACAATTAAAATCATTAAACCGTTGTAAATCCTATATACTTTTTCAAAATTACTTTAACGAATTAAAACAATTTAATTAAACTATTTAACACAAATATTTATTATAAATTTTACATATTATTAAGTTGAAATAACTTTACATTGGATAAATTACATTAAAAAGAGCTTGAAACATGAAATTTAACATGAAAGCACCCCATGCTTGTTCAAAAATAATTTTTAAAGGTCCGATTTCACTTGTCAGCCTTTAACCTAATTAGTAAATTGTTCAACAGATTTAATGCTCCTTCAAATATAAATTTCGTCTCCCCTCAGTTTCGCCCATTCCGAAGGTAGAGTTTCCAATAAATTGTTGAAAACATTTGTACGTGTTTTGATATTTTTTTTATTCGTGTTTTTATTACGTTTCTAACTACTACGATTAATAATTTAGTAATAGCAATATTTTTACAGTTATATTGTATTTAATTTCTTGTTATTGTTTTATTATTCCTCATTCTCAAAGTCGTATTATATTAAATATTAAAAGTGATATAATATAAGTTCATTTAATATTTTGGAAATAGGTTCTATTAGAATAAACGGATGTTCTTAATTTGAAATATGTGTCTGGTATGTTAGGGCCTTGGGAACCACATCATTTACTTGCTTTTGGTAGGATTCAGAGTTTTTTTCCTATAATGCGATACTACATTAATAAAGTAATAAAAAATCAGTAGATGAGTCTGTTTTTCGAGGTTTTGTATTAATGTTACTCAATTTTATTCAAGTAATTTATAACGATTCCCGTTACTGTTTTCTGCAAAAAGTTTTTAGATTACTGTGAGATTAAGGCAAGGGAACTAAACTATAATACAAGTGAAAAACATTTGTTATAAAATACCACTACTGTGCTGATCCAATTTTCATTATTTCATCAGTGTCAACATTATATATTTGACATTGACAACAGTCATGCATTATATATTTCCACTTTATGTACAACCAGAAATTTTGCCGCCAGTCAATGACTTTGTATGGTTTCTGGATTAATGTTCACCTGTTCCAATAGGAAATTGAGTCAAGATAGCTGGAATTCTGTTTCTATATAAGTTTTACTATTTCTAAAGATCTATGATATAATATTTAATGACTATAACTACACAATTACACAAAAACTATATTTTGGGACATGTATTTTTTAAGTTCATTAGAAATACGCATCAATGAAAGCTTTTAAATTTATTCTGACTGTAATGTACATAATCGTATTTAAAAAAAAATTGATAATTATATCTTACTGTTTTCATAAAATCATCTTTATTACTATATGGATATGTATTCTTCTTTATTATAACTTGGAAAGTTACTAAATTTTCTACTTATTCATATATTTCATGTATTTAATACAGGGGTGAACTTAATGCGTTAGTCATTTTCTACCAGTCAACGTGGACAATAAATATAGCGCTTAGGATTATCAAACATCTCATTTTTGTGTGAATTAATTCAGGAGCTATGCAGCAGACAATCTAAATGTAAGCTTGCCATCAATATAAGCGGACGGCCGAGGACTGGATTAAATATATTAAAAAGGGGCCATTTATAATAAAAAGAAGGGCAAGTTGATTTAAAAATTATATAATAAAAGTGCTTGAAATTTTTGTTGCAATGGAAATGTTTTTGTTACTTGGGAATAGTCCTATGAATATTTGAGCTTCATTTGGAAAAGTATTTTAATCGATTACCGGCAATTGCAGAATATGTAGAGTCCAAAACTATTTTTTGGCTATAAATTATCATACTTTTATTAACAATACTAAAATAATTGAACAAATAACATATATTAATATTATTTATATATAATTATTTTATTATTATACTGTCTGTCAGTGCCCTGCTGATTTCTTTTATATTTTTTGTGGATCATAGCTGTAGTAATTTATTCCCGCGTTGTAAATTTTGGATTGTATAGTTAAATTTCTACATTATTTCTTGGCTTTCTTTGAGAAATTGAAAACTCTTCATCATCATCATCGTCAGCCTTCGTTAGTCCACTGCTGGACATAGGCCTCCCCTAATACACCCCTATCCATTAGGGGGTGTGGACCGCATTCCACCACGCTGATCCAATGCGGGTTGGTGGGTGGGCTATTTACATGCCCATCCGACGCATGGATCATCTTAATTTTCAGACAATTGGGTGATCGGCCCAAATTGCCCTAACCAACTAGGAAACAACAATTAAAATTTGTTGCGTCCCCGCAGGATTCGAGCCCACGACCTCCGGTTTCTAAAGCACACGCCCATACCACTAGGCTACAGAGGCAGTTTTAGTAGTTTGTATTGAAAACTATAAAACATTAATATTAAATTTATGAATAATTTCAAGAAAAATTAAATAGAAAATAGTCTGTAGCACAACTTGTTATAACGCTACAATGGCCATGAGTTTATATCTATAATATTAATATTTCTGCAAACGAGCACATCGACATTTTACTCATGATTTTAATGCATCCTTAGTAGAATTCTCGTTTATGTTATGCCTATCTCAGTTTTTAATGGTAAATGTTGTTATATAAAAATTTATTTTCCAACAAAAAGACTCATATGATAATAATCATTTTTGTTTATTGTTTTTGTAAGTGTCTACTGTGGCATAATCTCCGCCTGATTACATTATTTACCCTTGGAGTGTTTTTGTGTTTTTATGCATATTGTTAAGTTAGTTTCTAGGTGCTCCCAAATAATTGCTTATCGCAAAGCTATTCCAATTAGATTAGAATACCATTTACAAATTAGAATATCATCATCATCATCATCAGCCTGTGATAGTCAACTGCGGGACATAGGCCTCCCTTAATACACCCCTATCCATTAGAGGGTTTGACAAATTAGAATATAATTTACGTATTTACCGTTTTGAAGTAACTGATTAGCAATATCTTTATTTAAAATATACTTTAAAGGACAAACAAGTATACTAAGAAGTTAAAGCGTTGCCATTATTTCTAGAAAATTAAATTTAGTCTCAGTCACGTTGTTTTGAATCGATCTAAATATGTAAAAGAAGACAATGATCGTAATCATCTAATATCTGTTTTTATCTCTGGAATTCAGGCCCTTTATATATTACGTCTTTATTTATCTATGTAAAGGTAAATACCGTCACATTGTAAAACAGAGGTTGGGGGTTCGAATCCTGCGGGGACAACTTTGACACATCGTTGTTTTTTCGAGGGTTAGAACAATATGGACTGATTACCCAAATTTTAAAAAAATAAGATGATCATTGCGTCGAATGATCATGGAAAATTAGGCCTCAGTTGTGTAGCTCGAAATTGTCGTTTATAAGATTCTTCTGAAATATTTGTCACAGTTTTAAATATTTCTCTCTACTTTTCTAGTGATAGCGTACATGTTTGGAACCAAAAGTAATTTACTGAATAAAAAATTAAAATTTAATGATTACTTTTTTTTTAATTTAACCAAAGCATTTATTTCCGTAGTGTAACCAAAACGAAAAAAGAAAGGTCATTATAAATATCACAAAAAATCTAATTTATGTATGTTTGTTGCAAAATGTACGTAAACGAAAACTTTACACAAGCGCCACACAACAAACAATACAAAATGTTATAAATGGTACAACAAAATATATCACACACAAAATTAATTTCATGTTCATGTAATTAAAATAGGCCCTAATTAGTATTATTCACGATAAAAAGAAAAATACATTGCAAAATAAAATTATTTGAGGCACTTATTTTGTTGGCAGGTTATAACTTTATTACAAAATTTGAAAAATATTTAATAAGAACACATGAATAAACGCAACGCTTCCCCTTAAACCAAATTCAAAATGTTTAAAGTTCAGATATATTCTTATCTTTTCAAGTATAATTTCATATATCAGATGCAAAAAAAAATTTATCATATTCAACGAACGAACGTACGTAAAGTACAAACGTTAATTTAAAGCTACCTTTTTAAAATTTGCAAAGATGACTAAAATGAGAGATAAAATATCACTTAAATTAAATTGAACTAAAACTACCGTAAATTATTAACTGCTTTTTATTTCAGTAACGTAGATATTATTTAATGTAGTTGATAATTATACGAAATTGTATTTTCTGAGTGATTTTAATTTCATACACTATACATCTAAATTCGGATGAGGACTTTTGACCAAACGTAATAAATCTATAGTCTAACTGCGATTTTGGATGTCGTCGAGTCGTCAACGAAACTGTTCTAACTCGAATTTCGAGCTGTAGGAAATGAATTCCTGTGATTTATTTTTCTGAATTGCTATACGAGTTAATTAATTAACAAATAACGCGATGCAGTGGTATGCGTATTTAGAACGAGGTCAGGGTCGAATTGCACAATCTATATGTCTAATGCTTGTTTTGATTGGTTGTGGCAACGGTCGACGAAACATTGTCTAACGTAAGATGACATGTCGGAGGCATGTAGTAGGTACCCACATTACTGCATTGACCATGTAGATACTGGTCAACCTTAATGGATAGTCTTAGTGCCTTGAGTCCACAGTGGACTAAAAATATAATAAATGAAAACTAAATCATTGCTAATGCTTTGTGTGGTCCCTTTTTTTGATCTACTTCCTTTTTCGATCAAAGCATTTACATAAATCTGTCTAGCAGGAGCGGAGTAGCGAAATATAAATAAACAAAATAATATAAATACATTAAAAATAAAACAAGAATACAGTACTTAATTCATTTGGGAGCTCGGACTAAAATTACTGTACATTATCTACAAATAATTTCAAATCACTCTTGTTTCAAATTTTACGTTACAATGATCAGACAAAGCGCGCTCATTTCGCATCTATACTCGACTAGATATTCCGTAGTCAAACAATGCCTTTATATGGTTCTCGCATAATTTTCACTGTAACATTGCGAAAGAGGTAACTTAAATTCTATTTTGAAGTACAATTTACTGTTTCAGTAGCATTGTTATATGCTTGCTCTTTTATATCGTTCTGCATAAATTTAGAGATACTTTGTTTTATATGTAAACCTGACATATCTAACAACATCTCGAACATAGGCGAATCTTAAGCAGTTCTTTCCCTAGACCGAAATATCCAGTTCAATAGAGTTACATTAATTTTAATTAATTTGGTACTCAATTTTGCTATTACACATACATTCGTCACATGTTATTCAAACATGCACCACTTTGATTCATTCAATTGTATTTGTTTGTTCTTTATCTCATAGCTTACGATGTTTTTTAAAAATTAAATATAAGAAAAATTGATAATTTCGAAACAGTTTTTTATATTCATGAGTCGACCTAACGTGGTTCTGAAACAATATTAGTGGCTTGTAATATATGTATTCACATATGTGTATCCGCCTGTATTTAAATTTCAATGACAAAGACGACAGACGATTTTACGTTTTTTTGTGGCACAGCTGTGTATCAATTAAAAAGGATGTATAACCTATTTTAACATAGACTTTTTCAAAATGGAGTTAAAAATGATTGGAACGCCAAAAATGTTTTATCCGTTTTCGTTTTAACTCAGTGATACATTACTTAATAACTTAATTTTACTATGTCAAAAACAAGCACACAATGCACCACTTTGCAAATTTACGTGGTCTTTTAAAGAACAAATAATATAAGTGAGGGTTTAAATTAGAAGAGCAATGTGCTTAATATTTTTCTATACAAAACACACTCATCACACATCAACTTAAACGCGCCTCGGTTATTGTATGTTTACACTAAAAAGTTTAATTAGGTTGAAGCAAGTTGAGTAATAGCCTATTAAACCTCGAAGTATGTAAAACAACTGTTACAATATCAGCGCTTAGAGATTAAAACTAACTGTATTTTTACGCTATACGAAAGCGCATCATTATTAAAATATAAACATATATTTTGCAAGATAGATACCTATATGATAAAACATCAGACTTGATACAATAAAAAAATAATATACACTGAACTAACAAATATTTAAACATTATGTTAGTGTTATATAATTTAATTCTATCTTAAAGATATTTGTTAAAAAAAAATTAGCTACATTGAAGTTACGTATTTCCATCCGCACATTACTTTATATGCTATAATTCTTACAACTATGAAATACGATCGTTTAGTTTTAGTTTACAGTTTTTTACAAAAACACATTCCTGTTGTTTATTTTAGCGATCAGAACTTTTTTTTTGTATTTAACTTGATCGTTTTTAAATAAAAATATCAGTTATATTTAACTTAAATGTACAATGAAAAAGATTTTAATAAAACAAAGGTCAAATTGATCTTTTGATATACTATGTATACTGAACGAGCTAAAAGATTTGTAATGACGACATCTACAAATTTTGTTCTTCAATGTATTTGACCCCGAAAGATTCCTATATTTTGACCTCCATGCTGCGAGGAAGCTAAGCGGAACTAGAGGCCTGCTTCTCCTGTCTGGTTTATAGTGCAAAGTACAGCTACAAGGTGGAAGATATGTTACCATCCCTATTCATTGTAACCGATATGAATTCGCAGGTAAATAGGAATGTCTCGAATTCATTTGCATCTCACTCTGCTTTTTGAGTCCCTCTACTATTATTAAAGGAAACTAGTCGAAGAGATTTAACAACATTAAGATGTTAAATACCTATCTAAATAAAACACGTTATAAGGATATTTGAAAGTAATTGAAATCACTTTTAAAATGTGAGATGCTCTTGTGTGCCGTTATTCATAAAAATTGGTCAAAAAGTTTGTAGAATGCCTTCAAATAAGTGCATCCATTTCTTAAAGCGATAGCAAACACAGGTCTATCTGGATACAAATCGTATAAAAGCAGCAATTTGATAAAGTCAAAATTAATTTTTACACTCTTTCTTTTTAGAATTACTATAACAGATTTTGGTGTATGATGATGGTGCATTATAACTTAATTAAGAATGGTTATTATATTGCCACACTCGAAAATTCTCTTTTAAAAGAATAGGAACTTTTAGACGTTTGTTGTCTGTAAAGATTGCCACGTGTAACTAACTTAATATAATATTGAAATAATCCAATTTTATGAAATTATACCTACGCATTAAGAATAATTATTATTATGGCTATGGGGCCCCCGATTGAACATCTTTTACGGAAGCACTTGTTTTGTGTATGAAAGAAAACAGCTTAATGACCTTACTGTAAACTGTCATTCAATTATTTTTTATTCGGTATCGATCTCAATGTGTAGGATGAAATATATGAGCCCATATTTACTTTTATTTGAAAAATGGGGACACTTTACCCGTCTACTAGGAATATAACCATATAATGGCGTAGCAATTTTGAATATATTTTGAAACATTCTTGTTTATGACGAAATTTTTATCGTTATAACATTTATACGTAATAATTCTAGTAGAAATAAAGTATGTTATAATACACAAATTGAAGAGCACAAAAGTATTTTTATAAAAATATTCAGTTATTTTTAAAATCGTATTAATAGTAATACGTAAGACACATTACTACATTGCTTACCCAACAAATAAAATTGCTTTAGCAAGAATAATATCTGTGCCAATTCTTCAGCAAGTCTTTGTAGAACTATATTTCTCATAAGCGATTAGGTGCTTAATAATTTAGACAAAATTTACAAAATTGTGCTATGTGAATCGGCAGAAGAGCCTTTTTTTTGGTTTTGACTTATATTGTAAGACAAATATTTGCTCAGAAAGCCGTTCCGTGTACTTTTTTAATGAAAAACTATTTTTTAAATCATTATATAGCATAAAACATATGCAATAACTG
Source organism: Lamproptera curius (assembly GCA_029286875.1). NCBI lineage: Eukaryota > Metazoa > Arthropoda > Insecta > Lepidoptera > Papilionidae > Lamproptera > Lamproptera curius. The sequence goes on from JAGSMT010000157.1 coordinate 1,109,716, forward strand.
CCTTAAATTTTTCTTAAATTCTATTAATGCGTACTTCATGTATTTAATACCGTGGTAAACTTTCTATTATTTTCTACCAGTCAACGTTTACAATAAATAATTGGTAGTACTTGGGATTATCAAACATCTCATTTTTGTGTGAATTAATTCAGGAGCCATGCTGCAAATAATATTAATTTAAGCTTGACATCAATATAAGCGGACGGCCGAGGACTGGATTAAATAAATTAAAAATTAATTCATAATTTATAATTTTTAATTTTAAAAAATAAGGCAGGTTATATTAAAAGATAAAATAGTTCAAGGGCTAAATTTTAGCTGTAAAAGAAAAGTATTTTAGATTTAAAGTCAACAACTGGAACTCGCTTCAAATTAGTTTTTAGCAATAACTTAAATTTAAGCATAACGATTTTAAAATAATTGAATATCACGATATAATTATTTTATTTAATACTGTCCGTCGGTGTTCTGTGGTTTTTTTTTTGGGGTCAAAGTTTACCGTTCAAAGTCATTGACTATTTTATTAAATCTTCCATTTTATAAATTTTGGATTGTGTAATTAAATTTCTAAAGCATTTTTTTGCTTTTTTTGATATATTAAAAACTTTAAAACATAATTTAAAGAAAACTTAAATAGAATAGTCTCTAGCACCACTTTTTATAACGCTGCAATGGCCATGAGTTCACATCTATAATATTAATATTTCTGCAAACGAGCACATCGACCTTTCACACATGATTTTAATGCATCGTTAGTAGAAATCTCGCTTATGTTATGTCTATCTCAGTATTGCATGGTAAATTTGGTTAAATCAAAATGTATTTTCCCACAGAGAGACCCTTATGATAATCTAATAAATGTTATTAAATTATCATAAGATATAGATATTTCTGGAATTGAGAGCCTTTATACATTTCGTCTTTATTTATCTATGATATGGCAAATATCCTCACTTTATAAACCAGAAGTCAGGGGCCCGAATCCTGCGGGGAAACAACTTTGACACATCGTTGTTTTGTGGTCGGTTAGAACAATACGGGCTAATCACTCAACTTTCTGCAAAAGTTAAGATAAATATAGTCATAAAAACTCAGTCTCAGTTGTTTAGCCAGAAATGGTCTTGTTTAGCCAGAAATGGTCATCAATTTTCCTGAAATATTTGACCAACTTTAAAATATTTTTCTGTACTTTTCTAGCGACAGCGTACATGTTTTAAACCATTAAATTATCAGAATCTGTTGTCTGTAATTTAACCAAAGTATTTATTCAACTAACAAATATTACTAAAAAATTAACCTTGTGTATGTTTGTTGGAAAATCTGCTTAAATAAAATGTTTAGTCACAAGCGACTCGCAACAAACAATAAAAAATGTTAAAAATGGCACACAAAATACATAAAAAATTTGACCTATTTGTACGCAAAATTAATTTTGAAGTTCATGTAACTAAAATAGGTCATAATTAGTATTGCAAAACAAAGCGGTATTATATGAAAATATTTTCAGCACGATGAAGAAGAAAAAAACATAATACACAAAAAAATATGAGGCACCAATTTTCTTGGCAGGTTATAACCTAATTAGAAAATTGTGAAACAGATTTAATAAGAACACATAAATAAACGGTACACTTTCCCTTAAATCTTTGCAAAATGCTGAAAATAAAAGATTTTACATAAACGTATAACTTTTCAGGTTAAATTTCATAAAACAGATGCAGATGAAAATTATCACGTTTAACTACCAACCAAATTACAAAGATAGTTTTTAAAATTTGCAAAGACGACCAAAATGAGAGATGAAATATATCAAAAGTTAAATTGAACTAAAACGATTATAAATTATTAATTGCTTTTTATTTCTGTAACATAGAAATGATTTAATGTTGGCAAAATCAGCCGTTAATTCAATTAAAGTAGAGACGAAATCTGAATGTCTGCTTTTTTTTACTTGTATAACACTATTTTCAAATTTACGGTTAGCGAGACAATTTTGGACGCAACAGTGGTGCAAAATTGCAAATCTATGGATATGTCTAAATGTCGGTTTTGGATTAAGCGTCGGTAGATAACCGATACTGTTCTAACCTGCGAATTTCGAGCTGAATAGAAGATTATGCCAATTTCTGTAAATACTATTTTTTATTATGTTATGAATAGAGTCTTGGAGTTAAATGTAAAACAGTTGAAAATGTAAAAAAGGGCGCTCAAATTACTAATCGATCAAAACATTTACACAAACCTATCTAGCAGGAGCGGAGTAGCGAAATATACTTAAATAAAAAATTATAAATACATTAAAATTAAAACTAGAATTGAGTACTTACTTCTTTTGGGAACTCGGTCTGAAATTACTGTACATTATCTACTAATAATTTGTGTGTAACTTTACAATGGTCAGACAAAGCGCGCCTATTTCGCATCTATACTCGACTAGATATTCCGTATTCAAACAATGACTTTGGATGGTACTCGCGCGATTACGAAAGAGCATCAAGCTAACTAAAATTCAATTTTGAAGTACAATTTACCTTTTCAGTAGCATGTTATAGGCTTGCTCTTTTATATCGTCCTGCATAATTTTAGAGATACTTTGTTTTATATTTATACCCGACATATCTAACAACAATTCTAACATAGACTTATCATCTCAGAACCCCAAGAATTTCTTTCCCTAGACCGAATAATCCAGTTCAGTTGACTTATAGTAATTACAAATAATTCGGTTCTCAATTTTGTATTTACACATCTATTTGAGATATAATTTTTATTAAAACAGGCACTAATTTGTTTTGTAACAAATTAAATATCAGAAAAATTTAGATAACGTCGAAACAACTCTAAATATTCATGGGTCAACCTGGTCCATGGTTAAGTTTCTGAAAAAATAATAGTGGCTTGTGATATTTGATCCGCCTATATTTGAATTTCGAATGGTATCGAAAGACGATTTCATGTTTATTATGTAACATGGCTTACAGAAGTTTTGATTTGATTTGTAATTTTCGTAAAAATATTACATTAACATTTCATCTTTATAGTTTTTGACGTCATATATTTTATAAGGCGAATGCACTTTTATTTTCTTGTGGGGCAGCCGCGTATATCCTATAAATAACCTATCCACATTGCTTTTAAATGGAATTAAAATAATTGGACCTTCACTTAAATTGGCATAAAATGTTTTATCCCTCTGCGTTTTAACTCAGTGATACATTACTTAATAACTGTTCTACTGTGTCAAAAACAAGCACACCACGCACCATTTTGCAAATTCATTTGGCCTTTTAAAAAAACTTAAAATATTTAATAGGCTTAAAATAAAAGAATAATCTTACAATACGACAATAATGTTCTATTAAAAATAACATGCTCATCAACTCATAAGCGCCTCGGTTGTTGTATCTGTACACTAAAAGTTTAAGTAGTTTAAAGCAAGTTGTGTAATAGCGTATTCAACTTCAAAGTTATTATTAAACAAATATACACACTAGCAGGCGCTTAGAGATTAAAGCTTACTGTTTTTTTAAGCAGCACGAAAGTGCATCATTATGACAATACATACATTTATTTTAAAAGATTGACAAATTTATAATCTAACATCAGGCTTGACATAAAAAAATTAATTAATGTAATATACACTACACAAACCAGTATATAAACATTATGTTAGTGTTATACGGATTTTTTTAACATGAAAATATTCGTTAAAAAAAATAAACTACAGAAAAATTACGTATTTGCTTCTGCACATTAATTAATATGCTATGATTTTGACAGCTATGAAATATGATCGTTTGGATTGAGCTTAAAGTTTGTTACAAAAACACATTCTCGTTGTTTGTTTTGGCAGTCAGAATTCTATTTTTTGTATTTTACTTGAACGTTTTTAAATGTTAATGATATTTACTTTATATGTACGATGTTATAGTTTTTAATTAAACAAAGGTCCAAATAGATCTTATATGGCCGTCTAAAACAGTTAAAACATTTGTTATTGTGATATCTACAAATTTTGTTCTTCAATGTATTTGAACCCCAAAAGGTTCCTATGTTTTGATCTGCATACTGCGAGAAAGCAAAGCGGAACCGGAGGCCGGCTTCTCCTGTCTGTTGGATAGTGTAAAGTGTAGCTACAGACATGTTGATATCCCTATTTTATGTAACCGATATGAATTCGCAAGTAAAGAGGAAAATGTCTTTTTCATGTTCCATCTCACTCTGCTTTGCTGAGTCCCTCTACTGTTATTAAATGGGAACGTGTCAAAGGTATTTAACAACATATACTATTTAAACACCTATACAACAAAGTTAGGATTTTTTGTGTTAAAGTTGTCAAATCATACTATGAAGATATTGAAGTACTTAAAATCACTTTTAATATACATATAGATCAGTCAAACAGTTCATGTTCGAAATGGTAGGAACACAGTTCAATCTTGATACGACTCGTTTAATAGCAGCTATATGATAAAGTCTGTAAATAAATTTTTTACACGATTTCTTTTTAGAAATACAATAAAATATTTTTGCTACATATACCTAATTAATAAATTCTTAACATTAAATATTTCTATATTAATATTTTAGTAGTACAATAGATTTATTGTAATTTTCTCGTCAGATATAGATTTGGTATAGTAAAAATTAATATTAGCATCTCGTCTTTGAAAATTATACAAATTGAGGAATCTTAGTGTGTACATTAATCCTTGCGATTATTATAACTTGATTAAGAATGGTTATTAAATGGAATGGCTCACTCAATCATTCTCTTTTTTAAAATAAGACGTTTAAGACGTTTGTTGTTTGTAAAGACTTCCGTGTAATTAATTTTATATAATTTTGTGGAAATAATACGTAGGAACAATTATTATTATGTCCATGGTCCCCGATTTGTACGTCTACAAACGCGAACATTTGTTTTGAGTTTAAAAAAAAACAGCTTAATGCCCTTACGTAAACGTAAAGAAAGAAATGCCTTGTCATTCAATTGTTTTTTTATTTGGAATTGATCTTAATATGAACCCATATTTACTTTTATCTGTGAAATGGGGACCCTTTACCCGCCTCGTAGCAATATAATCATATAATGGCGTAGTAATTTTGAAAATATATTAAAACATTCTCGAAATTTTTATCGTTATATTATTTATACGGACTTATTCTAGCAGAAATAAAGTGAGGTATAATAAACAATGTTCAAGAGCAAAAAGTATTTTTATTATTATTATTATTATTTGCAGGTATTTTTAAAAGTTGTTATATTTTAAAATGCATTTATGAGTCATTTTAATAGCTTCTATTGACACATTACTGCTCATTGTTTACTCAGCTTGTAAAATAGCCTCTTAGTAGAACTATATTTCTTATTAGCGGTAAACAATAAGGTGCTTTACATAAATTTAGCAAAAATTTTAACAATTGTGCTATGTAAATCGGCAGAACAGCCTATTCTTGGTTTTAAGTTATGAGGGCTTATATTGTAAGACAAATCTTTGATTTGAATGCCGTACCGTGTAATTTTTAATAGAAAACAAATTTTGTATTATGATATAACATAAAACAGACGCATTACTGCTTAATTTTTTTCTTAAAATGTAATAAGAAAATATAACACGTAGTTCATGTATTTAATACAGTGGTGAACTTTTATTATTTTCTACCGGTCAACGTTGACAATAAATATTACTACTTGGGATTATCAAACATCTCATTTGTGCGAATTAATTCATGAGCCATGCTGCAGATAATCTAAATGTAAGCTTACCATCAATATAAGCGGACGGCCGAGGACTGGATTGATTAAATTAAAAAGGGGCCCTTAATAATAAAAAAATAAGGCAGAGTTAGTTTTAAAACTGATATTGTTATGTTAATGTACTTAAAATTTTAGTTTTAATGGAAATGTTTTTAAGACTTTGGAAAAGTACTATAAATATTTGAACTTTATTTGGAAAAGTCTTTTAATAAAATTAACGGCAATTGCAGAATATGTAGAGTCAATTACTGGAACTGGCTTCAAATACGGCTATAAATTAAAATAACCATTATTAACAATACCTACTAAACTAATCGAACAGATAATATATATTTTATTTATATACTGTGTGCGATGTTTACGGTGCAAAATTATTGACTATGTTATTAGAATTCCCATTTCATAAATTAATATTTCTAGATTATGTCTTTGAAAAATCAAAAACTATAAAACATGACTTATTATTGACTTAAAGAAAATTTAAATAGAAAAGTGTCTAGTCTTACTATATATAACACTACAACGGCGTTCACATCTATTATTTTAATATTTCTGCAAACAAGCACATCGAACTTTTGCACATGATTTCAATGCATCTTTAGTAGAATTTTCGTTTATGTTATGTCTATTACAATTTCGCTTGGTTAATTTTGTTAAATCAAAATGTATTTTCCAACAGAAATTCTCTTATAATAATTATTATTTTTGTTTATTGTTTTGCGAGGGCTGAACGCCATCGGCATAATCTTCGCCTGTTTGCAAGCTGTTTTAGCAGCTCCTGAGAAATTTCTAGTCCAATTGCTATACACTACCTCCGTAGCCTAGTAGTAAGGGCATGGGCTTTAGAAACCGGAATTTTCATTTATATTTCGTAGTTGGTTAGGACAACTTGGGCCGATCACCCAATTGTCTGAAAAGTAAAATGATCCCTGCGTCAGATGGCTATGTAAAAAGTCAGTCCACCTACTAACCCGCATTGTACCAGCGTGGTGGGATATGGTCCCAAATCCCAAAATGGGTAAGGCATGCATTAGGGGAAGTCTATGTCCAGCAGTGGACTAACACAAGCTGATGCTAATGCTGGTTTACTAATTAGTAATGTTTTTGTATAAAATATTCTTAGACGGTAAAACACGGCTGCTAAGAAATTGTTGCCATTATTTTTAGAAAATTAAATTCTCTGTCAGTCACGTTGTTTTCAATCGATTTCAATATGTAAAACAAGATAAATGAACTAATATCTGTTTTTATCTCTTGAGTGGAGGCCCTTTATACAGTGCGTCTTTACTTATGTATGTAATGGTAAATACCCTCGTAATATAAACTGGAGGTCGGGGGTTTAAATCCTGCGGGAAAACAACTTTGACACATCGTTGTTTTGTGGTCGGTTAGAATACTACGGGCTGATCACTCAATTTTCTGAAAAAATTAAGATGACCCATGCGTCGGGTGGTTGTAAAAACTTAGTCTTAGTTGTGTAGCCAGAAATCGTCATCGGTTTTTCTAAAATATTTGCTAAATTTAAACATATTTTTTTCTACTTTTCTAGTGACAGCGTACATGTATTAACCATTAAATTATCAAAATCTGTTTTCGTTTATTTAACAAATTTATTTATTCTTGTGGTGCCAATAAAACAAAATAAGAAAAATCATTAAAAATATCACAAAAAAATTAAGCTTGTTTGTTGGAAAATCTACATAAACGAAAATACATCAAATATTTTGACCTATTTGTAAGCAATAATAATTTCTTGTTATTATTGCAAAACAAAGCGGTATTAAATAAAAATATTCTCAGCACGATAAAAAAGAAAAATATTACACAAAAATTAAGTTGAGGTACTAATTTTGTCGGCAGGTTACAACCTAATTAAAAATTGTGAAACAGATTTAACGCTCTAAAGAAGTAAATACCGGGACACTGTTCCTAAATATTTGCAAAATGTTGAAAGTAAAAGATTTCATTCAAACATATATTTTTAGGTAATATTTAAAAAAAAACAGATGGAGAAAAAAATTATAATCTTTTACTACAAACGTCAATCTAAAGATATTGTAGAAAATGTGCAAAGACGACTAAAAGGAGAGATAAGAGTAAAGTAACATAGCTAATATGTTATGTTAGCACAATCAGTCATAAATTCAATAAACGAAAAACAATAAACGAGACGAAATCTGTATGTTTCTAGAGTGTTTTTTTTTTACTTGTATAACACTATTTTACTTCAACTAATTTACGGTTGGCGAAACAATTTTGGATGCAACAGCGGTTCAAAATTGCAAATCTATGAATATGTCTAAAAGCCGGATTTTCGATTGGGCGACAGTAGATAGACGAAAATGTTCTATTCTGAGAATTTCAAGCTGAATAGAAGATTATGCAAATTTCTGTATATACTATTTTTTTACAGTCAAAACATTTCCGAAAATTTGTCCAGCTGGAGCGAAAACATAGGAATAGAATCTCTTCTTTGAATCCTTAAAATATTATCAAATAAATTAAAAAAATTGTTTCAAATTTTACATTACAATGATCAGACAAAGCGCGCCTATTTCGCTTCTATACTCGACTAGATATTCCGCCTTTATATGGTTCTCGCAGAAGAAGAAGAAGAAGCTAACTGAAATTCTATTTTGAAGTATAATTTACCGTTTTAGTAGCATGTTATATGCTTGCATAATTTTAAAGATACTTCGTTTTATATGAATACCTGACATATCTAACAACAACTCGAACCTGGTCAAATCATCTCAAAATCTTAAGCATTCCTTTCCCTAGACTAGAATAATCCAGTTCAATGGACTTATAGTAATTACATTTAATTCGTTACTCAATTTTGTATTTACACATCCATTTGTAACATCTGATTTATTTAAACACGCACCCCCTTTATACATTCAATTGTATTTAATTGTTTTTCATCTCGTAGGTTACGATGTTTTTTAACGACTTTATATAAGAAAAAATAAGATAAATTCGAAACAACTTTAAATATTCATCGACCGAACGTGGTTCTAAAACAATAATAATGGCTGGTGATTTATGATCCTTCTATATTTGAATTTCAATGACGACGAGACGATTTTACGATTGTAACATAGTTCACACAAGTTTTGCTTTGATTTGTAATTTTTGTCAAAACAGTACATTAATATTTTATCTTTATAGATGCGTTATTCATTACACTTTTATATTTCATTTTCTTGTGGCACTTGTAACAGTTAAAAAAAGAATTCATTAATAACCTATCCAAACAGATTTCTTATCATAATGGAATTAAAAATAATTGTAACGTATTTTAAATTGCCAAAAAATGTTTTATCCGTTTGCCTTTTAACTAAGAGATACATTCTTGCAACAAGGACAGCATGCACCACTTAGCCAATTTATTTGGTCTTTTAAAAACTAATAATATAAGTATAGATTTCAAATGAAACAACAATGTACTTAATTTCCTTTTATAAAAATAACACACACATCACTAATCAACTTATACGCGCCTCGGTTGTTAATAGTTACAATAAAAAGTTTAATTAGGCTAAAGCAAGTTGAGTAATAGCGTATTAAACTTTAAGGTATGTAAAACAACTGTGCGTAACAGCAGCGCTTATAGATTAAGGCCTACTGTTTTTTAAGCTAAACAAAAGTTCATCATTATAACAATATATACATATAATTTGCAAGATAGACAACTTTATAATCTAACATCAGGCTTGACATAAAACAAAAATGAATGAATTAAATATACACCACACAAACCAGTATATAAACATTATGTTACTGTTATACAGTTTTTATTCACGCACATAAATAATTTGCTATGATTGTGATAGCTATGAAATATGATCGTTTGGATTTAGTTAATAGTTTGTTACAAAAACACATTCTCGTTGTTTATTTCGGCAGCCAGAACTTTATTTTTTTATTTTACTTGATCGTTTTTAATATTAGTGATATTTAATTAACATGTACAATGTTATAGTTTTTAATTAAAAATGGGTCAAAATAGATCTTTTATGGCCTTCTAAAATAGTTAAAACATTTGTTATGGTGACATCTACAAATTTTGTTCTTCAATGTGTTTGACCCCCGAGAGCTTTTACCGGTAGTAGGTCCCCTGTTTACAGGAGACCGACAGGCGTGGGTACCACCGCGGTGGTTGTTTCTGCCGCGAAGCAGTAGTGTGAAACATTGCTGTGTTCCGGTTTGAAGGGTACCGTAGCCAGCGTATTCACTGGGTAAACGAGACTTCACATCCTATGTCTCACGATAGGCAGCGCGTTGGCGATACCATTGGTATTGCTAATGTCTATGGGAGTCGGTGACCACTTCCCATCAGGTGGCCCGACTGCTCGTCTGCCTGCGTATGCCATAAAAAAAAGGTTCGTATATTTTGACCTGCATACTGCGAGGCGGAACCGGAGGCCGGCTTCTCCTGTCTGGTGGATAGTGCAAAGTATAGCTTGAATGTTACCATCCCTATTCTCTATAACGGATATGAATTCGCAGGTAAAAGGACTCTTAATCATATTGCATCTCACTCTGCTTTATTGAATCCCTCTACTATTATTAAATGGGAACTTATCTAAAGAATTGAACAACAAGTACATTTTAAACACCTATCTAAATAAAACACGGTTAGGCATATTTGTGTTAAAGAAATAAAAACATATTATAAGGATATTTAGTAAGTATTTGAAATCACTTTTAAAGCATGATATGCTCTTGTGTGCTGTTATTCATAAATATCGGTCAAAAAGTTTGTAAAATGCCTTCAAATAAGTGCATGCATTGCTTGAAATGGTAGCAACACCGATCTTATCTGAATACAAATCGTATAAAAGCAGCGATTTGATAAAGTCATTAAATTAATTTTTATACACTCTTTTCTTTTTAGAAATCATCAATGTTTAAACAGAAATTGATGTATGATTATAGCGTATTATAACTTGGTTAAGAATTGTTATTATATTGCCACACTCCAGCATTCTCTTTTAAAAAGAATAGGAATTTTTAGACGTTTTTTGTTTGTAAAGATTCCCACTTGTATCCAATTTAATATAATATTGGCAATAATCTAATTTTATGAAATTATTCCAACGTATTAACAATAATTATTATGCCCCGATCTCTACGCAAGCATTTGTTTTGTAAATTAAAGAAAAAAGCTTAATACCCTTACTGTAAACGACGAGAAAGAAATGCCTTGTCATTCAATTGTTTTCTTATTCAGTATCGACCTTAATGTGTAGGAGGAAAATATATGAACCCATATTTATTTTTATTTGAGAAATTGGAACCCTTTCCCTTCTAGTAGCAATATAACCATATAATGGCGTAGCAATTTCGAAAATATTCTGAAACATTCTTGTTTATGACAATTTTTTTTTCGTTATATATTTATACGGAGTAATTCTAGCGGAAATAAAGTAAAGTATAATATACAATGTTAAAGAGCAAAGAAGTATTTTTATAAAACATGCAAGTATTTTTAAAATGTTTTGAATTTTAAAATGCATTTACAATCGTATTAACAGTAATACGTACACACATTACTACTTATTGCTTACCCAACTTAGAAAGTAGCCTTAGCAAGAATTATATCTGTGCCAATTCTTCGGCAACTCTTAGTAGAACTATATTTCTCATTAGCGATAAGATGATTAATAAATTAGAAAAATTTAAGCTATTGTGCTATGTTAATCGGCAGAAGAGGCTTTTGGTTTTAATTTATAACGGCTTATTTTGTAAGACATGTCTTTGATTTGAAAGCCGTTCGGGATACTTTTTAATGGAAAACTGTTTTTTATTATTTATCATCATCATTAGCAGCCCCTATTCGTTCACTGCTGGACATAGGCCTTTCTCAATTAACGCCAAGACGGCCGATCTAGCTACTCGCTGCCAATTAAAGCTGCCAACAAAAGCTGGCTACTCACGGGGTTCGGCATCCCACCTGGTCGGGGGTCGATCAACGCTCCGTCTTCCCGAATGCGGCCTCTACTCCAGAACGTCCGTATGCTATCCACTACGGCATCCAGTGCCTCGTCAAGTGGTTTCCGATATGTTAATATAGCATAACACAGATGCAATAACTGCTTAAAATTTTAATAATAGGTACTTCATGTATAGTGAACAGTGGTGAACTTTCTATTATTTTCTACTAGTCAACGTTGTCAATATATAATTGTGCTTGGGATTATCCAACATTTCGTTTTTGTGTGAATTAATTCAGGAGCCGTACTGCAGATAATCCTAATGTAAACTTGCCATCAATAAAGCGGACGGCCGAGGACTGGATTAAATAAATTAAAAAGGGGCCATTTATAATATTAAAAAATAAGGCAGATTAAGTTTTAAACATGATATTGTGAAAATGCTCAAAATTTTACTTGCAATGCTAATGTATTATGTTATGTATTATGTTATTATTGTCGTATAAATATTTGAACTATATTTGGAAAATTATTTTAGATTTAAAGTCAATTACTGGAATTCGTTTCAAACTAGTTTTTAGCTATAACTTAAATTTAAGCTTCATAACGATTCTAATATAATTGAATATCACGATATAATTATTTTATTTACATACTATTTGTCGGTGATCTACAGATATGTTTTGGGGGGTCAAAAGTGTTTAAAGTCTTTAACTATGTTATTAAATCCTCCGTTTAATAAATTTTCGATTGTTCAATTAAATTGCTAAGGCATTTTTTTGCTTTTTTGATATATTAAAAACTATAAAACATGATTTAAAGAAAAGTTAAATAGAATAGTCTCTAGCACAACTTGTTATAACACTACACTACAATGGCCATGAGTTCACATATATAATGTTTTGTTTCTGCAAACGAGCACATCGACCTTTTACACATGATTTCAATGCATCGTTAGTAGAAATCTTTTTTATGTTATGTCCATCTCAGTATTGCATGGTGAATTTGCTTAAATCAAAATATAAGAACGACTGTTATGATAATCTAATATCTGTTTTTATCTCTGGAATTGAGGCCCATTATACAGTTCGTCTTTATTTATCTATGTAATTGTAAATACCTTCAGTTTATAAATCTGAGGTTGGGGGTTCGAATCCTGCGGGGAAACAACTTTGTCACATCGTTGTTTTATTTGATGGGTTAGAACAATATGGACTGACCAACTTTTAAATACTAAGATGACCCATACATTGAATGATCATGAAAAATTAGGCCCAAGTTGTGTAGCTAAAAAATTGTCAAATATTTGACACAGTTTAAAATATTTTTCTCTACCTTTCTAGTGACAGCGTACATGTTTGGAACCAAAATTAATATACCAAATAAAAAATTAAAACATCAAAACCTGTTTTCTTCAATTTAACCAAAGAATTTAATCCTGTGATGCAAACAAAACGAAATAAAAAAGATCGTGACAAATACCACAAAAAATATAATTCATGTATGTTTGTTGGAAGATTTGCATAAACAAAATTTTTAGTCGCAAGCAACATACAACAAGCAATACAAAATGTTAAAAGTGGCACAAAAAGATACATTAACAACAATTTGACCTATTTGTAAGCAAAATTAATTTCAAGTTCAAGTAACTAAAATTAGTATTGCAAAACAAAGCGGTTTTAAATGAAAATATTTTCAGCACGATGAAAAAGAAATACATTACATAAAATTTATTTGAGGCACCAATTTTGTTGGCAGGTTATAACCTAATTAGAAAATTGTGAAACAGATTTAATAAAAAAACATAAATGAACGGAACACTCTCCTTTAACTCTTTGCAAAATGTTGAAAATGAAAGATTCTACTTAAAAGTATCTCTATTTTTTCAGGTATATTTTTATCTTTTTAAGTATAATTTCATAACTACCAACGTTAATATAAAGATACCTTTTTAAAATTTGCAAAGACAACTAAAATTAAAGATGTCATATCACAAATGTTAAAATGAAATGAAACTACTATAAATTGTTAACGTGTAAATTATTTTATGTTGGCACTATCAGTTGTTAATACAATAAAAATAGAGACAAAATGTGCGTTTTGAGGGACAATACAAGCATTAGTAATGCTTTGTGTTTTCCCTTGTTCTGATCCTCTTCCTTCTTCGATCAAAACATTAATCTGTCTAGCAAGAGCGGAGTAGCGAAAATATATTGAAAATAAAACAGGAACAGAGTGCTTATTACTTTTGGGAATCGGTCTAAAATTACTGTACATATACAATAATATATAATTTCAAATCACTCATGTTTCAAATTTTACGTTACAATGATCAGACAAAGCGCGCCTATTGCGCATCTATATTTGACTAGATATTCCGTAGTCAAACAATGCCTTTATATGGGTCTCGCATAATTTTCACTTGTAACATTGCAAAAGAGCATCAAGCTAACTGAAATAGTAAATTGTACTTCAAAATATTGAAGTACAATTTACTATTTCAGTTCATGCTTAGCTCTTTAGCAGACCTAAGTTTTTCAAAAGACCGAATAAACCACTTCAATCTTCACTTCAATCAATCGACTTACAGTAATTAGAATTGATTTGGTACTCAATTTTGTATTTACACATCCACTCGTCACAAAATATTTATTTAAACAAGCGCAGCTGACAATGTCTTTTAATCAATTTAATATAAGAAATATTTAGATAACTTCGAAACAACTTTAAATATAGGTCTATCGTGTTTGCGTGGTTCTAAAACAATAATAGTGGCTTGTGATATATGATCCACCTATATTTGAATTTCATTTACGATGATAGACGATTTCACGTTTGTTGCACGTCTTACAAGATTTGCTTTAATTTGTAATTTTCGCCAAAATAGTACATAAATATTTTATCTTTATAGTTATGGAAATGCGCTATTATACTTTATTTTTGTAGCACAGCCATGTAATAATTAGGAAGGAATGTATAAACTATCCAAGAATACATTTTTTAAAATGGATTTAAAAATAATTGGAACGTTTTTCAAATTGGCAATTGTTTGCGTTTTAACTCAGTGATACATTCATCATCATCATCATCATCAGCCTTTAATAGTCCACTGCTGGACATAGGCCTCCCTAATACACCCCTATCCATTTGGGGTTTGGACCGTATCCCACCACGCTGGCCCAATGCGGGTTGGTGGGTGGACCGCCTTTTACATGCCCATCCGACGCATGGATCATCTTACTTTTCGGACAATTGGGTGATCGGCCCAATTGCCTAACCAACTAGGAAACAACAATGAAAATTCTATAGGTCTTATATCTAAAATAACTAATACGAACTTAGTCACATATCTAAAATCTAACTTAGTCACGTCTTCCATATGACAGTCTACTTCTTTGTCTTTGCGAATATAATGACGTGATTAAGAATGGTTATTATATTGCCTCACTCAACCATTCTCTTATCAGAAAAACAGGAATTTGTAAACGTTTGTTGCTTTTTAACATTTCCGCGTGTAACTTATTTAATATATTATTAGAAATAATCTAATTTTATGAAATTATACCTACGTATTGAGAATAATTATTATGCCCATGGGGGCCCCCTATTTATGCGTCTTCAAACGTGAAATTTCGGTTTTTAAAAAAATAGCTTATGCCCTTACTGTAAACGTAACGAAAGAAATGCCTTGTCATTCAATTGTTTTTTTATTCAGTATCGATCTCAATATGTAGGATGAAAATATATGAGCCCATATTTACTTTTATTTGTGAAATGGGGACCCTTTACCCGTCTAGTAGCAATATAACCATACAATGGCGAAGCAATTTTAAAAATATATTGAAACATTCTTGATTATGACGAAATTTGTATCTTTATTCTATTCATACGAAATAATTCTAACATAAATAAAGTGAAGTATACAATGTTGAAGAGCACAAAAGCATTTTTAGAAAAATATGCGGGTATTTTTAATTTTTCAAAATCGTCTGAATAGTAATATATTGACACATTACTGCTCACTAATTACTCAGCTTAAAAAAATTGCCTTTTCAAAAATGGTATCTGTGCCAGTTTTTCAGCAACTTTTAGTAGATTCAGCAACTCTTAGTAGAACTATATTTCTATAAGCGATAAACAATATGATGCTTTCAAATATGGCATAAATTACACAATTGTATGTGAATCGGCGGAAGAGTCTATTCTCGGTTTTAATTTATAAGGGCCTACATTGTAAGGCAAAACTTTGATTCGTATGCCATACCGCGTACTTTTTATTACATTATTTTTTATATTATTAAAAACTGCCTGCGTAGCCTAGTGGTATGGGCGTGTGTTTTAAAAACTGGAGGTCGTGGGTTTGGATCCTGCGGGGACTCAACAAATTGTCATTGTTATTCCTTAGTTGGTTAGGGCAATTTGGGCTGATCACCCAATTGTCTGAAAAGAAAGATGATCCATGCGTGGGATGGGCATGTAAAAAGTCGGTCCACCCACCAACCCGCACTGGACCAGCGTGGTGGGATAAGGACTAAACCCCTAGGGGTTGTGGGCTAAAAATTGTCAAATATTTGACACAGTTTAAAATATCTTCTCTACCTTTCTAGTGACAGCGTACATGTTTGGAACCAAAAATTAATTTACCAAATAAAATTAAAACTTCAAAACCTTTTTTTTAAAGATTTTATTTCTGTGGTGCAAACAAAACAAGTTTTGTTTGGTTATAACCTAATTAGAAAATTGTGAAACAGTCTTAATAAGAAGACATAATGGAACACTCTCCTTTAACTCTTTTTAATGTTGAAATGAAAGATTCTACTTAAAAGTATCTTTATTTCTTCAGGTATATTTTTATCTTTTAAAGTATAATTTCATATATCAGATACAGAAAAAAATTATAATATTACCTACCAACGTTAATCTAAAGATACCTTTTATAAAATTTGCAAAGACAACTAAAATGAAAGATGATATATCACAAATGTTAAAATTAGCTGAAACTACTATAAATTATTAACTGCTTTTTATTTCAGTAACGTGTATATTATTTTATGTTGGCACTATCAGTTGTTAATTCATTAAAAGTAGAGACGAAATGTGCGTTTCGAGGGACAACACTAAGCATTAGTGATGCTTTGTATTTTCCCTTTTTTTGATCCTCTTCCTTCTTCGATCAAAACATTTACATTAATCTGTCTAGCAGGAGCAGAGTAGCGAATATATTTTGAAAATAAAACAGGAACAGAGTACTTATTTCTTTTGGGAATCGATCTAAAGAGTCTGTATATACAATAATGTAAAATTTCAAATCACTCAGGTTTCAAATTTTACGTTACAATGATCGAACAAAGCGCGCCTATTGCGCATCTATATTGACTAGATATTCCGTAGTCAAACAATGCCTTTATATGATTCACGCATAATTTTCACTTGTAACATTGCAAAAGAGCATCAAGCTTACTGAAATTCTATTTTGAAGTCCAATTTACTATTTCAGTTGCATGCTTGCTCTTTTATATCTTAATGCATAATTTTAGACATATCTAACAACAACTCGATATAGTCTTATCTCAGACCCTTAAGCAGTTTTCAAAAGACCGAATAATCCACTTCAATCGACTTACAATAATTAGAATTGATTTGGTACTCAATTTTGTATTTACACATCGACTCGTCACAAAATGTTTATTTAAACATGCACCGCTTTAATTCATTCAATTGTATTTTATCGTACTTTATCTTATAGCTGACCATGTCTTTTAAGCAATTTAATATTTAGATAACTTTGAAACAACTTTAAATATTCATTGGTCTATCTAACGTGGTTCTAAAACAATAATAGTGGCTTGTGATATATGATCCACCTATATTTGAATTTCATTTACGATGATAGACGATTTCACGTTTGTTGCACGTTTTACAAGATTTGCTTTGATTTGTAATATTCGCCAAAATAGTACATAAATATTTTATCTTTATAGTTTCGCATGCGTTATGGAAATGCGCTGTTATATTTTATTTTTGAGGCACAGCCATGTAATAATTAGAGAGGAATGTATAAACTGTCCAAATATACATTTTTTTTAAATGTATTTAAAAATAATTGGAACGTCTTTCAAATGGGCAAAAAAATGTTTTATTCGTTTGCGTTTTAACTCAGTGATACATTACTTATTAAATATTTTATACTTTGCTAGAAACAAGCAAACCATGCACCATTTTACAAATAAATTTAGTCTTTTAAAGAACTAATAATATAAGTTAGGTTTAGAATAAAAGAACAATGTTGCAATATACCAATAATGTTCTTTTATAAAGTGAAACATACTCATCAACTTATACGCGCCTCGGTTGTTGCATATTTACACAAAAAGTTTAATTAGGTTAAAGCAAGTTGAGTAATAGCAGCGCTTAGAGATTAAAGCCAACTTTTCACGGAGCACTAAAGTGCATCATTATTATAATACATAAATTTATTTTGAAAGATAGACAACTGCTTGACATAAAAAAAATGAATTAATGTAATATTCTACACAAACCAGTATATAAACATTATGTTGGTGTTAAACGGATTTTTTATCATGAAGATATTCGTTAAAAAATTACAGAAAAATTACGTATTTCCATTTGCACATTAATTAATATGCTATGATTGTGACCGCTATGAAATATGATTGTTTGTATTTAGCTTAAAGTTTTTTTGTATTGTTCTCGTTGTTTATTTCGGCAGTCAAAACTCTATTTTTTGTATTTTACTTGATCGGTTTAAATATTAGTTATATTCAATTTACATGTACAATGTTATAGTTTTAATTAAACAAAGGTCCTAATAGATTTTTTTATGGTCTTCTAAAACAGTTAAAACATTTTTAATTTTGACATCTACAAATTTTGTTCTTCTATGCGTTTGACCCCCGAACGGTTCTTATATTTTGACCTGCATACTGCGAGAAAGCTAAGCTACAAGGTAGGAGACATGTTGCCATCCCTATTTTATGTAACCGATATGAATTAAATGGCAGGTAAAGAGGAATATCTCTAATTCATGTTGCATCTCACTATGCTTTATTAAGTCCCTCTAGAACTCCCCTCGTCCCTCCCCAAGAGAGTGTACAACACATACATGTTAAATACCTATCTAAATAAACCACGTTTAGGAATTTTTGTGTTAAAGCTATAAAAACGTATTATAAGGATATTTGAAAGTAATTGAAATCACTTTTAAAGTGTGAGATGCTCTTGTGTGCCGTTAACTTGCCTTGGAATGGTAGCAACACAGATCCATCAGGATAAAACTCGTTTAATAGCAGCTATATGATTAAGTCAATACATTAATTTGTTTAAACACTTCCTTTTTAGAAATACTGTAACTGATTTTTGATGTAGATATGTACCTAATTAATAAAATATCAACACATTCTAAACACAAAATAAAATTGCTAGATTAGATTTTAGATATATGTCACTTATTCAGTAAAATAATAAAAAATAGATGCTGCTAATATAAATACTAGTTACACAAAGAAACGAATCAAATACATACCTTCTGCTCCACTGGAGAACAAAAGAATCAATGTTTGTACTGTTAAAGAAAGATAAATAATAGACATTTTGACATTTACCTACATTAATTAAATTTATAATTTTTTAGAATAATTAATATATGTGTTGTTCTCCTTATTTTTTATGAATTAAACATTGTAATGATAGACGCATGCTTAAGTTTAAAATTACGGTAGTTAAATTTAATGGTTTTAACATGCTTTTGCAGCACGATATTACTCTGTTATTGGTCTTATATCTAAAATCTAACTTAGTCACGTCTTCCATATGACAGTCTACTTCTTTGTCTTTGCGAATATAATGACGTGATTAAGAATGGTTATTATATTGCCTCACTCAACCATTCTCTTATCAGAAAAACAGGAATTTGTAAACGTTTGTTGCTTTTTAACATTTCCGCGTGCAACTTATTCAATATAGTATTAAAATAATCTAATTTTATGAAATTATACCTATGTATTAAGAATAATTATTATGCCATGGGGGCCCCTATTTGTGCGTCATCAAACGTGAACATTTCGGTTTTAAAAAACAGCTTATGCCCTTACTGTAAACGTAACGAAATAAAATGCCTTGTCATTCAATTGTTTTCTTATTCAGTATCGATCTCAATATGTAGGATGAAAATATATGAGCCCATATTGACTTTTATTTGTGAAATGGGGACCCTTTACCCGTCTAGTAGCAATATAACCATACAATGGCGAAGCAATTTTAAAAATATATTGAAACATTCTTGATTATAACGAAATTTTTATCTTTATATTATTCATATGAAATAATTCTAACATAAATAAAGTGAAGTATACAGCATTTTTAGAAAAATATGCGGGTATTTTAATTTTTCAAAATCGTCTGAATAGTAATATATTGACACATTACTGCTCACTAATTACTCAGCTTAAAAAATTGCCTTTTCAAAAATGGTATCTGTGCCAGTTTTTCAGCAACTTTTAGTAGAACTATATTTCTATAAGCGATAAACAATATGATGCTTTCAAATTTTGCATAAATTACACAATTGTACTATGTGAATCGGCGGAAGAGCCTATTCTCGGTTTTAATTTATTAGGGCCTACATTGTAAGGCAAAACTTTGATTCGAATGCCATACCGCGTACTTTTTATTACATAATTTTTTTATATTATGAAAAACTGCCTGCGTAACCTAGTGGTATGGGCGTGTGTTTTAGAAACCGGAGGTCGTGGGTTTGGATCCTGCGGGGACTCAACAAATTTTCATTGTTGTTTCTTAGTTGGTTAGGGCAATTTGGGCTGATCACCCAATTGTGTGAAAAGAAAGATGATCCATGCGTGAGATGGGCGTGTAAAAAGTCGGTCCACCCACCAACTCGCACTGGACACTGGACCAGCGTGGTGGGATAAGGTCTAAACCCCCTATTGGAGTAGGCGTGTATTAGGGGAGGTTTATGTCTAGCAGTGGACTAACACAGGCAGTTGATGTGATGAACGATATACTGAACATAATACAGATGCAATTACTGTTTTTTTTTTAATATATACGTAACAAATTTCTGTTTAAATTTAAAATTCTTTTAATTTATTCAAGAGCGTAAAATAAATATTTCCTATATTAATAATAAACCTTAATAAAAACAGTATCGAAAAACTTCGGAAAAACTCGAAATTCTCTTATTCTAATTGAATTGCCAAATACAAACGACCGCTAATTTCTTAATAGGGTTGTTAATTCGCAGAATTGGTTCATGAAAATGCAAATTACATTGGAGAAAGTTAGTGCATTGCGTAGCGAAAGTTAGAAATAGAGATACGATGGAATAACAAGCAATTATTACACTAAGAAAATATGTTAAGGTGTACAACATAATAATAATTTTATAACAATCATTACATAGATATCATGTATATATAAATAAATGTCTGTCTGTCTGTTTGTTCTGGCTGGTGTGATTTTGCCGGGACTTACACTGGAAGGTAGCTGATGTTACTGGCAGTAACTTTGGCAATAGTTTTTTTATTTTTTTATATGATACTTCGCGGGCAGCAGCCAGCTAGATATAAGTCACAAAAGCTCATATTATTTTTATATACCTTTTTATTGAAGAAACTTCTGGGCATTTCTTGTTTACTTTTATTTTTTATTTAAAATTTACAACTTTTTTTTCTGTAACAAAGTTGTAGCGGCAAACGTAATAAGGTTACTTCATGTGGTACAACATAGATCATAGTACTGCAAAATATGTTTTCTTGGTAGAACTGTTAAAAAAAATTTCGTTATGAGGTTTACATTATTTTGAATAAAATTAAATTGGTAGGTGTTTCTTAGTTTATTACATAAACATACACACGAAGTTAATTGAAGATGATTGAAAAAGCTCTTCGGAAGCGTTAAATATCTCTATATTACCAAGCAGCCGTCTACCAATTTGCATAATTACTGCAACGTTAAATTACACGAAAGCGTAGTATAATGCAAATTTCAAACTGAAACAATGAACAGTGAATTCACAATACAGCGGAGCAATACTGAATAGTGACAATTCGACTACGTATTAATATGCATCGAGCGCAAACTATCATTTGCCATATTTGCGGATATTTCTGCAAATATTGCTTGAACATTTATTCATAGCAGATGACATTTATGAATGATTTCAATATTTATTTACATGTGAAGTATCCTGTCATTTGGAAATTTCATTTTCTGAAAAAGCTTTCTCAACCTGAAGAGGTTGGTTATGTTCTGTGTTTCTGGTATGTTTCTGTGTTATGTCACTCATAGAAACATTTCCTATCATCGTTTTAATATAATTATATGAATATAGGTATGTATTGAGTTGATATATACCTACTTACTTTTATCTAGTGTAGTGAGGAGAACACCAAGTACGGTAATGTTTTCACACTACTGCATTGCGGGAGAAAAGGGCACCGCGTGGTACTGCGACCGGACGGCTCTTTGTAGAAAGGGGACCTACCACCTCCCAAAGTCTGAAAGTCAAGTTGAACAGAAAATGTTTTACTTATTAAAAATTCATATTCTTTTAGGAATTTAATATGTTTGTTGCATTTAAACTGTTGCTATGAATAAAGGATAAGTTTTAAATTAGATAAGTTTTATTAGATTATAAAAAGAAGAAAGATACCTAATGTAAGACGCGTTAGTTATAATTGTTATAAATTATATATTCTATACCAGATCTGTTAAAATAACTAGATGAACTTGTCACATTACATGTAGGTATAATATTAAATAAGCATGTTTACAAGTGTGAAATTCATTGTGCCTTGAAAACTCTATGAAAAACTTTCTTATTACTTCAAATCGCGTGTTTAACGTGATAGCTCTTTAATATGAGAAAGGTTTGCAAAACACCACTCCTTTTTAAATTTATTTTTTGGTGTTTCTAAGCGTGATATAACATAAATATTCGAATAAATAAACGAATAATTTTATTTATAATTTTGCAGTAATAACATATGGCAGGAGTACGATAGGCGTATATGTGTATAACATTATTTTTTCATAATCTAAGTATGCAAAATCGATACTCAACAAAAAAAACATTAACCTGTCCGAGCGCTTTCTTCTTCTTCGACCCTCTTGGAGCAGCCTCCAGCGCCAGTCTAAACATCGGACTAACCAGGCTTCTCCTGACTACTAATTACTGTACCGTGTCAAGTAGGAATCTATTAGAAAGACGATAAATTTTGACCATCCCCTATCTATTTCATTATTCCAATTGAGAATTGAAGCATGCGTTTGTGTAAAATTATGAGTTACAATTTTTCTACTGACTCTATTTTATTAGGAAGGAGTACATGAGTAGAATTCTTCGTATTTAAAAAAAAAGTATTCCGCTATTTTTTGGTTATAGGTGACAAACAATCCTAGTGTTCACGAAACCTACCTCTCGTCACGCAATCTCTACAGTTTAGGCACGTCGCTTTCATTTATTAAGATTCAGGAGCAAAGTGTCGTGTCGTCATTGCATTGAACGTTAACGTTAACTTCTATATAACCGACAATAACTTTAAATAATGTGTTATAGTGTGGAAAAGCATAAAATAGGTAAAATAAAAAAAAGGTTAAAACTATCGTGCTTGTCTAAATAATTCGGTTTCTATCAACTATATTTAACAGTTACCATTTTTAGGGTACTTAAAAAGACTAATAATTTTAATTTGCATTAAAACTTTAGCGTAATTTAAAGTTTGTTGTTAATGTATCAGGATAGAATAAAAAAAGTTTTTAAATTAACATCGCGAGCATAAATCCACTGAAATGATATAATTTACACATAAATAATTACTTAAATACTTCAATCATATTTTATCTTTGATAATATGTTAAGGTACAAACTATGTATAAAAGGATTTTTTTTTAAACATTATGTTTTCTATAACAAATGGTCGATAGGCCTTTCCAGAAATTATACGTAAAATAAGAGTTAAGCCGTGGAAACCATGGCAACGAAATTAGGCTTCTTTGTATAGGCTTAGCTTTTAGGCTTCTTAGTAGAGACCACAGTATTGTAAAAACTGTAACTGCCTGTTTAATAATGCCATTTTTAGTTTTAAAAACTAAAAATGTTTCATAATTTGCTTTGTCTTAGAAAATTTATTCTAATGTTTAATATTGCCTCATTACTTTAAACTACATATAATTGCAAGCAATAATCAAAAATATGTACGACGTGAGACCCATGTTAAACAGTCTTGTTACCTGTTATTTGCCTGTTTCCAGTAAGTAATATATTCAGTAATGTATCTGTGCTTTATTTCATACAAGTTAAATAACTGTGATCGTGCTGTTTCAATAGAGAGAGCTACAACAGTATATTTTTGTATGCATAAATATGCATTAAGACAAAACAATCGGAGGCAGATCGTCGTTCAAACTGTTAAATCTGGTCGCGCAGAATTGAGTAGGTAATGTGTTATATATTCAATTTTAGAAATTTTCGCCTGCAAAAAATAGTAAAGTACAAAATAATATAAAATTATGCTACAACTAATATGTTTAACTTTAAGCTCAATTTAATACTATATAGTCATCAATAATAAAGTAAATTAAATGTTAAGGTTTTGTAAATGAACTAACCGTTGTGTAGATCAGCTCATTCTAAACAAAATATAATTTGTTTAACTGAATATTCCAGATTGATATTATCTTTGTGTTAAGCACTTAAGAGCGTGCGTTTTAGAGAAGGTCGTGTGTTTGAATCCTGCGGGGACTCAACAAATTTTATAGTTGTTTCCTAGTCGGTTAGGGCAATTTGGGCTGATCATCCAATTGCCTGAAAAGTAAGACGATCCATGCGTCGGATTCCACCAACCCGCATTGGACCGGCGTGGAGGGATACGGACCAAAAACGATCTTTATTTTTTTTTTATTACATGGAATATTTTTCATTGTAATGATTTCTCGTAAAATTTTATACTTATAGAATAATAATAACGTAGTAGCCTAAAAACCGCCCAAACGGAATGCAACATCAACAACGTTTGCACAGAGAACTTTACAAACGACTGCACAACCCGTTATTGGTTCTGCCGATTTCGTTTCAAAATTTTTACTTGAAATATGAGACTCTAGTTTGTCCGGACACCTTTGTCAATATTGATAAATTAAGGAAGATTGTGAAAGAATACTCTATGTAGCATCAATACAAAAAATACGAAACACCTACCAACTATAACTTTTTCTAAATTTTGGATAAGTTTTAACATGTAAATGGATGCACAAACATAATATACATAATTTATAGCACATATTTATAAATTTACGAGTATGCACGTTCAATTTGAAAAAGTACAAGTTCTATTTAGAAACTGATGTTAAAAAAACATATAATTTTTTACCAAAGTTTATAAACTTTTTTAAGCCTTACTAAGAGCGTTTTAGAAGTGTGAAATACTACAGGAATATAAATCTAAAACCTTTGCAGTTTTCTTAAAAAGGCAGGGTCTTAAGCTCAAATCAAATTTGGCCATCAATCGCATTTGCGGGTGACAGGTTACTTTTATCGGAATACTAAATCCGGCTTAATGTTAAAGAAGCGATAATCTCCTGAGATTTTTTCGACGTGCAAAAATACCCACCTTATATAAAGTTATTTCTAAGCTTTTAGCTTATTTAAATAAAGAAATATTAATGTTTATTTCATTCCATCGGTACAAGTATGATTTTATTTAATACGCGACCGCGGAATTATTAAAAAAAGGTAACAACTTATTTGTCGTTGTGTAAGTTTTTTTAGCTGTTTTAATTATACTATGTCACTAAATTACTGATTAAATTTATTATTATTTAACTGTGTATATCCACAATCAAATACTGACGAACATTATTAAAAATTCATCACCATCGTCATCATCATCATCAGTCTGTGATAGTCCCTACACATTATTTTACCGGTGGTAGGTCCCCTGTTTACCAGGGAGACCAAGTCTGGGTTGATGTCCACCACGGTGCCTATTTCTGCCGCAAAAGCTTAGATAGATGTGATAAAACTGCTGCAGTTCACGTTGAAGGGCACTGTAGCCAGCTTGTTCTGGGTAAACAAGACTTAACATCCTACTATGTCTCACGGTAGGCAGCGCGTCGGCGATCACCACTGGTATTTCCAACGTCTATGGGTGTCGGTGACCACTTCCCATCAGGTGGCTCGACTGCTCGTCTGCCTGCGTATGCCATAAAAAAAAGGGGGTTTTGGGACCGTATCCCACCACGCTGGTCCAATGCGGGTTGATGGTTGGACCGACTTTTTACTTTTTTATTAAAAATTATTAAAGTCTTTTGAATAGAGAAAGGTATTTAACATATTTCTCAAAGTATATATACTGTTATTGAGTTACAGTACTTGTTTCATGGGATTAAATTAATTGAAATAAGATCTCTTAGATAAGCTCTATGGTAACATGGTTTCTGCATCACAAAACACGAACAATAAACATGTAGTAACAACGCACTACATATGTGCTCATTACATAATGTCAATAAGAATATTGTTTAATTTTCTGAATATTATTCGCGTTACCTTCAAACCATGCTAGAATGTGTGATTTGATTGCAAGTACTTTGATAGTCAAAGTCAAATATCTTTATTCAATATGGAAGAATTACACTTTCCTATTGATTGTCAAATAATCTACCACCGGTTCGGAAATGGAAGCCTCTGACCTGAGAAGAAACAGCGTAAGATAGATAATGTATAGTTTTTTTCCATTACACAAATCTATGTATAATGGTAAAAAACTTCTAAACTATGTTAAACATCCAGCCAACAGCTCCCTAGCCACATATTATAATATTTATCGTTGTTATTTATATTCTCCGTAGAGTATACGCTGTTGTTCAGATTGGTTTGCCTATAAATGCTTGAATAAACAGTAATATCCAATAGAGTCCTCTGGGCCTTACATTTTATATTCACTTGTTAGTAGTTGCGAATTTCTAAAACAAGTTTAGGCTGTAAAATAATAAATGTATTATTAACAGTTACTAAAATTAAACTTATATATTCAAAGGTAAAAAAATTTAAACACATTAATTAATCTGTATAGTTTTATAATTCTTCATCACGTTTAGTGAACACTATGTCTATATATAGTGTTATATAAAGTTTTACTAAAATTTCTTAGTACGTTTTGCCCTGTAAATAATTTGATATAATAATTAACTGCATAAAGCGAAACTTGCCAAGTGATAATAATTAATGTTATCGACCTTTATATAAAATTATATAATAATTATGATGAATATTAAAAAGCTGGGGTTGGTTATGGAAAAGTGAAAATTTAGGGTCGTTGGTTTTTTTCAAAGTTACATAATAATAAAACATTAAAAAAAAATACAAATAAAACTAGTAAATAAAAAATTAGGTGGATACCCCTTATGATTTAAGATTGTGAAAAATAGATAGTAGGTGATTCTCAGACTTATTGCATATGCATAAAAAAATATAACAATAGGTCAAGCCTTTTCGGAGGACTACGGGAACGAACATTGTGACACATGTGTGATATATTATTATTCTAAGAATTTTAGATAGTAGATTAATCAAGCCATGAGCTTAGCCAAGCCTTAATCTACTATCTAAAATTCTTAACACACGCTTAATCTAGTGCGCATAACGTAGCGCTTAATAATTCTCTTTTATTTTACTATGTATTGCTTGTGGCGACTAGACAAACATGCCGTTATCCTGGTTGTAAATTAGCCGATATGGCGCAGAAAGTGTAACAAATAAATGAACATTATTTTCTTCTAAAAACTCATTATTAAAACATATATAACTTAATGAAAACTTGAAATATTTTTTATTGTTTCAATCGCCATAACAACAAATTTTTCGGATTTACACCGTTAGTTACACATCATTTTGGTTCCCTACTTCTCTGAATCTTTCCAGAGTCCATGTTCACGAGGCAGACTATTATAGAATATGTCTGCATTTCAATATTTTGGAGTAACCGTCAGACCCCATTCCTTTAACAAATTCATCCGATGTTCTAAGATTATGGATAACGGTACCTATTACTTTCCCAAGTTTATTCTCCTGGAAAAGTCTGTAAGCCCTGCTTATTATATAATTAAGAATATTTGTCGTCTTTTTATTGAATCGTAATTGACAGGAAACTATTATTTTTATACATATAAATTCAAGTAAAAAGCGACATCGCAGTTAAATTCCGACCGTGCCGGAAACGAAAGCGCTATCACGCACGCACGACTGTACGTAAACGCGTTGCGATTCGAACGGAAAATTTACACTCCGCTCCGTTTACTGGTCATGTCGGTTTCGTGTTTGACCGTGTTAATAGCAAGCGGTGGATTTACACTGAGTGTCAATGATTGTGTTGTTAACGGGTTGTCAAAAAGTAAATTAAGCCATTTTCGTACTCGTTTCGGTAATGTAAATAAAGACATGTACTACTTTTAAATCCAAATTTTAATTCAAATATTTTTATTCAACATAGGAGCGATCCACTCACTTATTGACTGTCAAAAATCTACCACCGGTTCGGAAAAGGATGCCTCTGACCTGAGAAGAACCGGTGAAAAAAACTGAGCGACTTTATTTGTCATTTTTTACAATACACATAACTTTCAGATAACTTTTATAAATTTATTAACGGTTAAATCTTAAAAGTTTTCTGTAAAAGAGAGAACATTGTTCCATAAAGGATTTGGATATTCTTCGCAGTCTAGTTGCTTGAAGAATTAATTTATGCATGTTCCTAGTGTTTATTTAATGTGCATTACAATGCCTTAAAAATAGTTTCTTGTTTTTGTGCACATACATTAAATTTTCAAAAATATATTGAGGACTAACGGTCAATAGTTTAATTTAAATAAACAACTCTCTGAGTGTTTCTTTAGAAAAAGAGCAATTCGTGCAGTCTATGTGTAACCTGCCCAGGTTATATGGTCTATATATATATCATAATATATTGTTATCTATATAGGTCTATATATTAATACAATCTTAGTCCTTCAAAAAAGAGAAATTCGTGCAGTCTATATATAACCGGCCCAGGTTATATATAGACTATATAACCTGGGCCGGTATTAATATCGGCTACGTTTCCTCACTGTAGAATGCTATAAGACTTTATACTGTGGAAGTAACTTAAATATACATATATTAATTAAAGCGAGTGTGTTTTTAATTACATATATCGTACCGTACTAGTAGTAGACTTACTTTAGAATATTACTTCATGTTTATGTTACAATTTTTGTTCGTTTTTGTTACGTTTCACATTGCTCTTGTGCTCACTTTGCTTTTAATTTAATGTAATATTATCTACCACTTTTTTACCGTAGGGAAATGCCTAAGCATACCCGTCCATGCGGGGGCAAAGACGGGTTATGT
Organism: Lamproptera curius; assembly: GCA_029286875.1. Classification (NCBI taxonomy): domain Eukaryota; kingdom Metazoa; phylum Arthropoda; class Insecta; order Lepidoptera; family Papilionidae; genus Lamproptera; species Lamproptera curius. Next base: position 1,138,844 of record JAGSMT010000157.1, read on the forward strand.
CGGACTCGCACCGACTAAAACGTTGTTCCTTCTTGGTGCCTTAGAGATGGGGTCACAGGAACTCTTTCACAGTCTTCTGGATCCCTGCGCTGGCGCTGGCCGCTGAAGCAGCCCATCTCAGCCCTACGACCATCTGCCTCCCCCTGGGCGCGTCGGAACTAACGCGCCTTTCGTCTCGGCCTAGCCCCAGCGCCAGCCCGACGTTAAGCTCCGCCGCTAGCTCCATTTCGGCCACAGAAAGAGGAGAGAGTGACAACACCATGCCCAATGTCCCTTCCTCCCATCAGCAGTGGGGCCCCACTGAGTCGCGGAGGATAGGGAGAGCAGCCTACGGAATACCGACACTCCTCTTCAACTGCGACTCCAGCTTGGTTGCGAAGGACAGGAAGGGCGCTACACCTACCTCCTGCAACCCGTAACTTGTACGAGGGGAATATCATCTACCACTGTATTAATTACCCTAACCACGAAACCTATTTTAAATTGACTATTAATTTATAAATGATATACCATTTGGAGGGGTAAAGATATTAACGGAAAATGCAAGTAATTAACAAGTAACATTTGAACAAACAAAATAACCGATTTCAAACAACATACATACTAAATATTTAATATCCTTCAAAATGTTAATTTTAACGATGGCTACGTTTCATAGTTTCAATAACTATTATGTAAAAAGATAAATATAAACTAAAGGTATTAATATAGACTTTATTACATATAAATATCTATATATATTAATAAGTTGTGTACTAATATATATATCAGTACACAACTTATCCCAAATTATAAAGAAATGGGACGAAATGACAGCTAATAAAATAGACTAAACAAAATTGGAGCTCTAGGAACGGCTAAGGAATAGCTCTAGGAAAAAAAGGTATTTTTATCTTTTAAGCAAATACTTATTCTTTTTTTATGTGAATAGAATGAAGCTGGCAATCGGCACGCACGGTCGTGTTTAATGCTCGCAACAATGGAATGCACGCTCTATTATTGATTTGAACATTTTAGATTTATGGAAGGACATAAAAATAAAAATTGGATCTCAAAATATGATTAGAATATTTTATAAAAATAATGTTTTTTGAAAAGGTTGGTTAAAAACTCACGTTCGCGCTTGAATATCTGAATTCTTATCAAAACCCTAATGGAGACGGCGTATATTAGGGGAGGCCTATGTCCAGCAGTGGGCGAACACAGGCTGATGATGATGACGATTTATTTATTGGTATAAAAGAGTAACAAACAGTCTTAATATACATAAACATTAAATTGTTTTAAGTATGTAAGAGGATATATTTTGGCAACGTAAAAAAATAAGGTATGAAAAGGTTTATACTTATTGATAAGTGTCATGAAATATTTTCAGATTTCATAAAATATCAAATTCATACTAATAATATTATCAAGTAATGGACTAAATTTAAGGGAGAATAACTCTGCTACAGGTTTTCTCCCCCAAATACGAGAACGCCAATATTAAATAAAATTATCAGTTGTAAGCATGAGTTGTAAAATTTAACAGAAATAAACATTTGATGCTTTATCTCCTGAAAAATATAGCAAAAGTTTTCTTGTGCACTTTATATAAAAAGAAATACATGTGTTATCAAGATGCAAGATTTCAGAATAGATGATTATTTTTATTTATAAAAAAAAGATGCTATATTTTATGAAATTAGCGTAACATTAAAGCAAATTAATGTATATTCCAAATTTGAAAACATCATGACGTAAACACTGAGCATTATCTTCAAATTTGTATCGTCATAGTTTCATATCAGACAAAGCGTTTTCGTTTCCTTTCTGTACTTAATCTGAAATTTTAATGTAAGATACCTCTATATCGTTTAACTCAAAGCAAAAATTTGAGCGAAAATTTACCGTCCGTTATTGATTCTTGAGTTTTAAAGTTTTTGATTTTGGTGTTTGTATTTTTTTTACTTGCAACCAATAATAAAGCTTTAATATTTGGGACATCTAAATACATTTACTCGCGTAACAATATTATGTATATAAAAAATCACATAAATAGGATTAAAATTAAAGTCATCCGCCTTAAGCTCAACAATTACGACTCTTTCGTCAAACTTGTCATTGTTTTCGAATAAGAGGAAAAATAACTTAATATTTAGTACAATTAATTGCTCTTTTAATATTTATTTCATGGTAAAAGATCTATACGTATAGATCGATACAGACAGAACATAAATAATGAAAAAAAAAAGACAGAACATGAAATAAGTTAATATTTGTTTTAGAGGTTATTTTATTTTTAAAATTAAAACGTATATTAATGTTCATCTTGTGTTATCGTTGTTCATGTCTCATAAAAAAGGGAAATACTTGGAAATTTATTAGGTGTATTAAATCTATCGCATAAACAGGGGATGGCATTCACATAAATATTAAAATAATTTAAACTTATTTATTGTCTGCAATATGTATTTAAAATAGTCTTATATTAAAAATATAACCGAGTTATATTATAATATTAAAAATTCATTTTTTGTGTCACACTAATTATATTGGAAAGTAAAATAAGATATTATTATAGTTATAATAACATTAGGTAACTTAATTAAAAATGGTTCCTTTTGTTATCCAATAGCGTTTAACGAAATTTGCTTGTATTTAGAAATTTTAGCCGCAAGCGGAACCTTTCAAACGTTGATTAATATTAATGATTTCCTCTGGGAACTAATTTGAGTGGATAATGGATCTTTTGTACCCGATGAAAAAGTAATTTCATGCTGCCCTTTAAAACCGGCCAATTATACGATAAAAACTGTATAGCACAACGCTTGCATGTCATTGTGAAATAACTGATAGACATTAAATTACTTCTTCGTACGAATTACTAATGTTTATAATTAAACATTGCTTTTTTTAGCATTAGATTTGCATGAGTGTTTTGTTTCAAAATCCAAAAGTCCAAGCAAGAAAAAAGTTATGTTTGTTATTGGAAATGTAACTAAATGTAGTATCAATTAGTTATTTCATATAAATATTAAAAAATCCTTTTTATAAGACTATTTTTCTTTAACTTCCTAGTAAAAAATTGTTGAAATAATTAATGTATTTTTTTTCTTTATTCAAAGAGTTAATTCGCTATTGCAAATATGCCACTCTGTTATTTTACAGTATTACATAATCATGAAATAAACAATTAAAACTACAACCTTGGATTCAGGGCACATTTAACCATATATAATCGCGTACATCTGGTTACTGAAAGGATCGGATAGGTTAATATTATGTAAGCCAATTTGATTTCTTAAGCTATCATTGCGACCACATCTCATCAATATGTGATAGACATCCTCATATTCGTTACACAATGTGCAACGAGATGACGGTGTTTTTTTCATAAGGTATGCAAATTTATTAAGTGGCATGTGACCCGAGCGGAGCCTTAGTAATATGGTTAAATCTGCTCTAAATTTAATGTATTTGTAGCGTTTTATAAGTAACAATTAGTAAAAAAATAAATACAATAATATTCATTCCATAAACACTGACAACTAACACACACAAAGAAATTGCATTAGTCGAAAGTTTTATATTGTTTATTTGGGTAGACCAAATGAGTAAGAAAAATAATATAGAATTTAATTGATGTATACCATGCCTCCGTAGCCTAGTGGTATAGGCGTGTGGCTTTAGAAACCGGAGGTCGATGGGTTCGAATCCTGCGGGACTCAACAAATTTTCATTGTTGTTTCCTAGTTGTTAAGAGCAATTTGGGCCGATCGACCCAATTGTCTGAAAAGTAAGATGATCCATGCGTCGGATGGGCATGTAAAAGTCAGTCACACCAACCGCATTGGACCAGCGTGGTGGATACGTCCAAAACCCTCTAATGGATAGGTGTATTAGGAGGCCTATGTCCAGCAGTGGACTATCACAGGCTGATGATGATGATGATACCATGAGTTAACTCAGTAAAAGTACAGATAAATAATGCAATTTTTACGGATTTTATCGCGTTTAGTTGCTCTACAATTATTTTTCATAATGTATAGTATTCGAATAAGCTACAGAAAGTGATAGTAGAATTTTATTAAAAAATGTTTAAACAATTTTCTTTATTTTGTACATTTGATTTCATTTAGAATGGATTGGATGCTGAGCTAAATCACTGCACTATTTTTCAAATAAAATTTTAGATCCGATTCCTATGCACCAACCTTATTTTATGTTGTTTGTTTTCAAAACAAAATGAGCAAAATTGAGAATAACTCGAAATAACTCCAAATATAAGCCGTCCTCTCGACGCAGTTTCGGGACAATGATAGTGACACTTGTGATATACGATCCGCCTATATTTGAATTTCAATGACAACCCCCACAGACAGTTTTGCGTTAGTAATGGAGTAAACACGAGTGGTGCCTTTTCTACTAAACCTTCATCAATATAGTCGTAAACTATTGCTAATTATACGTTCGAAAATTGTGATTTTTAATAATTTAGCTTCATATTCATTGTTGTGGTACATTAAAAACGTTTCTATACTGTATTCATACTTTCATGCTAATGTTATAAATGCGAAAGTCTGTCTGTCTGTCTGTTCTTCTTTACCATCTTAACCATTAAACCGATTTTGAAGAAATTTCGAACGTCCTCAGAACTAATTTTAAGAACGGATATAGGGTATTAATTATTGCAATACAAGTGGTTAAAAGGGATAAAATAGGAATGGAATTTTTGGATTATCACAGTTGAATTCATCAAACCAATTGTCTAGACATAAACGAGATAATTTTTTTCTAGATTGATTCAAACGTTATGTGTATACATGAAATGGGATTTCAAGCAATATGAATTGTTAAATTGTCAAATAACAGTAACTGATGTGAATGACCACTTAGGTTGAAACAGGGATAATCTCAAGTTGATTTCAAATTATTAGGACTATTAGCTTTAAATTGACGAAAATAAGACCACGAAACTTTGTGATTTAGTAATACGAATCTAATCTATTCATAGTGATGTGAAACAGGAGTCACTAGTTACCAGTCGTTGAGTACAAATATGTTAACTGATATCTACACTTTGATAATTACTTTTATTTATTGTAATTGAGAAGATAAGTGACTCGAATCTTTGGTGATTATATAGATTAAATTTTATATGTTTTTCTAGTTTCTAATGACAAGTATATAATAAATGCCATCGTCGATGCAGTAAACAACTAGTTCACCCCACGATTTGACAGCTAAAGATATTTTAATTGAATATACACATTTGATAATCGACTATGTTAAAACTGGAATGTGAATGAGAAACGGTTACTTTTACTAATGAAATGATTCAATTTGTTCGGATCAGATCTTTTTATATCTTAAACGTGACTGTCAACTTTATGGTTGCTATAAATAGCTTTTCGAATGTCAAACTGAAAATGAAATATGTTAAAAATATAAATACTTTTTAGAATCTTCAAATATTAGTCTAAAAATTTCATATAAAATAAAATAAATACCGAGTCACGTAGTCTGTGGGTATCATGTATTTTATTATTAAAATTTAATCAAGCCAAAGCGTGTTGTGTGAATAAAACCACTACGATTAAAAACAACTGTTCATAATGAGTACTCTTATATTGTGCACTGGTGTGTAGTATAACGATGACATGTTGTGTAGAAATTAGAAAGTTACAAGAAAAGTGGACGAGCTTTGTTAAAGTGAAAAGGAGTTTAAAACATTAAACAACAACACAAAAACACAACAGAGTTTATGCAGTGGTATTTTACTAAAAAAACGTTAATTTGTACTATGACCAAAGTAAAGTCATTACTAATCGGGGGTACTAATGCAGCTATAAAATTATGCGTAATGTTACTAAGAATTACGAGTTTTCGTCTCTATATTTTGTACCAACCTAGTATGATAGGTTATTTTAAAAAATATTCTATTGCTTTGAAAAATATACGCTTTGAATTCTTTTGGCAAGTCGACAAATTTGTTTTTTATTATTAAATCCATCTTTGACAGACGTTTGTCTTTTATTTTGCCTTTTGCATATTAATCTTTGAGCCGAATAGTTTAAGTGCCAGGTAATCTATGTATAAACTATACTTCGGGAGATACTGAGTGAATTATAAGTGGACTTTGTAAAAAGTTAAGAAATTTTTAACTTTGTAATTAAAGAAAAAAGCGAGAAAATAAAATAATGCCATGACATTTTCGTTAAGTGCACATATAGTTGATTTATGTTACTGTCACTTATTTATTATACATTAATTATTTTAAATTGGTATTATGTAACAATGAAGGTGTGTATAATACCTATAATTACTTTTCTTTAAGAAATAAATACATATTATATAGATACAAACACCCAGATATAGTGTTTCTCTCGTAACAGTATGTCTATTACACAATGTTTGCCCATGGTAGGAATCGAACCCACATCTACTGGTGTGAGAGACAGGGTCACTAATTACTACACCAAGTCGTAATATCAAATTATCTAACTGACTATTTTTACTTTTTATTTACTTTTTAATAAAATGTTATAACAAACATTAAAACAAGCCTATTATTTCCACATTATCTGCATAAAAAAATCCTACATCCTTTCCATTCGAATATTCCATTACAGAATATTTAGATGAAAAAAAGTAAATAAAATTGAAAGCTTCGCTAATGGTAATATCAGTAAAAGGCCCTTACGGCTTTAACTCCTGTATTATCCATCAATATCAGATTGTATAAAAGAATCCTTGCTTTGCTTTAAACCAACTTTTACGGAAAATGTTTCTCACGGAGTGTAGTAAAAATCAAAGTTCTCTTTGTCTAATTAATTTTTTTAAACAAACAAATGCCAAATTCGCAAACAGGCTGCTGATTTTCAAAAGTTTTCAACGAAAATTATTTGTATTTTTACAAATCATAGGATGTTTCCTATCAGTTATTGAAAAATAAAGATACAATAGATGATGAATAGAGAGAGATAATAAATAAATATGATAGAGGATAAACTCCTAATGCAAAAATGAAAATGTAATTAAAACGATGTACGACTAATAGCCTCAAAGAGAGCTAATTAAGGTAATCATCTGATACATCTCTTTGTAAAAATATTAATTTTAAATATCATAATACATTTTTTGGGTTCATCGTGTAATGGGAAACCGTTATAATGTTCCTTAATAATTTTCTTTGAGAGGTTCACAACTTCGTAGTGCTTTTGTATTCGACAAAATATAATTTACACCAACCCTTATTATTCTTTCAATTAATGGAATATGAAAACAATAGGATAAATGAAGCATTTGATTTAACTGGTAAAATATTCATCTTATGATAAATAAATGCGAAAATTAGTTAAGTTGTATTCAAAATTAGATGTTTATAAATCGAATATATAATATGTTTTTATGTAATACCATTTTATGTTTCCGCCATGGCCTAGACCATATTATGAACTAGAGAATTTTGTAATTAATAGTATCTAGAGAACATATCTTTTAGGATCCTTACTATGCTATTCAAACTGCACATAGAAAAGCGCATGTAGAAAAAAAATTAATTGTTTATTTTTCTGCAAGGAAAATTATGAAGCGTTGTTCAGTTGCGTTGAACAGTTCATTTTTTGAGCGACTTCCTAAAAGAAGGAGGTATTCAATTCGAAGCGTCGCTCCAAACCGATTGCTACGATTTTGTTCATCCTTTTTTTAATGATAGATTTTAGCTTACCATTGGTCCCCTTTTTTATAATTTAGTAATAGGTAAATAGATATTTTAAAAATAAAAATTACGCCGTTAATAATTGACTAAGCTTTATTTTAATTACTAATTCAGGTGAACGTTTTACTTACTTTGTTAGGATATAATATATTTATTCCTATCAGACAGGCGTTAATAAAAGCGTTACAAAGCATTTAGGATTCTATCATTAATCTTAACGATACCATACAGCCGTCTATTAATTTAGGTTATTACATCATCCTGAAATTACACAAAACTGTAGTATGCTAACTTCAAACTAGAACAATGAACATCAAATTCAGAACACAACCGCGCAACTGTCAATAGTGACAAATTAATAATGTATTATTGCATCGATTACAACAGTGTTTTGTAATAGTATTGACATATATTCTTAGTATGCAGTTGCAGTATATTTACGTAAAACCTTTTATTAAATCTTCATATGTCATTATCAAGTATGTCGCCTTCTTAATTCATTTGATTCTTTTTTTTCATATGCTCGTCCATAAACAAACCTTTACTTGTCGATAGTCCTTCATTTTACATAAAACAACTAAGGAACATTTAAAAACAGTTATAGTATAAACAGTAGCTATAGGTAATGCATTACTGAACAAACGAAACATAACATCCATGTCTCCGGATTTTGAGCGAGTAAATAATAATAACTCGTTATTTGCATTTCATCTGATCAGGGCGTATCGGTTACTTGGAGTAAGCATTCTGCTAGATTTTAAATTAATGGAGAAATTGTCCATTTGAATACTCCATTAAAGAATTTTGCATTAATAAAAAATAAGTAATAAAAGTGAGAGCTTCGCTAATGGTGATATCAGTAAAAGGCCCTTACGGTTATAACTCCTGTATTATCCATCAATATCCGTTTTTATAAAAGAATTCTTACTTTACTTTGAAACAACTTTACAGTAACAACAATAAATTTACGTTTGCTTAATTTTTTTATGTTGTTTTTCGTAACTTGTTTTATACTTAAATAACAAAGTGCTTTAAAAGCAAATTTAATATGCGTAAACTCAGTAAAAGAAATTAAAATGCAGTCCACGGCGTGTTTGCGGTTGGCAGAGGCTGCACAAAGATTAAGTTTTATTTTCATGTCACATATTCGTATCTAATGCTACGCACGTTTCCGTGATATGCATGTTTTATGTCATATATATGTTTGCATGTGTTTCCTAAATATTTTTACTGCTTATAATAAAAATAGTAATTTAAGAGATAAGCAAAAAAATCTTAACTTTATAATTATAGACTAAGTACAAGCCCACATTATATCATATTCGATTCTTGTTTTAAATTAAAAATAAAATATATATAAATAATAATATACTAATAGTCTGGCAAAACTTAGAGTTTAGTTTGTGATAATACCAAGAAAGAGAGAGAGATTTAAGATATAGTTAATTCAATATCTTTAATCGATTTACAGTCAAGATATCGAGAACTAATGTCTACATATAATGATAACTCTCAACATTTTAATGATAGTCCATAATTGTTAATATAATGAATAAAAAACTTAAAACACAATTAGGATTTTATTACAACTTTAGAACATTACATTGTAAGTCTTCTGCGGTAAAAAGCGTAAAATTTGTCCATTTTATGTAACTAAAATGTACTTAAGATGATATTAATTAAATTAATGTCTATAAATCATCCAAAACTTTACATGTAGATACAACGACGCAGTATCCGCTTATATTGCGACCTACGGCCGAGTGTTGCAGAACAAAATCGTTTTTTTTATGTTATTTATTGCAAGAATGAAATAGATATAGAATAGCAGAACGTTTACCTGATGGTTAGTGGTACGACCTGCCTAGAGGATATAGCGTATGTAATCTTAAATTTATAGTACAATTTTCATATAATACGAGGATTTTATTTCGCTGCAGTAAGTAATAAGACCTGTTCAAGATTTTGTAAGCTACTTGAAAAAACTGTATGTTCATAAATGCAACGTTTAAATATTTGAGTAACTCATTTATAAGCATTTCATAATTTGATTTTTATTAATATTACTCCTTTGTAAGTAACTTTTATACTTACAAACTTCTGCTTAAATAAATACTTTAATATTTATTTTAATGAACCCTAATGCACAGGGGTGTATTAGTGGAGGCCTATGTCCAGCAGTGGACTAACAAAGGCTGTTGATGTGATGTGTGTATTTATGTTAATATATTTTAAACGCTCACAGCAGAAGTAAATCAAATTTACTTTCCTTTGAAACGGACTTCAATCTGATTTAAACGATTTCGGAAATAATTTTGTGTATTTTACGTAAAAACATTTTACTGCATGGATTTGTATCTTTTAAAAACGAAAAACTAAGCTATATGAATGTTTTACGAATTGTAAGTATCTTACAAAGTATAAACTAATTTATCGTATTAGTTAAGCATTTTTTATTAAAACTCACAAAAACCTTGCATAAAAAAGTACGCCTACTTGCGATTTTTTTTAGCTTAAATGATTCACTTTAGAATTTGGCATTTAAATAGTATCATTAATCTATTTGTATACATTATATTACAGTTACTGTAACTAAACGTACCAACTTTCACGTATCAAAACAAATAAGTAATAATTAAACTAGTAGGTAGCCGATTTTTGCTATATCTCCATATATTATGGTATAACCACATAGAGATATATAGATAGTATAAATGGTATGATGACAAAGGTATCATTATATTTTAAAAATTACTGATATACTTTCATCAGGACTTATGAATGAAATTATGAATTTAAAGCAGTCAATTGCCGTCTTGGATGTATTAAATGTATTTATTTACATAACAAAAGTAAGTTTATGTATTTACTAGTCCTCTAGTTGCCTTAGCACAACGGCTTTTTTAGTTTAGGACTTGATAGTGTTGTGTTATCGTCCCAATATATTAATGTATTATTTTAAATATAACCACTGTCAATATAAATAGCAAATATAGCACAAGTCATTTAATATATATCAAATAAAGGTATCTCGTCTAGTCGTTATTTTATTCCAGTTAAGGAACTACGCTCTCCGATTTCAATAGAGTGGAACGGTATACTTCTGCATGCATTAATATGCATTGAGAGCAAACAATCGTTTGCCGTTCGTAGATCGAACTGTTGAGCTGCAATGGACTCAACTATTCCATTGTTCTTTGTATCCAATAAACAGTTTGTATGTGTTTAATGTAGCACTAATATTTAATTAAGTGATAATAGATTTTAATTCATAGCCAAAATGAAAATATAAAGCCTAGCGTAAATAATATAGACAGTTTATTTCTCCGTGATATTTTATTAAAATCCGTCTAGATTTGCCTTGATAAAAATATTTAATTAAAAGCGATTGGTATCTGAATGAATTGATAAGTTGCTAGTAAAAATAGTATCGTACTGTCGTCCTAATTAGCATCTACAAACTATGGTCTTGAAAACTGAAGCCTTGACTGTAATCTTTAAAAAATGCCCATCCATCATATGAATATCTATTTTTTGGAAACACTATGTAGTATTTATGTTTTTCCTATTACGCAGTTGTTCAGATAATTTATGCGTTATTAATGTTTTATTGATTTATAAATAAACACGAGATATACAGATACTATTATTTGATTATACTCCGGTTACAGGCATTTTCTTATTTAACATACATACATCATCAGCCTGTTTTAGTCCACTGCTGGACATAGGCCTCCCCTAATACACCTCTATCCATTAGGCGGTTTGGATCGTATCCCACCACGCTGGTCCAATGCGGGTTGGTGGGTGGACCGACTTTTTACATGCCCATCCGACGCATGGATCATCTTACTTTTCAGACAATTGGGTGATCGGCCCAAATTGCCCTAACCAACTAGGAAACAACAATTAAAATGTGTTGCGTCCCCGCAGGATTCGAACCCACGACCTCCGGTTTCTAAAGCACACGCCCATACCACTAGGCTACGGAGGCAGTTTCTTATTTTATTAAAAGTAATTATATAAATTGCATAATAAATTAGCAATATTAAATATGAGTAGTTCAATAATGAATGAATTAATTAACACGCTAGTAGTTGTTTCAAACTTTTACTATTTTTAAAGGCTGCTTCGAACGGTTGCTCTAGTAACAATAGCAGTGAACACATATAATAAACAGTGAACAACCTGTAGCAATAAAAATTACCTATTTTTCGTCTTGATATAATTTATGACAATTATTGTAATTTAGTTATAAGCATCTTTGAAGTAAACTATGTAAATAAGTAAAGTAAGTACTTTGGACAAAGATATGACCGTTTTCAAAATTTAAAATATCAAAAACGATATTATATAAGTGAAATTTTAAGAAAAAAATATCATCTACTTCTAACAGCGTATAACTGTATAAGCAGGTAACAACGTGCTCTCCATACGAAATTACGTCGCGTTTTCTGCCACCGCATTTTAAATCTCTGATAACTTTTAAAGTATTTATTCACATCAAAATGTCGCCTAACACACGTTTTATGAACATAGAATATTTTTTTTAGTTTTAAACTACCTATCACAAAATTAAAATCGGACGGATCAAAATCGGAGAGCTAGGAGCGGAGCAACGAGATATAAACAGCCGTACGCTCTGAACTGAGAACCTTTATCTTTTAGGAAGTCAGCCCACAAATAGTACTGTACTATGATATAGCAACTAAGAGAGATTTAAATTGTTTTAATAAGTTCTAGCTTGCGAGCATGTAAGCCTACGCTCTTTGTTATTTTCATCGCCACCGTATTCAAGGTCAAGGTATTAAAACTTCTTCGGAAACCAACACTTTCCATACTGATATTATAGATGAGAAAGTAACTCCTTCTGTCCGTCTGTAGAGGATGACAGTTAATATAGAAATCGTCTCTGTGTTCAACAGGTAAAACGCAGAAATTTTGTAAGTATATACTCGAAACAAGCCATAAGTGGAGTTTTTGTAACATTCTTTTTTTCGGTTTTATACTATACGGTGATGAAGTAGGGATTGAAAAGAGTATAAAATTCAAAATAGAAATTTGTCATTGTCGAAGCAAAAGCCCTAAAAATTTGTGTCTAATTAATAATATAAATAAAATGGACAATATTATTATTAATATTATGAATAAAGTGGATCCTATTCCACATTGACGAAATCCCGGGTAAACACTACGATTGGCAATTTAAAATATTCTTCATTGCAAGTATACGCGTATGACTTGTATGAATTACAAATAATACCTGCTTTCCAATTCTATTTCTTGACATATAATCTCATATACATATAATGATGCACACACGCACACACACGTACTGCGTCAAATTTGAAACTGTGTTTACTGTTCGTTAATTTGGCTTATAAAATTATGTTAATCATATAAATCCCTTACACATATAATTAATTCCCTTATAGGATAGACTGCGCCCAAAGTGAGCGATAGACCTAATAAATCTAAACCCTTTATTTGAAAGAACATCTTTTTTTCTTATTTTTTCCATATTATAATTCATTTTAATACAACGAACACGTTTAACACCTACTAATTTACCACTCTTAATATCTTAATAAATAAATCTTCAACCTTTGCAGATTCGCCCAATAGGCCGTCTTTAAATCAAATTCGTCCATCAATCGCATTAGCGGTGACAGGTTGGCTTTATCGCAATCCTAAATCCGGCTTAATCTTAAGAAAACGATAGTCTCCTGGGATACTTCTGAGGTGGAAAATTTTCTCTCCGCACTTACTTAATCCAAAGTTATTTGGCAATCGCAAAATATAAGTTATGTAGGTACACCATAATTCAATCAAACTTGATAACGCTCCCTGAAATTGGTACGTCTCTTCACTACCTACTATAAATAAAGTAGCTTTCTCTGTACCTATATCCCATGTATGCTTAATTTTTTTATACTACGCAACGAATTTTGTTGCGGTTTGTTTAAAGGATTGAGTGATGTAAGAGAAAATTTTATATGTATAATTTATACATAATTTTGTAGAGAAACGCTTTTTTTTTATGGCATACGCAGGCAGATGAGTAGTCGGGCCACGTGATGGGAAGTGATCACCGACGCCCATAGACATTAGCGATACCAATGGTATCGCCAACGCGCTGCCTACCATGAGCATAGGGTGTTAAGTCTCGTTTACCCAGTAAATACGCTGGCTACGGTGCCCTTCAAACCGGAACACAGTAGTGTTTTCACACTACTGCTGCGCGGCAGAAATAGGCACCGAGGTGGTACCCACCCAGACGGTCTCCTGTAAACAGAGGACCTACCACCGGTAAACGCTGATAAATTTGTATGTACGAAGCCGGGGCGTGTCGCTAGTTTATATCTAAAGTACCACCTTGTTGCCATTGCAAAACAATAATGTGTAAGTATTACAGTCTTCAAGTTTAATATCTACTGGTCATGATTGATTCACTCCATGCTATTCCCAACTAAGAAAAATACGATGTACATTTTTTTATTTTTTGTTAAGAATTTATTGAAACAGGAAAAAAAATTCTCCCGCTGAGTTTCTTATAATGATTTAATCCGGCTCATATTAATATTGGCTTCCGACCGAACCGGTGGTAGATTAATTGACAATCAATAAGAAAGTGTAATGTTTCTATATTTAATAAAGGTATTTGATTTTGACTTTGACTTTAAAGGGCACTGTAGCTTAATAACTGTGTAATGCGCATTATCTCATGTCTTAAGGTACCAAGCGGATTTATGGTTATTTACATTGCAATTCTTATAGGCAGGGCATATCAATAACCATTAAATGAAATCCCGGTTCTCTCATCCAATGGTCTCCTCTAATGCACGCCTTCTCCATAAGGGGGTTTTTGGACCGTTTCTTACTACGCTGGTCCAATTCCGGTTAGTGGTTCGGTTCGGTAGTGATTCGGTGGACCAACTTTTTACATGACCATCCAACACATGGATTATTTAACTTTCCTATAAATTGGGTGACTGACCAGAAAACAACGATAACACAAAGTTGTATCCAAATTTCAAACCCGCGGCCTCCCATTTATAAAGCAAGGGCCAATACTGCGAGGCCACGTAAGCGGGCAATTCGGTTATTGTATTTTTTTAATTAAGGCCAAGGATTCGGGGGAGGTTTTGATGCGAAAACGTTAGTGAAAAAGTGCTTTCTTTTAATTTTGGCTTATGTACGGCTGTAATTTAAATTCTTAAATATTAATGTGTCTTATTTTTTAATAATGCATTTTTTAACTTAAGATAAATGCTTCTAGGTTTAAAATAATTTTGTAAAAATAAATTTGTATAATTAATCCAACAACAAAAATATTGAACAAAGGTTTTTTGTAAACTGTATTTTGTCCATAATATTTTACTAACTCCCCAAAGGCATCAATGTCATCAATTTAGGGCATAATATTCAAATAATCGTTAAATTAAATAATCTTTTTTAACTCAAAATTAGCTGTGTATAGATATAACTAAGTGAATAAGCTTTGAAAACATCGTAATAATAAATTAAATATGTTACATTGCCAAAACTTTTTGGAAAATATTTATTTTAAAGTGTACGTAACATATATATAAATATACATATACGTAGTATCGTAAAATAAATATACTAGCATTATTCGGTCGGTGCCTGAAACGAAAGCGCTATCACGCACGCTTCTCTATTTGTAAACACATCGCGCGTCGAATGGAAAATGTACACTTTACTCCGTTCGCTGGTCGCGTAGGCTTAACTGAATGCTATTCTACTATGTCAATAGCAACCGACAACTCATACTGAGTGTCAATGAATAACGACTGTTTCAAAGTCCGTATTTTGTATAGTTTAGCGAATGTACCATATAATACGAACACTAATCAATCTAACTAATACTAATCTATACTATTTTTTCCATATAGCGCAAACCTTCTAAAAACGACTACTGACTTTCCACGCAACTTGATTAAAGTCATAGAAAGTTGTATTGTTGTTTTTTTGGCCTTATGTCAAAAGCTTATCTTGCTAAACAATCAACACTCAATTAATTTTCAAACTGTGCAATTACTTTTAAGATCGGATGAAACTAAATTTTCCATTCACATTAAGAACATAACCTCCGCAGCCTAGTGGTATGCGCTTAAGAATCCGGAGGCCGTGGGCTTCATAACTTGTCGGTGTTATTTTTAGTTATTGATGGCAATGCGGGCTGATCAGCCATTTTCCTGCTGAGTAAAATGATTAATGCATAGGATGGGCATGTAAGTCGTTCAAGCACCTCTCTCTTATCGATTATCTGTCCCCAATAGACTATTAGAGTAAAAGGGGAGGGAGTGTACCAGTGTGCTTGCCCATGCACTTGTGCACTATAATAAATACTGCGCAGATAGGTGATGTCTAACATATCGGCCGCCATAGTTTAAAAAGAATGTAATGTGCTAGATTCGCAAATATACTAAAAAATTAAATAGCATTTTTTTGGCTGGAGTTCATAATTTTATTATACATCTTCACGTTTTTTGAATGTTTTTTCATATCAATTTAATATTTTTAAAGGATCTTTCTCGTTTTTCACCTTTTAAATTTGACAGACATAATTTGGCACGGTGAAAAACATTTGTGAATACAAATCATGTTCGAATCATTCGTAATATAAGATCTTAGTAAGAAATATTATTGATGCATTTCCAATGCCTTTAATTGTAACTGCAGGACAAAAAGGGCAGAAATATAATATATATTATATTCTTCAATGAAGAAAATCTGTTAAAAATTATAGATAGTTAAGTAAATCTTATAATGACATGAAAATTTGAGAGTACGTTCGTACGTGCACGTTATATTGTGTTTTATTCCAGTACAACTCAATTTTATTAGCAGGGCATTTTAGGTCGCAACAGTGGTTTGGAATTATAGATATAGAGATACATACGAATGCTAGATTTCTGCTTCCCCACCAGCGGATAATCTAAATCTTAACGGACATGATATACGACCGGGAGAAATTCACACGTAGATGATTTTAATTCCACAGACTTCGAAATGCATTTTATATATTGACTATAGTTTAAGTGCTAACAAGTGTGAATTTTTTTTACTTATAGTTTTATTGATATAATATTTATTATTTTAAATTATAGTATTCAAAAATTTTTGTTTATTCTTATTTTAAGTGATAAATATTAGTTGTCATTTTGTAATAAGTGATTCAATATATATATATATATTTATAATAAGAAAATTTCGGTGTCAAAATCACAACCTCATGCGATTAAATTGGAAACGCTGCCGAAACCGTAAAAGATAGACTTTAACTGAGAAAAACCACAATCGCATATATCTATGTTTAAGGAATAACCCCAAATAAGCGTTTTAATGTAAAACATTGTTAAAATTGCAATATTAAAACGTCATTTAAGGTTATATAGTGTAAGTTTCCATAAAAGTAAAAGCATTTAAAAAAGACCATTCTATGTACGTTAAAAGTGTTATATGTAACATGTTATACGACATTTTGATTAAATGAATACCTTAAAAGTTATCAGATATTTAAAATGCGGTGCCAGAAATCGCGGGACAATTTCGTACAGAGAGCACATTGTTACATCTTATTATTGCATCTGCTTAAACCTGCTTATTGTTATATGCTGTTTGAAATCAGACATATTTTTTATTGTTAAAATTCCACTTACTGTACATATATTTGTATTGACTGTTAAATTATATTTTAAATAATTAAAAATGCATAGTCCTTTATTTTAAATAATTTAATATAACTTTACTCCAACGAAATATACGTAATTCAAAACCTTAATTTACTGCTTAGTCGAATAATGTTTCGCCAATTTATAAAGTAAAGGTTGACATGAGAGGTGTAGTTTTCCGAAGGAACTTTTAATTACTGAATCAATCTAAACTACGGTTCCAGTGAACTAGTTAAGGTTTTACATATTAAAGTTTTATCCAAAGTATAAGCCGTGAAGTTATTTTCAACCTTGCTTTATTATTGTAAAAAGATCTTTATATTTTTATTGTTACTCAAAATTTTTTACTTAGAGATTTATTTTAATACGATCGAAGAGAAAGCATAGCGCACTTTTTTTACATGCCCAAACAGATTTATTTTATCAGACAAGGTTTTTATATCCAGCGAATATAAAATAATTGAATATGGAGATGGCAATGTTTAAGAATTGTATGGCCGGTGGCTACGCGATAAACTATCTCTTTTGCAGTTTCTTTAATATTATGAATGTTATAAAGCAATAAGCACTTTTAAATATTCAATAAGCGCCGTTATCAAATGGAATAGCTTTTAAAGAAACTTTCATTTTTGATAGTTTCCTTCACTACTATCATATGTGAAGTAAAAATGAGAATTCGTTTATGATTTTTTAAAACCAATTAAATAAGCACTGAGCTTTTGATACATAAAAATCGAAATGAAGCAGTAAAATAATTAAAATTAGTAAATAAGCTGTAATATTAAAATAACAAAACATTTATTTGTAAGACAACTAAAAGGGCAATGTTAATTTGATACTTTTCTTTAGTTATAATACTAAAATTTGCTGATATTAATGAGGTTTATTAAAAATGGCTTCCTTTTTATTATAATTTAGCAGTTAACGCCCTTTACTTGTATTTAGAAATTATAGCCGCAAGCTGAACCTTTTAAACGATGATTAATATTAATGATTTCCCGTAGGAACTAATTTGAGTGGATAATAGATGCTTTGTATCCAATGAAAATGTAATTTTTAGCTGTCTTTTACAATCGGCTAATTATAAGATAAAAAAATGTACTACGCAATACTAACATGTTATTTTTTTAAAACTGTCGTAAAGTCTTACATTTTTGTTTTATTTATTTATAAGTTCAAACATTTATAAACTTTGCTTTGTTTTAACGAAATGACGAAAACAGGGTTTCAAGCTTATATACATATTATGTCATTTATCAGCTTCAAGCAATGAATTACAATAAGTAATGCAATTATCATAATCTGGTAAACAGCATTATCTGGCCGTAATTATAAGATATATACTCCTAAAATTACGGCCAGATAATGCTGTTTACTTTTATGGTCGACATTAAGCAATAAATTATAAATAAATAAATAACTCACAGAGATTAATCTTAATAATATACATTATTACCTCAGTTAACCTTGCAGAAACCATATGAGATACTATTTACAATCATAATTTAATTTGTCATAGTTGTAACTGTTACATCGTCCTTCGTAAAGATGACACGTAAGAATAAGGTTTCTTATATTATATTATACGCTATTTTTTAATTGCTAATGCATATTAAAATATGACTATGCTCATTCCTTTGCTTTGCTTTGAAATCGGAGGTCGTGGGTCCATTTTTGTTTCATAGTTAGTTAGGGCAATTTGGGCCGATCGCTCAATTATCTGAAAATAAGATGATCCAGGCGTTGGATGGGCATTTAAAAGTCGGTCCACCCACCAACCAGCAAAGAATAAATAATAATTAGAGCCAACTAATTGATATTCAATTCTAATGGCAAAAGTTTATTTCAAACGAAGAATTAGCTGAGTGTTGAATGTAATATTTTTTTTACTAAGTTTTAATATGTTTTTGTATATTTTAAAACTAAGTCAAAAATGTGTTAATCATAATAATAAAAATGTTTAGCAAAAAAAAATTCTGGACAGTTTTATATTATTATGGTATCGCAAATGACAAAAATAAATTTAAATTCATAACTGAATAATATTGGAGACTTCCAGCGCTTTGTTTGTAATATTATAATATTATACTATAATAAAGGACGCAACTGCTGACAATTGCAATCCTAGTATTTTTATTAATCTAGTTTACACAATTTAATTTAACCGAAGCATGTAATGTGGCTATTAACATTTATGCATATTAATAAGATCATTATACAAATGCGCATAATGCTATAGCCTGTAGAGGTTTTAAAGCATCTGTATAGAATATTAAAGTCAAGTAAACGCGATAACAGCCGTACAGTAATTTTGTTAATATTAAGAACTAATAAGCACTATTATATATATTATTCTATGTACCTGTGTTTACTTTTTATAACAATTTTACCAGTGTTTTTATATCTATTAATTTTATTCTGTTTTCAAAATGAATCGGTACTCAAACTGCAAAAATATCAGCATACCTACGGACCTACAGACAAATGCATAACTCTTTTTCTCTTTTTAAGTTTCTTACAATTCTATCCGGTGATATGTGATGACGTGATGACGTTTCAAAAATAATTATTCTATGTAATATGAATACAATGAAATATAGCAATGATAACAGATGTTATAAAATAAACGCATTAAGTTGTATTATTGTTAATATTTTTTTTTACAAAATTTCTAATATAATTATAATACAATGCCCTGACGTGCAACTGCTTAGAGTACTATGAAAGTAGTTTTAAATGCCGTACCTAATATTTCTCCGCTTGGTAACAGTCAGGCCTGGAACTGATGCCTAGGATTTCAAACAGTGTTCAAGCAAGATATAAACAGAAAATGCATAAACACGATATCCACAATTTTGCATGTAATTTAATAAGGAGGTAACATACAAAGACAGACCTCGCTGAACTGTACAAATTTTGAATAATGCGGAAAACTTATATTTACGCTAAAGATATTAAAAGCCAAACACTACGAAAAAAAGTTATTGTCTCCCGTTTATATTACTAATGAAATTATAACACCAGATTACTAAATACTTAGGGATAGAAATGATACATGCATGCTAACAATAAACATTGATAACGACGTGATAACCGCTGTTGAAATTCTTTTGAATAATGAAAGAAAGGAGCCTTTTGCGGGAAATAACTGAAAAAATGCCACGCTTTAATCATATTTTTAGTGTTACTTAAATGTACAGTATGTGTGAACAAACTATATTAGAAAAAATAAATCATGTTTGTCTAGATAGACAATCACGATTAGAAATTATGTAGCAAAGATTAAAGTAGAAACCTAATAATATAACTTATGAATTAATTTGCTGTTTGAGTGTTTTCTCTGAAATCGAACCTTAGGAATTTTGAAGATTATCATAACTTTTACCAAAGAAATATATTAATTAAATATGCTGTATTTGCTAAATTATAAACTGAGTACTTAAAAATGTCTCCTAAATTTTTTAATAGAATTACATACAATATGTCACATAAAATATAAGCCGTATTTACGTATAAGGGTCAAAATCAGAGAGTGAGAATTATGCTTCTGACAAAGTATTTTTTATAAAATAACGTGATATACTAAAATACTTATTACAGAATGAAGATTCTGTTCATAATTACAGTTACGTTTAATATTTATTTTCTACATTTATATTTTATTTGATTTTTAACGAAACAAGTCTAAATAATCATTCCGGAATGGTCCTTATAGCAAGTTTCATATTTGAAACAAGTCAAAAATGTTTAATAAATACTTAAAATTTCCACTTATTAGTATTAGCTTTAAAAATCCTTAGATTACGATTATACGTACAAATTAAATTTTAAAAAATTAATTTCTTCTTATTTTTACTATTCAAATGCTGACTGACGTTTATTGAATCATTCAGTGAGGGAGGTCGATATAGGCCGATGTAATTAAAACAAAACGCGATAGTTGGCATTAGCGAACACCAGTTGAAGTTCACGAGTCAAAGCTATAGGCGTGTATCGTGGTTACGGAGTTAAAATAATTGATTTTGTTAATAAGTACCTTTTAATTTCGTATGAGTGAAGCGTAATTTAATTCCTTGTCACTACGGAACGTGGTTTGGTGATTAGTTTTTCGACAATTTGCACACTTTTTGCTAAATTCTTATAGATATTACAGTTCACTTGTTCCTAACCTATAAAACCAATATCTAACATGACGGTGTCAAGCGTGATAGAAAAATATTAGTTGGATAGTCATTTCGGGAACGGTCATTTCGGCAACGTTCACATACGTGACTGGCGTTCTCGAAATGACATTTTTTGGGCGAAATAACATTCTAATGCCTTTAAAAACATATAACCATACAAAATTTTGGTTTTAGGAATTACTCAGTACGCGTAACATGGAATGTGATAAACATTATGAGAAAAGAAGTCGAAAAACTATCAAAACTGGATAGTATACTTATAATAACACCGTGAAAAGGCTAATGCAAGAAACGCAAAGTTTTTAGACAAAATGACACCTGAACAAAGAGATGAAGAGACTGAAAGATAGAAAATAATACCAAAGAAAAGGTTGAAAACAAAGAAAGTTGTGGAGAAAAATTCTCAAGTATAGACGAAAAAAAGATGATGGCAAATATTTTAGCTAACAGGCCGCCAGATTCTAAAATGAGATGAAAACGACAATTGTGTGTCAAAGATTCTTCTTTGGATCAGGAAGAAAAGAGGTTAAAAAGATAAATCACAGGCTTACAGAACTGTTACAAAAAGAAAGATAAAATATAGAAATGTAAAGAATCATTGATCGATTGCGGAAAAAAGTACAAAGAAATAGAAGACTGAAGAAAAAGCATCGTAAAAGAATCTGATATGCCTACTTGCAAAGTTGATGAATTAACAAAAGAACGTTCTGTTACTCCTGAAGTTCGTAAACATCTCTTATTTGTGGAAGTTTTGACTATTCAACTAAACCTAAGACACCGTTGATAAATAACCAAACAATTCTAAACAGCGAGAGGTTTTTCAAAATGCGTCAGTGGCAACCGCATAAAAAAATCGATTACTAAACAATACATCCGTTTCACTCCATGAAGTCACTGAAGATGAGGTAGTTGCTATCAAAACCTTATTATCTGAAAAGATAGATGCAATCCCGGAACCATGAATGTAACTGAGATTATCTGGCAGAAAGCTTCTGATGTCACCATACTTCTGTATCAGTTTTCAAAATTGTTGTGAAAAATTAAACTGCAGTTCGAGATGAAGATAGAGTCGAAGATAACGAAAGTCGAGTGCCATTTTGCCGATTTAGACAAAGAAAAAATGATGAGTTGCTGAGTTCTCTCCATGAGTAGGAAAAGTATTTACGATGCCATATACGGAGCAGATAGTTCAGATGATGAGAATCTCAAAAAGTTTTAGATCGACTTAATGGAAAGAATGACGATAATTGTGCTGGTACATCGATACGAAATGACACGACAAAAACAGAAAGACATTTTTGTTAGTAAATGTGCCAACTAAAAATAAAAAATATGAACACAGATAAGATACTCAATTTATGTTGTGATTAATATAATTATACTTATAATATGATTATGCTTATAATGATCCTAATTCTTAAAGACCGTTAGTTTTAAACTACAATTTTATAGATGATAGTGTAAACTAATAATAGTGTCAATACTATTTGTTCCTAATATCTTTTGTTTGTTAATTGAAACTACAAAGTTTATTATTACATTTTAAGTTTAACTGTTGATACTTGCGTTGCTCATTCTTTAAGTACAAATAAAGGTATAATACTGTAAATGTCTATTATTTTCATGTATAAAATATGCATAAACCAGACGTTTCAGTCATTTAGGGATCACTAATGTCATTAAGGAACTTCACTGTCATTTTGGGAACACTCCCATCATTTTCGGAACATCAGAAAACGGTAAATTTATCACTAAAGAGTAATGCAACAGTTAAATATTGCATATACAAACTAAAATGACCTTTTAACATTTTTATTTATATTATTAATTTAAAACGTACCACACAAATGTATAAAATAAATTGAAATAATGAAACGAAATTTAAAGTAATTGAAATTCTATAGAGGATAATTTGAAAAACTAATATTTTTATTATGAAAATATACAAAATAACAGCATTCACCGATAGAGGGACAGATTATTTACAATTTCTTGTGAGTGATTATTAAAGACAATGGTTATATTATTATTTAAAATATTTGAAAAGTGTTCCGAAATGATCTAAAGCCCTGGCATTTTTCTTGATAACAGATGTAATTTCTAAAATACATATTTGTAGTGTGCCTCTTTACAGGAATGGTTCTTGACAAATGACACAACCTGATTCCATTAGTTCATTTTCTTCAAAGACAACTTAATTTCTCAGACATTTCAAAACTTAAAATGCTCACCTCTCTGATTTTGACCCATAAGACTCATTTATTTATCTCAAATAAAATCAATACCATATTCATAATCCTATACAACAACTTTTAAACTAAATTATCCTGTAAATATGATTCATCAAGGATAAAATAACTTGAAATTTTCCTCGCCTAATTAAATAAAAAACACAAAGTTTTTTATAGGGTTGTTCATTTGCAAAATTATTTTATTGAAATCCAAATAAATCTTACCAATAGAGAAATGCCAAGTAAGTATTGAAAATAACAGTACAATTCATTTATTTACTACTAATTGCCTTAGAAAATGTAGAAAGTGATATACGCGATGCAACTAAACTCTCTCTGTATAATTGTACCAATTGAATTATAAAATGAAGACGAAAATATTTCTAAAAATATAAAAAAAAATTCTAAAGATCATCGTGCAATAGGAAAAACGTTTTGAAGTTTCTTAATGATTTTCTTTGTAATTTATTTTTCGGCTAACTTAAAATCGAAAAGACTTTTGATGGTTTTATTTTAACGTTAAACACTAACAGACTTTTACTTTTAAAAAAGCTTTAAAAAAACTTTATGTTTTCGTATTAACCAAACCCCTTTCCAAAAATTTAAAAGTTTTATGTATTTAACTTTTAACTTTAAACATGGTTGACGTTAAATCTAATTTAAATCTTAAAAATCCCCTGTCTCATTATTGCGTCATAATAGTTTACATAAATATTTAAAAGAAAATATTAATATAACATTAAACCCCAGACAAGTTTTGGTTTTTGCAAAATTTGACGAGTGCACATCATATATCAGCCTGTGTTAATCCACTCCTGGTCATAAAAGGCCTTTCCCAAATTTTGCCAAAACCTATGATGAATGATGTTAGTGATACTAATATGTCTAAAATTGAAAACGTTTATATTATAAATAAACAAATTCAAGTAGTGGTTAAAAATAATTGGAAAACCTTTCGAACAAATAGAAAAAAAAACGGTTTTTGAACAATGTTTGTTCAGGGAAAACCGTCACTAAAAATCCAGGTATCCATTCGGCCTCCCTTTGCCAGAAATCGCCCGAGTTTCAAAAGAGGGCAAAAGATATTTTAGCATGCATTAAATGCTTTCCCAAAAATCGGCCCCGATCGTAGATCAAACTATTAAAGCGGCAGCGGTCTTCACAACTCCATTGTTCCTAGCAAGAAGTGTAAATAAACATCAGTTGCATTGTTTTTGAGAATCCTGAGCTCTTGATGCACTATTGAAAAAGCCAAATGTGAAATAAAAAAAAACGGGATTTATTATTTTTCTCATGTCATAATTTTTAAAGTTAATTTGGCAGGTCCATTTTAAAAACTTTTAAAGTTTTTAATTTATATTTAACTGCCTCCATAGGCGGTAGTGGTAAGAGCGGCTTGAAACCTAGTCCCATTGACAAACAGGCTGATGATATAATTTATATTGTGTTTTTATTAAAAAATATGCTGAAATATCTTTTAAAGTGAATTCATCAAGTTAGTCTTGCAAGTAACTAGATTGGAATAAGTAACAATCTATCTATATATCAATATATCAAATAAATAATAACACATGATAAGCAAACTAATCACACAGACGGAAATTTCAGGTTATTATTATAGACAACACATTTTATTAAGGTGACATGTTAATAGTTTAAAAATAAAACGTTTTCTTGACACAAAGTACCCTGTTCGGAAAAAACTTTATTATCAGCCTGCAAAACTAAAAGGCTTTGTCGGCGTTCGCGCAATGAAAAACCACTTCATACTTGTCATTTATACTTTCTCTTCGACACGGTTTCGTTATTGGATTACTCAACGTAAAATGTTCGTGCGTTTCTTCTTCTAGCTTTATACGCCGTAGTCTAAAGTCATGTTTGGAATATTTTTCTGGCATCTACTTAGCCAACAATTGTAATAGTATCTTTTAGGTAATAGTAATTGTTAGGTAATCTCCTGTGGATGAATGGTTCCGCGTAATTGGAGTAATCTCGCATAAAGCGTTTTTAAGACCTCATATAAATCAATTTTAACCTAACCTCTTAATTCACTAATTTAATTAAATAATTAAGTTGTGTTCAACACAGTGAACGTAAGTGCAAAAGTGATAAAAAAATTTATTTACAGCTCATTTTGCTTTCTTTTAGCTTTTTTATTGTAATCGTATGTATGTTAAAAATTTATAACGATGAAGCTTATATCATATTGGATATACACACAACGTAGTGTACTGAAAAGAAGGAAAGCCATTAAAAAGTTAACGCATCTATCATTTGATTTATTATTTATTATTAAAGTTCTACAACTTTTTTCATACCTTCGAATATAACTAAGTGAATACTAGGAAATTTATTTAATATTTTATAAGAAAAATGTCATCACCACTACAATATAACTCTTAACCTTTGAAGATGCTTTTGATAGGCTTCGTCTTAATCTTAAATCAAATTCGGCCATCGATCGCATTAGCGGTGACAGGTTGCTTTTATCGGAATCCTTAATCCGGCTTAATATTAAAGAAATGATAGTCTCCTGGGATATTTAAGTAGCAGAAAATTTTCTCTGCGCGTTTACTTTATCCGAAGTTATTTTGCAGTCGTTAAATATAAGTAATATGGGTAAAGTGTTTTAAACCTCCTCCTGGTACATACATTATAGCCGAGTAATTACACGAATCAATTTGTAATACCCTAATCTATAATACGCTGCAAGAACCTATTTAGTGAACATAGTATATGTAAAAAAATTATTACCTCTAAATATGCCGTTTTTGTCCTAATAGAACTGAAATGTCTGATAATCGCTTGTTAAAATAGCATTTTTTGATATTTAACAATTTTTCATAAATAAAATGATGTCATTGCTAACATCATTTTATATAAGAATATTGGAAAAAAATTAATTTTCACTTCAAAGTTTTAAAATAATATAAAAAGTACACAAATTAAAAAAACCTTAATTTTAAAAAGATAGGTAATGTCCAAGACTTTTATGAAATGCAAAAAAGAAAATACAATTTTTTTTAGATAGTTCATAAATGATAACTACTACGATCATTTGTAAATTAAAGTAGTCATTTTCATTTACATGATATAAACACTCTTTTACTTAAACTTATAAATAAAACTGAGAAATGGAAATAAACACTGATAATAACATTGGTAATGCAAAATAAATTACATCTTCATGAACAACTAGCATTGCCAAGAGCACGTGATAAAACTCAGCGATAATATTTATATTCTCCGTAGAGTCCCCGGTATTGTATCGATCGGCTTGCCTATAAATACTCGAATAAACAGTAATAGCCGGTGGTATCCGTTGGGGCGTTAGATTTTAAATTCATGTGTTGCCGAAATTCTCCAATATGTTTCTGTGTATTGGCTGCGAAATTCCAGTTGCATTCTTTTCTATGGCTTGATAAAATCTTGTTTGCAAATTGTGTTAGTGCTAACTTCGCAATGCGTACAATGCGTTTATTTTTTATAATGGACTAATAAAAACCTACAGTCAAAATCCAACACCAAAATCATTTAGTAAGTTTTGGCCCTTCTGAGCGCTTTGAACAACAAAAATGTAATGTTAAAATAATCAAAATAAGATAAATATTTAAATCACCAAGGTTACAAATGTTCTTTTGTATAAATAGATAAAATGTTTCTATTTATTTTTTTGGATGGACTAAAGTAATACCTGGCCCCGTAGCCCAGTGGCAAGCGACTGCTTTAGAAACCGGAAGCCGTGGGATTGAAACCTACGCGGTCTCAACAGATTTTATTATTGTTTATTAATTGGTAAGGACAGTATGAACCAACCCAACCCACATTGGACCAGCGTGGTGGAATACGGTCCAAAAACCCCCTAATGGGGAGGGCATGCATTAGGGGAGGCCTATGTCTAGCAGTGGACTAACAGAGGTTGATGATGATGATGATCTTTATATCGCGCTATTTTTGTTGTTTCATTGATAGTGACGTCAAGATGAGCACAACATTTACTCGATATAAAATATTTTGCCCCGCTCGTAGGACCCAGTGTAAGCAAAATTTTACGGCAGAAGTACTCAATAACTTCGTATGTTCATAATGATTTTTTTAGGAAAATGCCTACTTATACCCATCCGCGTGAGGGCAAGGAAGTTTTTGCACATGCACCGACTGAAAGCAC
The DNA here is from genome assembly GCA_029286875.1 of Lamproptera curius. Lineage (NCBI taxonomy): Eukaryota > Metazoa > Arthropoda > Insecta > Lepidoptera > Papilionidae > Lamproptera > Lamproptera curius. The sequence continues at coordinate 1,166,827 of JAGSMT010000157.1, forward strand.
TACGTTAATTCTAAAACCTAGCTAGTATAAGGTTTGGACACAGAAACGTTTATACTGATCTGTTGTGTCTGATAATCACAGCAGCACTGGGCGGAGAGACAGTCCCGTCTCAATCTTACTGCTAACTGATGCGTTCTTCGTTTTAGCTCCTAAATCTGGGCTACAGTTTCTCTCAAATCTATCATAAAGGTTTCTATCTATAGGTTGAGTTTCAGATCGTTAAATTTTCCACGGTTAGCCTAACTAGGCACGTACTGAACCTTATTACAATGCTAAAGTGACAACTTTAAGACGTACCAACACCTACCTCTAACTGGGCGTACCATGATTGAGTTAAGTACATTATCTTCTGGCTACCAACACAAATTATTCTTCAACACATAAAAATGTATTTGTGAATCCATCAATGACAATTTAATTATTAGTTGGGTACAGATCAATTAATGGAGTCGGTTGGTCGGTCGGTCGGTCGGTGGTGACACGGCAGCGTCACAGTGACCGAGTGAAGGCAGCCACAGTGGAGCGTACCTGCTGTTCTACCTTTTGGAGGCGTAACTGACAAGATTGGCTACATTTTGAGGCGGGCTTCAATCAAAACTTATTTCAAGCCGCTGAAGAAGATTGGTCAATTCCTACCACCTGTCAAGTGCAATATTCCTCTACAAGACCCAGGAGTGTACAAGCTAGATTGTGACTGCGGCCTCTCTTATATTGGACAAACAAAGCGAGCAATAAGAACATATAGCTGACATCAAACATAGAAGACCCAACAAGTCGGCAGTGTGTGACCATACCTTAAATCACCCAAACCATTACATCAGATTTGATCGACCACAAATCCTCGCTAAAGAACACCGATTCCTACCAAGGATGATCCGTGAGGCTATTGAGATTAAAAACATCAAATTTCAATAGAGAAGATGGTTGGGTTCTACCACCTGCTTGGGATCCATAATTAATAAATTAAAATTTAAACCCAAGCATAATACCACTGCTGGCTGTAAAGATAAAATCAGTTCGTTTTGCATAGGTCGGAGTACAGATTAAATATAATTAATAAAAACTAAGATCTGAAACCCGCTTCATCACTGGCAACAAGACGCATGACATCTCAGTTACTCCCGATGACCACGGCTCGCTGGAAAATGTGTATCGAAACGTCGGGAATTAAAATTAATAAACGCGATAAAATCCGTAAAGTAATTTATTTAATAATGTATAATTAAGTTGTGTTCAACACACTGGAATAAGTGCAAAGTGATAAAAAAATGATTTATAGCTAATTTCTTTCTTTTAGACTTTTTATTGTAATCGTATGTATGTTAAAAATTTATAACGATGAAGCTTATATCATATTGGATATACACACAACGTAAGTGTACTGAAAATGAAGGAAAGCCTATTAAAAAAGTTAACGCATCTATCATTTGATTTATTATTTATTATTAAAGTTCTACAACTTTTTCATGTACCTTCGAATATAACTAAGTGAATATTTGGAAATTTCATTTAATATTTTATAAGAAAAATGTCATCACCACTACAATAAACTCTTGAACCTTTGAAGATGCTTTTGATAGGTTTCGTCTTAATCTTAAATCACAATTCAGCCATCAGATCGCAGTTAGTGGTGACAGGTTGCTTTTATCGGGAATCCTTAATCGCTTAGATATTAAAGAAATGATAGTCTCCTGGGATATTTAAGTAGCAGAAAATTTTCTCTGCGCAGTTTACTTTATCCGGATTATTTTGCAGTCGTTAACATATAGAGTAATATGGGTAATAAGTGTTTTAAACCTCCTCCTGGTACATACATTATAGCCGAGTAATTACACGAATCAATTTGTAATACCCTAATCTATAATACGCTGCAAGAACCTATTTAGAGAACATGGTATATGTAAAAAAAGTATTACCTCTAAATAGCCGTTTCTGTCCTAATAGAACTGAAATGTCTGATAATCAGCTTTTAAAATTGCATTTTTGATATTTAACAATTTTTCATAAATAAAATGGTGTCATTACTAACATCATTTTATATAAGAATATTGGAAAAAATTTAATTTTCACTTCAAAGTTTTAAAATAACATAAATAGTACACAAATGTAATAACCTTACTTTTAAAAAGATAGTTAATGTCCAAGACTTTTATGAAATGCAAAAAGAAAATACAATTTTTTTTAGACAGTTCATAAATGATAACTACTACGATCATTCGTAAATTGAAGTAGTCAATTTCATTTACATGATATAAACACTCTTTTACTTAAACTTATAAATAAAACTGAGAAATGGAAACAAACACTGATAATAACATTGGTAATGCAAAATAAATTACATCTACGTAAACAACTAGCATTGCCAAGAGCACGTGATAAAACTCCAGCGATAATATTTATATTCTCTGTAGAGTCCCCGGTATTGTATCGATCGGCTTGCCTATAAATACTCGAATAAACAGTAATAGCCGGTGGTATCCGTTGGGGCGTTAGATTTTAAATTCATGTGTTGCCGAAATTCTCCAATATGTTTCTGTGTATTGGCTGCGAAATTCCAGTTGCATTCTTTTCTATGGCTTGATAAAATCTTGTTTGCAAATTGTGTTAGTGCTAACTTCGCAATGCGTACGATGCGTTTATTTTTTATAATGGACTAATAAAAACCTACAGTCAAAATCCAACACCAGAATCATTTATTAAGTTTTGGCCCTTCTGAGCGCTTTGAACAACAAAAATGTAATGTTAAAATAATCAAAATAAGATAAATATTTAAACGTCACCAAGGTTCAAATGTTCTTTTGTATAAATAGATAAAGTGTTTCTATTTATTTTTTGGTATGGACTAAAGTAATACCTGGCCCGTGCCAAGGGTAGCGTCTGCTTGTAGAAACCGAAGCCTAGGGTTGAAACCTAGTTTAATCACGCAATTTTTTTGTTTATTAATTGGTTAGGACGATTAGATGAACCAAGCTACTCTACATTTGGACCAGCGTGCTGGACGATGTAAAAATGTCCAAATAAACTCCCTAATGGGAGGACGTGATTTAAGGAGGCTTTCTATGTCTAGCAGTTGGACTAACGAGTTGATGATGATGATGATACTTTTATATCGCGCATTTGAAAATTGTTATCAGTTGATAGTGACGTTGCAAGATGAAACGTTTACTCGATATAAAATTGTTGCGTCCTTCGTGACCCAGTGTAACAAAATTGGCAGAAGCACTCAAATACTTCATAGGTATGTTCTGAACTTGAGTTTTTTAGTGCAGATGCGTCTATACCCTTCCGACGTGTAGGGCTAACTAGGAAGTGTTGCACTTGACACCTATTGAAAAGCTATGTTAATTTAAGACTCTAGTAGTATAAGGTTTGGCACTAGAAACGTTTGTACCATGATTGGTTAGTTCATATAATCTTCTGTACAAGACGGAAAGTCTGTTCTTCAATCACTAAAATGTGTTCTTGAATCCATCAAACAATTCTAATTATTAGTTGCTACAGTCCTCAGTATATTTCTAATAATAAAGGACTAACAAACTTAGATTAGATTAATAAACCGTTCAATGGTTAGCTACCAGTAAATGTTTAAAGAACCTTTTCCTAATCATAAAGTGACACTTTAGACTGTCAATACCAACACTATTAACGAGCGTACATACATTGGTATATATTGTCTTTTTGGATTACAAAATTTTTTAGACATAAAATTAAGTTCACTGTAGAATCCAAGTACAATGAATTGTAATATTGTTGTAAGTATTAGCATAGTTGTGTTATAAATAGTTTTACGTTTATATAAAACCTTACAAACTCTATTGTTAATTTAGAGTTACAAATTGATCCAATAAATGCTTTAGAAGATAATCTTTTATTCCTCCCTAGTAGTAAAAGGAATAAATTTATAGGAAATTCGTACTATATACATTTTCTTGACAGAGAATGCTTTGCTTATAAAATTCATAACAGTTTTATAGGCACGACGAAGTATCGTAAACGTTTATAGCCCATACCACTGTCACTAAACGCTACGTCTATTACATAAACAGGGATAAGACCGCTATTAATGCTAACTTGTTGTTTACAATTTGAGATAACATGATTTATATTTGTATGCATGATCACGTATGTCTTAATACATGCTAATGTAATAATTCTCCTTCCTATAGATTTATAACCAGCGTGTAACAAAAACTTTTTAAGTTTATTCTCTTTTATTGGCGAAGGTTTTGTTATATTGTTTGTTTTACTAACTGTTTTTATGTTTAAAAGATACGTTGGACAAAATTTTATTTATCGCTGTTAAGTTTTAAAACAAATAAGTCAAATCAATTAAAATCAAAAGAACAGGAATAATTCCAACAAAATCCTGTTTCTAATTTAACTTTTTACAATACTATTTTATGTAGTTATTTTTTCGCTTTGGGTGGAGTTTTTTGGTGAAAAATAATAATCCTTTTACAAATGATCTTTTTGTCAAGTGACCCCGTTATTCTCTAAATCACTAAAATAATTGAACTCAGAAAAATAAATTGAACGAATGCAATAAAAGAACCGTCTATGACTAGTGTAATAATGCTTTAAATACACTATATTTCTGTATTCATAGAAAATGGAAATGTTAATTTATAATTTTTAAATCTAATAATCTTAAGAACTAAAAAGAAAGGAATTCTTATACATATGTACTAATTATTGTGATTATTGAAAGAGCTCAAGAAACTTGTTAATTAGGTGTTTTACCCAGAGATAATTTGTTAGCAACGTTTATAATATGCGTAAACTAAATTTACATCAAGCACGCAACTTCTTAAGAACAAGTGAACGATTAAAGCTTTGTAGTTGCTAGTAATTATTATTTTATCCATGCAGACAGTACTTTATGGTTCTCAAGATTGTTTAAACAGATGAAAATTTGGAATTTATAATATAATCGATTTTCTGTAACTATTATTGTGTAAATTAAAACAAAAATATTACGTCTGATATAGTATATTTTTTGTAGTCAAAACAAAGTATAATATATTAGAAAGTGAAACTGTCTATTACCGAGAGTGTCATATACGTATGTTTCATCATTTGAGTTGATCTAACAGGCTGTGGCTATCCATGCTGGATTAGGTAGTCTAATGGAGCTCTTTCCATAGAAGGTTTTTTATGGCTATCCACACGCTTGGTCAGAAACGATTTCAAAATTTAGGATGCTTTGTCAGTTCCTAAATAATAACAAATCGATTTCCGTGTAACTATTATAATTAAACTCAATCAATTCAATCACTTTTGGTTAACCTGTAAGCAATGTATGAGACTCAAACTCCTAAGCTATTAGAGACGTGTGCTTGAAACGAGTCTGATTCAGAATCCGCAAAGTGGACTCCATTTGACAATTTTCATTTTCAGTTATTCATCTAGCTGGTTAGCAATGGCCACTGTCTGACATAGTAGTATCCCATATGGACGCCACTCCAAAGTGGGTTTGACCATCCAACCCGCTGGTCAACCAGTTGATGGTGGAGATGTTTTATCAGTCCAAAACCCCTAATGATGGATTCTTGAGCCTATTTTCAGCAAATAACTAAATGCAATCGCAACTCGATTGGATTAACCTGATGAACATGTATAACCATCGAACTAATATTATACATATTTTATCTTAATAATACGCCTCTGATATTTAAAAGAAAAATATTAAAAACTCCGCATCATTAAAGTAAATATTATAGATACAGTATTCTTCAGAAATTATCAAATAGTAAAAAATATTTTCTTAAATGCTGAATGAAATTAAAATAGGAAAAAAATATTTAAACAACTGTATTGTACACTTTAAAGAACCGTCCATACCTATTGTATAAATCCTTTGAATAAACAATTCTCAGTCGTTCCATTCGAATTCATTCGACCGAGTCGAATAAAAGAGTTTCTAAAAAAATTAAAAAAACGTGTTGACCCCAATACAGATTAGAGCTAAATCTTTATTTGTTCTTCATGTCTATGTGTATATCTACATCTTAAAACATAAACATTATTGTAAATATTTAAAACATTACTCTTCTAATTTATTAAAAGATATGCAACGTTTGACGCTCCTTATTTCGGCCTCATTTTTATTTTATTAAGTTACAAAAACTATAGCATTATTTGTACCTCATTAAATAAATTTTATATACAAATTTTTCATAAAATAGCATTTAAATAAATACTGACTGTTTAAAAACATTTGCTTCCTTCAGATTCGTACTTCTCTATTAATTCTTATACGATGATAGTAATAGCGGAGGTAATCTCGCATCTTAGAAACGGCTTAAGGCCCAATATTTTAAAGGGAACAGGCATTAGTGTCACGCTTAGATGGTTTATTGAATGTGGAGTGCGAAAAGACGCTCTCACGTCTTCATTCCGTAAAATAATGCACGTGAGAGAGTTACTCTCTGAAACGTTTTAACGACGAAGTCAACGCTCTTACAGCCTATTAAAATAAATGTTAACCCTACTTGTATTCAAAATTACAATTAATTCAAATTTTATGATGGAGTGAGTTAATGCAAAATTTGTAGAAGACCATAATTGAATTTAATATAAAAATCTGGAAATAACGTTTTTAGAAAAATAAACGATTTGATAAATATATAATCAAAAACCCTACGGCTTACTCCTTTGGCAGTTTGCTCAACATCTTAATACCTAACGTTTCATATAATACGTGTTTTCTTTCTACAAATTGCGTAAGATACGATGCCCTTTAAACCGTAGCATTATACTGTTCATGCACTCGTGTTTTGGATGCAAAGTAATCGGAAATAGACATCGTGTTAGTTATACGGGACCTACTAATTTTTAATACAAGGCAGTAATTATTTTTATGTTTAACAGTTACAAAATACATCACAATACATATTTTCATCATTATGATAACAATAAATCATAATATTAAAATATCTGAGAGATAACCTGCTTCATAAGTCAACATAGAAATGTTCATTTAATAAAAGGTTAACATATTCCATAGAGCAGCAGATGCAGTAAATAAAACTAACATATTTGTCTTATCTTTGCAGTTGCGCACGTGGTGACTACCTGAAGGTATACTGGGAGGTGGAAGGTCCTGGTCCACCTGGTGCCATCAACGAGCGGTCTGCTTGGTCGAGGGAGCTCTGCGGCAGCAGGGCTGATGCTCCATCGTCCCTGTACTCACCTGGACAATCGCTGGTTCTCGAATTCCACACCGGCCCTAAGCAAACGAACGCAACCGGTTTCGTCGGCACATTCAGTTTCATCGACAAACGTGAGTTAACTTGACATTGTTTATTTTTAAATATTATTTTCAGGATGTATTGGATACGTCAGCATAATTTAAAGTCTGGGTAATTGTAATTTACAAGATTTTTGAGCAATTTGTGACTTTATGAATAGCGTTATTGTAATATGCTAAGTTAAGCTTACACAGCACTGCATGTAGACAGTAAGCTAATAGATAAGCAGAAAAAAATATGTTTTACATTCTAAAATATATTATACATGCTGAAAATTAAATTAAACTAAAAATTTAACTTAAAAAACGTTTCATGAAAGCTGTTTTTTAACCAGTTAAAATGTTATTTCGGTATGATTTTCAATGATTTATACACAGGGTGTTATTACAACCAAATAAAAGAAATATTTTATTCATAGTGTCACAATATTCCGTTTGAAAAATACAAAAATCTTTTAATAGAAACTTAACAATTCAAAGCTTAATTCTAGTAATCTTCTTAACAATTCTCACATTATATTCGCTTCGATCGTAATATTTATTTGTGGAAACGCAACTACAAACCATTGCCCGATTTAAAATACTTATATTACTAATCTAATAGTTCACAGAATGAATGTTCGTACCCTTACGTACCACAAAATAACAATCCTAAACATAGGAAACCCCGTAAGGCGACCCACTACTTCTCACGATTCGACGAATACGATCTACAAGCTGTTAAATCGGTTAACTACAACACTTTGCTGCCTCGAGCAAACTCACCCGTACAACGTATCGACAGCCAGCGATGGTTTCCCAGGATCATCTAACGGTTTTGCTTAAATTAACTGTCAAAGAACTGAGCGTGAGCCATTCGACGACTCGATACATTTCTAACGGTTAAAGATCAACACGTTAACCGACAAGGTATCGGCCCAAATCCTGGGAAATTCCTTTCTCGATTGACCTGACGGTTTCAATAGTGCGCAGCAGCCGTTTAGTGTTCCTTGGGGACCCATAACTGATTGAAATCACACAAACTGGTAGATGTAATGCCTGTCGGGACTTTAAGTTACCGACTCCGTTTAATGTTACTCCACACAGTCGGTCATAATAAACGATCGAAATGTTAGCCTAGAAATGTCTGATAATCGTTTTCACTGTATTAATGCTGTTTTAATAAATGTAAATGACTTAAGAATGAAATCTAAAGTCTATACTTAGTGCTTTAATTTATCAAATTTTTGGGCAGTTTCAATTAGGTATAGAAACAATCCACTTTAGTCCAAGTCCTCTAATATATATAAAATAGGGTGTTCCGGATCCATCTATATAGTATTACGGTTTTCATAAGGCAGTTACCTGCGGTTGAAACACATTAAACCTCTCAAAATACCGTTTCAATATCGATTAAAATCAGATAGTGAAAATTCTTTATGGAACTTACAAACATTTAGATGCCGTCACATGCCGGTTTTATCAGTATGCTTTGGCGAAGCTATAATATTGCGATTAAATTGTAGAGCCTTCAATGATCTTTGTCCGCTGTGAGTCGAACTGTAATTATCGCAACTATTATGATCGAGGATATTTAAGTTACGCTATTAAGTGACTGTCCATCAGCATGAAATTAAAACCAGTCAAACTGCTACATGGAAAAATATTCATGGATATTTTCACGTTATCATTTCAATACACTTTTAAAATTTCAATTAGCGATATATCTAAATGGATGAAGGTAGATGGATCTAGATAGGTGCTGATTGGTGAGTGGTATTGCAGCATTGGTAGCACAATTTTATGGCAGTGTATCATTACCATTAGCGAAACTGCCAAGCTTAGTCATCGGCTATAAATTAGTTATAAAGGTTTATAACCTATTTGATATTAGTAACTCATTAATTATTAAGCAGGTCTTATCCATGTGTTTCTCGTTTTTAAAACTATCTGGCGTTAAAATATAGCACTTCCTTTCAAATAATAACTGCTAATATAGCAGATATATAAATTATAGCAATAATTCTATGTACTTTTATAAAATCCAATTTAAGTACATGCAGTCAGCATCATACCGTTGTGATATCAGATGAATTTGCGCTTAATAATATTGCTATTTAATTTGCGTAGGCCCTTCTGCAATTTATCTTTGTCCACTGTTAAGTTTTTAAAAACTTGTTTGTGTAAAACATAATTTAAATTTAAAACATAATTTATGATGATATAGGATATTTTTAATGGCTTATAATATTATAATTGATAGTAAATCTAGAATAATATGTTCATAGCCCAGCATTTGGGATGTGAAATAGTTCATTCATATTAATTCGTCAACGATGTAAGATCAATCAAGTTACACGACTTCCTTAAAATCTCCAATTACACGCTCAAGATAAATTAGAATGATTAACGACTCAGATAACTTACATGTTTGCTTATTGCTACATTAATGAAGCGGCTTCAAGCTTCCACTGAATAGATTCATTCCACAATGTTGAACTAAGCTTACATTAACTTATAACTGAGCTATGAATATGTTAGTTAGTTAACATTTAACTATATATTTAATAGCCATATCTAAATTATTCGTACAGATTACTAATATGACAATTATAACGAATTGCTTATCAGAAATAATTAAATAAATCATGTTTCGGATGAATGAGTATGTTCAAACCAAGTAAAGAAATTGAAAACGAAATGTGCTATTCATTCAAATTTGACAAAAATCATTGTTTCTGTTATTTAACAGTCGTTACGCGTGTACGATACAAAGTTATTCATTTTAATTATTCAATTTCAAACTCGAAACAATTGAGCTGTACAACTTGATGCGTTCACTACAGTTCCAATGAAATGTTTTTGCTCGTGAAAACTATAAGGCAATAACCTAGAAGGCCTTTTATATTTAGTAAATTTTAACAGGCGAACTATTTAATAAGAAGAAAAAAGGTACTGGTTGTTGTCTTACAAACTGTAAGTCATAAAACAAGCCAATGCGGCTTCGAATTCTGCAAGAGTATTATTTTTTTTATTTAATTGTCTGGAAAATACAAATATTGAAGCGTGGTATAAACCAAATAAATCAAATATTAAACAATAAAGTAGTTAAAACTTATATGATATAATGTGACATATATGACTAAAACTAAATAAAAAGTCGCTTGCAAAATACTAAATAATCTAATTACATAACAATTTGGAAAAGTATTTACATTTAAATGAACTTAATCAGAACACATTCATCGGGATAACATTTAAAATAATGACAATGTTTGTAAGTTTTCACCGCAAAAGCCCGTTCGTACAATTTCCATTTCAATGTTGGTATATTTAAAATGCTGCGTACATTAAGCGCATAATAATTCTGATTCAAAATTTTCGACCATAATTTCGTCTATTCAGAACTGACCAAAACCCTCCGAGAGAAACGCGTAAAAATCTGTGTTTCTTTATGATCATAAAGAGCACTTATATAATATTACTACGAAATTTCTTGTGCTACTTTGAAAAGTATATAATATTTTTAATGACATAAACGTAAACAACGTTACTAAATAAATGCTAAATTAAAAAATAAAAGTTGTTGCTGTTCCGTAGATCTATTACAGAAAGTTCAGTTCATACAGCAGTGTTTGTCAATTAGCTCTTTGTCTTCCAGAGCCTTAATGAGTCTTGAATTTAGTAAGACTTAATGGCTCTGCAAAAAAGTGTTATTTTTTAAATTTTCGTAAAACTATGCGTGTACAAGCAGCATTCTAATTAAGATATGAAAGTACATATAAATGTAATGTCGTATTTTAACTAGCCCGAACATAGAACTGGCCCAGGCTGGCTGGATGAAGCTATTAGCGAAGTATGCCCCGTCTCTGTTAGTCTACCCATGTAATGTCTTAATTTTTTAATATCTTTTAAGATATTAATATTAAATACGGAAAGGATGGACGTTTTATATTACCGTTTGAAACTATATATTATTCGAAGGTATGTTGTTACTATTTGTTACTTTACGTTTGAAAAAAATATAGTAAAATTGCAATAATTTTACCATATTTTTTACAAATGATCAAATTATTTTTTAATATCTAATTATCTGTAAATTGATTTTGTTTATTAAAGAAGAGAGTAGATTTTTAGCCAAAATTAGACAACTGCATAACTTTATCCATTAACTTAGGATAATGGTATATAACTAAAACGTCGCGAATTTTAATACAATGGTGTTTAAAATTTATTTTTGTAACACTCGGAATTTTGCAACAAACGGAGCAAATACTCTCTAAATTAGACTAGACAAGATCTTCGATCAATTTAATGAAATACCAAAGCCGATCGGGTAAGACGATACTACCGAGATAACAAGCAAGTCGATGGGAGTTCTATAACATCGGGTAAATTGACCAACATGATACGTTAATTTGTGGTATTTCAATGGGCCTTATCAGATAGCAGTGACAAACAGCTTCAGTTGCATAACGTAAATGTGATTGAAGCTAAGCGAGATATTTATATATAATGCCTTGATTATAATGAATAGAACACATGCAGTACATAAGTATGAAACATCACAGCTTTTTTTTTTTTTTTATTATTAAATAAAATTACTTTTTTCGGATTTTATCGAGTTTATTTTACATATTTAAATTCCCGACGTTTTGAACACTTTCCAGCGGCCGTGGTCACGGGGTAGACTGAGATGTCATGCGTCTTGTTGCCAGTGCTGAAGCGGGGTTTCCAGATCTTAATTGTAATTAATTATTTTAGTCTGTACTCCGACCTATGCAAAATGAACTTTTTTTACTCTGCTTGGGTTTCACCAAATTTTTTTATTGTTAACGAAGATGAGCAGTTGGCCCACTGGATGGTAAGTGATCACCGATGCACATGGACCTTGGCAACACCAACGCACTGCCTACCGTGAGACATTAGATGTGAAGTTTCGTTTACCCAGTAAATACGCTGGCTACGGTGCCCTTGAAGGGCAGAACACGATAGAGTTTTTACACTACCACTTTGCAACATATTTATGCACTGCAGTTTACAGGGGGCCAGGCACCTCTAAAAGCTTTGTATTTCTTTGCTAGCTTTGTATAAGCGGATAAAGATAAACTGTGAGATAAAAGGATAAATCACACTGAATGTAATGAAATTTGTATTTCTTGCACATTATATGGTTAACCGTTTAGTAATATTTATTTCTTGATTTAACTATGTATCCTCTATTTTGCTAGACAACTATTGTAAAAGAAAATAAAACGAGACCTCAAAACCGCTAGACTCTTAAATTTAAAATAAATTTAATCAAAATGTTTCATTTTATTAAATTCATCGATCCAGTAATATTTTTGGCTTATATATGTTACTTTGGTTATTTACCATTAAAATGATGCCACTCAATCGTAAAAGTGTTTTATTTATTTATCTTTTAAATTAAACTAAAGCTAATTATAAAGTAAGGTATCGCTCGGCATTAAAAACCAAACTGTGTAATTAAGGAATCCAGTGTATGATGTAGTAATGATGAATAAAAGTGCGCATTAAACTTCTATTTATATCTTCCTGCAACTCAGTGATTGCTCTTCCTACGGTGCCCTTCAAACAAGAACAGAGTAGTGTTTCCACGATCCGACTTTGAGGAAGATATATAAACCGCAGTGCTACTTTCTTAATTAATTATCAAGCATTCCTTATCATAATGCAAACTGTTTTTCTTAAATGATGACGCACATAATTAATTATAGGAATATTTAACTTTAAAGGTGGTTGATCTCTTTTTTTAGAGGAAGATAGAAATAGCCATATTTATATCTTCCGGTTTCAAGGCATCGTAACCAATTTAACTACTAAGTAAACGAAACATAACATTCCCTGTTTTAGGGTGGCAAGAGGATTTTTGTATCTTACGATGTGTTTATAATGGATAGGACGGATCTCATACCATCAGGTTAAATTCCCCTGATGTCGGTGCTTTATTTTTAGAAAAAAACTGAAATGCCTGAATGATTTACGCAATATTTGAAGTTAGTAACGGCTCCATTTTATCATTGTACTGCTTACAGACGGTTTTGTTTTCGACCAAATACGAATGAAATATGAACATTTTCAGCTATCATTCAAAACAAACTCAATTCATTCGTGGTTTGATGAACATCTATCCAAATATGTCAAAACTTTCTTAGGTCCATTTTATCGTGGACCATTGTCACCATACTATTCCGTGTAATCCCTGACAGTAACACATTGCGAGAACAGGTGTGAAAAGTCCTGAACAAACATTTGTCTGAATTAACTAGAAGACTCTCAGGACAAAACCGTGCTAAAAATTTGATGCAAATGTTTGAGATGTTCAGGAATATGTCTAGTTTTCTTTCAACGTTTATCAGGGAATGCGTTATCTTGCTTTTTTCATAATTTTATCAATTGATGTTATATATTTTTACGCGTTATAATACTAACAATGCACATTTGTCCTAAAGTACATAGAGTTTAACACGATTGTGTCATTAACGAACAATCACTTTTAATATTTTAACAACACCGCTGATATATCTGGGCTAAAAGTGACGAATTTAAATTACTCTTTAAAAGCGATCCGTATAAAGGGAAAATGTTATTTTTCTCCATCGGATCATTCAAATGCAGCGCCTCGGAACTCGTTTCGAATTTTCATACAAATAGTGCCCCGTGATTGTTCGATTATCATATAGATAGATGGGTTTCCCCAAGAGCTAGACAATCTTTTAATACAAACTATAGTAAGAACAATTTCAAAAAAGGTTTTACAGCGCTTAAACTACGATAGCTGCTATTACTTTGAAACAATGTACATTTACTTGGATAACCTATAAGTTTACGAGTTAATACACAATGTTTACTATATTATTAACAAATAATAAATATGCAATTACCTACAGCATAAAAAGTTTTTGGAATTAATAATAATGTTCTCCAGTCAAATACGACTACGGTGGCCGATCTATATTAGAGATCAGCCAACCACACTGGGTATAGTGCACAAGTGTACACGCAAACACAGGCGCACTCCCTGTTCCTTTCTTCTTTCAAAGCCCAAGGAGACGGCACACACCCTTAACACTATGCAACAGAGACATTTGTAAATTATGTCAACTAAATAACTTAAGTGTACGGAAAGGATCCCTTTTAAACCATTGTAATATTTGTTAAAAGCTTTAATAGGGACGTAATACATCATCAGCCTGTGATAGTCCACTGCTGGACATAGGCCTCCCCCAATACACCCCTATCCACTAGTGGGTTTTTGGACACTATTCCACCACGCTGTTCCAATGCAGGTTGGTGGGTGGACCGACTTTTTACATGCCCATTCGACGCATGGATCATCTTACCTTTCAGACAATTGGGTGATCGGATAGACTGCCTCCGTAGCCTAGTGGTATAGGCGTGTGGCTTAGAAACCGGAGGTCGTGGGTTCGAATCTGGGGACTCAACAAATTTTCATTGTTGTTTCCTAGTCGGTTAGGGCAATTTGGGACGTAATACTGAGACGTAATAATAGTGATATTAGTTAAAATCTCTCATCTATTTCGATGTAACATACAATTCAAGTCTGATACTCCTGGAGATTATATTTTAGTGACAATCATCAATTCATTCCAATATTAAATAATGTTGTGAAATGCAATGATTTCATCCCTTTTTTTCAGATTTCAAAGATATTAAAATATATAATTTTTTCAAGGAAGACTAACCTATTTTAGCCATACAATACATTTACATGTAAAAGAAGTCTGTCCACCCACCAACCCGCATTGGACCAGCGTGGTGGGATACGGTCCAAACCCCCTAATGGATAGGTGTGTTAGGATTAGGGGAGGCCTATGTCCAGCAGTGGACTAACAAAGGCTGATGATGTATGATGATGTAACATTTACATATTTGCTTAGCCGTATAAATAAAATTAAAGCTATTAAGAATAGTTCTCCTAGATTTTAACAGCATTGAAGAAACTATCATAATATATTTATAAAAAATAATTTCGAGAAAGATGAAAACTTTATCTGCTTTTGATAATTTCTAATAATTTGTTACATAAATAATATATAAAAAAGCAACCAAATATAAATATAATTTATTTCTTAATTATTAACAGCGATACAACAAAAAATAACGTCTAATGAAATAAATGTATAGTGTTACTCTTATTTCTGGTAAACAAAAACATCACGCCGCATTTTGAAGTATAAAGTAATTGAATATTAGAAGCAATTCTATAGCGAAAAGCTGTGCAGTTGAAAATATTTCAACGGAATCTAGGGGTTTTACCGACCGTTTTCTGCGGTCGCAGAATATGTATATTAAACGAGGGTGACGCCTCAGCTTATCCTTCAGGTAAAACATTTGAAATTGTACATTCCATTTCGCAATGGCTGTCAGCTATAGAAAACAAAAGATGATGTAAGTATATCTAGTATATCAGCTTCCAGACTGTATTTAAAAATATTTTTATTCACTTTTTTTTTCATGACTGGTTTCATACTATATTATATTATATAACATATTATGTGGATTAGAATCCTACGGGGACTCGGCTATTTTTTACTTTTGTTTCCTAGTTAACCCGAGCAATCGGGCTGATAACCCGATTGCCTGTAACGTAATCCACGTGTAGGGCATGTAAAAAGTCAGTCCTGCGCTTGATTTCTTTTCTGTCGTGTCGGTAAACAGTCACATCGGACAATGGATAGAAGAAAGATAGAGTTTTCTGTTCTTATTTTTTTTTAACTTTACTGTTTTCAGAGAATATTGTTCAGTCTGCCAGACGGATTACCATTTTACAGTTTAGACTTTCTGCGTCCGCGCGTGTGCCTCATATTGGGTAATCAAATTATAATGCATACGATCTAATTAAAGATTTTTAATGTAGTTTGAATTTATTTGTACTTACTATACTAAATTTATCTACATATATTTAGTATGATCAAAATGAATAGACTTTTTATTTCTTGACTACCTCCGTAGCTGTTGTTTAGAAACCGGAGGTTGTGAAGTAAGATGATCCATGCACCGGATGGGCATATAAAAAGAAGAGAGGGTGCATCTGTTTTTGCTCGTACACTTGTGCACTATAATATCTCCTGCGCAGTTGGCTGATCTCTAATGTAGATCGGCCGCCGTACTTGAAATCAATTTGAAGGTCATTATTATGATCTAAATGAAGGTTTCATCGTCTCCGTGGCTTTACGGCGTTGGCTCTTGCTTTAAAAACTGGAGGTCATGGGTTTAAATTCAGCTGGAGAACTACCCTATTGTTAGTATTGTCAGCTAGTTGATTAGGACAACAAGGGTCTATTACCCAGTTGTCTGAAAAATAAGATAAAAGTAAGATAATTGGACGGGCATGTAAAAGGCTGGTTCCGTTTGCTGTCGTTACAGGATGTCAGTCTTCAAGTTTTTGAACAATAAATTCACCCACAGAATGCAGTCACCCCTTACCCCAAGCCAGTACCCTTTGGGTTGTGGAAGGCCAACCTGATATAATAATTTGTTTAAGTAATTTGGTAAAAAGTCCATGTAAAAGAAGAAGTAAAGAAAGGTTAAGCGTGAACATAATGACACAGTTCCTTCTCACCTACATTTCTAAAACAAAAGTAAAATAAAATATTAGCTTCACTCGCCAACTGAATTTAGATGTGGCTTTAATATGCATAGACTCGGCTGCTTGATAAGCCCATCTTACAATGCCCCGACTGATCTTATTTGAACGGAGGATCCTGACTCGAGCTATCCTGGGACTTTACAGCATTTTTAGTTAATATTTCAAAGTCTTCTATTACTATTTAATTATAATTACTGTATAACTAATTTCAGATGCAACGGTTAATTACTAATAGTTACAAAATAGTAAACTTGTTTGCGCTTTTATTTTTATTTATAATATGCTATAAATTTAAATGAAAAAACAGCATTATGCAATAAACGATAATATTAATTTATTTACGAACGGTGCCGAAACCGTAAAAGTTAGATTCAAAGTATTCTTAATTGCTTAATTGTACTTCTTACAATAGTCTTTAAGAAAGTCAAAATTAAGTGTTCAAAGTGTGCGAAATCTAGGCTTAGATAGTTAAACAGAACCTGGCTTAATACACGAATGTATACAAAAGCGGCATTTAAATGAAGATCCATACGAATCCCTGATGATGATGATGATTCTCGAGAGATTCTAGATAGTATCGCTTAAAATTTATACAATTCATGCTATTATTCGAGAATGTTATCATGTAAGGGTGCTATTAACATGTATATAATTCTCCATGTACTCTATAAGAGATTACAATATGTTGCCTTAAATTTGTTTCGAAATAGTCATACTGTATTTTTTAAATACTGCATAAATAGATATTTTTAGGTAAACTATGATATGAATAATATAAAAATTTTCTTAATAGAATAAAAATAAAAAAACCTTTAAAATCTTTATCGATTTATTAATATTTACCGTAATTCAGTTTATTTGAGTTAAATAACTACACGGCAGCTTCCTTCTTGGTATCATCTTTTTTTTTTAATTTTTAGGTGCGTCGGTATTAGCTTTCAATTGATTGAGCTGTAATAAAAAATAATATTAGTTTTGTTCTGAAACACGAATCCAGCTGAATTAAATTTTTATAATTCATGTGATTAATACGCGGCTAAATTAAAGCAAACTTTTACTTTATAAACGACATAATAAAGCGAGAAAATTTTCAAAAGAAACGTTTTTTTTTTTACTTCAAAGCTACCTATTGTTTATTCTGAAATAGTTTTGATTGACCTTTCGGTATTACCTCAGCATTCGTTATAAACGTATGGATATTGTTAAAATCATTTTCTTATTATTTACGAAGACTGTTGATTAATTTGAAAATGTTCTTACCGCTTTCTGTACTTCCTCGAGCACGTTATTAAAGTTCTTCTTAATCTCATCGGGATTAACTGTTTCGGTAAACTTCTTACCGACGGAGTCAAAAAATTCCTGGGCTTGCTTAGTGATTTGCTCTATATTGACAGCTTGATCATTGCCTGCCTGCGGTGCATCCCGTCTCACGAATGCGTGCACCTATATATGTTAAAATTATCAAGGTAACGTTAACATTTGCTTACACTACAGATCATATTTAATTCTGAGGTTTGATCTCACGAGATTTTTATTTCTCATAAAGCTGTAAATAACTAAACCTATTTCAATCATCGTATATATTTTTATACTAGCTGCAGCCTGCAACTTCGTTTTTAATAAAAAGTAGTCTAAATGACTCTCAGTTACATCAGCTGTATTTTAGCGAAAGTTCCGTCAAAATCAGACCAGACTTTCTATACAGGTTAGCCAAAATAAACGGACAGGCATATTATATAGAATAATGTACTCATTAAAATACGTTTATTTCATTATTACAAACAGACATTCCAATTGTATTATTAGTATAGATAAAAGCAAAAAACTGTAAAATATAATTCAAATAATTTAAAAAATAATCTTTACAGAAAAATTTACGCTCGTTCAAATAATCTACGAATATGTTCAACAAGTACTTACACTGACTAGGCAAATTGCCAGAAAAACGACAAATAACTTGTTCATTATCAACACGCGTACCACAACTTTGCAACTTGAAAAGGCAATGAAGTATAAACTCTCTTTTACCGGACGCCGGTCTTTATCTAATTCCCCTTGTGCCGTTCCTACTGTTATCATTGACCTTTGTTATCGTGCCAGGAAAGCTAATTTACAAATGACTGTGCTAATGATCTTTCACTGTCAATTAATGAACTTATACGACTTCTATTTTGAATTCCATAACCGGGATGTAGACAATTACTTATTGGATGTTGACCGACTAATGAATAGCCAAAATTAATGAGTCACTTCATATAAACTTGGGAACACCTGACCAAAGGTATAAGTCCGACTTCTGTTGTGTGAATTTACTTCACACAACAGAAATACAAAGGCTCAGTACCTATTAATATTTCCTTTGTATATAATATATATACACACACCTCCGTAGTCTATTGGTATGGGCTTATGCTTTAGAAATTGAAGATCGTAGGTTCGAATCCTGCGCGGAATTAACAACTTTTAATTTATTGTTTCCTACTTGGTTAGGGCAATGCGGGCTGATAACCCGATTGTCTGTTATATAAGAGAATCCACGCATTGGATAGTTTGTTAGGAATGGTTTTAATTGTATGTATTTTTAAACAATTTTAAGTTTTTTATACTCTTTTGTCAGGCAGCTTATTTTTTTACAGTTTTTACTTTTCGGTGGTCGCGCTATATTCCTCAAAATGAGCAATCAAAGCACAACAAAACATTTGATTCATCTAGGACATTTTCGTTCTTTAACATTATATATACTTGTCGTCGTTGAACTGTCACGAAAATCTCTCTACTCATGAGAGTTAAGCGCGAACATAATGGCTCATTTCGTTCTCACCTACATTTTTGAAACAGGAACGTAAGCTTCTTCAAGATGAAAATGAGCAGCAATTTTTATGTACAGAATTATTTCATTACCTTTTTGTACAATGTCCATGACATTAAAAATTGTTGCATGGGTATGCATACTACGCTATGAAATATTATTTTCACTTTCATTGTCCTGTATATTAAAATTATCAAGTTTAAAATAATTAAACGCTTACATAAACGCAGAATATTTTACCATAAGATCAATATTAAGGTAATCCATGGTCGTAACGTGGTATATTCTATTTTCAAATAAAATATTCTCTTGAGTCGCTTACGGAGTCTGGATGTGGCTTTAATATGCATGGACCCTGCTTCTCGATAAGCCCACCTCACAAAGCCCCGACTGATCCTATTGGAACGTCTCGGACCATCCTGACTTGAACTATGCTGGGACAACATTTCTTTAGTTAGCATTTTAAAGTTTACCTCTGAGTTTTGCGAATAAATTTCAATTTTTAATGTAAGTCAATTTTTAATTATATGATTGATTCTGGATTCCTTAAGCTCTTATACGCGCGAAATATTATGTAGTTAATAAATGTTTTTAGTTCATACACAATATCCCCAAACGTAGTAACTACCTTGTTTTTGCAATGAAAAAACTTGTGTTCACACCGGCTGCGGGTCCTTATAGCAACACTATTACTCGACGCTGTTATAGTAAGCAAAGGAAAGTTACTTCGCAAAATATATCAACTAATTGCCTTTTTGCGTATGTTAAAAACGGTTGAACAAAATTTTGACAAGCCTGCTATACAGGAACTCTTTACTGCAACTGACGTTTAACACAAATTTTCTAAAGTATAGAGGAATTCTCATA
Source organism: Lamproptera curius (assembly GCA_029286875.1). Taxonomy (NCBI): domain Eukaryota; kingdom Metazoa; phylum Arthropoda; class Insecta; order Lepidoptera; family Papilionidae; genus Lamproptera; species Lamproptera curius. The sequence continues at coordinate 1,187,368 of JAGSMT010000157.1, forward strand.
GCGGACATCTGCATCGTCAATTTGAATATTAGATGACTGCGACAAGTTTTAAAGAGTAAAGCAAGCATTTGCTTACGATAGCATTAGGAGTACACATCACATCACACATCATCAGCCTTTGTTAGTCCACTGCTGAACATAGGCCTCCTAATACACTCCTATCCATTAGGGTTTGGACCGTATCCCACCACGCTGGTCCAATGCGGGTTGGTGGGTGACTGACTTTTTACATGCCCATCCGACGATGGATCATCTTACTTTTCAGACAATTGGGTGATTTGCCCAAATTGCTCTAACCAACTAGGAAACAACAATGAAAATTTGTTAGTCCCCGCAGGATTCGGAACCCACGACCTCGGTTTCCAAAGCACACGCCATACCACTGAGCTACGGAGGCAGTCCTAGTTACATTAATTAGGAGTTAATTAGAGTACAAACCTAGTTATTTATTAGTTTCAAGAAACAAGAACCATTGTTCGATAGCCTCTCTATTAAATAGTAATTACTTTTCACCTTAAATAGCAAGGAATTATTATCTTCAAGCAGAACCCTAAATTTCAGATTAGTTAAGTACGCTGTATGGTATTTAATAATTTATATTTTATCTTGGTGAAATTTTACTTGCATAATACTATTAATATTATTAATATTCAAGTTGTGTATTTATATATTGCAATTTTTGTATATAAACCTGTAAAATCTTGTTTAATTCGAGGTATTGTTAAGTTTTATCGGGGTTGCAAAACTAAGTGCCTTCCGGATTTTTCTATTACTTATCGAGAATGTTGACGAATACTAGGTAATTAGACGTCTAGTCATTTTATTCACACAAATTAAAAGTAAAAATTATTTTACATTGAAAAGAGTAAATTAAATATAATTATTTTTACATTTAAGAAAGAATTTAAACTGCTAGCACTTAATTTATTCTATATTATCCATTTAACTACAGATTTTATCAACGTAATAACAACTGCAATAATCGTACCCGAAATAAATGCACAAATGTCATTACATACAAGATTTATTACATGATTTTTACTGGTATAAAATCAGTACGTGGTCGATTTAAAAATTTTACTAACCAAAAAAAATATAATAACAACTCAAGATAACAACTCCTACTTTATCGTAATTTTTTTTCTAATTACTAACCTACCGTTATAATTTGAGGTATTGATTCACTTGAGTTGTTGTTATTAACTTAACTTTGTCGATAACTAATTTCAATGTACGAATTGATTTGCCACTGTTCTATGATCCCATTACAAATCTTAGTTTCGCAATTAAAAAAAACCATTCAAATATTAAACACTTTTTTTTCTATGGCCTAACGCCCAATAAATATTTCTTACAAACAGTATAAAGCAACATGCAGTATAAACTTTCTTATACTTACTTTTTTTTTATTTAACAGACTAGAATAATCTGTTAAACCGAGAGCTTTGCTCTGAGTAAAGTATTTTTTCATGCGTGCATTACTATATTAGCGCGTCATATATTTTAACGGAAAGTTACATATAAAATAAGCTAACGAGAACATCGGAGTGTTATTTTTCCCTTGTAGTTGAAACAATTTTAAGTGGATATTGTTGCTGATTGATTGATTGAGTGATATTACTTTGAATATTACTTTGCCCCGTAAACTTAAAGTAAAATTTTACGTAATGCGCATTTTTAAGATAAGACACTGACCACAGAGTCTTGTTCATGTCACTGTACGGCCTTGGCTTTTGATATGAAATATAGATGGTCGGATATGTGATTACAACTACTTATGCTTTTATACAAACACACCAATGTGACGACCACGTTTATGTAATAGAGTCTAATCTGCACATAATCACCTAAACAAATATAAACAAGAACACGTTTTTTAAACATTTTTATGGGCTCCACAACGTAGACTAAGTTTAAAAACAATGAAGTATTTTGTAAAAAACGAATCCAAGCACAATATAATATTAAAAACTATAAGTAAATTTCAAAATTAATTCGATTTACAAAAAGTAACAGTTGTTCAAAAGTACAGATCATGTTTTTTCTTATATAGTAACAACTTGAACAAGAGATCTATGGAAAAATTTTAAACAATGTCGCATAAAAATGTGTCTGCAAATATGTGTTCCCTTTTTAAATATTGGACTTACAGCATCTTTAAAAACGTGAAATGTGCTTTCAAAGGAGCAGTTTATATGCTAAGTTAGGAAGCGCTGAAGGCATTACCAACGCTAAAGCTGAATTTTTATAGTTCCTTCATAAACTACTTTTGTTTATAAGGCGTTGACAACATTTTAAACTATTACCGAATTTAATGTATAATATCTATTCATTTAAGTTAATTTGAAGTGTACAATGAAATAGGAATAAAACACATAACCACGAATGATAATAATTATTCTTGTGGTAAATATTAGTAAACACAAGCAGAACTTAAGCCAACAGTTGATTTAATATTACTGGAATTTCTATAAAATCTTGTTCAATGATTGACAGCTTGGTATTTCGTAAGATTTATTAATAAAACCAATATCAATATGAAGTCATGACGCTGCTTTTTCATGGCTCAACTGAATGCATTAAAACATGTTTAAATTTTTTCTTTATTTACTATACTGACATACGGAATTAGTCTGTATTTTTATTGAACAATGAGTAACATTGCATGACCGGTAGCAGTAGAGTATCGTCATTAAAGAAATAATGATTACCTACAATATTATATTTTATTAACGTATTTAAAAGATTAACATTTATTAAACCTCCTTGAGCACAATATTTTATTAAGGTTTTACAATAATGGACTTTATATATTTATATCTGAAATAAAAAAATTGATACAACAGAAAATAATACAATTATTAGTCCTTTATGACAAAACACGTTTGTGTATATTAGGAGGACATCATTTTTTTATCAAACTCGTAAAATATTGTAATTATGAAAGAAAATGTTAAACATCTTGAATAAAGTAATATATTTATAGGATTTATGGTTTATGCTGCGTCTTTTACTTTGGCTGCTTCATAACTAGACCTGAGCTTCTTAAACTGAAAAAAAAAACATATTTTATGAATAAACAACTATTACATATTTTATTCCACAAACAATAGCTATAGCCCATTTACTAAGCTTTAGTGGGATAATGTTATAAAAAAAAAATAATTCTTACGGAGTTATGTACTTCGTCGTATACGGTCTTAAAATGTTTCTTTATTTCTTCATGGTTGAAAGATTCACCGATCTTAGCACCGATATTCTTATACATATCCTTTATGCGTTGAATTTCAACTTCAGAATTGGTGTTAGTTGGAGCTTCAGCATCTCGTTTAACAAAGGCGCGTACCTGCACATTATGTGATTAGTGGGGGAATGTCAATTAAGATATAGTTATATTCATTGATAAATTGATTACATATTTTACTTACTAACTAACAAACAAACAAATATATAAACTGTCAAGAGGTAGAGTGTCGCTTATTTAACATTTAAAGGTTGTTTTATAGTCTTCTGTAAAATTCCAACTAATGAACGTGAATACTTATTAAAGTACTATAACATACGTAAGTAAATATTTATATAGTTTTATTTGCTTACTAAAAATTATATAATAAATATAAAATTAAAAATGTGTAAATTTACTAAAAAAAACAATGTTCAGTTCACGTACATTAAAAACAAAAACAGCCATGATAACGAAAATTACTTTGTTCATTTTAAATTCTCAGTATCCTCCTTTGAAACAATAGTCGCCGTGATTGAATAGAGTAATATGAACTTTACTTGTCACAACACAACTTTTATTTCATTTGTCCATTCACGTCCTTTTATCTCATTGTTTACCTTTGATATTGTTCCTAAGAAAATCAATTTACAAATGTGTTTCTATTCTCGATAGGCTATCATCAAATTATCCTATTTGTCGTCTAATTTCAGTTTCCTGATACGGATGTGGCTATTAACTAATGGACTGTTGACTTACTTAGTCAAATTGAAGTAAACAATCGCATGTTGATAGTGTATAGAAACGCGATCGGTTTTTAATTCTGAATATGTGTTCACGCAATATGTGACTACTATAAAAAAATCATAAAATGTAATTAAATACACTATTATATCATTTTAGTATTCTAACGTAAGCCATGTCATAGCTCGTCTGTAACCGTATCGTAAATATTTTAGAAATTTAAAGATATTTATTATAATTTTATGCTGTAAATTATAAGTTATTATAATTATTAATATTTTAGGTGATTTATTATTTTTAATGCAGAGACATTAATTATTACCATTGTGCATAAATGGTAGTTTTTTAATATTATTTCGTTATATTTTTGGTTAGTAGTTAGCCTGATGTGTTAGTAAAATACGCTAACATTGCTTAAAGTTTAAAATTTTTTTTTAATGTATAATTCTTTGTTCGATGTTATATTCTCTGCGGACATATTCTACAAAAAATAAGCGTTATTAATTTAATTTCTTTCTCTTTGTTTTTTAATTTCTTTTAATTCTAACATTTATGAAATACACGTAAGAAAAGACTCAAAGCACGTTATTGATACAAAACAAAAATAATTATTAAAACTTATGAAGAATACAGTAACGTCAGAACTTTAGAAAATTTTATGAAAAATATAATATCTGTAATATGTAGCGCCATATTATAAAGCTGATATTTATTTTCTTTACAAACAGAACTGTCTGTGATATAATTATATCCCACAACTTCAGAATAAGAAAAATATTTAAATCAGTAAAAAATGGATTTAAACTTTGCGTCTGTCAAATTAATATTAATTTTATTTGGTACATATACCAAATAAAATGATTAAAATTAATCACGATTGCAACATGTAGCAAAATAATAATAAATTTATGATGATGCTCCTTAGTGGACTTCGGTAAAATGCACCTCATTACGAATATACTGTATGTATGTACATAGAACTAAAAGAAACTTGGTATCCAGTTATAAGGAGGACTTAGATAAACTATATGAACACAATAACTCAACATATTACAGTATCATGAAAAAGGTTAGGTCTAGGTTATCAAGATATTCATTATCAACCAAGTTTAATGTCATGAACTTGATTTTTATACTGATTGGCATTTAAAATTGGTAAAATCTTAGGATATCACACATTAATATCATAGAATGTTTGACAGTCGAGTTTAAGACACTTTTCATAAAACACAATAAAATTGAGTTCAATAATAAAGTCATCCGGCGTCAAATAATTTGTAATTTTCGCGTTTTTTCGAAAATGACTCTACCATATTCGAAAAAACGCAATTGAAAGTCTCCGTAAAATTTCTATTAAAGTTCATTTCAAAATTAAAATTAATAATTTAATGTTCCTAGAAATATGAGAGTATCGCAAAAAGTCAAAAAGCATTTTAAAGGTTAATAAAAATACAGCAGTAAATCCCATCAGAAGAATAATATTTTAGGCAAAACTGCGCTGTGTTTTTTTGAATGATTTAGCAAATTTCATCACAAATTTGCATGAAAATTTAAGATCACTTAGTCTTAAAATGAAAACATGAAATAAACATACATTGATATTTATTACTAACTTTTTGACCGATTTCTTTAAAGAAGGAGGTACATAATTCACATATCCATGTTTTTACAATAACACACAATAAGCATTTTAATGCAAACATTTTTAAAAATTGCAATCAGGCACATTCTAAGGTTATTTAGGATAATTAAGTTCAAATAAAAGTTGTCGCATTAAAAAAGTTCTTCATTCTATGTGCATAAAACGTGTCATGGACGACATTTTGATAAAATTATAACTCAAAACTTATCAAAACTTTTAAATATGTTGGCAGAAAACGCATCGCAATTTTGTACGAAGAGCACGTTGTTACCTGTTTGAGTAAAAAATACTGTTAAAAGTTGGTAATATTTTTTGTTAAAGTTTCACTTGTTTATGGTAAATTTTTGTTATGCGAATATTTTTTGTTATTGCAAAAAAAAGTGTTTCTCCGATCTAGAACCCTAATTTAGAGAGAAATCGTACCGTTACACATCATTACGGATTTTTTCGGAAATTATTAGTTATAAGACCTCAATGTCGCAACCTAGAAGGAAAATTTGAATGTTAACTGATTATGAGATTAAAAATCTTTGATTACTGTTACTATTAACGTTATTTCAAAAGCAAAAAACTTAGTCAAATGTAGGTTTGAATTGAACGATAGATTGCCAGAAACAACGATAATTGTCATATGATTCGCTAAACTAAAGTGTTTGTTTATTACAAAAACATCATGTGTTGATAAATGCTATATTGATTGCTATTAACACACAAGACATTTTATAAAAATAAAAACTGAAAATCAACCATATAAGTAAGATAAAATCTTAGAATATTATTGTACATTTACATAACCAAATATGGGATCACAATGTTTTTTCTTAAATAATCAATATTTATTAATTTTATAGCACATATATTTATAAGTTGTTATCATTATACGTAAGTTACTAGAAATTTATTAAAAGCAAAGATTTTTACAAAATATAATGAGTTTGCTTTCAAATATTTTTATGTGCCGTATTTTAATTAGTTCACTGTAATAAGTTTTCTACGTTACTCACACATCTACGTTACTCTATTTAATGATTTTGCCCCTCGGAGGCACCCGCTGCAATAACCTGAATGTACTACACATTTAATTAGTGTTGTTATATTAATTTTGTGCTAGTCAGTCTGTATTTACAAACTATAATATAGTATTATTTAAAGTCCGCAGTTTTTTATCGTCCATAAACAAAAAAGGTTATAAATTATTTGAAACAAAACAAAACTCGAAGTGGGATCAAACATCGTTTGTTAATTAATTGTTTGGTTTACGCGAATTCGAACGAAAAGGTCTTTTTCGGATTGTATCACTTTTTTAATTCCAGCGGCCGTAGTCACGGTCTACCCCATGACCACAGCTGGACATAGACCTCACCTAATGCACACCTTCTCTATTAGGAGTTTTTTGGACCATATACCACCACGCTGGTGGGTACACTGACTTTTTACATGCCGGATGCATGATCGGCCCAAATTATCCTTACCATCGAGAAAACAACGACAATACAAAGTTATTAAGTTTAGGTTATAAAGTAATAATAAAGAGCCAATAACTCTAGACCACGGAGGCTAAAAGTTTGATGTGTTTAATTGTTAAATACCGAAAACTACCTACCACTAATATTTATAATTATATGAAGTGAAGTTTTTTTTTTACAAACGTTGATTACAAAATATAGATCCATTTCTTGCTGTACGTTCTTTTAATATATAACGAATTTAGATATATGGTTTTAAACAATTCGGTATTTGTCTTTCAAAGGCCAACATTATTAATAATTAAATTATTATTTTGCGACAGAATAAACAAATCGTACATATTATTTTCATCACAAACGGAACAATAGAATTCAAAGTCATTCCGGAGTTGTATTAAATAGACTGAATCAATTAAGCCTTATACAAATTCCTCGTGATTAACCGATTACATTAATTCCAGAAGCAATTATTGGCTCGGTCTGTATTAGATATCCTTGTGATTTAATCCTCGACGACACTTAAGACTGGCTCCGACTGCACCTCGTTAACCCCGCTTATTGCTTAGCCAAGCTTTGATCTATGCAGTTCCTAAAGTGATCAATATTCCGTTGGAATTATTCCAGAATACTTCGTCGGGTGAACGTCGACGGGGAATATGAACTTCGGCTGGGCATAAGTGTATTTAAAATTTGTACAAAATTTTGTATGTCAATTTAGAATTGATAACGATTATACGTTTTCAAAGTTAGTTACCTGATTACGTGTAGAAATTACATGTTTGAAAGTAAATTTTTGGAGTGTCTACTTTCTCTCTACTTATTAATTTTATAATAATTTTGTATCGTCGTCATTATCATCAGCCTATTTATTAATATTATTACAAAGTAATAACAGTATTTTTAGAAATTTTTGCTTTAAAAAAAGAACTTAGTGAATACCAATATTTCATATTTTAGCGCATAACTCGATTGTATTTAGCCAGAACATAAAGTTTTCTAAACAGAAACACAATTATTTAAACAGTAACTTACAGGAAGAATTATTGGATTAAAAAAGTATTCCGTAAGTAGTAGTAGCAATTGTATACTATTTTTCATACACGTAATTTGCAAATGCAAGTTTTGGCTCTGTTATTAAAATATAATATATTAATAAGTATGTAGCGTAGTATAATAATATATAAATCCAATATACAACATGTATATTGTTAAGATGTATGTATACATGTATTCTTTAGCTAACTACTTATACTGGATTTAATGGATGGTGTCTAATGTAATAAGAAAATAGAGTCAATTGAAATTTATTTTACGAATAGTATTGAAAATATAACATTTTGTTAGAATGGGCGAAAATTGTCATTAACAAAAAAAATATCTATGAGGTCGATTTCGCTGTCGTGGTTGTGGTTGTAGTACTGGATCGGTCAAGTCCGGTGAGGTCATCGAGCTAAAACCAAAAAGTAATTTTAAATAAAAGTTGAACATAATTAATCTATGTCTGCTCCTTAATCTGACACTTATAGGCAACAATTGTTCTACGTATATTGTTACTTAATCTAGCTGATGAATAAATTAGTTTCAAAAGGTGACGAGTAAATTTGTGGAGCTGCTGCGTTTCTTAAGGGCAATGCGTATCAGAATAAAGTCCTGTTCATCTTCACTGTTCAATAAAAATATATAGATTAAGATGTTAAGCTCAACTATTTGTTTTTAAACCAAACATTAATTTAAATGTAATAGGATTTAACACTAGATACACCAGCTTTTTTCAAAAGTAAATTTCCTACTAAAACTAATTAAAAATAACTATTTGGTAAATCTAATGTTTAATTGCTTAAAGTATGTTACCTTCTAATTTAGTACAAAAAAAAAACAATAATATTGAATATACTCACAGCTTTAGCAACTCTATTTATGTGATCGCCCAATAACGAGAAGACCGGTTGAAGATGTCTCTTGAAGCGTAGTGGTTGAGGCAGATTTTTGGCTACTTGGGCAGCGCCATTTTGTAATTGGGATAATGGATTCGCACCCTGAAAAAAGTTGAATATTGAATTGGAAACTTTAAGGTGACAGAGTTTCTTACAATGATAAGTATCGATGTACTATTTGTTTTAAAATACTTGTCAAAAATGGTTTTCTAAGATTAATAAAACCTTTTTCAAAAAAGTAAAAATGAAATAATGAGAGAGTCAGATAGAAAAATCTGCTTTATATGGTAAATTTCCGTTAATAGTTACCGTATAAATGTTATATTAGGTGTAGTATATCAAATTTTACTAACATCAACATCACCATCAGCCTGTAATAGTCTACTGCTGGACATAGGCCTCCCCTGACACCTTTTTAAATTTTTCTTAAAAATAACAAATAGTTTTTTATTTCTAACACTGAAGGAAAGCAAAAAGATGTCCGTAAAATCTATAACAATTACGTTAAAGTGTAAAATAACACTCACGGCTTGAGTCGCTCTGTTGAGAGGTTCCGAGAGCAGGGAAACTACGGGCTGGAATGGTTGCTGCCTTTTAAAGCGTTGGATTTCATGCTCTCTGGCATCGGCTGCTTCTATCTGGAACGTGGAAACGTGAACAAATAACGAGCTGGAAAAACAAGAACTATAGTAATTCTAACAAACATAATGATCGTATTCCAAAATAATTTCGAATAATTTCCGATATGGTATTTCATCATATCAGATTGATATAATAATAAAACATAGAACATTATACTATCGCGTGGAGTTGATTCAGCCGACAGTTAAAAATTTAGAACAAGAAATGAATATAAATAATATAGTTTTATTGCTGGCATCACAGACCTAGAGATATTTGATTTTAGTAAAAAAATTAAAAAGTTTTAAAAAACTTGTTATATAAATAAATAAGTTGAATAGCTGTGAAATAAGTATAATAGCAAAATTAACAAACAAAGAAATTAACTGAGAATAGATTTTCTATTTTATAATTGAAAATTTGCGTATGCAATATTTTAATGTCAGCCGTGACAATTAATTACTTTAAAAGTACTACATTTTATTGTGATTGCAATGGCTGAAAAATGCTAAAACGTAAATATTAAAAGTCATTAGCAATTTCGACCCTTCCGAGCTGACGTTGCTCATGTTGTATTATTCATTCATGTTAAAAATTTGCTAAAATGTGTTTTAAAATTTATTCCACATTTTTAGAATTTCACCTCTAGAATTCTGATAAATATTTTATGTGTTGGTAGGTAAAAATTAAAATGTCAATACAGTATTTAATATTGAGTTTGTTTAATAAACCAAAATGAATTTTATTAACAATTAGAATATGAATAATCGATAATGCTTGGTTATCTCGATCCTAGCTTATACTGTATATACTCACATTGGAAATTGCTGCAATAACGCAAACTAGTACAAAAATTTTAAAAATCATTTTAGTTCTACTATTTCACCAAAATACAAATAATAAAGTATTAACGGCTTCGTTTGTACTGGCAAATCCAATTTCGATCCATCTTTTAAATGGCTGGTAAAGGCCGCTCTGCGGTTTTTTCGGTTCTAAAATAAATATACTCTATTTGAGCTATCATAATTAGAAACCTAAACATTCAGTGGGGTTCTGTTTTCGTGAATATGCTCTTTTTAAATTATTATAAACTTTTGATGCATATATAACAAGAAAATAATAACATTTTAGTATTTTGCTTTCTTTTCTGCTTCAGAGTTTTATTTGTTATACTCTTGTCATAATATTTATAACTACAAATTGTGGATACAGGTAATTTTCTATGTATTTTATTTACTTTTTGGTGTTATGAATCAAATCATATTAAAGAAATCATTGATGAAACAGCCTTTTAAACCGAACCATGTATATGATATGTCTTTGCATGGAACTAAGTAATTGATTAAATTGAGACGTGTGACATTTATCGTGTAATAAAATGAGTTATAAAGCATTAAATAACGACCCTTTGGCGCAGTGGTGGCGCAATAAGTATTGTTATTGTAATACAACATACATCATCAGCCTGTACATTAGTCCATTGCTGGACATAGGCCTTCCCTACTGCACGCCTTCTCCATAACGGTGTGTCTAGACCCTATCCCACCACGCTGGTTCAATGCGGGTTGGGGACCGATTTTTTATATGCCATTTGTTATTGTTTCTGTGTATGTCACAGTTTTCTTTTGTAGGAAAATTGACGTCTATTTATAATTACTAATTTCTTTAAGATCAGTGATGTAAAGAAATTCGAATGCTAATCTAGCTGGGCAGATCTCAATCGCGTAGTAGAAAATGACGATTCTGATGATGAAGAATTTTTAAAAGACCTTATTAGTTTGTACTGCTCTTGCTGGAAATCTAAATTAAAGGTACCTTATACCAGTCGGTGAACACTTCTCGTTTTGAAGATATTGATTCATCCATGAATAAGCTTACGGTCTGCCATGATAAAATCTATCTCATTCCTTGTTATAGTATCGGAACTTTGCCTTATCCACGTCCTATTAAGGCCCTCTTTAAAATATTTACTAAGGAGAATCCTTCCTTCACGAGGAAGTTGACCAGTATCTTTTCCTTTTGATTTGCTAGTCGAATACCCTTTTAGGCGCTGAAATCCCCGTAACGACATTATTGAGGGTCTTGTGGGTGTTATTCAGGCCCGCGAGACCACCTCGTATGAGACCTCTATTTCGTCGTTAAGATGTGCCAAAGTAAGCGCATATGCCTTAAAAACATTGATGGTTAAGCTCTTAGTGTGTTTGTGTATATGGTATGGTACACTGCATAACACACAAGACTACGACGTTGTTGATTACATTGTCTTAGTCTTGAGTGTGTGAATAAAACAAGAAATTAAGTGACAAGAAATCCCACGCCGCCTTTTGACGTATGTTGGACGTCCAGGAAGCATAATATGTGACCTGATAGGAAAATTATAATGTCTTCTCCTGGTCTTCGTACTTCGCATAACCCTAAAACGTGCTATTGGATTTTACCCAGTTCTACATACAGGTCGACCAGGTGTTTACCAAGCCTTAAGGTTCTTCCGTACGAAGTCAGAACAAGATTTTGGTGACGGTGACTAGAGCGTAACAGTTTTTAGCACCCCTTGTCCTATGTTACCATGGCCGTTAACGTAGCTAGGAATAGTAGAACACCGGGGACCGTTTTTTTTTCTACTGTTCATAAAAAGTAGTTCCTCATAAATTTCATGCTAAGTTGGCGGATTAGCATTTGATTGATTGCACTTGTAGTGCAGATCTGCCCTACTCCCGCTATAAAGCAGGTCAAGAGAGCGGGGTAGTCGTCATATCCCTATGCCAAAGCCTTATGTTTGTTGTTTCATTTTATTCCATAAACATCTGCAAAAGCTTGGGTTACAGAACGGTAATAGTGCGATTTGGCGCGCATATTGGAGAATCTTTTGTTTACAGCACGTTTTTTTTGTATTATTTAATTGTCAAAACATATTCTAAACATCGTCTTTATCTAAAATGACATCGGTAATTATTTATTCGTTTATATAATCATGATAATTAATTTAATTTGTAATATTTTTAT